>CANTUQ010000175.1:0-1200000 GCA_947683425.1 Excoecaria cochinchinensis | reverse complement strand
TGCAGGAACTAAAGTGGAAATGATCGAAGCAGCAGCGGACAAAGAACTGGAAGGAATGGGTGCGGCAGCAGAGGAAGTCCCCGACGGCCCTCGACCCGTTTCTACCTCTAACGCCTTGATGAGCCTCCGCCTTTTGCTGCCTTCCTTGGCCTTCAAGTTGGCCCCTCTCTTGGCAGTAACTCGACTGCCTAACTCCCGAGTGATGTCGTTTCCTCCGGCCATTTCAGCTGCAGCAAAAACACAAGCAAGATAAGTTTTTCATTAAAATGCTTATTTCATGCAAATGTAATGCATGGTTCGTATTCTATAACAAATTGGTCTGCCCAATCCTAATGCTCACGTTCGACAGATATGGTGGCTTCGACGTTTGGAGAGTTCCCGAGGGCAGGGGGCCCCTGAAATGCCTCCAACAACTGTTTTGACTCATAGGGCCCCCCCTTCTGGGCCACAACATCTATTAACTTTTGGATGTCGACCTCGTACATAGGCTGACCGACGGTTTAGTCCTTCAAAACCTTAGCCCCAGCCGATCGGGCCAGACTCACTCCGAAGCCGCCCTTCCTTCCCACCAGGACGTATCTTTCTTTGAACCCTTTCATCGAAGTGGGGATGTTGATGAGCTTTTTCTTCGATCGGCTGGTAAAGAAGAACTCCGACCCATCGCTTCGGCACGAAACATAGAAAAAGTGTGTCAAAAGTTCAAGGGTCGGGGCTACTCCTTCCATAAGGCACAATATTTTGAAGCAAGCCACCGTTCTCCATCCTTTCGGATGCAATTGGTAGGGGACGATGTCGTATCCTTCCAGCACAGCGATATCAAAAGCGCCTATAGACACCGGGTCTCAAGGCGATCCAAGATCAGGATTACCCGATGATGAAGATAAAAGACTAATTCATGAGCAAAAAAATAGGAATCGATTATCTCTTTGTCAAATTCTTTTATTTTCCTCTAAATCCTTTTAAAGTGTTTATTCTTATTCTTATTTTTATTTTATTTTTATTTGTATCTTTATTTTTATCCACATTTTTGTATTTTACCTTATTATATTTTAAAAAAAATTATTAATTAAAAAAAAAATTCGGCAGCCTGTTGTGGCAGCTGCGCACTGCACGCAACGCGCAGCGTGCTGCGCACAATCTCCCCCAGGATCGGTGAGAAATTTCGCCGATCCTGCCCAGTCCCCCGCCGATGTTGCCCGTTTCCGCCGAAAATCCGATTTTTCACCTTTTTAGGCTAAAAAATGAATTTTTCTTGTGATTTTTTCAGATTTTATTAAAATTTGACAAATATTAGCTAAATTGGGTGGGTGTTAAAAGTCAAAAATTAAAAAAAAAATAATTAAAAATAAATAAAAACATTAATTGTAAATATTTGACTTTTAGGATTTTATTTTGAATTTTTAAGTATTTTTTGTTGAAATTAGGGGATAGGGATCTTTGAAAAATCTGTTAGGGAGCTGGAGGGGGCAGAGATTGGAGTTTTTACGGGAGTTAGATTTTCATTTTGAGAGGAGAGAAAAAATTGGGATTTTTTGGGAGTAAGAAAATTTTCTCTAAGAAAAATACATTTTTTTCTAAGGCATTTTGAGAGAGATATTCTTAGAAGAAGATAGTGCATTTTGCTGGAAAAAAACAAGGAATTTATTGTTCTTGGAATTCATCTTTTCTTGTTCTTAAAAATTAAAATCATTTTATTCAACCTTCTTAATTCTCTTTTATTAAATCTAATTTTTTTTTCTTTGATCTTGATTTTAATTTTTCTTAGATCTAAAAAATATTTTGTTGATTTTGGAGACTTGAGGAAGGAAAATTAATTTCCTTAACTTGTTTTCTCATCAAATCAAACATTAAATACAAAAAAATTCATTTTTAATTTTTAGTGTTTTTGAGTTTTCTTTGAGACATAAACTCGAGATTTTCTTGAATATTTTTTTTGAGTTTATTTTCAGATCTTGACAAGAGATTAGATCGGCACATCTTGCTTCCATATCATCAAATTCTGAGGGTAAAGATTCTTGGGTCCAATTTTTATCTTATTTTTTATGTCATTTTGTTCATGTTAATTTATTTTATCGTATTTTACCTTGCTTCTTTTTGTATTAATGCATGTATTTTTTTTGGGTTGAGACTTATTATTTAGCATGAGTTTTCCATCTTTATTTTGTCCTTGGCATGAAAATGAATAAAATACATGATGTTTAGGAGATGAAAAATAAGATTTGCATGATGTTTTCTTTTAGTATTATTTCTTGTGATTTTTTGCATGCTTAAATACTAATCATTTTATGTTGCATGTTTGATTGTCTTATTTTTATTGCATGTTTGATTGTCATACTCTTGTTTATTCATCTAATTTTATTGGTTGATTATTATTATTATTATTATTATTATTATTATTATTATTATTATTATTATTATTATTATTATTGTTGTTGTTGTTGTTGTGATTGGTATCATTATTGTCATTATTTTTATTATGGTCATTATATTTTGCATGGTATTATTTCATGATTTAGCTTTTGTCATTATTATTAATATTACCTTACATGATTTTTTCTTCTATGTGTGATATTTACATATTAAATTAGTATGTCCAATTTAATCTATTTTATGTTTTGTGGCCCCTTGTAATTAATTATTTTTGGAACAATTTTATTTCATTTGGGGATTGTATTCTGCCCCGATTTTTATTTAAATTCAGCTTTTCTTTTTCATTTGGGGATTGTATTTGTCTCAATTTTTCTTTTGTAAATGGCGTGGATTTGTATGTTTACCGATTTATTTATTGTTTTATTTATATTTTTCTTTTATTGCCTCCTCGATGCTTGAAATGCGCTTTAAATAAATTGCATTAAACGCATGAGATGAGACGTGAAATTTTAAAATTTAAAAACTCATTTATAATTAACTAAAGACATGAATAAGTGTGAAGTTCCAAACCACTCTCTGGTTTAGACCAATAAGAGGTTAACATTTCCCGATTTCTTGTAAATTGGGTGGTGACTCTAAAATATCTCAAAAGTGCCTAAAGGTGTTATGACGATGGATGGTCCTTTTCAATGTTCTATTGTGAAAGGAGGTGCCAAAAATATCTCATAATACCTAAGATTCAAAAGACGCGAACCAATTCCTCAAATCCTAAAAGCGGGTTCAAAGAGGGCCTTTGCTAGGTGTGGCGCGTGTCACAGTGGCGACTCCACCGGGGACTATTTGTGACTTTGCTCTGAAAGTGTCTTGGTTAAAATGTATAATTGGGTTTTTAAAACTAAAATTCCATCTCTTATCTAAAATTGCATTGCATCATTTTAGAGCCTTAGAATTATGCTAGTTCGGTCCCTATTCTTACCCCAGTGCATTTCCGAAGCACGACCCTATTTTCACTCAATCTAGGAAAGTGTTAAGGATAACCACCAGCCCAAGCCTCGTACCATCATGGTATATTAAGTGGAGACTCGATCGATCGTTATGCTCGTGATGAGCTAGACCCGTTGGCAGGAACCATGCTTGGGTAGCCCTAAAGTATCACCACCTTTGACCAAAGCTCATGTAATGGCAATAGATACTTCCCCTAGGTGAAATGAACCATAATACAATGCTTGCTGTGTGGGCCATCATGTATTAAATAAAATCGAACAAATTAAGTGGTCTTCTATCAAAGGCTGTCATGCCTCGATGGTTTTACCTTGATTTGGCTGAAGTGTCTAAATACATAATAGCCAGAATTCATACGTGTGCACATCTTGAGAGACGCTGTGCTACTATGCACTATACGGGCTCCTCGGGTCCCCTGTTGACCCACGGATTAAGCCCACCTCGGAAGAGACCAATTGACCTCATGTGTGAGAGTTAAAAGGTTGGAAAAATCTACTTGCTTGTATGTGGTTGTGACGTGCTGCATAGCTCACGATCATGCATCATGTACGTCATTCATGCATCATTCTAACAAAGTGAGTTATGCAGCCATCATAGATTCGTCCGGGTGGTCTAGAGATTCTAGTGGGTGGCTGATCAGGAATCCTGTCTTCGGGTTACTTGGAGGGGTATCAGTTCGGGAGTCAGATACAGAAAGCAGTAAGGCTTTATCTTCAGTAGCATCTAGTATAGCTGATCCTTCCAGAGAGTTTGAGGCTACCCGTGCATTGGTTGCTGAGGAAGTGGGTAGGAGATTGGAGGAATTTAAAAAATAGAATGATAACAATAATGGGAAATTTGACCACTATGATGACACAGTCTGCGGGACAACCATCAGCTGCTCCCACAATGACACAGCTTGCTGGACAGCCACCAGTTGGTCCTGTAGTGGGACAAAAGAGGCAAGATTCAGGCAAAGAAGATCCCCCGGTGATTTTACGCCCACCAGTGGTTGAACCTAGGGGTGTACCCGAGCCAAAAAGGGTTGTAGACCTTGACAATGATTCCTTTAAAGATAACTTGGAGGGCCCAGTCTCAGTAAAGGGCAAGGCACCTAAAGTTGAGGAGGCAATATGGAAGAAGATGGAGGAAAAGTTCGAGGCTATGACAAGGATGCTGACTGTAGGAAGGGGAATGAACCCTGAAGATCGGGAGTTGGATAGTGATGACCTAATCCCCCTGAATTTCAAGATGCCCGATTTCCCTAAGTTTGATGGTACTTCTGATCCTACGGCGCACATCAAATAGTATTCATTAGTAATGAAGGGGACAACTCTAACCAGGAAGCAAAAAATTGAGTGCTTCTGCTTGAGCCTTATGGGGCCTGCAATTGATTGGTATCATGGGTTAGACAGAAGATTCAAAGAAGATTGGGACTTATTGACTGAAGAATTCTTAAAGCAGTATGATTACAGTACTAGGATGGAGATCACGCTGAAGGATTTAGAGCTGCTGCAGCAAAAGCCTGGGGAATTTTTTCACGAGTACCTCACTCGATGGAGGAATCGGGTTATGGAAATGAAGCGTAAACCAGATACTCCCGACCAGATCCGATTATTTATCAGGAATGCCAGCCCATATCTAAGGGATGGATTGAAAATGAAAGGGTTAAAAGATTGGGAGTCCTTAAAAGATATTGCCATAGAAGCAGAGAGTGAGTACATGGCAAGGAGGACAAACAGTGAGGCCTATGCCAGAAAGAACTACAGTAATCTGGGGGCAAGCAAGTTTACAAGTTCTAGCAATGGTAACAAAATCATAAGGATGGCCGAGGTTTCAACCACAGGAGTGAACCAACGGCACTTCTCAAACTTGGGTCGACCTTTATCCTGGGTATTGAAGCGATTGATGAAAGCGGAAAAGCTGCAACCACTGCCACCTAGGCCAGCTAGAACCCAAGGATAGCCGGGGCACAGAGACAATGAATATTGTGAATTCCACCAGCACACTGGGCATTTGACAGACAACTGTGCGAGGCTGAGGCACCATATTCAAGATTTGATTGACAGTAAACAGATTTTCGATCCTGAGAAGAGGGAAAAGGAAAAGACGACCGGGTATAATGCTGTTCCTCCACCTATTTTTATGATATGTTCAAGCCTGCCGGAAGGGTACGTGTTAAGAGACCTTTATGGTAATGATTATGTGGCTAGTGTTCGTCCCGAGCAGGGGGTTAGTGAAGAGAAGCCTCAGGTTGGCATGATAGAATGTTGGGACTCGACCAGCGAAGGCGAGGATGGAAAAGTTGATGAGCTAGAGGACGTGTGGAATTCCGAGGATGAAGAGAAGGTACAGGAGGTACAAGCTATGACCTGAAGTAGTAGAGTGATTCCAGAGGTGGAGAGGCCTCAAGGTCCAATGCCTGCGCCTGCAGAAAGGGAACCCGAGGAGGATGGGATAATGAGACAGCTGAAGAAGACACCGGCTCAGATATCGGTGTGGGACCTGCTGAGACAGTCTCCGAGTCACAGACAAAAGCTAGTGGAAGCCTTGTGCGAATCAACAGTTGCTACCACCATTTCACCTACCTATTTATTGTACATGGTAAAAGGGGGATCTGGAGAGAATAAAGTCTACACCGATGCTGACTTACCAATTGAGGGTCGCAATCACAATCGCCCCCTGTACATCAGAGCCCAAA
Source organism: Excoecaria cochinchinensis (assembly GCA_947683425.1). NCBI lineage: Eukaryota > Viridiplantae > Streptophyta > Magnoliopsida > Malpighiales > Euphorbiaceae > Excoecaria > Excoecaria cochinchinensis. The sequence continues at coordinate 1,193,948 of CANTUQ010000175.1, read as the reverse complement.
TTAATGGGAAGTATACAGCTTGTGTCATGGTGGATGACGGGTCTTCCATCAACGTATGTCCACTTGTGGCGTTACCTGCCTTTGGGATGAATGAGAGCCTGTTGAGTAAATCTGACCTAACCCTTACTGCCTATGATAATTCAAGAAGACAAGTTGCTGGGACTTTCAAGGCACAGGTGAGAACTGGGCCAGTTGAGACAGAAACCGAATTTGTCGTCCTGCCTATCCCAGCCAACTTTGCAGTGCTGCTAGGGAGGCCCTGGTTTCACAAGCTGGGAGGGGTTCCATCTACCCTCCACCAAATGATCAAAATCCCCTATGAGGGCCAGGTCGTGACAGTCAAGGCAGCCAACAATAATCAAGTGTCGGCCCTCGGGATTTCCAATCAACCCTTCAGTGGGTTCTATGTGGCCGTGGTGGATGAAGAGGATGGTTTAGTGGGGACTCCTCAGGTTGTCAACATGATGAAGAAGATGAACTTCCTCCTGGGGGCCGGTTTGGGCAAGAATTCACAAGGGCCCCAGGCACCTGTCGCCACAAGGGTGCAAACGGACAGAAGGGGTTTGGGTTACACCACCGAAGCTAAGAAGAACAAACTTGGGAAGAAGCCCGCAGAGATCCCGCACATTTTAGAGAGCTTTGTGCCGGCTGCATCAATATGCGCCTACTGTGGAGAAGCCAAGCCACAATGGATTGGCGTTAAGATCACCCCAAGCTTCGAGATTTTCAATGATGTTTTTGACTGGTCGACGAAATGGTTAAAACAGTAGAAGGATTCTGGGATGAAGAGGTCTTCAACCAATGTTTGGCTTGGGATCAAGAATTTCCCGAAGAGATCGTCACTGACAGTCTGCTGGCCACCCGGGTGAAAGGCAAAGGAAAAGTAGAAGATGAGGTGGCGGTGTCAGAATTGAAGAACCTGAAGATTGCATACAACCAAGATGATGGGCCATCGACTTCAGCGCCGGCAGCAATGAAAGATATTAATGATGGTTTTTCTAATGTACTTTTTATCCCTGAACTATTTGACAATTATGCTTGTGACTCTAAGTTTGTCAATGAGATGAATGACTTTGCTTACTTGTGCGATGTTTCTCACGATTTCATTGTGCATGATCATGAATATGAATCATTTATATTTGGCATTAACTCAGCAAATACCACCTCATTTAATCTCGAAAATTTGGAAAATCCAAAAGAACATCCTAATAGCATCTGACATAACTCCTGAAGAGAGGGAAAATTTTGAGAGAATATTGAAAAAATATAAAAAAGTCTTTGCCTGGACCTATGAAGACATGCCGGGAATTGATCAAGAAGTCGCTGAACATACTATTCCAACCTATCCAGAATGCAAGCCAGTCAAACAAAAGCTTAGAAGGCTCAGACCGGAGTGGGCAGAAAAGGTAAAAGAAGAGGTGCACAAACAGATTGAAGCAAAGTTCCTAATAGAGGTTCAATACCCAACATGGTTGGCTAATATTGTCCCTGTAGCCAAAAAGGATGGAAAGGTTCGGGTATGTGTTGACTACCGGAACTTGAATAAAGCATGTCCAAAAGATGACTTTCCTTTGCCCCATATTGATGTGCTAGTCGATAGTGCGGCAGCTTACACGATGTACAGTTTTGTGGATGGATATGCGGGATACAACCAAATCCTTTATAAGATCGCAGATCGGATTAAGACAGCCTTCATCACTGAGTGGAGTACATTTGCCTACCGGGTTATGCCCTTCGGATTAAAGAATGCAGGAGCAACATACCAAAGAATGGCCACCAAAATCCTGGATGACTTGATCCACAAAGAAGTGGAAGTGTATATTGATGACATGATGATCAAGTCAGCCACTCAAGAGGGGCATTTTGAGGCCTTGGAAAAGTTCTTTCAGAGGATTGACAAGTACAACCTTCGCCTTAACCCTAAGAAATGCATCTTTGGAGTAACCTCGGGTAAACTGTTAGGCCATGTGGTGAGTCAAAGGGGAATTGAAGTAGACCCAGATAAAGTTAAAGCAATCAGGGAGATGCCAATGGCTCGGAAGGAAAAAGAAGTCAGGAATTTTTTAGGCAAATTGCAATATATTAGCAGGTTCATTTTCAAGCTTGCTTCGGTATGCGAACAAATTTTTAAGCTCCTTAGGAAGAATCAACCAGTTAGGTGGAACGATGACTGCCAAAAGGCTTTTGATATTATCAAGGAATACCTTCTGCACCCCCCAATTCTATGGCCACTGCAGCCAGCCAGGCCATTAATCCTTTATTTAGCAATAGAAGAGAATTCCGTAGGAGCTATGATGGCACAAGAAGATGAATTCGGAGTTGAATTTACGATTTACTACCTCAGTAAGAAATTCTTTCCTTATAAAGCGAAGTATGTCGAGGTGGAAAAGATTTGTTTAGCAGTAATCTGGGCTTCAAAGAAACTAAGACACTATTTCCATTCTTACAAGGTGCAAGCGGTTGCAAAACAAAACCCTCTCCGATACCTTTAAGAGGCACCCTCTTTGCTAGGAAAAATGGGAAGATGGCTGTTATTGCTACAAGAGTTTGATGTGGAGTACATCACCAGAAAGACCATTAAGGGTCGGGCAGTTGCAAAGTTCTTAGCTAACCATCCGATCGAAGGTGACCAATTGGAATATGAATTTCCTGATGAGGATGTATCAGCCATAACAATGCAGAAGTGGCAAATGTACTTCGATGGAGTAGTGAACAGCAAGGGAGCAGGAGTAGGAGTAATTTTGGTGACCCTAGAGGGTGAAAAACTCCCCTTAGCTAAGAAGTTAAGATATGGAGCCACCAATAACGAAGCTGAGTATGAAGCCTGCATCTTCGGGTTGGAAGCACTCTCAGCCGTGAGGGCAAAAGTAGTAGAGGTTTTTGGAAACTCATCCTTAGTGGTCCATCAGGTCAGGGGTGAATGGTCCATAAAGGAAGAACGGTTGCTACCATATGTGGAGTGTTTGAAGGGATTATGTAGCCAATTTGAATTCTACACTTTTAGCTATGTGCCTCGAGATGAGAACCAATTAGCAGATGCCTTAGCCACCCTTGTATCTATATAGGATAACCCAGAAGGAGTAGTTATGAAGCCTGTGCTGGTCTTTAGTTCGGATAAGCCATGCTTTGAAGTTGAACAGGTGATGAATGTTGAGGTCGACGATGGAAAACCTTGATATTATAATATTTAGAATTACTTAGAAAGATAAGTTTTCCCAGAAGAAGCCACTGAGAAAGATCAAAGAATGATTAGAAAGCTATCCTCTCAATTCAACAGTGTGGACGGGACATTGTATAAGAGGCAAATGGATGGTATTCAGTTAAGATGTTTGGCAGAGAAAGAAGCTGGAAGGATTATGGAGGAGGTTCATGCCGGGGTTTGTGGAGCCCACATGAATGGTTTAGCCTTAGCAAAGAAGATCATGCGCCAAGGATTTTATTGGCTTACAATGGATGCTGATTGCTCAAAGTATGTGAAGCAATGCCAGTTGTGCCAGCAATACGCGGACATGAGGCATGTACCGGTTTCAGAACTACACAATTTGATATCTTCATGGCCATTTGCAGCTTGGGGAATAGATATAATAGGAGAGATACATCCTACAACATCTAATGGGCATAGGTTCATTGTAGTCGCCATTGATTACTTCTCTAAGTGGGTCGAATCTGAATCTTTTAGAAAGGTTGATGCTAGAGACATGGCTAAATTCATCGAGAGGAATTTGATATGTAGATATGGCCTCCCACACCACATTGTGTCGGATAATGGGGTACAATTCTTGGTAAAAACTAAACAGATGCTTCAAAAATATGGAATCCAATATGACAAGTCTTCTCCTTACCGACCACAGGCTAATGGAGCAGTTGAAGCAGCGAACAAGAATGTCAAAAGAATATTGGCCAAGATAGTTCAGAATTATAAAGACTAGGCAGAAAAGCTACCTTTTGCACTCTAGGGCTACAGAACCACTATCAGAACTTCAACAAGAGCTACCCCCTTTTCTTTGGTTTATGGGACAGAAGCAGTTTTACTAGTGAAAATCGAGCTCCAATCGTTGAGGGTGATATCGAAAGCGAAGCTGCCAGAAGTAGAATGGGCGCAGCAACAGTTGCTACAACTGAACTTGCTGGATGGGGATAGGATGCAGGCCTATTATCACAATCAGATTTACCAGAAAAGATTAGCCCATTCATTTGGAAAGAAAGTCAGAAAGCACCCCTTAAGAGAAGGGGATTTAGTCTTTAAGCAAATGAGGCCAGGAGTTCCAGACTTTCGAGGCAAATTCAGACCGACTTGGGAAGGACCTTTTGTTCTAAAAAAGATATTGTCCAAAGGAGTTACGATCTTAACAGATAGTGACGAAAACGAGTTCAAGGAACTGGTTAATGTAGATCGATTGAAAAGGTTTCATGGCTAAAGGGTTGACATAAAAAAAAAAAGAGATTAAATGCCCCGCGGGTTGAAAACCGGAAAAGGCAGCCTTGCTAAAATTGGGCACCCTACTAAGGTAAAAACCAAGAAGGCACCTTGGGCAAAAATTAAGGGCTGAGAGAAAATGGTCAATCACGAAAACCCGAGAGGGCTGATTGATAGCAGGAGTTTTGATGCTTTCAGGATCCATCTTGAGATTAGATGTGGTCTTGTATTTTGAGCCTAATGTTAAAGAGTGATCATGTATAATGAAATCACATGGAAACATGTACATGTATGCAATTGTATGCACACTTCGTGTGATTAATGCCATTAAGTTCCCTTCTGAAAAGGTAATACATTATTTTCCATCGGATGCATGCGATTATCCACTGTTGCTTTTGCCGGCAAAGGGTCTGGCCTCTCAAAAAAAAATAAAAATAAATAAAAATAAAAGAAAAAAAACAAAAAATAAAAAAAGAGGAAAAAGAAGAAGGCCGTTAGAGATTAAAACCGTAACTGGCTCTCTAAGCAAAAGTTAGGCCAAAAGGCAGGGTGAAAACCTGGATACGGGCAGTCTGTCCTACAAAAAACAAAAAAAATGAATAAAAGCCGCTAGGATGGGTTGGGTCCATCCTAGGCAAAACTAAGGCACAGGGTTATGTAAAAATCCCCGAAGGGATGCATTTCCCACAAAGAAAAGTTAGTGTGAAAACCTACAAGAGGCGCACTACCTTCAAAATACAAGGTGGCATAAACTCTAATGATTTCACTTAGGACAGGACAAGGCCTAATTCAGGACATAAGTCAAAATTCGGGCCATATACCCATTGACCGGGGGGCAAAGATGTGTACCTGATGATTTACTTTAAGAAGATTATGGGTCAGAATCCCTAAGCCAAGGAGCATCCCAATTAAGATCCTCGAGAATGAAATTGTGCTTCGATACCCAGACCACCCGGATGGATTCATCACTCATGTTTTGCATAAGCATGTGCACATTCACACCCATAATTTGCCTTTGGGTATTGATTTTCAATTTTACAGGAGATATTAGGCAGCGAAGCTTATCTGGAAGAACACCTCAGGAATTCAGGGAGTATGCAGAAGAATTGTATATAAATAAATAATTGTGTAAATCTTTTCTTTTTTTCAGGATGCCTCCACGACGTGCTCCGTCTAGAGAACCAGCAGGTGCTCCACCTCCAGCATGAATGGATGCTACACAAAGAGGAAAGTTTAAAGCACTGTGTGGTTCACAGTTTCTGTCCAGTAAATTCTATCCCAAACATTCTTAGAGCAGATGGGCATGTGGGAAGAAGTCAGCATATTGTTAGCAGCTATAGGTTGGACGAATTTCCTTACACCAGCTTTTCTCACCTACCCAGAGGTTATTAGGGAGTTCCTGGCTATGCTTAAGTAAGGGGGGCTTTCAAAATCAGACACAGACCCTGAAGCTATATCCTTTCGGGTCCTAGAGTTATTTTGCACAGATCATGGGTATTCTGACTGGGGACCAAGTACAGGTACTAGACAGAGTTATTTTGGCACACCAATGGGAAGTGATCATAGCACCAGGGGCCCATTATGACCGCAATACAAAAAAGAGTACTCTATTAGCCTCACAGGTGTACAGGTATATTCAGAGGGTTTTAGCCAGCAGCTACTTAGGCAGAACTGGTAGTCCTAGTGCCATCAGTACAGCAAAGATTTGGAGTCTGTTGTGCATTTTTCATATATGCTTGTTGACCGCAAGTATACGGTGTACCGAAATAGTACTTTAGATATCGATCCCACAGGGAACGTGTTACACACTATTACTAATTGATTTTAATCTTGTTTACAATTATAAAATGATAGAGAAGTGATTCTAAATTAATCTAACTTGTAAACTAACTAAGCCAAATTTGTGTGAATCCAAGAAGACAGAAAAGATTAATGATACTAGATATAAAGATGGAACTTGAATTAATTGTTCTTAATGACTTTAGTATTCTTTTCTTGTAAGCCAAGTTGAATAAATTTCCTACTTACTTTCTCAATATAAATAGGACTGCCCAAAACATACACATACAAGTCTAATTCCAAACTTCCATTTAAGAACTAGATGATTATACATGTAAATCTTAGGAATAAAACACAACCTATAGCAACCATTTCAATATTATGATTTCTCAAACAATATCTTAATGATGAATTTCCAATTAGTTGTAAGAATAAATTTATTTCTCAATTAAACTCAAACTTATAATGATTATAAATAATTTACTAATGAGAAATTCTACAATTAAGAAAACGTGAATTAATATGAACAATAAAATATTTAATATAAACATTCAAGTTCAGAATTTACATCATAAAAATTACAAAGAAGAATTAAAAGTTAAGAATTGAAGAAGGAGATTTCTCAACCCTTTTCAAGTCACCAATTGTAGTCTTCTTCCTTGTATAATACCTTCTCTTCAACACATAAACTCTACTTAAGAAAAACTAAAGAAAATTATTCTAACTTGCAGAAAAATATTCAAATGTTCAATTCTAAGTCTAACATACTAAATTACAGTTAAAATCAGTATTTATAACATCAGCTCATGCCCCTTCAGATGCCCTTCTACAAAGGTTGTAATTGTTGGAGGAAAGATACAACTTTTCAAGTTCAAATTTGAACTTTAGTGTCTAACGGATCCCTCTGTCGCGATCGCGACGCCTGTCGCGCTCGCGACAGAGCACGCCTTCTCTTTCGCTCGCCTTTCCTCGCGTGTGCCTTCTCCGTGCCCTGTCGCGACCTCGCGACGTCTTCCCTTGGTCGCGACAGCTCCTCTTTTCTTCTCTTCTCTCTTCTTCTCTTGATCCTCCTTAGCGCGCTCTGTCGCGCTCGCGCCTCCCATCGCGATCGCGACAGAGGCTTTTCTGCCTTGGCTCATTTCTTCTCCTCTTCTCCATTTGCTCCATATTTTCTCCATTAACTCCATGTTTTCTCCATTTGTCTCCTACACACAAAACTTAACAAAACACATAAAACACACCTAATTCCAACAACTAAAAACACTTAAAACATTATTTATAATCACAAAGTATAGTTTAATTATGAGCTATTTAAGCTCATATCAAACCCCCACACTTAAACATTTGCTTGTCCCCAAGCAAAACACTCACACAACATTTAAACAACACAAAAATAAAATTTATACTAAACACAATATTTTGGAGCTTACTTAGACATTTGATAATTATTTGAAAACATCATGCATAGAATTATCCTTCTAACACACTAGCTTCAATAGGTAACCATTTAAACATTCCCATCATTCATTAAACTTTAACCCTCTTTGCACATTTGGAAAAACATGAAATGGCAAAACACAATGATGTTTGATCTCAAGAAATCAAATATCTTAATACATGTAAGAGATTATTTCACACAAAGCATTGCCTAAAATAATTTTCACTCAACACTTATTTTGATAAACACTCAATCACTCAAGTGTATAAAGGTTAGTGTTTTCCCTCATTCCTTGATTATGCCATTACATACCATAAGCTTGTAAGTAGTAAAAATCTCCACTACTAGTAAAAGGTAGTAAAGAGGATCAAAGGGTCTTAAAATGGTTGTAATGTGGCTTAGGTTAAGGTAGGATCTTTTGGATTTAAGTAGCTAAAATTTTGTAGAGAAAAACATCAATATAACATAGGAGATTTTACATTTCAAACGTAGCATGAAAATCTTGATTCTATTCTAATCCCCTTCTTACATAACATTTGCTAGTTCTTTGTTTATGTTACTTCTTTTCTTTTCTTTTTTTTTTTTCTAAAGGATAGCATGAAAATTTAGTATGGGTGCGTTTTACGCTCCATCCCACACTTAAATAATTCTAAATGTACATAATGCTATTCCCTTTTCTTTTTCTCTGCTTTTCTATATATTTTTATACTAGCATTTATAACTCTAACTTTGAAAAGAAGGGAATTCAATTTGTAAAATTTATTTTTCATGCTTTTAAATAACTAACATATCTCCCATGTTATATTAATCCTAATCCCTCCACAATAGGATAATGAACAATAAATAAGGCCATGTTTAAGCAAAAAGATTGGTTTATTAATATGTTAAACAAGAAAAACAGGATATAGGCTCAAAATTGGCTACCTAAAGTCAAAAGGTAAGGAATTTAAAAGTAAAGCCAAAATATGTTCATTCTAAATGCCCTTATCATATCCCATGTACATCCTATACTAAAATGTAATCTCGAAATTTACTACAAACAAGTTCTAGAGGATATGGCATAATAAGGCTCTCATACAAGAAGAATTTGTGTATAAGGCTTCAAAAGCTCACATGGCTATAGTTAAACTATAATAGGCAATAAGTTGGCAAAACAATCTTAATTTACATATAAAAAGATATTTAACTTAAAAAGAACCTACACCAAAGTGATTTGCTAAATCATACCCTTCACTATGTACAACAAAAAGCTAAAGTAAAACAAAAAATGAAAATTGTCAAAGGTTACTATCTATGCTAATGCTCAAAAACATAAAAACTATACATGCTCCAATTTTCAAATATTAATCAAATACTAAGCTCCAAAAAATTTTGCTTAAAACAACCTAAAACAATATAAAACAACACAAACCTAAATCTAGCAGTTCATGCAAACACAAGCTATACTACACAAAACACATAAAACTATATATACATATATACACTAAACACATAAAACATATCAAACAATAAACATATCAAAACATAACCCCCCCACACTTAAAGGACACAATGTCCCTATTGTGTAAAACGGAATAAACGAAACAAACTAACATAATCAAAACACAAATACAAACAAGAATAAAACAAAGAAAAAGATAGGAAACAAACTCAAAAACTCCCACTAGGGGAGCTTGGTGGAGTTGGAGAAAACTCAACATTCTGCTTGCGGAAGAAACTTAAGAGCTTGCGTCCCAAACTCTTCTGGTTTTGCAGCACAGCCCGCACATCAGTCTCTAGCACATCCATCCTAGCTGCCATACTTTGATTGGTGGCCTCAATACCATCCAAACGATGCAAACTAGGCTCCAAATCCACAGCAGCCTCTCTAGTATTCCTCCTCTCAGCATTATCAGCACCAACAGCCGCCTCGTCCTCACTTGAGGAGTCATGAGCAGGAGCTGCAGATGCTGACTCACGTGCCCTATCACGGGGCACACTTGGTCCAGCCACATTAGGGTCATCCCTATTTGAGCCACCTGCACATCTATCAACAAACCTTGGGGGCCAAGCTCCCTTGGTTAAAATATTAGCTCTACGCAAATATACCACATCCAACAAAGGAATTGTTTCTTTTTCTTCCATTACAAAATTATGCAAATCTCCCAAACATCCCAAAATAATACCTGTCACCATATGACACATACCCACAGATTTACTACGGGCAGTAGACGCATGATAAAGGCCATCAAGTATAAAATCAATTGAATCAGGTGTTTTGTTAGATTGCAATAAATCTAAAACAAACAAATCCTTTGTTTGGACTTTTGTACTCTCTACTCTACCAAACATGGCATGACAAAGAAATTTATGGAAGATCATTAAGGCATTGTCCTTAATTTGTCTATTTGTAGAATTTTTGTTATTAAACCTGTCAAGTCCTGATAATCTATTCCACACAGGTGTTGGATGGAAAATATGGGAATCAAACCTTTTACCATTCAAAGGAAAACCAAACCAGTTATGCAAATCATTAATGGTAAAAGTATATTCAATACCCTGGTGCCTAAATTTCATTGAATCCCTATTTTTATCCACATACTCTAATGTAACAAAAAATTCTAAAGCCCATTCCTTTCTAACAGGTAAAGAGTACGTAATAAATTTCCCCCATTTCATGTATCTCAGGAAATTATTAATTGCATCATGTAAATCCATGGTATTCAGAATAGCAAAATCTAAACCCCACATTCCCACATACGATTTTTTAGCAAAATAGATAAACTTCTCACCCTCTTCATCAGAAAAAATTTTAAAAGGGCATTCAAACCTGTTTTGAAGAATCAAAGAATCAAGCGTTGGATCATCCCTTGGAGCGCTGGATTCCCCCATAGGGCGTTTCCCTTGGCTTTTGTCACCCACATGCTTTGTTCTTACCATTTCCAAAATCGTTTGTCAATTGAAGAACAATATGAGAAGAAATAGAAAAATAGAAGAAAAAGAAAAACAAGATTTGCGTTTGGAAGTGAGAAAATCGTTAGAAAGAGCTTGAGAAAATCGTGCAAAAGTGGAGAGAAGAAAACGGAAGAGGCAGAAAAATAATAAAAAGAGAAGTTATGAGGGTAGAAAAGGAGAAGGTAGGAAATTAATTTAAGTCCAAACGGTTAGTTTGCCCTAGAATCGCGAATTCCGTGTTCTGTCGCGACGTCGCGATCGCGACAGAAGCAAAATGAAAAATTTTGAATATCTCGATATGCATCGCGTCATCGCGACAATTGTTTCCCGCTCTTCATCGCGACATCGCGATAACGTCGCGATCGCGACAGAATGAAATTTAGAAAAACCAATTTTTCTGTCGCGATCATTATGCATCGTCGCGCCATCGCGATGAAGTCTAAAATACACTACCCTCATTCTGTCGCGCTCGCGACAACGTCGCGATCGCGACAGAATGAAAATTTTCTAAATCATATTTGCTTTTCATTCCAAAAACAACACATGAAGGTATACAAAATAAATTTATATATGAAAAACATCTGTGGGACAAAAGAACAACATTAGTAGATATAGATATCACACATAAAACAAGTAATTGAAAAAGAAAAATTAAACCAAGTAATCATGAGATCATTTTTAATGAAAGAACTGAAACCTCCCTTCCATGAAATGTTTCCTCCAAATACACTTTACATCTTTGACCATTGGCTTTAAATAACTCATTTTTATTATTTTTAAGTTCCAAAAACCCTTGATCAAAAACTTGTGTAACTTCAAAAGGTCCACTCCATCTTGACCTTAATTTTCCCGGAAAGAGTTTCAATCTAGAATTATACAATAAGACCTTGTCCCCAATATTAAAATTTTTAATCCGTATATGTGCATCATGCCATTTTTTAGTCCTTTCTTTATAAATCTTAGCATTCTCAAATGCAAGAAGTCTCAATTCATCTAGCTCATTCAATTGTAAACATCTTTTGACACTTGCATCTTTAAGATCATAATTCAAAGTTCTAATGGCCCAATATGCTTTGTGCTCTAACTCCACAGGTAAATGACACGCTTTTCCATAAACCATTCTATATGGTGTCATTCCAATTGGAGCTTTGAATGCAGTGCGATATGCCCACAAAGCATCATCTAATTTATGTGCCCAATCCTTCCTAGAAGTAGAGACTGTTTTTTCTAATATCCACTTTAACTCTCTATTGGACACTTCCACTTGACCACTTGTTTGTGGGTGATATGGTGTAGCTACTCTATGATGAACTCCATATTTTTGCAATAATGAGTCAAAAGAACGGTTTATAAAATGCTTACCTCCATCACTTATGATGGCTCTTGGCACTCCAAATCTTGAGAAAAGCTTCTTCAAAAACTTTATCACTACCTTTGAATCATTGGTAGGTGTAGCTTTGGCTTCAACCCACTTTGATACATAGTCAACTCCAACCAAAATATAGTTTTGACCAAAAGATGTGGGAAAGGGACCCATGAAGTCAATCCCCCATACATCAAACACTTCAACTTCCAATATATTATTCAAAGGCATTTCATCTCTTTTCCCAATATTACCAGCCCTTTGACATTTATCGCATTTAGATACATACATTTTTGCATCATGAAATAAAGTTGGCCAAAAGAATCCACATTCAAGCACTCTAGATGCAGTTTTATTGGCACCATTATGACCCGAATACAATGCACCATGACAATGCATCAAAATGCTTTGATACTCCTCCTCACTTACACAACGACGAATTATACTATCCCCACCTATCTTAAACAAGTAAGGCTCTTCCCAAAGATAATTTTTAACATCACTAAAGAATTTTTTCTTTTGTTGCCATGTCAAATTTTCAGGTACAATTCCAGCAGCAAGAAAGTTAGCAAAATCAGCATACCAAGGCTCATGCATATTCAAAATTGACATCAAGGCTTCATCCGAAAATGTTTCATTAATTTCAATACCATCACCTAAAGTTTGTTCATTATTTTCTAATCTAGACAAATGGTCAGCAACAAGATTTTCACTTCCCTTTTTGTCTTTGATTTCAAGGTCAAACTCTTGCAATAACAATACCCAACGAATCAACCTAGGTTTAGCATCTTTCTTAGCAAATAAATACCTCAATGCAGCATGATCCGTATAGATTATGACTTTAGAACCCAACAAGTAAGATCTAAACTTATCACATGCATACACCACAGCTAACATTTCTTTTTCTGTTGTTGTATAATTAACTTGAGGAGGGGACAAAGTATGACTAGCATAATAGATCACATGCAAATTCTTACCATGTCTTTGACCTAATACACAACCCACAGCAAGATCACTTGCATCACACATAATCTCAAATGGCAATTCCCAATTAGGAGCAGCAATAATAGGTGCACTTATAAGGGCCTTCTTTAAAGTATCAAACGCATGCATACATTCATTAGAAAATTCAAAGGAAACATCCTTAACTAACAAATTAGTTAAAGGTTTAGCAATTAAAGAAAAATCTTTTATAAATCTTCTATAAAATCCAGCATGTCCAAGAAAAGATCTAACCCCCTTAATTGTAGTAGGTGGAGGTAATTTCTCAATTAATTCTGTTTTTGCTCTATCAACCTCAATACCCCTACTTGAAATTTTGTGCCCTAATACTATCCCTTCATCTACCATAAAATGGCATTTCTCCCAATTAAGAACTAAGTTAGTTTCTTCACATCTAGCCAATACTTTGTCTAAATTTTGTAAACAAAGCTCAAATGAATCCCCATAAACAGAAAAATCATCCATAAAAACCTCCATTATATCCTCTATCATATCTCCAAAAATTGAAGTCATACATCTTTGAAATGTGGCTGGGGCATTACAAAGCCCAAAAGGCATTCTCCTATAAGCAAAAGTTCCATAAGGACAAGTAAATGTAGTTTTCTCTTGGTCACTAGGGTAGATAAAAATTTGGAAATACCCTGAATATCCATCAAGAAAACAATAATGAGAATGGCCAGCAATTCTTTCAAGCATTTGATCAATGAATGGTAAAGGAAAATGATCCTTTCTAGTGGCCAAATTAAGCTTTCTATAATCTATACATACTCTCCAACCTGTGGTGGTTCTAGTTGGAATTAAATCTCCATTCTCATTCCTTACTACGGTCATACCCCCTTTCTTTGGAACACAATGTATTGGACTCACCCAATCACTATCCGAAATAGGATAAATGATTCCAGCATCTAGTAATTTAATAACTTCCTTTTTGACTACTTCTTTCATATGAGGATTAAGCCTCCTTTGTCTATCAGCTTTTGGTTTATAATCATCTTCCATATTTATCCTATGCATGACAACATTAGGACTAATACCCTTCAAATCAGATATTTGCCATCCAATACTTTTTATCCTTTTTCTAACAACTTCTAATAATGCATGCTCTTGTTCTTTATTGAGTTTATTAGAAATAATAATAGGCAAAGTATGATTTAATCCAAGAAAGGCGTACCTCAAATGACTAGGTAATTCCTTTAGATCAACATTTGGTGGACTTTCAATGGAAGGTGGTAAAGGTGCTTCATTACGAATAAGAGGTTCACTTCTAACACTTTCTTGCTCTACCTCTTCATGAACTTCTTCTTCCATTTGGACTTCATCTTCATCTGCATTTTCTAAGACTTCCACGACACATGCATCAATGACATCTATTTTCATGCACACATTTTCATCCATTGGGTATTTTAGTGCCTTATCCATTTGGTATTCAACACTATCTTCCCCTACTCTTAAGACTAATGTGCCCTCATAAACATCAACTAAGGCCCTACCAGTCCTCATAAAAGGTCTACCCAATATTAAGGGACATTTCTCATCATATGCAAAATCTAAAATGACAAAATCAGCGGGCAAAATAAATTTATCCACTTTTACAAGTACATCTTCAACTATTCCATATGGTTTCTTAATGGATTGATCAGCTAGTTGTAAAACCATGGAAGTAGGTTTGACATAATCTAAACCCAACTTTTTAAAGATAGAATAAGGCATGAGATTAATACTTGCCCCCAAATCACATAAACACTTAGGAAACTCTCTATCCCCTAAGGTACATGGAATTGTGAAACTACCATTATCTTTAAGTTTTGTAGGCAAATTATTTGTGATTATAGAACTACATGCTTCAGTTAATGCAATAGTGGATATATCTTCCCAACTTCTTTTCTTAGAAATTAATTCTTTTAGAAATTTTGCATAGTTAGGAATTTGTGATATGGCTTCAATAAAATTCAAATTAATGTGCAAATGCTTCAATTTATCCATAAAAGATTGAAATTGCTTATCTTGGTTTTGTCTCTTCAGGCGTTGCGGAAATGGTGGACTAGGTTGAAAAATTTTAGAAGAATTTGCTTTAGATGCCCCTTCTGTCGCGACCGCGACAGGTATCGCGATCGCGACAGGAGACTCTCCTCCTGCTGTCGCGCTCACGTCTGGTATCGCGCCCTGTGTCGCGCCTGCAACATTGGTTGGCTTCTCCTCTGTCGCGACCGCGATAGGTGTCGCGCTCGCGACAGAAGACTCATTCTTCTTTTTATTTTCCTGAAATTCTCCATTTTTGTTAGTAATAACAAATTCATTGGTGTAAGTTTTACCTGACCTCAAATTTATGGCTTTTAGATGTTCCCTTGGGTTCTCCTCCGTATTACTTGGTAAAGTACCTTGTAATCTTGAAGGTAAAGCCTTTGCTAATTGCCCAATTTGCACTTCTAAGTTGTGAATGGATGAGGCTTGATTCTTTGTGATTTGATCAAACTTATTTTCTAACCTCTTTTGGTTCTCCTCTTGTGAATTAAATTTCATATTAATCCCCTCTAAGAACCTATCCATTTTAACCTCCAAGGCCCCAAACCTATCTTGAGGTGGTTGAAAACTTACTCCTTTGTTTTGATTACTACTATTCCCCCATGAAAAATTTGGATGGTTCCTCCATCCAGGGTTATATGTATTGGAAAATGGATTACCTCTTCCTTGCCCTTGAATAAAACTAACTTGCTCCTCCGTACTATTAATGCCTAAATTGCATACCTCACTTGGATGTCCTTGTTGTCCACAAATATTGCACCTATTTGGTTGACTACCTCCCATACCAAAATTATTGAGTTTGTGAGTCAATGCTTCCACTTGTGCTTGCAATGCAACTACTGAATCAAGTGCATGAACCCCTCTCACATTAGTAGAATTTGAATCTCTACTTCTCTCGGTAGGCCACATGCAGTTGTTCATGGACATCTCCTCTAATAATTCAAACGCTGCTTCAGTAGTTTTCCTCATCAAAGAACCTCCAGCAGCAGCATCAATAGTTCCTCTTGTGGTAGGATTAACTCCATTATAGAATGTTTGCATTAACAATTCTCTTGGCAAGTTATGGTGTGGACACATCCTTTGCAATTCCTTAAATCTTTCCCAAGCCTCATATAATGACTCATTTTCATTTTGAACAAAGGTGGTAATATCCTTTATGATTTTTGCGGTTTTGGCCAAGGGAAAATATTTTGATAAAAATGCTTGGGCCAATTGGTCCCAAGTAGTTATAGAACCCCTTGTCAAAGAATTCAACCAA
Organism: Excoecaria cochinchinensis; assembly: GCA_947683425.1. Taxonomy (NCBI): domain Eukaryota; kingdom Viridiplantae; phylum Streptophyta; class Magnoliopsida; order Malpighiales; family Euphorbiaceae; genus Excoecaria; species Excoecaria cochinchinensis. Next base: position 1,177,735 of record CANTUQ010000175.1, on the reverse strand, counting down.
GCCTTTGTTTTATCCTTCAAGGTGAATGGAAAAAGCCTAAGCTTGATTGCATCATTTGAAACCCCATTAATCTTAAAGGTATCACAAATTTTAAGGAAATTTGCCAAATGAGCATTTGGATCCTCATTTGCCAAACCATAAAATTGTATACTATTTTGAATCATTTGTAACAATGAAGGCTTAATTTCAAATTGATTGGCATTTACCGTTGGTCTTACCACTCCTTGTTGAGCACCACTCAATGCAGGTGTGGCAAAGTCCATCAATCTTGGTGGATTTTCATCAGCCATCCCAATTGATCTCCTATTTTTGTTCTTCTTTTTATTTGATTTCCGATTACTTAATAAAAACCTCTCAATTTCAGGATTTATAGGCTCAAGCTCTTCTAAAGAACTCCTTGTACTAGGCATGAACTTCTCAAATCCTGTAAAACAAAAACAAAACACAAAATTAATTTAACATACAAACAAATTAAAACAAAACAAAATATTGTAATCCAAAATCATAAATCAATTTTTATAATGGCAAACAACCGCTCCCCGGCAACGGCGCCAAAAACTTGTTGTGCATTTTTCATATATGCTTGTTGACCGCAAGTATACGGTGTACCGAAATAGTACTTTAGATATCGATCCCACAGGGAACGTGTTACACACTATTACTAATTGATTTTAATCTTGTTTACAATTATAAAATGATAGAGAAGTGATTCTAAATTAATCTAACTTGTAAACTAACTAAGCCAAATTTGTGTGAATCCAAGAAGACAGAAAAGATTAATGATACTAGATATAAAGATGGAACTTGAATTAATTGTTCTTAATGACTTTAGTATTCTTTTCTTGTAAGCCAAGTTGAATAAATTTCCTACTTACTTTCTCAATATAAATAGGACTGCCCAAAACATACACATACAAGTCTAATTCCAAACTTCCATTTAAGAACTAGATGATTATACATGTAAATCTTAGGAATAAAACACAACCTATAGCAACCATTTCAATATTATGATTTCTCAAACAATATCTTAATGATGAATTTCCAATTAGTTGTAAGAATAAATTTATTTCTCAATTAAACTCAAACTTATAATGATTATAAATAATTTACTAATGAGAAATTCTACAATTAAGAAAACGTGAATTAATATGAACAATAAAATATTTAATATAAACATTCAAGTTCAGAATTTACATCATAAAAATTACAAAGAAGAATTAAAAGTTAAGAATTGAAGAAGGAGATTTCTCAACCCTTTTCAAGTCACCAATTGTAGTCTTCTTCCTTGTATAATACCTTCTCTTCAACACATAAACTCTACTTAAGAAAAACTAAAGAAAATTATTCTAACTTGCAGAAAAATATTCAAATGTTCAATTCTAAGTCTAACATACTAAATTACAGTTAAAATCAGTATTTATAACATCAGCTCATGCCCCTTCAGATGCCCTTCTACAAAGGTTGTAATTGTTGGAGGAAAGATACAACTTTTCAAGTTCAAATTTGAACTTTAGTGTCTAACGGATCCCTCTGTCGCGATCGCGACGCCTGTCGCGCTCGCGACAGAGCACGCCTTCTCTTTCGCTCGCCTTTCCTCGCGTGTGCCTTCTCCGTGCCATGTCGCGACCTCGCGACGTCTTCCCTTGGTCGCGACAGCTCCTCTTTTCTTCTCTTCTCTCTTCTTCTCTTGATCCTCCTTAGCGCGCTCTGTCGCGCTCGCGCCTCCCATCGCGATCGCGACAGAGGCTTTTCTGCCTTGGCTCATTTCTTCTCCTCTTCTCCATTTGCTCCATATTTTCTCCATTAACTCCATGTTTTCTCCATTTGTCTCCTACACACAAAACTTAACAAAACACATAAAACACACCTAATTCCAACAACTAAAAACACTTAAAACATTATTTATAATCACAAAGTATAGTTTAATTATGAGCTATTTAAGCTCATATCAGAGTCTATGGGCTATGGCAACGGGGACCCCGCTCAACATTAGTCACGAGATTATGGCCGGCATGGTTAGATAAAGTTGGAGGGCTACGGCGCAGATATGTATATGCGAGGTAGCCACCAGGTTGCTACTGCACTTAGGACACGACCCTGACACGTTTATCCCACCTGTGGACAGAGACATTTATGTTGACTGGGCCCTTGCCAAATATATGGGCATGGTTGAGCAATAGCCTGGGTAGGCAGGAGAGTATAGGCTCCTTACTATGGCTGAGACTCGGTAGATGTACTGTTTACCTCCACTCACAGCTGCAACATCATCCGAAGATCGATTTCAGGCCGAGGAAGAACCTCCACAACCTCAGATAGATGAGGAATACTATCGTCCGCAACCAGTGGAAGGAGAACCTTCATAACCTCAGACAGATGGGGAGTGTTATCGTCCACAGCCAGAGGAAGAAAAGCCTCATTCGCCGCCAGATGGTATGAATATGGAGATCAATCTGGATGACTTTGACATTGATCTGAGTGATCTTTTTTACACTCCATTATCACAGCCAGTTCCTCCAGAAGATCAGATGCGCCCCCCTCCTTACATGCATACTTTAGAGACGGGTCCTCAGACATCTAGGAGGTATCACCCCTATGATCGTCCAGATTCTCCGGGGGCATCTACTTCGGCAGCTCCGCCACCACCACGTAGGCCTGGGATGGAGCAGAGCCAGACAAATGTGGAGATTCTCATCCAAGCCATGTAGGGGGAGATTTTAGCGGCATTGGAGGTCAGATCCCAGCGCATGAATGAGAGGCTGATAGCTATAGAGCAGCGTATGGATCAGCGTATAGATGAGAGAATGATGATCATGAAGCAGCATTCTGATGAAAGGCTGATCGCTATGGAACGACATGTGGATGAGAGACTACAAGCCATAGACGAGAGATTGCAGTGCATAGGGCAGTTTGTGAAGGAGACACAGCAGCACCAGGACAGACCCGAGGAGCCCACAAGGGCCTCCTACACACCTATGACCCAGGAAGGATCAAGCGATGCACAACAAATATGATCCTTTTGACAGATATTCAGGGAGATTTATAGTTGTTTTGATGTAATTTATGTACGAAAATAATGTCTATATGGATGAACTTTGTTGTGCTTTGCATGTACCCTTTAAATAAAAGAGATGAAAAAAGAAAATAGTGACCTATAGATAATAAAATGACAAAGATGGAAATTATATGATAAGCCACAAATTGGTAAAAATATAACAATTGAACCTTCACAGAAGTTAAATGATTGAAATGATCATAATGATAAATTGATCTAATTGGAGTTCATTTTATTCAAGAAATAACCAAAGTTATGCTAGAGAGCACTTTTTGCGTTTGGTAAGTCTGGAGCAGACTCGACGCATCGCCGTCTGAGGATGGCCCCCCGCACTTCGTAGTCTTGTCAGCGACTCGGTACAATTCAAAGCAACACTTCTCGCGTTCGGTAAGTTTGGAGCAGACTCAGCGCATCACCATCTGAGGATGGCATCTGCACTTTGTAATCTTGGTAGCGATTCGGTGCAATCACTTTGTAGCTTAGATAACAGCTCGGTGATATTCAAGAACATCTGCACTTTGTAATCTTGGTAGCGATTCGGTGCAATCACTTTGTAGCTTAGACAACAGCTCGATGATATTCAAGAAGATCTGCACTTTGTAATCTTGGTAGTGATTCGGTGCAATCAGTTTGTAGCTTAGACAACAGCTTGGTGATATTCAAGAACATCTGCACTTTGTAATCTTGGTAGCGATTCGGTGCAATCACTTTGTAGCTTAGACAACAGCTCGGTGATATTCAAGAACATCTGCAATTTGTAATCTTGGTAGCGATTCGGTGCATCACTTTGTAGCTTAGACAATAGCTCGGTGACATTTCAGAACCTCTGCACTTTGTAATCTTGGTAGCGATTCGGTGCAATCACTTTGTAGCTTAGACAACAGCTCGATGACATTTCAAAACATCCACACTTTGTAATCTTGTCAGCGATTCAGTGCAATCACTTTGAGGCTTAGACAACAGCTCGGTGATATTCAAAAACGGCCACACTTTGTAATCTTGTCAGCGATTCAGTGCAACCACACTTTAGCCTAGATAACGACTTAGTTATATCCAAAGACATCCGCACTTTGTAGTCTTGTCAGCGACTCGGTGCAGCCCAAGAGAGCACTTCTTACGTTTCGTAAGTTCGAAGCGGACTCGGCGCATCACCATTTGAGGATGGAACCCACATCTTGCAAGTCTGAAGTAGGCTTGCAGTTCGGGAGAAATTATTTACTTTTCATAGCAACGGGAAGGTCGTCGCCTCAGGTATGCGCTTCTTTCCTCTTTTCTGAATTTTGGCTCAACTAGACACCTGTGTGCTAGTTTTCCCAAAATTGGGGGCAACTGTAGACACCGGGTCCCGAGGCGATACAAAATCAGGATTACCCAATGATGAAGATAAAAGACTAATTCATGAGCAAGAAAATAGGAATCGATCATCTCTTTGTCAAATTCTTTTATTTTCCTCTAAATCCTTTTAAAGTGTTTATTCTTATTTTTATTTTTATTTTTATTTTTATTTGTATCTTTATTTTTATCCACATTTTTGTATTTTACCTTATTATATTTAAAAAAAATTATTAATTAACAAAAAAAAAAATTTCGGCAGCCCGTTGCTGTAGCCGTGCGCAGTGTGCTACGCGCAAACTCCCCCAGGATCGGCGAGAAATCTCGCCGATCCTGCCCAGTCCCCCGCCGATGTCACCCGTTTTCGCCGAAAATCCAATTTTTCACTTTTTTAGACTAAAAAATAATTTTTTCTTGTAATTTTTTCAGATTTTATTAAAATTTGACAAATATTAGTCAAATTGGGTGGGTGTTAAAAGTCAAAAAATAACAAAAAATAATTAAAAATAAATAAAAATATTAATTGTAAATATTTGACTTTTAGGATTTTATTTTGAAATTTTGAGTGTTTTTTGTTGAAATTGGGGTAGAGAGATCTTTGAAAAATCTGTTAGGGAGCTGGATGGGGCAGAGATTGGAGTTTGTACGGGAGTTAGATTTTCATTTTGAGAGAGATATTCTTAGAAGAAGATAGTGCATTTTGCTGGAAAAAAAACAAGGAATTTATTGTTCTTGGAATTCATCTTTTTTTGTTCTTAAAAATTAAAATCATTTTCTTCAATCTTCTTAATTCTCTTTTATTAAATCTAATTTTTTTTTTCTTTGATCTTGATTTTAAAATTTCTTAGATCTAAAAAATATTTTGTTGATTTTGGAGACTTGAGAAAGGAAAATTAATTTCTTTATCTTGTTTTCTCATCAAATCAAACATTAAATACAAAAAATATCATTTTTAATTTTTAGTGTTTTTGAGTTTTCTTTGAGACATAAACTCGAGATTTTCTTGAACATTTTTTTTGAGTTTATTTTTGGATCTTGACAAGAGATTATATCGGCACATCTTGCTTCCATATCATCAAATTCTAAGGGTAAAGATTCTTGGATCCAATTTTTATCCTATTTTTTATGTCATTTTGTTCATGTTAGTTTATTTCATCGTATTTTACCTTGCTTCTTTTTGTATTAATGCATGTATTTTTTTTGGGTTGAGACTTATTATTTAGCATGAGTTTTCCATCTTTATTCCGTCCTTGGCATGAAAATGGATAAAATACATGATGTTTAGGGGATGAAAAACAGGATTTGCATGATGTTTTCTTTTAGTATTATTTCTTGTGATTTTTTGCATGCTTAAATACTAATCATTTTATGTTGCATGTTTAATTGTCTTATTCTTATTGCATGTTTTGATTGTCATACTCTTGTTTATTTATCTAATTTTATTGGTTGATTATTATTATTATTATTATTATTATTATTATTATTATTATTATTATTATTATTATTATATATGTTATTAGTATGTTGTTATTATTATTATTATTATTATTATTATTATTATTTATTGTTATTATCATCATCTATTATTCTTATTATTATCATTATTATTATTGTTATTATTATTTTTGTTGTTGTTGTGATTGGTATCATTATTTTCATTATTTTTATTATGGTCATTATATTTTGCATAGTGTTATTTCATGATTTAGCTTTTGTCATTATTATTAATATTATCATGCATGATTTTTTCTTCTATGTGTGATATTAACATATTAAATTAGTATGTCCAATTTAATCTATTTTATGCATTCTATTGGTGTGTTAATTTTACACTTGATTTCTTTTATTTTTATTATTAAAAAATTTTGGAATTGTTGCTAATTTTTTATTTGTTATTTTTTTTCATTGGGGGTAAAATGTCGTGCTTATTTGTTTGAGCATTTATCATGACCGAACTCCTCGCGACACGTAGGAGTTTACATCGCTTGGGTGAGACATTTCCTATCTCTATTTATGTGATTGTTTTTGCTCGTAAACAAAATAGTTTATTTTATACGCGTGTTAAAATAAAAAATTACAAAAATATTTTGTATAATTAAATTGGGATTTTTATCAATAAATTGGGACCAATGTCCTAAATTTTAGCCAAAAATGCAAAAATATTGCGGACTAAAATGAAGAGTTGATTTATTAAAAATGGAATCACTTATCTCGATTTTCACTACAAATATCAAAATAACTCTTCGATTCCTTTTTAAGTGAGCATAAAGGAACCAATGTTCCTAAACCAAATAAATATCACGATTTATGCATGTCCCCCCTTTTTGATTGATTTTGTGTGATTGTTTAAATTTACGTTTATATTTTGTGGGGCCTTGTAATTAATTATTTTTGGGGAATTTTATTTCATTTGGGGATTGTATTCTGTACCGATTTTCATTTAAATTCAGCTTTTCTTTTTCATTTGGGGATTGTATTTGTCCCAATTTTCCTTTTGTAAATGGCGTGGCTTTGTATGTTTACCGCTTTATTTACCGTGTTATTTATTATTTTATTTATATTTTTCTTTTATTACCTCCTCGATGCTTGAAGTGCGCTTTAAATAAATTACATTAAACGCATGAGATGAGACGTGAAATTTTAAAATTTAAAAACTCATTTATAATTAACTAAAGACATGAATAAGTGTGAAGTTCTGAACCACTCTCTGGTTTAGACCAACAAGAGGTTAACATTTTTCGATTTCTTGTAAATTGGGTGGCGAGTCTAAAATATCTCAAAAGTGTCTAAAAGTGTTATGATGATGAATGGTCCTTTTCAATGTTCTATTGTGAAAGGAGGTGCCGAAAATATCTCATAATACCTAAGATCCAAAAGACACGAACTAATCCCTCGAATCCTAAAAGCGGGTTCAAAGAGGGCCTTTGCTAGGTTCGGCGTGCGTCACAGCGCCGAAGGGAAGGCGCATGCCGGCATCCAAGCTCCAGAAGTGACAGATGAACCACTCGTTATTATGCCCCCCGAATGGCCCGTCTGTCATCACCATCGAATCCGGGTAGGCTACCACGGATACGTCGTCAGGAAAGCCGTATTTGGTGGGGACTTCAGCCACCTCCCCAGTGGTCAATCGAGAGCACAGCTCAACTGCTGGCTTGTTTTCGTACCCATCCAAAAAACTCCTGTCAATACCTCACCACTGCTGGAAGCCATCTTCAACAAAGAAAAAGGAGGAAAATATGCAATTGTCAAATTTCTAAGAGGATGAATGCAGGGGAAAAACGAAAGGCAAAGAGAAAGAAGAAGAAGAGGAATCACTTACTTGGTAAAAAAGACTTAGAAAATTTGAGGGAAAAGCGAAGGATGATTGCTGAAGTCTGGGAGTCGAGAAAATAGTTTGGCAGAGTTTCGCTAGGAATCTCAAAAAGTAAAGAAAAATCCTCCAGAAATTGCCCCATTTATAGGTCAAAGCATCTGGAATACGCCAACCATCTCGCCACTGGAAGAATGCCACGTGTTAAAGGCATTATGGCTGTACGAAGAACGAAGCGTCACCCTCGGAGCACGCATAGCATTAAATAAAAACAGCTGTCTGAGCAGGCGTGTCTGTTCAGATGACCGCCTTTTAAAATTTAAAATCCCGCCAACGAATGCCTTCGGATCGGGACAATTCAAATGGACTCCATCCGAACAGAACTTCAATGGCAAATTCATGCCCTATCAGATCTGTTGAGGGGGGACAAGTGATAACCCAGCAAATATCATTTGCACCAAGGCCCATCTAGTCGGCCCAATAGACTGGCAAGGCCCAAGGCTCAATAGCAAAGAGTACCAGGCACGAGCTCCTAGGCAGCGCACACGCCTGATCGGATGATGTGACCGCCAGTCCCATCATCCGTCTGACACAAGGCAGCGCCCATGCCTTCCACATGCTCCCTGTCAAATCGCCGAATACCTACTCTGACTGCCAGTAATCACTCATTAGGCACTCAAGTGCCCCTCAACCATCTCATATAAATAGTCCAGCCAACGATGGTTTCAGATATTGAATTTCTAGCATTCTATCTCTAAAAGCACTTTCTCTCTCTAAGCTACTAACTTAAGTTTCGGAGTGCTCACGCCTGGTCCGACCGGGTACTCTTTCTTGCAGGGTTTTTCTCATCCGATCGGTCCTACCTCTTCTTTTCAGATAAAGACATTTTCAGCTTTATCACCCATATAATTAAAGATTTAATGAATTTATTTTTTCATTATACTGAAGCTTGCATTTTGAAAACAAGTACTATTAATGCTTAACATTATAAATAAAGGAATAAAATAGATAAATAATAGATCTGTTGGTTCACAATTAATGTTTAACTTTGATTTTGTTTTTATGAGATGATTGATGAAATTATAATGAAGGGTATGTATTATGAAGATGAAATGGGATATAAGATCATTCGAGAGCCTCATTGAACACAACTGATAGGTGCTCAAAGAATATATTGTTTAATTATTTGGTGACTGAAAGAATCGATTGTAGATAAAACAATATTTTCTCTTCAACCGCGCGTAAGTTTTATTTAATTGTTTTTATTAGCTTTTTAAAATTACCGACGGATCTTTTCATCGGTAAAATTAAAAAAATTAAAATATTAAAAATTTTGCAAATTTTCCGAAGGAATTTATTTTTCCATCGAGAAATTATTACGGAATTTATTTACCGTCGGGAAATGTCTTGACAGAATTTAGTTTTTCGTCAGGAAATTTCCTTACGGAAAATAATTCTCCCAACGGAAAAATAAATTCTGTCGCCAATTTTGCCTATGCGTCAATTACCGACGGAATTTTTTTTTCATCGGCAATTGAATTTCCTGATGGAAGTTCCTTACTTTCCGTCGGAAAACTCTGATTTTCTTGTAGTGATCTGCTAATTTTTTCCGATAGAAAACATTCCTATTTAGACATACTATTATTTTATATGACCTACAAAAATAATTATTTTTATATATTAATAATATATGAAAAATTATGAAAAGACAAATAATATAAAGAGGCCATACATAGATTACAAGCAGGGATTATTTACAGGTCATTGTATTGCATTGTATTATTTGCAGATTATTGGATCGAAGATGATATTTTTATAGAGGAACTATTGGCCAATGCAATCTAAGTTTTGCCGAACTTTGGATACCTATGCCCATTCGCACACTGGACCACACAAGACTTCTGACACCTCCAGCCATTGTGATATAATTTCAAAATACAAGAACAAGTCGTCAAGGCATTCTTTATGATTGATCTGAGTCGAACACGTAAGTTAGGAATCATACGGTGAAAATATATACAAAATGCAACAAATTTCTAAGACAAATTAATTGGTTGGATTCCTTTTCAAAACTCTGTAGCTATTCTTGGGGTTAGTGCTACTTTACAATGCATGGAGGGTTAAAAACAATAACACTTATACTATTAATAGATCATGTCCTGGATTGAATTTTGCAACACAAGTGATGCAATTGATTGTTGCTAGATCGCTTCATGGATTTAACCGCACAACACCAAACAATTAGGCTGGGGATATGACTGAGGGCTTGAGTCTTTCCTTGTCAAAGGTAACTTCTCTTCAGTTATGCTCACTCCTCGCCTTGCTTCTCATCATATTTATGAATATATAGTAGAAGAGCTCTTAATTAAGTGAAGAGGGCAATTATTGCTTTTACTTGAGAATAGGGTATCATTGATTGATTACCTCGTTCCTTTTGTGTCTTGAATTAATAATATATATTTGGTATAGTTTCCTCCATTTAGTCAAGCTCGGCAGATGTATTTTTTGTAGATATACTTGTCTAACAGGACGTTGGTACAGAGATTTGGGGCAGATAGTAGTAAATAGCTTTTGTAGATTAATCAATTATATGAAGTGTTTTTTTCAATTGTATACAGGGGAAAGTAGCAACAAAGGAAAAACTATGGTTATTATTATTTTAGAATACGAAAGCCGATTGAGTTGAAAGAAAGTGAAAATCGGTTTTGGATTGCTGGGTGGTTGTTTCCGTTTCCAGAATTTATTTTAAAATCTTTGTTTGCTAATTAATTGTACCTCTAATGAAGCTGAGTATGAAATAAAAGATCCGGAATCTTTGCAATTCGATTTTAGGACTATTCTAGCTGCAATGAATAACTTTTCAAGGTGGATTTTGGCCCTGTTTATAAAGTAAGAGTTCAGTTTAAGATAAAGAAATGGTTGAATTATTTAAAGTTTTAGAGAATTTAATTGATATTCTCAGGGGAAGCTGACAAATAGACAAGACAGAGCAGTCAAAAGGCTCTCAAAAGTTCTTTTGGCACGAAGCTAACACCAGCCTTGATCATTTCATATTTGGTAATGATAACTGAAGAATCCTAAAGAGGAATATTGCTTAATTTGGGGGTATTACCTAAACAGGAACATAAACTCCTATTCAGAATCGACTACATAACTCTATAAATATCCAGAAAATCAGGTATTACTCTCTCTCGAATTCTCTTTGAATTTTCATTCATTATTCGTCAGTTACTGACTTGACCGTCGGAGTGCTCATAAATCTCCACAGGTCCCTTATTCTTTTTTGCAGGTAACAGATCACGGAAATTTTCTCGACAATGTTATCATTGGTGCGGTGAGCGTGGACCGACGCTCTTGGCGCTTTTTCATCGCAATTCCCTGCATCAACTATGCTAAAACAAGATTGGGCTAATAGACTTAATGATTCCATTTGGTGTGAGGAAAAAAAAAAAAGGGAAAAACTGCGTCGTTTTGCTTGCTAGAAGACCCAAAGAAGATTTAGTTCAACCACCGTGAGTTGCCGCTCACCATGGCAGCAGCACCACTAGCATGTCTGAGTTTCCGGTGGCAAGACGAACTGATTGGTGCTTGTTCGCGATCATCGTTCGTTGCTAGAAAGGTAATCGGATAAGCATCGTTGCCCAGATCTTCACCGCCTATAGCATCGTTGTTTTCATATGGAGTTCAGAGTCACCATCTGTAAACAGGAAAAATCAGGTAAAATCCCCAACTTCGAAAATCTTTCTTTTCACTGGGGCACCTATAAGCCGATTCTCCGTTGCTAGCCACCGTGCGAACTTCCATCGCCGATTTGCCGGTATGTATAATGAAAGAGCATATCTTGTATTTGGGATTATATTTTTCCTGTTTTCGCTCTTGCCAAGTTTGGATTTTGGGCTTTCGATTGGAAGTTTACTTGGGTTTATTGAGCAAAATCTGGATTCATTTCTCAAGATTTATACTTACATGACTACTTCAGTGCTTCTATCAAGTCGTTTTGCAGATTATATTGATGGAGTTGTGGTTGCTTCCCAGAAGAGAATCTGATTCAATAATCTTATTCGGAGTCTTCTTTATGTTTCTGAATTGATTAATCAGCTAACATCAACTCCTCTTTATACGATTTTATTTATCAGTTCTCTGTTTTAATCCATCTAGCTCGTGTTTTCTCTATATTTTCTTTCCTCAAATCTCTTTTTCAATAATTGCAGATGATTCCCCATAGACACACAGGAAAATTTTCCTCTCCTTTCCGATATCCGAAAATGGCGCCCTCTGCTTTCGAGTCACCTACTCATTCTGCCCAGGAGCTTACTGAGGAAAAGCTCCAGGATGTTTTGAGGAATCTTAATACAGCCATATTCAATGAGATACATCAGTTCTGCTTCTAAACAACTGTTCATAGGAGAATATGGGGTTCGTTGATGATCTGTTGACATTTGAAGAGCTTGGCTTACATTTGAAACCTCAAGGATGCCATTTGGCTAACCTTTCTTCATAGCCTTCATGGTGAAGTATGGTATTGGTGGATGTTTAAGAAGTTTATTGAGGCAGCTTGTTACTTTGGATGCACCTGATATATCCATCTTAGCTACCTGTTTAGTACTCTGGTTGTCATAATTGTAAAAGATAGCATGTGCTTGACATTTTTCCATGGAACCTCTAAGCTTCATATTACTATGGTTTCTTCTCAATTAAGACGGTGAGTTAATAGATGGTGGTAGTTATGGCTGTCACCAGAAACAATGCTCAAGTATGCTTTTGAATTTCCATCTTATATGAGCAATAAAGAAACTGGGCAGAAATGTAACACATTGGTCCATGGATTATGAGAACTGAAGAAGTTGCAGAGACAATGGAGCACTGTGGTTACGTGTCTATACGAAGCTACGAAGTGTGATGAAATCCAACTATTAGACTTGTTTTGTGAGGCCCTTGATCCAGACTCGAGCAATCTAACGATATCTTCACAGTCTTAATTTTTAGGATATTATTTTTCGAAGTTGGTACCTTGTTTAAACTAACATTATTATCACAGTATGAAGGGCTTTTTGATGAGAAGATTGTGTTATTGTCTCACAAATGTTCAGAGCTCACTTATGGATTCATAGCTTTTGTTTCTGTTGGAGCTGCACTTCTGCAAGTGTACGCCTTCAAAACGGCTCTCAGGTATGGGTTGAGGATGAGGTGACATGCTCCCAGTATTACTAGTTCTTATCTCAGCATGGTTTGGGTTTGGCATTAATCTTCCACCATCCAATTGAGAAAATCCGACATTAGCTGCTCCAACAATGTAAGAATCTCATCCCTGGTCCACCGGTTCAAAATATTCCCAACATAAACATGACAACTAGAACTAACAACCACCACAAGGTACCAAAATCTGAATTTTCATTTCTTTATATGATCATATCTTAGCCTCATTGAATATACTGAATTTAGTCTTAAATTCATCTTGATGCCTTTCGAAATATGATCTCATTTTGAGTGGCGGAATCCAAATATATGCATATATCTACAAAATGGATTTAATTTCCACCATTATTAATTTCTTTTTATCTTAAGGCTTAGTGAAGTTAGCAATCTTGTGTAAGGTTTAATCAATTTGTACATTCTACCATCTATGCAAATGCTGCAATTTAAAAGATTATCAACTTGCAATACTCTGTCAAAGTGTACTCTGAGTCAAAATCTTGGACTCACTCATATCATCATATTCAAATGCAAATCGGTTGTGCTTTTCAAATATTCACAGCATTTTATCATCTTCAAAGTCTTAATTTTTGTCGATTATTCTTTAATTTATTCTTGTTTAACTAACAATCTATCAAACAAGACAAGCAAGCTTTGGATTTCTAGCAGCTATTTTCCAATAAAAGCTCGAAACAATACAAACAAGAACAGCAATACACCAAGATAGCTCTCAGTATATGTTCGAAGGGACAAGTATACTTCTTACATGCCTTTTTTGCAAGTACATTTATCTCTCAAGTAAATTTTTATTGCACTTTTATATGCATCTCTCAAATTGAAGAAAATATAATTTTATTATTTATTTTGTGAAATTCAACATATTCCTGTTAGCCAACTTCTGGCACATACAATACAAACCTATTATCAAGATAGGGAGCAAAAGCTTATGCAGCTAATCAATTGCCTTGCGCAAATATTTTTACTGAATTTGCATATGCTAACTTGTTCGCCCGTGAGGCAGAAGTCAAATTAAAACTTTTTGCAGGTTCGAAAATTAGCTGTCATAACCTAATCATATAAGCCGAGCTTCACTCAACTCGATTTCAGGGGGAAGAGCAAAGCATGCAATTCTAAACTTCATGCAACCAAAGCTTTATAGCAGACAATGTTCGCCACGAGCACAGTCTCATTTTAATTGCTCACTCGGCAGGTTCGCCACGAGCACTTGGTCTCATTTTAATTGCTCACTCGGCAAGTTCGCCATTCAAACTTCAAGTTCGGCTATGTCGCCAATTATTGCTCACTAGGCAAGTTCGCCATTCTAGCTTCAAGTTCGGCTATGTCGCCAGTTATTACTCACTTAGGCAAGTTCGCCATTCGAGCTTCAAGTTCGGCTATGTCGCCAGTTATTACTCACTTAGGCAAGTTCGCCATTCGAGTTTCAAGTTCGGCTATGTCGCCAGTTATTGCTCACTTAGGCAAGTTCGCCATTCGAGTTTCAAGTTCGGCTATGTCGCCAGTTATTGCTCACTTAGGCAAGTTCGCCATTCGAGTTTCAAGTTCGGCTATGTCGCCAGTTATTACTCACTTAGGCAAGTTTGCCATTCGAGCACCGAGATCGGTAATTTCGTCATTTATAGCTCAAGTTCGGTATTTTCACCATCCGAACACTTAGTTTTATTTTAATTGTTCATGCGGCAGTATCGCCATTCAAGCTCTTAATTTCACTTCAACAGCTCAAGTTCGGCAATTTCGCCATTCGAGTACTCACCTTAATAACTCAAGTTCGGCAGTTATGCTTTGTATGCACTATGTTATTGTTCCAGTTTGCACAGTTATATGGGCAGTCTTATTTCAATCTCTCATACGTTATCCTGAGTTCGGACGAGCAATAAGTATACACTGGGCAATTTATTACTTCGCTCCTGACGGCTTTACGAGACCCGGGCAGTTATTCATCGGTTTCGTCATCAGCTCGGTTATTTTTTTCGTCATTCTTAGCTCGGTTATTTTTCTAAGTCATTCAGATTTCAATCAACTCGGAACACCTCATTACAAGCTCGGTTTTTTCTTCTTTGCCTAGTTCGGTCTCAGTGGCCTGATGATTTTTCTTTTCCCACCCAATTACTGACATAAATGTCATATGCTGGAGGGGGGACTTATGATAACTGAAGAATCCTAAAGAGGAATATTGCTTAATTTGGGGGTATTACCTAAACAGGAACATAAACTCCTATTCAGAATCGACTACATAACTCTATAAATATCCAGAAAATCAGGTATTACTCTCTCTCGAATTCTCTTTGAATTTTCATTCATTATTCGTCAGTTACTGACTTGACCGTCGGAGTGCTCATAAATCTCCACAGGTCCCTTATTCTTTTTTGCAGGTAACAGATCACGGAAATTTTCTCGACAATGTTATCAGGTAAGCCTCTACATGCAAATAATTTTGGGCTTGGAAGTTAATAATATATTATTGATTAAACAAGTTTACACATTCATAAGTTTATTTAGATCCAATCAGGCGTGCACAACTAGACTGGGATAGGCATTACAAGATCATTGGAGGCAATAGCTAGGGGATAATTTCATCGGTGGTAACTAAACTTTCGAACTTGTAACGTTATGGTCACTTAACTTCGATTTGTATCGAAAAAATAACTTAACTTTTATTTTGTAACGGGATGGTAACAATGACCGGAATTTAACTGATCCGGTCATCGGCGCATGAAAAAACGGCGATTAACATCACCACCTCGGATAAATTGCCACGTCGGATGCTGATTGGATCCGATGTGGCATATCAGCATCCGATGTGGCATCTTAAAAAAAAAAAAAAAGGTAAAAATCCAAATTTTGTTAACTTGGGTAGTTCTTGGTCGTCTTCTTCTCCTTTTTCTTCACGGTTAAGTGTTGTCTCTCTCTCCCCCCTGAGCCATCTCCAAATCGTGTTGCCTCAGTATCCAATACCACCATTTTCCCTTTCTCTATTACGGCCATACATTGCCATGGCAGAGCTCATCCCCAAGAAACGCAAGAGATCTTCCTCTCTTCGCCATCCTTTCACGGGAAGTTTCACCTGCAGCAAATCACAGATCTATCTTCACCACAACCACTCCGGTCGATCCCGCTCCGATTCATTTCGCCACCACAAATATCATGCCAATCTTCTCTCGATCCCTTCCGGCAATAAGAAACGGAAGCAAAAGTCAGAAACGAGGGAGACTACAGAGGCTATCGACAGAGATGATTGGTCTACAGTTTTTATCAAAGTTCTTCGCACAAGAAGGGTTTTTTCTCTTGGATCAATTCCTGATGATTGCGTGTTATGCCCTGATGGTGAAGAGAAATTGGGGTCTAAAAAGATGAGTGGAGAGATTCAAGATCCAAATTTGAGTTCAGATTCGATTGCGTGTTATGCCCTGATGAGAAGAATAAGAAGAAACATGAAGTGAACTTGTCTAAACCCAGTTAGATCACTGCCAACCAACAAAAATCCTCAATTTATCATAGACAAGTAATTTTGCAAAATGTCCTGCCTAATAATATCATCTAATTAACAAAAGCCATTTACCATTTTTGCCTGTGAGAATAGCCATAAGTTCAAATAAGTTCAAATAAATACATCGAGAGAGCCTATCTCAGCTAGATTTCTTTTTCAAGAAGGATGATCTCGTGGAAAGTGGAAAGCTTATCTCAGCAAGATTGAGAAAATACCCCTTGTCATATATGTTTTGTTTAACATCAATCTCAGCAGCATCTCCAAGCACAGATCATTGGAAAAAGGCTTTACATTTGCATAAATGAGAAAAATAGCACAAATAAGTTCAAATAAAAATTCAGGATGCAAATGAGATTAACGAGAAAGAGAGTTTAAAAATCCCCATCACAAACCTCAAACCATTGTTGCATTAAGGAAAAAGCAGGGGTGGCATGATGGGAGCAGCGACAAGCATGGAGGAGCAGCAAGGGTGACAGTGGCGGCGCGATGGGACTAGCTGTGCGACAACGGGGTGGACAACAGCCAGCGGAAGGGGACAACGACGGTGGGGACCAGATCGATGGAATTGGGGCGACGGCACACAGACCATATTTGGGGGAGAGAGAGAGAAAGCATGAGGGAGGCAGGGGGTAGACGACAGCGAGAATAAGGGGGCGATGGCGGCGGGGACCAGACCGGTGGAGGTGGGGCGACAGCGCACAAACCAGAACTGGGAAAAGGGAGGGAGGGAGGGAAAGAGAGTGGGGGGGGGGGGGGGGGGGGGGGAATAGGTGTCCACGGATGAAACAATCTGCAATTTTTTTTTTAATTGCCACGTTGGATCTGGTCAGCATCCGACGTGGCAATTTATCCAACATGGCGAAATTTCTCGCCTTTTTTTACGCGCCGGTGACCGGATTCTCACCTTTCAATAATTCATCGTGATATATGAAAGCACGTAATATTTTGCTAGATTATTAGAATATGATTCCTAAAATTTCATGTTTTGGCGTGGCGTGGTTGTTTGCGGTGGATCAAACTCAAGGGAACACAAGCAATGTTATTAAAATCGGACCGGACCGGCCGGTTCGACCGGTTTAACCGCGAACCGGTTGGTTTGACTGCTAAAAACCGGACTGGAAAAAACCCGGGTTGAACCGGAAAGAACCGGAAAACCGGTAAACCGGGTTTTAAGGTAAATTGAAAAAACGTTGCCGTTTTGTTAAAGAAAAAAAGAAAAAAAAGGGGAAATTTGGGTCTTGAGGGTCAGCCTTTTCATTTTTTCATTTCATCTGCTCTATTCGTTTTCCTCTCTTCATTTTCCTTCAGTGGCCGCCGCCCACTGCAACTCCCAAGTCTCACCATCGCCGCACGCCGCTACTTACATCCGACCGCCGGATTCCTATGCTAGATGCTGAAAATCGATGAGTCATTCTCTCATTTGTTATTTTATTTTTCTCCGCCTTACACTGTTATTTGAGAATAATATCAATAATTCTCAGTTAAGCTGTTGGGTTTTGATCTTTTGGTGAAAAAGTGATAATTGTTTTGATTATCAGGTGAGGTTTAGATCTAGACTGGTGGGGAAGTTTTGGTGATTTATTTTTATAATTTCACCGGTTGTTGCTGTTTGTTAGTGTTTTTGTTTGTTATCCTTTTTGTAAAACTATAGATTTTTATAAAACGAATATGTGTGAAAATAGAGGGAAAAGCATCCTAAAACGCCTTTCAGAATTTTGTCTTTAATTTTAGACTAAATTTGTTCTTGCTTTTCTTGTAATTGTCTTCTTCGTCAAAAGCCACGTTCCCATCTGGCACTTTGCTGGAGGACTAGATTATGTTGACAAACAAAACTAGTAATTAACACTTATCTTGGACATAGAAAAATTCAAAAAAATTGGTAGAAAATTTGCATAATTTAGAAATAAAAATATGAAAATATTCACTTAATGACCAAGAATGTAAAACCAACTAATAAAATTTAGAATTCTACTCATAATCAGTTTCAACGTGCAAAATAATATTATCTTAATTAATTTCATGTGTGTACTCTTTGCTCGGATTCACTTTTTGTACCAATTAAATGCTTTAAAAGTATTTAGTTATATTTTTCAATCCACTATTGTCTATTGGCAGCTGATTATTTTCATAATTGGTTGCTGCTTTAAATGTTTCATTGATTTTGGAGATTTTTTTTGTTGATGGCTGCTTCATTTTATTTTTTTTAATTATTTATAAAATTTTTGTTGATGGTTGTTTCATTTGTTTGAATGTTTAAAACTTATTTTTGATGAATATTTAATATATTTTGTAACTTATTATTAGTATATTTGTGGCATATATTAAATGTTTTGATAAATTTTATTTTTATTTGAGTGTTTATACATTAGTATTTATAGAAATTATATTAATTAATAATATTTTAAAAAATAGAAAAAACCCGGTCGAACCATGAACCCTCAGCCTTGCCGGTTTTATATCCGGTCCGGTTTTAATAACATTGAACACAAGTACGATCGTGGGCACCTAGTAAGAATTTGAAATTTAATAAGTGGACCGAAAAGATGTATCATTTAATATATAAAATCAATTGTCCACCTTTAATCTACTTATTCGAAATTGAATTTGTGTAATTTGTATGCTGTGGTTATATAGATGGCTCCAGAGTATGCACTGACCAGACAATTCTCAGTTAAATCAGATGTATTTAGCTTTGCTGTGCTGCTTTTAGAGACGGTGAGTGGTCAAAAGGATTGCAGTCACCGCAATGGCAAGAAGATAGAAGAACTTTTAAGCCGTGTAAGTATACTAATTCAATTACTTTAAATATATCCTAGATAATAGTTAAGTTTCATGCCTAGTTTTTAGTATTCATTTTATATGCATTTGGAGTTTGATCATTTTGGAAATTATAAGTTTGAATAATTAGAATATAAATAAGTTTAGACGTGCTTGCTTAAATAAAAGATTATGTGTATTTATGCGAAAAGAGGTTCATCACAAGGAATTTTCTAAGATATATGATCAAAATCATTTAGAAAGAAAGAAATTAAGATGGAAGTCTTGATGGCAACTCATAGCCGAAATGCCAAAGAACAAGAGAATATTTCAAAAAGCAATTTAATCACATAGATGGACAAGGAGAAAATATAGAAAATCTAACACGTGTAACTATCCGATCGTGCGATACTTAATAAAATTGAGATTGAACAATAAAACAGTGCACTGATTTGCTTGTTTAATCATTGAGCACAAATTGTATAATTGGTTTGGCATATGTCCCATAAAGGGGTAATGTTATACAAGCTCGAAGATTGGTTCCCGTAAAACTGCATTTGCATCCTTCACCTTTTCAAGTGGGCATGAAAAACCATCCTTGTCTCTGTAAAAGTAGTGCATTATGTTGCTGCCCTTCCAAAAGTAATCCCTGAAACTTTTTGGAAGTGAACTCTTTTGCTTTTGCACCACCATTCTTAGCAATTCTTTCCTATACTTTTCAATTTCTCTTTTCGTCTCTTCAATGGCATCTTCTACGGTGATACTGCCTTTACCATGAAAAACACGTAGTGATACGCTATTATATTTTCCTTCTTCACATTCTCGCTGAAAATTGGCATATATTAGTATCCATATATTGAACTATTAAAATCAAAGAAAAATTAGCACTTGGTGTTTTGTCCTGCACCCTATCAAAAAAACTAGTAATTGTAATTAAGCATTATATCACTTGTAAGAATTAAAAACAACTATCAACTAATAAAATAATTTCATATATAGAAAGTAATAATTGTTTCAGAGATTGAGTTAGATAATGATTTTTTTTTTTGACACGGTCCATGCAATAAAAATAACGCTTCATGGCTTTTTTATAACAAAAAAGAAAATAAAAAAAAAAATTATCAAACATATAGGGCATTATATGTCTCTTAATTATAAAAAAAAAAAAGAAAAACCAGAGAAAATTATGGAAAGTCTTAATATGCAAGAAAAATACATTATTATGCTTCTCTTATAAAAAAAATTGAAAAAATGAAGAAAAATTTCAAATAATAAAAACTATCGTATGTGGAAAGTAGTAACTGTTTTAGTGATTGAATTAGTTAACGATTTTTTATTTTATATATATATATGCGGCCTATGCAAGAAATAGAGTTATAAGAAATGAGGCTTATTTTCCTACCTCCAAAGAGGAGAGATCATTGAAAAGTCGGCCAATTAAACTGAGATGCTTGAATAGATTATGCACTTCTGGACCTGTAATCACTTCCTCAGGTAATGTTGTCCCAAGAAAGTAGGGTGTGGTAAGAAAAATTGGCCCCAAGGCAAAAGAAACATATGCATTTTCCATATACTCATCCACTGTTGGTGTCCAATTCTCTCGAGTCCACTCCGCCTCTTTCATCATAGATTTGACCAAATCATGCCACTGCAACCAAAATAATAATAATAATAATAATAATAATTAATAATATCACTTAATTACTTTTGCATTCTATTAAATGTTTAAATCTTGGAATTTTATTTTTCCTAATTCTCACTATTTTCACAAAGTGGTGTTCCACATTTCTTCCATGGAGTTTGAATGCAGTGTGCGCAAGCTGTTTGATCGAGTTGTGTAATGCAGAAAAAATTATCTCAACTTGGTCGCTGATGTAGCCTACAGTTGAGCTTTCTCCCCACCTACAAAATTAATTATAACATTGTTATTCAAAATTTTAACATCATGAAAAATTAAATAAATATATCAACCAACCTTTCAAACAAGAGTATTAAGTTTTCCAGTTCTTCCTTAGAACCACCAACGTCAAAAAAGTCATCGACAACGGTTGTTAGAACTGAGTTTTGAACCATGGAGTTACGAGCTTCTGCCAATTCAGGTGCCGCCAGGATTGCAGCACCGGAGAAGTAGCAATAATTTAGTTTCTGCCTGGCAAATTTCAGTTGGTCCAACCTATTATTCTTGACCCATCTGCAAAGATCAATTAATTAATAAATAAATAACAATAAGCTTTAATTTATTGGTAGTAATTTTATATTAATACTTTAAGATTTTAAATTCAAACGCCATTAGGATATTTTATAAATAAAAAAAGGCAAAATGTAACAGCAAGTCATTAAATTTTTTGAATTTTTACTTTTAAACTTCTAATATTTATTTTGCAATATTGAGCTTCTAAATTATTATTTTTTTTGGCATCGAGCCTTCCAGTAACGGATTTTTTTTTATGTGAATGGTTAACACTTATCGTCAGTTTCACTCTCTCGTACTGATGCTAAAAATATATATTTATAAAAGTAGAAATTAAGTGGAATTTCTTACCCATATATGCAATTTTTGCTATATTTAGTATACACACCATAATCTAAGCAACTACATTGAATACTGGCATCGCAAGGAGACATATTTAAAAAGGAGAGAGACCAACGATACATGTTAATCATGCTCACAAAATCTATTAATATAGGATTCGCGTCAAAAAAATTAAAAATTTAGAAACTTATTATTGTAAAATTAATGTTGAGATTTAAAAAGTAAAAATCCAAAAAATTTAGAGATTTACAGCCGCTTTTTTGAAAAGAAAAAATAGTTGAAGGATATATATTATTCCTTGCCATTTTTTTTTAGAAAAAAAGAATTATATTCATGAAAATTGGAGACGAGTTTACCTTTCGAGATGTTTGAGCTCTTGTCCAAATATATATTGACACATGTTTAAATTCTGAGTTGCTATTGACAAGAGACATCTACTGTTGTCATTAAGATTCCTAAAAATGGTAAAAAAAACCAGTTAGTCAAATTTTCAAATTCATATCATGATGTCCTTGTCGATAAGGACATAATATTCAGATCTTGCTTGATACTGTGAACTAAAACATCTTCTACTTTGATTAAAAAAAAACATCTTCTACTTAGTTCTATTCTATATAAATTCATGTCCTTGTCGATAAGGACATAATATTCAAATCTTGCTTGGTACTATGAATTAAAACATCTTCTACTTACTTCTATTCTATATAAATTCAAATTTATCGATTTAATAAATTTTAAATATCATATAATTATATTAAAATATATATATATTCTACGTCATAACATTCTCTATATAGTTATAAAAATTGTTTGAACGACTCGAAGAGTTTGTAGGTACCTGGTAATATAAATTTACCATATTGCTATATATATATATATATATATTATAAACATGCTTAAGCCATTTTACTCATATTTATAAGCACTTATTATTTCTATATAAATAAATTAATAAAGATCACCTATAAGATGTTTTAAGAAGTTGCATTTCGTCTACATTATGCCGCTCAATTGTCCTTCTGCTCTCAAGGAAATCCAAAACGCCATAATTATTTCTCAAAGTATCTTCAACCTGAAATACCATAGATCAAGGAAAAAAAAAAGTAATTAGTAAAGTTTGGCTACTGCTACTTAAGTACTCATTGCTCTTTTCATCAACGGCACATCAATAAAAGTCGAGATAAATTAAATAAAAAAAAAGAGTAAAATTCAAGGATTCGAGAAAGTGGTTTTTTCCTATTTATTACCTCTTCACGTATTTTTTGATCTTGAATAACTCCATTTGATATTTCATGTTTCAAAAAAGAACTTGTCCATGCCGCTAATTTCTCAAGAATAGGTTCTTTTTGGTATATCATTGTTTGTGATGCCTTGAATAACTCCAAAATTGTGTTGGTACTTTTAAATTGTGGACTTACTGAATCGAAGAAATGCTTTTCTTCAGAAAATTGTGCTAATATGTCTGCATCAAATGTTAATTTGTGATTAATTACAAGTTACAAATATAAATTTTTAGAGAACGGGTTCCTACCTATTTTAGAGAATTGATTCCTATCATGTCATAGGTAATATATATAAATATTTTTATTTTTAGACGTGTACTTATAAGCTTTAATTTTATAATTTAATATATAGTTGTTTACGGAAGTATTATATTTCATATTTATCAAATTTACAAAGTTTTGATACCATTCTTCACGATAAGTATCCTCTACATACCAGAAGAAACATCATAACCATTCATTCGGAGCAGACGAAATCCCAAGGCACAACAGTTGACATCCATAACAATTTCTTCATCTTTCTGCAGCCAGTTTCTACAAAAATAACAATCATGCATCCCTTAAATAAATAAAATAACTAAGAAAATAAATAACTGCAAGCTTTTGGGAATATAATATAACAAATTACCCGTATATCTTATCCAAAATTCTTTCTATTTCACTTCTGCAGTATCTATCAATTTTTAACTTCTGCAGATTGTCTATCATACACAACTGGGAATATATCTCCAAAGGATAAACAGCGGGAACTGAAAATCAAAGAAAAAATAATTAGTAAAAAGTGAAAAGTTACATTTTTTTTTTAAATAAAATTAACAAATTCAATTCGTAAAATACCACAAAGGAACTATATAGTATTAAACTTTAGTTTTTTCATACCTGCATTATTGTAATTCTTTAAAAGGGAGGTCAGGTAATTGTAGCATTGATCATTATGGATGTGGAACAAAGCAGCTGCAGTTGCTGATGGTGAATTGAAAAACGATCCATTATTTGATTGATATTTGATAATCTGTTCCCACTCATATTCTCTACTGAATCCTTCTAATAGATATGCGGCTGTGATTCCTTTCGCATCACATCTGTAGAAATAAATTGATAATTCAAGGCAGTTTGATATTAATGATTTTGTAAACTCTTTGAAATTATTTTTTTGTTGTCTAAAATTTTGCCCCTTAGTCCAGTGTACTTGTCACCTTTTGATTTCACTGTCTCGGTTTCGCATCAATATACCTAAGACAGCAGAGTCCAAGAGAAGCTTTAATCCTCTTTCTGTGGCAAGTTCGATCATGGTTGGAAAAATAATATCAAACCCAATAGGCGTAAGTTGATTTTCATCAGTAGCAGCCCAGAAATTTCTTGCAATAAATTCTAGACCTATAAACAGCAAAGAAAAGGAATGGCAATGAATAAAATTGCCTTTCGATATAGTCCGCCTGATTAATCCACTAATATGAACTGGGCAGGCTTGCAAAGAGGCAAACCGCTCACTTATGAGCATTACGTATCTAAAAAGAATAAGAATAGTACCTTTCTCGACAAGCGGAACGCCGACATTCCATTTGGTAAGAGCAAGAACAGAAGCCAAAGTGGAAGAAAGGGAGTCCTTGACGAGCAATGGATGCCATGGATTAGAACACCATGAGCCATCAGGTTGCTGATTCTCCATTACCCATTCTAAGCTTTCGGGAAACAATGGCTTCTCCTTCGATTCCTTAGCAGCCACCATAGCCACCCATGCTGTATCGTAGCTCGAAACCGATAGCTCAACTTTCCCAAGCAGCTCGCTTTTAATTCTCTTGATTTTCTTTCCCACGTTCTGTAGAAATCAATCGGACTGTCAAATTTACTATACATATTAATTCTCTGAGTCATAATTTTCAAAAACTTACTTACGAGAGAAACTTTATCCACTTTGGGATGTGGCTCCACTTGATATCTTGCTACTGCTTGAAAACACATCAAACTTTTATGCTTTGAAATGAATAATAAGAAGGAAAAACTATGTATATCTATTCAGTATTTGATCTCCTTTCTCTGTAAATCTATCTTACCTAATGCTGGAAGTTGCCTTTCCATGTTTCTTTGAGAGGCATAATAAGAAAATCTAAGCGAGTCTGTTGGGAAAGAAAGCATTTTTGGACAATTAGTTGATGTAAAGATAGAGATAGAGCGAGAAGGAAAGGGACAAGTGAGGTGTTGGCTCCCCTGCTGTATTGAGGTGATTAAATAGAAGGTTAATTTTAACAGTACCCATTATATCAATATGGCGAATAAAATAATATAATTATTATTTTACATTGTAAATCGTGAATTTTTCATTAAAAATTCTATTAAAATTAGGGTTAGAGAGATAAAAAAAAAATTGAGCAAAAATAAAAAATTATAACTCAATTCGTAATACAATTTCAGTGATTAAAGCTTTAAAATTCGACTATTATAATTTTATAGATATACAATATTAGTTATGATATTTTACTGAAGAAATAGTTTTACTTTCGCCCTAAAGTTAAGTATACTATAATTACACGACCAGATAAAATTAAATACATATTTAAGATGAATAAAAGTCAAGAAAATGTGACTGGATAACATGTAAAAAAGCAACATTTTTGGGCAAAAGTTTAGTACGTAACTTGCACTTTTGAAAAGGCCAAAAACAAATCCTCCTCTGGTGGAGGCCAGCCGCGATACTACTTCAACACGTGCCTAGATTTGTATTTATAATTACTGATTTTAGTCATGTGTTCAATTGGAAAAAAGATTTAATGGACAGTTCAATTGAATAATCCTAGTGCATTTCCGATTTGATGTTTCTACTTTCTTATACGCTTTTCTTGGATTTTTGATATAATTCTATCTACAACTAGTTGTATTTTCTATGTAAATTAGAGCTCTGACAATGTGATTTTTAAGTACTACGTACTATGGTTTCTGACTTTTCAACTAAATCGAATTTAGTTAAAAAAAAAAATCGAAATTGTGTATTAATAATTTTTGTTGGTTGTTCTTTCAATATTCATTATTGTATTATAACTGATCCAGTTGCTGCTTATACGATTTCTGATACTTCCCCCCTATACATCCACACAGTGTCAGCATTTTCGTACAATAGTAGAATTTTGAGTTGCGTTTTTCATTTGCTTTCTTCAAATTCTACAGTTAAAGATGGGCTATAAGACTTTTGGCAACAATATAAGATAGTAGACAATTAGTTGAGCACAACAATAGAAGATAGCAGACAACTTAGTTGAGCACCTTTTTATTATAAAATGAATTTGGCAACAATATAAGATAGCAGACAACTTAGTTGAGCAACACTAGTAGACAACTTAGTTCAGCAACATTTAAAGAGGTTTTTTTTTTTTTTTTTTTTTTTTTTTTTTTTTTTTTAATTTGGGGTGATTTTTGAAAATATTTGGAGAATTGGTAGTACAGTAAAAAAAATTTAGGAAATTGGAGTGTCAGAAAATGGCAACCTAAGTTGCCGTTTTCTGACTTGGAGGGTCCCACCAAGATGGGACTCTGGGTTGCCAGAAAACGGCAACCAAGGTTACTGTTTTCTGGCATCTTTTTCTTTTTTTTTTGCTGTCTCAGGAGCGAAACGGTACTGTTTTGCGCTTGGTGCGAAAAACCGGGCAGTGGGGTCCGAGTGTCAGAAAATGGTTGAAAGGAAAAAATAATTTTTGAGGACTAAAGAGAGAAATAAAATTTTAATTTGGAAAAATAGTGAAATAATTAGCACTAAATATTATCATCGAAAATATTTGTTAATGGAATAATAAATTTTAAAAGTAGTTGCATAAAAGGCTTTAATTTACGAACGTTTTTAAAATTTGTGTAAAGTATGTAAATTCCGATAATATTAAAATTATGCATTAATTATAGAGTATTTACATTAAATGTAGGAGTAAGAAAATGTCAATTCCAGCAATATTTTTAATTCATATTGGAGGGTGTGGGGTGTAGCCGGTTATCAGTATGATACTTCGAGCTCCTCAAGACGATCGAGGAGATTGAAGCTCAGAAACAAACCGACATTTACAGAACTTGTTCATAAAATAAAAATTAAATTGGATTTAGCAGTGGATATCAGGGTTAGTAGAGTAATATATAAGTGTCCTATAAACAGTCAGGGGTCGTATTTTTGGGCACTTATGGATGTAACTGATGACGATGACATTGAACAAATATACGAAAATTTTGTTACATTTCCCGGATATACTGTTGCTGAGCTAATTGTTGATACTGAACAAATTTCCATTGGAGACGAACAAAATGCGTTGAATAATGTTGATCAGTTGAATACCAATATTGATGGAGATTCCATACCGCCGGTGGATGAGAGAAATACATTTGTTGATAATTTGAATTTTGCAAGTAGAAGTTGGTCAGAATTTGGTACACAGTTTGGGGATACAGCACAACGTGAAGGGGTTGATGATTTGGAAACTATAGAAGCAAGTCCAATAAGAGAGTTTAGAGGGCAAAACGAACTGAATATTCCCTTAGGTCCAAGGGTTGAATTTAGTGGCGTTGAATGTCATGATATGGAACGTACCGATAATGGGTACATCTCTCCAGGTTTAGATCCAGATGATGACGACAAATAGATTAACTTAAATGAAGCTGTTGAGGAAATAGGTATTGCCAGAGATGACGAATTTGTTCCAATTAGCTCAACCCATATTACTGGAGGCCTTCAAAATCTGAACATGAATGATGTCAGAGATGATATGGGTGGACAACATGAGGTTTCACAGTTTCACTTTCCATCAGTGCACTATACAAATGTTAAGTTTGCAGAAACTGAGATAAACATGTATAATGAGACACCAATGATAAGATGAGATGGTGTATCTGAATTATGCAAAGGATTGGCATTCACATCAAAGGATAAAGTGAAGGCGTGCGTGAAGAAATTTTCGATTATGAATAATATTTTTTATAAAGTTGTGGAGTCGAAGCCATCATATTGGGTTGTTTGTTGCTCGCGAGCTGATGAAACAGGTTATCCGTGGAGGTTACGGGCCATGAAAAAAAGAAGATCTCTATACTGGATTATCAGTGTGTACAAGACATCCCACAACTGCACAACATCACTTGTTTCGCAATAGCATAGGTAATTGGATACGCAAATTATTTGTGATTGCATCTTGGAGATGGTTAGTGTAGCCCCCAATCTAAAAGTTAGTGTTATAATTGCTAACATTCGGAGTCGGTTCAACTACGACGTATCGTACAACAAGGCATGATATGCAACGACTAAGGCGCTGGAAGAGATATTTGGTAACTACGAGGATTCTTATGGGAAATTGCCATTTTGTTTGAAAGCTATGGAGAGGTACAATCCTGGTTTTTGCTATGAATTTATTGTTGATGATAGTGCACAACAAAATTGTAGGCAATTCATAAGGCTCTTTTGGACATTTAAGCCAAGCATAGATGGACTATCACACTGCAAGCCAATATTGCTCATAGATGGTACATTTATGACAGGCAAGTTTCATCAAATGCTTTTGATTACAAGTGCTATTGATGGTAATAATTATTTGTACCCGGTAGCATTTGCCGTGGTTGAAGGCGAAAATAAATCAAGATGGGCCTAGTTCATGACATGCATCAGGCAGTATGTGACTAAGCAGTTAGGTAGAACAGTTATTTCTGACAGGCATGCGGGCATTTTGGCATTATTTCGGGATGAAAATAGTGGCTGGAAGGAGCCATTGGCGTTTTATCATTTTTGTCAGCGACATTTTGTCAGCAACTATAATACGGCCCATAGAAATTCCAAAATCAAAAACATATTGTATAAAGCAGGTATGTCGCGTATTTTTTTTTATTAAAAATATTCATATATTGTTAAAGTTTGCAAACTAAAGATATATAAATGTTATACATAATTGGCAGGAAATAATTTCCAACGCAGAATTTTTTTTAAACGAATGGACGAAATAAAGGACCTTGATGTTGACTCCTACAATTGGGCCATGCAAAATAATTTGGAAAAATGGGCATTGTTGCATGATAATGGGCACAGATATGGCAACGCCACCACGAACATAGCCAAAAGTGTAAATAGTGTATTAAAAGGTGTAAGGATGATGCCTATTTGTTGTGTAGTTGAGCACGTATTTGCCCGGCTGGTGAAATTTTTTGATGATAGAAGGTGCATGTTTCGTGCTCAGATAGCGGCGGGTAACAATTACACCCAAAAATGTATAGAGGAGATGGGTAAGCATGCTCAAAAGGCTACTGGGCATAGATTTAAAAGTTTTGATCGGCGAATTGGGCTTTTCATTATAAGGACAAAAAATCAGAAGAGCAAGCAAAAAGGGAATAACACATAAGCTGTTAATTTGGATTGCCGCCATTGCGAATGTGGAAAGATCCAAGGGACCAAAATGCCGTGTTCACATGCTATTGCAGCTTGCATGCAAGTACGTGTAGATATGTGGACATATGTGGACAAATGTTACAAACTGACGGAGGTATTAAGTTGTTACCAGTCTTTCTTCCAACCGCTGGCACACCGTGATTATTGGGAGCCATATGTTGGTCCGAATTTAATTCCAAACCCCGACCTCATAAGGAAAAAGGACCGACCGCGAACCGCTAGATATCAAAATAAAATGGATACAAGAGACCGCAGTAGGCCTAATCGCTGTGCACTATATCGAAATGAAGGCCACAATAGAAAGACATGTCCAAACTTGGCTGGTCCCTCAGAGTATACATCAAGCTATCCATGAGTTATTTATTTTCACATAAGTGTAACTTAGTAATGTGTGATTCCATGTTGACATGAATAATTGTGACATATTATTAAATATATTACTATGTAGTATTATATGCGTATTCATTCACACGTAAATTATAATTTTAACAGATTATTTTATTTAGTAATATATGAATTTGTAGGCATTTTAGAAATAAATATACAAATTCTACGATGATCTTTACGGTAAAAGATGTGATCCCGTACCACATCTAGTTGGCCTTCTACGTCGACCTGGATACCTGTCACACCCCGAAATGTACCCTAAAAGGATTGCACATATTGAGGATGAGTAGTGACCAAGATTGTGCACGTTGAAGTGTTTGTTATGCCAATTGGACAATTTAAGAGTTAATATAAAAGTTCCGATAAGTGTGGCTAATGATAAATTTGTAAAGTATAGAATTAGGATTTAATTGAAAAGAATTTAAGTTGAGAAAGGAAAATAAATTGTTCAGTGAGAGATTTGTATTTGGATAAGAACTAAGAAGAGTTTAGCCAAGGACCTAAATGGATATAAGACAAAGATTTCTATTTTGGACCAATGGCAAGGTTACAAGTAGCAAGGGGTTGGGAAGAGGTTTAAGAGAAGAAAGAGAAAGTGAGAGAGAGAGAGAGCAGAAAAAAAAATATGCTCTTCCCTCTTGTCTCCCCTTTTTCATCTTCCTCACTTCTTCTGCTTCTTTTCCTTCTTGTTCTAATGTCATTCGTTTCCACTCAAATCAAAGACCAAGATTTAAAGGATGAAGTGGATTCGCTCAAGGGGATTAAGTGAAGACATTGTTAAGGAAAGGTAGGTTAAACTTTGATTTCTTCTATCTCTTTTGATTAGGTCAAACCCTAAATACATATTTTGTGTATGTGTCTGTGCATATGCTGAGGATATTGGATGGGTTTGGAAGCAAGAAAATTCAGCTAAGAGAGCTAATAGGAGCAAAGGAGTTGATGTTTGGTAATTGGTGTTTAGTTTGTATTTTGTTTAATTCGTGAACTTGTTTTGAAAGAATTGATGTTTGAGATGATGATTGTGTAAATTTGACTTAATTAGATGAGTTTTGAGCATATGAAATATGTATTGATTGTGTGTAAGGAATTGGTGTTTAATTTGGGGTGAGAAACCTTTATTTTTCTGGAAAATTTGGGTTTTCGTCGGTTCACACGGTGGTAAGGATAGTTTATACCGCAGTGTGATTGCATCCTGGTCTTGTGTTTTTCCCTGCTCGTCGTGCTACTAGGCGGTAAGGAAACTCTATACTGCCATGTAACACCTACACGGCAGTAAGAAATTCCCATACCGCCGTGTAAATGCTTACTGATATGTATGGTTAATATCTGCTTTACTGCACAGCGATGGGTCTTCCATACCACCATGTGGAGCGCCTTACACGGCGATAAGGGTTTACCATACCGCCGTGTAACATGCTTCTGTTGTGAATTTTTGGATTTCTGAATTCTCCTTCTCCTATTTTCCTTAGTTAAGCATTAAAATGTGTTTAAGTTTATGGGTTGTTTTGTATGGTGTACATATACGATTTTAAAATAGTGTGTAACATATTTTGCTAAACAATTAATACTTGAATTAAGGAGTTAATTCGCTATGGTTATTTCACGTGTGTGTGTGTACATATATATATATATATATATATATGAAGGAATGTAACTTGATTGGCAAATTAAATGTGTATAGGGTATCGAATGCTAGGAAGATTTTGATGTGCGTATATGACTGCATAGAATTATGAAAAGTATATGTTTGGTTCCTTTGTTTGAATGTGATAATCATGATAAGTGGGTTTGTCTATTGAATGAATGGGTGTATGATTAAGTTTATGATGCATATTATAAAGAAGAATATTGTAAATGATATAAGTAACATATGATTTATTCAAATGCTCTCACACATAGTAAGAAGCGAAATACGAAGATTTACCCACCATTATTATTATGAAGGTATGTGTATAAGTAAATGTGATATGATTGTTAAGTCTTAAGGAATGCATGATGCCCGATAATAAGGCTATGTTAAGTATAATTAGTGCAAATGATGTGTAAGAGTATGAATGCATGTGCTTAGGTAATTATAAAGGAAGGTTACAAGTACTTAATGAACACATGTGTATGTATGTGTAAAATGTGAAAGAATTTAATAACAATATGGGAATTCAGCCTGCATTAGTCGAGCGTGGATAGATATGCATGCCTATAGAGTTTTGTTAGCTGCAGCCCTCTGTTCTATTTGGACCCTGATCAGGTCTCCGTTCGGATTCTCGCGATCCCTAATGTGTTTGGATCTTGTTTAAGATCCCCTCTGTAAAATGTTTTTGAATGAAAAAATGAGATGTTGCTTTTCGATTCGTACACGTAAGGTACTGCCATGCGTTCGATTCATACCCGTAATGTACTGCCATGTGTTTATTCGCTTATCCACCCCTATGACTTAGCAGGCAATTAAATGACTGAAAGAATGTAAATGAATTGCTAAATTCTGTAATGATCATATGAATAAGTATTTGATGCATCTGTGATAAATGCCATTTGATTGGTGCTCTATGCACCCCTCTGTTCTGGATCCTTTATGGACACTCATATGGAAAGGTGTAGTATCTTCCGGTACCCAGGTGTTTTGTATTATAAGGCGACATCTATTAAATGAAAAGAAGGTATCAATTAATGTTTATTCTAATAGGCATGTATGTAAAGATCCTAATTGCATAGGAAATTGTATTGGGATAATGCATGTTATTAATCTGTTCAAAAGTTATGAGTATGCTTGTCTATATGATGTCTTTAGAGAGAACTGTTGGAATACTTGATATGCATGATTGTTATAGTTGAAAAGCTTAGTAAATGTACTTTGTGAATGTGTATATATATATATGTGTGTGTGTTTATATGTTTAAATGAGAATACAGGTATGTAATGTACTATTTGCCTTCGGGACGTAGGCATGGGTAAGTGAATCGGTAAGAGATTTATATGCGTTGTTTGATGACTATTAATGAATATATTGAGTTCGTATCGACTAGTAAGCATGAGATAGATAACCGGATTTAAGAAAGATGTTAGGACTAATTCTGGAACTTGTGTGAATGAAGTTTTCAGTAGAACTACATGATTCTGATTCCCCAGCCATAGGGATATGTAGGAAGCTTGGAATATTATTTCGAGCCCGAACTAAATCTGAAAATCCAAATGTTTTGTTAGTTTTGAATAAGTAACGATTTGAATAAAATGGAATGTTTAATTTAGTATTAATAATGTAATTCATATGATTTTGAAATATTTGTGAGAATGGAAGTTTCTGAATTATATATAACCTTAAAATGTATTTCGGAAAATTAGGTAGTATGACTATTTTTTTTAGAGCCTTTAAATGATTTAAAGTATACGATAAGTTTTGCTTAAAATATATTTTGGCTAAAAAGTAAATAAGTATTTCTACTTATGGTTTATAAGGCGTTAATGTATCAGATAATGATATTCTTTTGTAATAACTTTCCCTGGCATTCCTATATGTTTACGTATATATGTATATGTGGATTTGCATGTGTTTGCCAGGCAACCATTGTGAGTGGCTGCCCATTATTTGTTTAGCCCGACTAAGCATTATCGTTTAGCACGATTGGTTATCCGTGCAGGTTAGGAGATCAGAGTGGCGCAGCGGTCCGTTGTGTTTTGGCCAACAAGTCGGTAGAATTTTAGAAAGTGTTGTTTAGATTTCTGGTTGTAATTAAGTTTTATTTATTTTTTTTTTTGTATATATATTGTAATATTTTATAATACGAACAATGGTATGTGGATGTCATAGATCTAGGATATGCATGTCGCGCTGTTGGTTTTGAAAAATTTTATTGTTCTGATTTCTGTGTTACTGTGTATGTCTTTGTCTGGTAGCACCCTCGACTTACCGTAGCTTTTCGTCCTGCGATAGGCTATGTGTGGGGGTTGAGGGTGTTACAATACCTACGTTGGTGTTGATCGTCTTGAGCAGCGCTTGTTCCTTCACCACCTACCTCGTCGATGTCGCTATATCTAGCTGTAGGCAGTTGGTCGGACTGCGCCCCACTCGATCTTGAATCACCGCTAAGTACGTCATGGTAGAAATTAGAAAATGATGGTGCTTGTCCTTCATTTCCATGTAAGTTAGGTTCTTCATGTCTACCAAAAATACTTTGGAAAAAATCGGATTGATGCTCGGCAAGTGACAATTGAGGATCATCCGTGAATGATGGAACACGGTACTCACTAGGTGTCTGATTGAAATCTGAAGACATGTGTATCCGTGTATGTTGATAACTTGAACCACCTACATCAGCATGATCATAACTCATTGACGTAACTTCGTAGGATGTAACATTTAGGCTTGGAATTGGCGTCATGCATTGTTCAAGCAGATATTGAATGTCATGAAAAGGCCATGACATGGGTGGTGGAATCTGCGCAATATTTGGGTTGTAATATCTATCAGGAACAACCGCACGCCTATCAGTCATCCCTCGTCGATGACATTGTGTCCGAAAGTCTTAAAACTGTGTTTCCATCTATGGTATATTGATTGGATTTGGTTCTGGCTGCCTGGGATAATCAGTTAATAATCTATTTTCATGACCAATTGCACCAAGTATGCTTCCCATTATCCCTCGATTCGTTAAGGCATCACCTTCATCGTGTATTAATCTTTCGACACCATCCGCCTAAAATAATTGAATTTTCAATTAAAACCTAAAATATATGTCGTACACTTATATGAAAAAATTCTTTTTCAAAATGTAGATGGGCCATGAATGAAATACTTATAGTAGCTGAACGTGACGCTCCACTGGGGGTGATCCAACGTCTCGTTCATTGTAGATACCACTGCATGTACTCAGATTGATTGGTTAAATGTTGTCTCGGCCTTTAGCCAGTCACAACCCGGTTGTGACAATTATTCCACTCATTAATGAATGCAAAAAATTCTGTAGCCCAATTCAACTGATTTTGTCCACACAAGTCTATTGAATGTAAGTTATCTTGTACCATTGGTGGAGATGGAATTGGTTGGTTAAAACCAAACTGTCTCATTACTCTATCTGGATGGTGCCACTCAATTATATGGAAACATACGAACGGGACAACAGACATCCAGTAGCACTGACCACTTCTGCAATACTCTGGGAGCAACTGTATTATATTGATATACGGCTCCCATTCAAACTACAATACATATAGAAAGAAACAATTAATTCATAAATAATAGTTAGCTTTAAACAATATGTATTATGCATGCTATTTCAACATGAACCTGTTCTGTAGACTGTGTATCCAAAATTTCTTGATACGTATTTGTGTCCATCCTATGAATGTGGATGTTACGCATGTCCAGTTGTTGTGCCCGCCTAATATGACATACAGTTCATAAACCAGTTAATTACAATAAATGATAATTACATGTAAATTAATTTATTTTTAAAAATGCTATTGAAACCTGTATCCATAAGGCATGCTTTGATTTATCGTGTATGGATGTATATGATCTGGCCAAAATTGGAGAATCCTTTCCCACGCCCACATCTATAGGAGTTGAAGATATCCAAAAACTCCTTTTGCATCGGGATGCGTGGCCCTGCAAAGATCTCTATACAGCCACGCTAGACAAGCTGACCCCCAACTGTATTTTCCAACGTTGTCCAAATCCGCTAACAGAGGGAGGAACATTAAGTGCACCAAAGATGAATTTTGTGATGCAAATAACATTCCACCAAAACATCTCAACATCCACGTGCGCGCATGCTGTCGTATGACTTCAGGTGTTGTATGTTCAGGCAATTCACTAAAGGTAGCATCCAACCAAGTCAATTTTACTTTTCCTCCACGCATATCATTCTCAGTAGGAACTGCTCCTAGTAGATCATCACAAATTGGTTGCCAATCCATATTTGTTCTTCCGGTCATAGGTTCACCATCGATTGGTAAACCTATCAAAATTCCTACGTCTTGAAGAGTAATTGTCGTCTCACCACATGTCAAATGAAATGTGTGCGTTTTAGGTCTCCACGGCTCAACAAGAGATGTGATTAAATGCCAGTCTAAATATGTCACACCTACATTAACTACCCCACCAAACCAGTTGCCCTTATATAAGGTAAAATTCTTTGGTCAATAGATGTATAGTGCTCATCTACACTACACCTTCTTGTCCTCAACAAATCCCTCTCAACCTTCAGTATAAATAAAACAAGCCGAATCATAAGGTAATTAAAAATAAATAAATCATAACTTATTCTTTATTATAAATTTATAACTAAATAATTATTGAATTATTCCATATTGCGTCAGATCGGTGTCTCCCTTGAAGTGTAAGTAATTCCCTATTAATAGGACCCAGATTAATTCTTGCAGCTCCCACATGTCGATCCATGTCAGAACCTATATCAATTTTTACATTGTATATGTTACATGAGTTTAAATGAGTTATTAAGTTTTATTCATTTGATTTTCTTATGTTTGTTCACACTAATTTCATTTTTTGTTAGAGTTATTAGACATTATTATATATTTACATGACTTCAATATTTTATTATACAACCTTAAATATAGATTATACTTTAAATTGTAAATTATTACGCAACAAAAAAAAAAAAGATGATATCATTGTTTAAAATAATGAACATTGCTAATTTATATAGAATACTTACAACAGGAAGAAAATTACAAATTTAACAACAGATACATTTTTATTATTTCATTTTACGTTTTAATGAACATAATGTTTAGGCCATCTATCATAATTATACCACCAACAATAAGTTTTTTGGGACACGGGCATTGTATCCCTAACTTTTAAAAAATTTTCTTCACTAATTCCGTACACATCTTTTAAAAATATGAGAACTACTTCCTCATATTTTGTCACATGAGCCATATTCCAAATTTTCATGATTGGTTCCAAAAAAAATATTGGCACTGTCATCTAAATTGCCTCAACCTTCTTCGCCTCCGTCATATGATATCCATGCATAATAATATTTTGTAATTTTTTATTTATTTGGATGAAATGCTCGCACATTGTCATTCCATGTTCTATTCGGCTGTTGTAAAATTCATCCCATTTTCTCTTCACTATTGCCTTTGCCAAATCACTTATCATTGCTTTAGGCGCTAAATATGTGTGTATCATCTATAATATGAATTTCATATCAATAAATGCTATATAAAAGTTATATTTTAGTTTTTATATTTTACATTTTCAAATACATTTTACGCAATACAGTGTTAGAAAAAGTATAAATCGATTAAATAAACCTACATTACAAATTTATTAAACATTTCATAAATAAATTTTATTTAGTAAATTAAAACAAATAACAAAAACTTACTTTGAAAATATTGATCGAAATACTATTTTTCAATAAACACCTCCTGCAATGTAAAAATGAAAATCAAGTTAGTCATTTTCACTCTATTAACATAACAATATATTTGATTTTAATTATATTAACAAAATAATGTATTTACTTCATCTTTGAACAAAATTATTACATAATAACTAATTTATGAAATAATTAAAATGAGAATATGTAAATGATATATACAAATGTTAAAGTGAAATGAAGAATGAAATGAGAGAAATGAAACTTACTTTGCATTTGAGAATTGGTAGCAAAAAAAACGGAGGATTGCATTTGGCCTTTTAAAGGCAAAATTTATGAAAAAAAAAATATTTTAAAAAATTTGCAGACTCGTGAAGCATGGGTCTGCTGGGCTGCAGCGCATAGTAAAAATATGTGTGCAGCAGCCTTAAATAATAGAAATTTGACCACGCCAAAAAACGGCAACTAAGCTTGCCGTTTTCTGACATGCGGGGTCCACTCCCCTTCCTAGCCCCAGGCGCCACTACAAGAAAAATGGCCTTTAACGAAGGGAAATCCGGTCGTTAAAAGTCGAAATCCGGTCGTTAAAAATCAATAACGACCGGAAAATCCGGTCGGTAAAAGCCCATTCGTTAAAGGTATAAACGACCGGATTTTGAATCCAGTCGTTAATGCCTTTAACGACCGAAACGTTTCCAGTCGTTAAATACTGATTTTTAACGACCGGATTTTCCCTTCGTTGATTATGTTCACTTTTAACGAAATGAATTCCGGTCGTTGAAAATACCTTTTAACGACCGAATTTTTCCTTCGCTTATTGTGCTCACTTTCTACGAAGAAAATTCCGATCGTTGAAAATGGCCTTTAACGAAGGGAAATCCGGTCGTTAAAAGTCGAAATCCGGTCGTTAAAAATCAATAACGACCGGAAAATCCGGTCGGTAAAAGCCTATTCGTTAAAGGTATAAACGACCGGATTTTGAATCCAGTCGTTAATGCCTTTAACGACCGAAACGTTTCCAGTCGTTAAATACTGATTTTTAACGACCGGATTTTACCTTCGTTGATTATGTTCACTTTTAACGAAAGGAATTCCGGTCGTTGAAAATATCTTTTAACGACCGGATTTTTCCTTCGCTGATTGTGCTCACTTTCTACGAAGAAAATTCCGATCGTTGAAAATACCTTTTAACGACCGGATTTTTCCTTCGCTAATTGTACTCATTTTAACAAAAAAAATTCCGGTCGTTAAAAATTCTTTTTAGTGACCAAATTTTTCCTTCACTAATTGTGCACACTTTCAACGAAAAAAATTCTGATCGTTAAAATTTTTTTTTAGTGATTGAATTTTTCCTTCGCTAATTGTATTCACAGCTAACAAACCATTTTATAATATTATATGTAAAACAAATATCATTCACATATTTTATACAATACTATAATAAACTCTTTTCATATATTAAAACAGAAAAGTTACAAAATATAGTGATATTTATAAATTGAATAGCATTCTATTTGTCACAACTCCAACAAAACATTAACTCCCTATACTAACTTCTATTTAAAAGATTTTTGAGAAGCCTGTCCAAAATTTTGAAGACCTGCAAAATATATAACAAAAGCTAATATTAAGATTCACATGCACAAACAAAAATATTAATAATAGAGATTATGGACAAATAATAAATGCAATCATAAAACTTACACTGCTGAATTGACGAACAGATCTTTTAAATAGCTTTTCAGCTCTTAATTGGTATTCTAAAGATCAAATATTGTGTATATAGCACAAACTATTACTTTAAAAATTAGACTACTAAATATCTAAATTTAGATTGCATGCTTTTTATTAGAAATCTAAGGGGGAAAGCAAAGTTTTGAGAAAAAAGAAAAAAGAAAAAAAAACTTGCCATTCAGGATAGTTCAGAATAATCTCAAATAGCCAGTCATGCACTTTAGCCTGCCATCAAAGCCAAAAAAAAAATCATGTAAGGCAATATGTGATATGTTTCAGAAGATAAATCATGGCTAAGAGCCTAAAACAAGTAACATAAGTGACTTGTGTGTTTGCATGGACATGCTTTAGCATGTAATCTATAAGCTGCCATGGCATAATAGCAGTAAAGAAATCAATTAGCATACAAACTGATGCAGACAAATTTATTAACTACTAATTTATTAACTATTTATCAGATGTTCAGCATCTGACTCAAAATTTGATTACTAATAAGTTATTCGACTGCATTTTAATTGTAAAATGTAATCAAAATTGAGCAAGTACAACTGACCATTGGCATCAAGATTTAAAGTCACACCATCTCCTGCACTTGCTGTTTTTGACCTCCAATAGAAATAATCATTTTCAAATGGATAGTCCAGCGAATACATTACCAGGTTTCCATTGTTTCGCATCCTGAGTATAAAACCTTAGTATGTAATTTGAAGGTGCCAAGTGGATGGATCTCAGATTAAATATAATTATCTTAACTTTTATTATACTTAAGAAGATACTCATGGAATTATAAAGGTGTTTCAGATTATTATAACAAAAATAACTGCATTATCCATTGAAGGAGCAAAAAGAAACTATTCAATTACCAGACATTTCACATCTGAACAGAAAAGGAAAAATAACCAGTTACATAACAAGCAGAGAATGATTATCAATAGCAAACGAAAATAGACATGCTGTTTAGATGCATCATCCATAAAGAAATACAAAAGATGATAATGAAAGTAGAAGAAAAGGGAATTCATACTCTAGTGTACAGTTCCTTGGATTTCTCCAAGTGGGTAGCTTCCAACTTAGGATTTCTTTTCTCATTGCGTATTACAGCAAAGTAGTTCCAGTTCCCCTTACCAATGTCAAAGAAGAGTTTTTAAGATACTTAGTAATTAAAATGACAATGTATAAAATAACTGCTGCAATGTGGACATAAGTGAATGCCAAGATTTCTAGAAAGTGTAAACAAAATATACATAAGCAGCCATATGTACTTGCTATTTACGCACTTAAATTCTTACTGTAACCATTTAAGCATTTAGTTTGTTTTGAAGAGCAAAAGTTAGTTTGTTTTGGCTTGTTTTTATGATGAGGCAGAGTAAGAGAAAATTCAAGACAAGTGTATGTTTGTAGTAGCCGAGAAGAGGCAAAGCAATAAAGGCAATTTTTTTTTAAATTGTTAATGTATAATTAACTAATAATGTATTCAAATCTATCACTAAACTGTAAATGTATAATCAACAACCCCCCAATCAATCTCTTAACTTATATAGATGTACCAATTGACATAGCCACACTCACCGTGTTTCTGCAATTACATTTCAATTTACAAAATTAGACCTTGACCAAAAAAATACAATCAGTATTTCACAATTTCAACGAAATAAACTTACCTTTCCAACCTTGCAATTGTAGAATCTCTTCCTAGGATTTGATTGTGTCCAGGAAATTTGCAATTTGCAGACCTCTTCACTAATTTGATTGATTCTCTAATTTGATTAAGAATAACAAATTATATAGAAACAAATTATAGACAAGAACAGAGGTAGGGGTAAGGAATAAGAATAGAACGAGATCTGCACAATTTTAACTTCGTATGAACTTAAGAAAATCGAAACTGAAAAATTGACGCAAACTCTAAATTGAAAGCAGAGATGTGGATTCAAGAGGAATACAAGATTTTAAAACTAAATGAGATAATAATTTCCATTTATTTACTTGATTTGAATAACATATTAGGGTTTTCTATTTAAATTTGACAGTGAGGTCGAGAGAAAGGATTAGAAGTCAGCACTAGATATAGGTGAAAGTCGGCAGTGGGTGGGGGACACAGAGGTGACAATGACAAATGCGAAAGAGGGCGGAGTCACCGGTGAGCAAGAGACGAGGGGTGAGCAGAGACAGCGGCCAGAGGCGACCTACGACGGGCGATGGCAGCGAGCAAGACAGTGGCAGAGGTGAGATTAGATTTGCGACGTCGGAGTGGGGGCAAGCGGTGGCAGCGTGGGGGACGACACCGGATCTGGCGCTAGGTGGCTCGCGATGGAGGGGCGATGCGAGAGAGGCATGGAGAGTTGAGGACTTGAATTTAGCACATGGGAAAATACATTTTATTATTTTAGGTTATTTTTTTGATGTAAAATGGTTTATTTTGTTTTAAGTCAATAACGACCGGATTTTGAGACTTCTAACGATCGGAAATATACCCCTCGTTAAATAACAATAAAATTTGAGTTTTAACGACCGACTTAAATCCTTTCATTGTTTTTATCTTTTTACGACCGGATTTTGAGACTTTTAACGACCGAAAATATACTCATTGTTAAATAATACTAAAATTTGAGTTTTAACGGCCGGAATTAATTCCCTTCGTTATTTTTATCTTTTTACGACCGAATTTTTATCCATTCGCTAAATTTTGGTCGTTAAAACTCTATTTTCTTGTAGTGCGCATAACGGCACCGTTTTGCGCCGTGGGGAAAAAAATTAATAGCGCGTCAAAAGACGGCAACCTTGGTTGCCTTTTTTGACGCTTGGGCCCCACTGCCCGGTTTCCCGCACCAGGCGTAAAACGGCACCGTTTCGCGCTTGGGACAGCCAAAAAAATAAAAAGGTGCCAGAAAACGGCAACCTTGGTTGCCGTTTTCTGGCAACCCAGAGTCCCATTTTGGTGGGACCCTCCAAGTCAAAAAACGGCAACCTTGGTTGCCGTTTTCTGGCACCCCAATTTCCTAAATTCTTTTACTGTAGCACCAATTCTCCAAATATTTTCAAAAATCACCCCAAATTAAAAAAAAAAACCCACTTAAAGACGGGCTATAAGACTTTTGGCAACAATATAAGATAGTATACAACTTAGTTGAGCACCTTTTATATTATAAAATGTATTTAGACAAAGGAAAAAAAAATATCATCAATTCTCTTAACTTTTAGAATTTTTACTATTAAATTTTTATATTTTTATTTTGCACTATTGGACTTTTAAATTTTTATTTTTTTTACACATTAAATTATCAATGAATGGCAAACGTGAAGTTAAACAATACGTCCCATTTTATGCACTTTTAGTATCTATATCTCAATCTCAATTTGATGTATTGTAGTTAATGCCATTATTAATTAAAGTTAAAATTTCAATTGAAAATGCCAGTTAATTTTAAATTAATAAAAAATATACAATAACACATCAAATTAAAATTTATAAGCAGATATTAAAAGTATATCAAACGAGATATAGAATTTAATTTTATATTGTTCATCTATTAAAGACTTCGCGGACAAAAAATCACAGCAGCATATATAAGTTGTTTAAATCATATTTTATTAAAACTCTAAAGCTATATTTGGTATAATGTAATGTAACGTAATGTAACGAAAAATGTAATGGATTAAAAAATATAATGTAATGAAATGTAATTATGATTACATTGTCATATTTGGTTGAATTAGTAATGTAATATAAATATTAATACATTCATATGTTTGCTTAGATTATATACATGTATTGAAATATAATTCATCATAAAAATATATTCATAATTATAGAAAAGTGTTTTTTGGACTACACAAATATTTTTGGATTAATTAGACACTGTTTTTCAGTCCGGTATATTTTTACCGGTCCAATAATTTATTTTTCTGTGTCACCGTAAAATTTATTTTTTATTACCAAATAATTCCCAATATTAGTTAGAGTGAGTCCCTATGATCAAATAATTTTTCAAAGATCTCTAGTACTATTTTAGGTCCGGTCAAATCTATATTACTATTTAAATTGAACCGTAACTTATTTTTATTTTTGGTTTTTAAGAAGCTATTTGACTTTAATTTTACCTCAAATTTTATCATTGGACTCGTCATTATTAGCAATCAACAGCCTCATCTTAACAAAAATACTGTGAGTACATGGAGTGATAAGGAGTCCCACAAATCATGAGTGATAAGGATGATCATACTCACAGATTTACTAAAAGAAATATGGTTGGTGACAAGGACTTCCAAAGAGCAACAAATTCCTACAGAAATGGTAACTCAAAAGATAAAGGGAACTCCAACTAATTGATATGTTGTATCTTTATTTATTTGCTTTGTTATAGGAGATAATATTTGCTCTGTTATAGGAGATAATGAGCTTTCTTTCCAATCTTGTAAAACAACTATATATGATTCTAATCTATATATAGCTGGTTGTTCTTGTTGTTAAAGATATGAAAAAAAACATGAAAGTATTTTTTTGATTAAGAATTAAAGTTTTCTGTCTTCGTATCAGAGCAAACGATCCTATTCTTTTCACCATGACTTCATTATCCTTGAATGTTGGCAACTTTGTCACCCTAAAACTCACACAATCCAATTACCCACTATGGAGAGAACATGTTCTAGGACTAGCTGAGAGTCAAGATTTCGTTGGTCATCTCACCAATGAAACACCAGCTCCAACCAAATATACCACCTCAGATTCAAACACAGCAAACACTACACCACAGTTAACAATAGATTTCATTACTTGGCAAAAGTCTGATCGACTTCTCTAGGGTTGGATCATCGGAACCCTCTCAGAAGAAGCTCTTAGACTTATCATTGGTTTAGATATTGCACATACTGTTTAGGAAGCATTAAAAGACGCTTATGCACAAGACTCTCAAGAGCGAGAGTTTACACTGCGGCAACAACTGACTTACCTTCGCAAAGATGACAACAAGACCATTGCTAATCACATACGCATATTTAAAGGTCTGTGTGATAACCTTGCTGCTATTGGAAAACCCATACTAGAAAAGACAAAGTTTTTTGCCTTCTCACGAGTCTTGGTCCACAATATGAAACTTTCACTACGACGATGCTCAAACCTTCAAGACCTACTTACCCTGAACTGATTTCACAGTTGCAAAATCATGATCAGCGTCGCAACTGGTTCTCTAATCAAACTGATGTGTCTCTTTCCCATCTCACTCCACATTTAGCCTTCTACAGTCAACAACAGCTTTATCTCCTCAGGTCGTGGATTTCAAGCACAACAATTTCAAAATCAAAATCAAAACTACTCAAAAACCATAACTCCGCAACAACGACAACCACCACCTCCAGGAGAATGACGTATGATAGCAACAGAGCGAGATCTTTATCGCAATGAAATATGCCAATATTGTGGGAAACCTGGTCATATTACAAAAATTTACTGGTGGATCCCGAAACGGACAACTACAAATGATGAAATTCCACATGCTCTTGCAGCTTTTACTTTAGATAATTCCATTATTGAAACAGAATGGACTTCTGATACAGGAGCTTTGAACCATATGACTGGAACACAAGGTATGTTGACTGATGTTCATCAATATATTGGGTCTGATTCAATTATAATAGGAGATGGTTCTTCTTTACCCATAACATGTATTCGTAAGTAACATATTAAGCAAAATGAAAAATCCTTGCCCCTTCATGATGTTCTTTTAGTTCCAAATCTGAAAAAAATCTGCTTTCAATAAGTCAATTAACATCTCAATTTCTTATAAACTATGAATTTACTGATGTTGATTTTTGTATA
This sequence comes from Excoecaria cochinchinensis, assembly GCA_947683425.1. Lineage (NCBI taxonomy): Eukaryota > Viridiplantae > Streptophyta > Magnoliopsida > Malpighiales > Euphorbiaceae > Excoecaria > Excoecaria cochinchinensis. The sequence continues at coordinate 1,133,091 of CANTUQ010000175.1, read as the reverse complement.
AAGGAACGGAAAATATGTCAACAGTTACTAACAGGGAAAAGGAAGGGTAATTTGTATACCTTATCTGCTATACCAGAAGCACACTTCTCTCATCGGTTCAAATCTGGAACTGCGGATGTTTGGCACCAATGCTTAGGACATCCCCAAATTTCAGCAATTCAGTTATTAAAAAATGAAGGATTAATTGATGTTCAAGGACCTTTACAGACTGAACATTTATGTGATAGTTATCAATTAGGAAAATTAAGTAAACTTCCATTTGCTCTTTCTGAACATTCTAGTTCTGGTATTTTTGGTAAAATTCATTGTGATTTGTGGGGACCTGCGCCTGTGTTATCTGTAAGTTTAAATTTTGTGTTTAGTTGATAATTTTTCCAAGTACACTTGGATTATTCCCTTAAAAAATAAATCAAATTTTTTTGCTGCTTATCTAGCTTTTGAACAGTATGTTGCACGTCAATTTAATAAGAAAATAAAAATATTGCACTCAGATGGTGGAGGTGAATTTGTTAACTCTAGATTATCATCTCACTTTCTTGCAACAGGTATTATTCATCAAATTTCTTGTCCTTACACTCCAGAATAAACAGGTATGGTTGAGAGAAGGCACAGAATTATATATGAATTGGGTATGACAATGTTATTTCATAGTCATGCTCCTCTTTTTCTATGGGTAGAAGCCTTTACAACAGTAGTTTTTCTTATTAATCGCTTACCGTCTTCCACTCTTCATTTTGACACTCCATATTTCAAATTGCATAGTGTTGGGCATTTTCTATATATACTTATTGACTGCAAGTATACGGTGTACCGCAATAGTACTTAAGATGTCGATCCCACGAGGAACGTGCTTACACACTATTACTAATTGATTTTAATCTTGTTTACAATGGTAAAATGATGGAAAAGTGATTCTAAACTAATCTAACATATAAACTAATTAAACTGAATTTATGAAAATCCAAGAAGATAGAAAAGATTAATGATGCTACGTATAAAGATGGAATTTGAATTAATTGTTCTTAATGACTTTAACATTCTTATCTTGCAAGCCAAGTTGAATAAATTTCCTACTTACTTTCTCAATATAAATAGGACTGCCTAAAACACACACTTATAAGTCTAATTCCAAACTTTCATTTAAGAACTAGATTATTATACATGCAAATCTTAGGAATAGAGCACAACCTATAACAACCATTTCAATATTATGATTTCTCAAACAATATCTTGATGATGAATTTCCAATTAGATTTAAGAATGAATTTATTTCTCAATTAAACTCAAACTTATAATGATCATAAATAATGTACTAATGAGAAATTCTACAAGTGAGAACACTTAAATTAATACGAACAATGAAATATTTGATATTAAGTACTCAAATTCAGAATTTACATCACAAAAGTTACAAAGAAGAATTAAAAGATAAGAATTGAAGAAGGAGATTTCTCAACCCTTTTCATGTCACCAATTGTAGTCCTCTTCCTTGTATGTTATCTTCTTTTCAACACATAAACTCAACTTAAGAAAAACTAAAGAAAACTATTCTAACTTACAGAAAATTATTCAAATGTTCAATTCTTTTTTCTATATGTAAATTACATTTAGAAATAGTATTTATAATATCAACTCATGCCCCTTCAGATGCCCTTCTACAAAGATTGTAATAGTTGGTGGAAAGGTACAACTTTTCAAGTTCAAATTTGAACTTTAGTGTCTAACGGATCCCTCTATCGCAATCGCGATGCCTGTCGCGCTCGCGACAGAGCACGCCTTCATTTTCGCTCGCCTTTCCTCGCGTGTGCCTTCTCCACGCCCTGTCGCGACGCCTTCCCTTGGCGCGACAGCTTCTCTTCTTTCTCTTCTCTTCTTGATCTTCCCTTAGCGTGCTCTGTCGCGCTTGCGACAGAAGCTTTTCTGCCTTAGCTCATTTTTTCTTCTTTTCTCCATTTACTCCATATTTTCTCCATTTTCCTCCTACATACAAAACTCAACAAAACACATAAAACATACCTAATTCCAACAAATAAAAACACTTAAAACATTACTTCTAACCACAAAATATAGACTAATTATGAGCTATTTAAGCTCATATCAAACCCCCACACTTAAACATTTGCTTGTCCCCAAGCAAACCACTTAAACAACACAAAAAAAAATTCACAATAAACACAATATTTTGGAGCTCACTCAGACATTTGACAATCATTTGAAGACACTATGCATAGACTTATCCTTCTAACACACTAACCAAAATATGCAACCATTTAAACATTCCCATAATTCATTAAACTTTAACCTCTATGTACAATTGGAAAACCATGAAATGGCAAAACACAATGATGTTGGATCTCAAGAAATCAAATATCTTAACACATGTATAGATTATTTCACACAAAGTATTGCCTAAGATAATTTTCACTCAACACTTATTTTGATAAACATTCAATCACTCAAATATATAAAGGTTAGTGTTTTCCCTCATTCCTTGATTATGCCATTACATACCATAAGCTTGTAAGTAGTAAAAATCTCCACTACTAGTATAAAGTAGTAAAGAGGATCAAAGGGTCTTAAAAAGGGCTGTAATGTGGCTTGGGTTAAGGTAGGAAACATTTGGATTTAAGTAGCTAGTATTGTGTAAAGAAAAGCATCAATACAACATAAGAGAGTTAACCAAACAGAATATTAACAAGCATGATACTTTTAGTCTAATTCCCTTCTTAAGAATACAAATTTTCTGCTAGCTCTTAATTTATACTTACTTATTTTTTTCCTTTCTCTTCTTTTTTTTTTTTAATATAGGATAGCAAGAGAATTTAGTATGGGTGCGTTCTACGCTCCTTCCCACACATAAGCAATTTTAGATGTACATCTTGCTATTCCCATTTTTTTTTCTTTTTCTTTTCTTTTTTTTTTACTACTAGCATTTGTAACGCTAATTTTGAAAATAGGGGAATTTCAATTGCAAAGTTTTTTTTACTAACTTCATGCTTTTCAATAACAAATATAACTCCCATGCTATATCAATCCTAATCCCTCCACAATAGGGTAATTAACAAGAAATAGGGCCTTGTTTAAACAAAAAGATTGGGTTATTTATATGTGTAAACAAGAAAAACAGGATATAGGCTCAAAGTTGGCTACCTAAAGTCAAAAGGCAAGGAATTGAAAAGTAAGCCAAAAATAGTTCATTCTAAGTGCCCTTATCATATCCCGTGTACATCCCATACTAAAATGCAGTCTCGACATTTACCAAAAACAAGTTCTGGAGGATATGGCATAATAAGGCTCTCATACAAAGAAAAATGAGTTTTGTATAAGGCTTCAAAAGCTCACATGGCTATAGGTCAAACTATCATAGGCAATAAATTGGCAAAACAATCTTTATTTACATGTAAAAAGATACCTAACTTAAAAAGAACCTACACCAAAATGTTTTGCTAAGTCATACCCTTCACTATGTACAACAGAATGCTAAAGTAAAACAAATAATGAAAATGATCAAAAAGTTACTATCTAGGCTAATGGCCAAAAATATAAAACCTGTGCATGCTCTAATTCTCAAATAATTATCAAATACAAAGCTCCAAAACAGAATGTTATTGTAAAAGAACCTAAAACAATCTAACACAATACATACCTAAATCTAGCAATTCATGCAAAACACAAGCTACACTACTCATTTATGACAAATATAACCATACATACATACATGTGAAACAAAATCAAAACACAGAACTCCCCCCACACTTGAAGGACACAATGTCCCCATTGTGTAAAAAGGAATAAACTAAAATAACAAACTAACATAAAAAAACACAAATGAAAACAAAAACAAACAAAACTAAGAAAACAAATAGAAAGGGAGAAAAGTAGATGAGACAAACTCAAAAACTCCCACTACGGGAGCTTGGCGGAGTTGGAGAAAGATCCACATTTTGCTTGCGAAAAAAACTGAGGAGCTTACGACCCAAACTCTTCTGATTTTTAAGCACAGCCCGCACATCTGATTCAAGCACATCCATTCGCGCTGCCATACTTTGATTGGCGGCCTCAATACCATCCAATCTTTGTAAAATCGGATCCAAATCAACAGCAGCGCCACTAGTATTCCTTCTCGCATCAGCATCAACACCAGCAGCCGCCTCGTCCTCACCCGAGGAGTCATGAGCATCAGCTGCTGAGGCTGATTCACGTGCCCTATCATGAGGTACACTCGGTCCAGCCACACTAGGTTCAGCCCTAGTAGGTCCACCTGCAAAACGATCAACAAACCTTGGGGGCCAAGCTCCCTTGGTTAAAATATTAGCTCTACGCAAATAGACCACATCAAGCAAAGGAATCGATTCACTTTCAGCCATGACAAAATTATTCAAATCACCCATACAACCCAAAATAATACCCGTCACCATATGGCACATCCCCACTGATTTACTACGAGCAATAGATGCATGGTAAAGACCATCTAAAATGAAATCAATGGAATCAGGGGTTTTACGGGATTGCAATATGTCTAAAACAAACAAATCCTTGGTTTGCACCTTGGTACTCTCTACCCTCCCATGCATAGCATGACAAAGAAATTTGTGAAAAAGCATAAATGCATTATCTTTGATTTGCCTGTTAGTGGAATTCTTATTATTAAAACGCTCTAATCCAGAAAGTCTATTCCAAACAGGTGAAGGTTGAAATATATGGGAATTAAACCGTTTTCCATTTAACGGGAAACCAAACCAAGAATGCAAATCATCATAGCTAAAGGTATAACTTATGCCCTGATGTCTAAATTTCATAGAATCCCTACGTTTATCCACATAATCTAGTGTGACGAAAAACTCAACAGCCCAATCTTTCCTTACAGGTAATGAGAAAGTGATAAATTTTTCCCATTTCATATATTTAAGAAAATTATTAATCTGATCATGCAAGCCCAACGTATTTAAAATTGCAAAATCAAGAGCCCACATACCCACATACGTTTTCTTAGCAAAATATAGAAAATTTTCACCCTCTTCATCAGAAAAGATGGGAAAAGGACAATCGTACCTGTTTTGAAATACGAGTGAAGCAGGAGTTGGTTCATCTCCCTGATTGCTTGACTCCCCCATAGGTCACTTCCCCTTGCTCTTGTCTCCCACGTGCTTTGTTCTTACCATCTTAAAATCGTTTTACCACTTGATGAACAAAATAAGAATAAAAAGAAATAAAAGAAGAAGAGCAGGAAACTAGAGAATAAGAACAACGCGATTTGCGTGAGGAAGTTGGAGAGAATCGTGAGGAAGATTTTGAGAGAGAAAAGAGAAATTAATGAGAAGAAAACTGAAAAGGCAAAAGAAATTAGAAAGAAAGAGTAATTAGGGTAGATAAAAGGGGAGTTAAGGAAATAAATGAGATCCCAACGGTTGGTTTGACCAAAAATTTTAAATTCCGCATTCTGTCGCGATGTCGCGACAGAAGCAAATTGAAAAATTTAAACATCGCGATATACGTCGCGGCATCGCGACAAATAAACCCCTTGCCATCGCGACCTCGCGACAATGTCGCGCTCACGACAGAAAGCAATTTGAAAAATTTAAAATAAACTGTCGCGATTACACTACCCGTCGCGATGAAGTCTAAAATACACTTTCCTCTTTCTGTCGCGCTTGTGATAATATCGCGCGCGCGACAGAAAGGAATTTGAAAAATCAAATTTTCCTCTCCTTCCAAAAATGTCACACGAAGGTACATAAAATAAACTTACATATTAAAAACATCTGTGGAACAAAAAGAATGACATTAGTACATATAAATATCACACGCATAATAAAATAATTAATTAAAAAGAAAAATAAAACCAAGTAACCATCAAACCATTTTTAAGGAAAGAAATGAAACCTCCCTTCCATGAAATGTTTCCTCCAAATACACTTTACATCTTTGACCATTGGCTTTAAATAACTTCCCTTTTCCATTTTTTAGCTCTAAAAACCCTTAATCAAAAACTTGGGTGACTTCAAAGGGTCCACTCCATCTAGAACTTAATTTTTCAGGGAAGAGTTTCAATCTAGAATTATACAATAGAATCTTGTCCCCAATATTAAAATTTTTAATCCGTATATGTGCATTATGCCATTTTTTAGTCATTTCTTTATAGATTTTTGCATTTTCAAAAGCAAGAAGTCTCAATTCATCTAGCTCATTTAATTGTAAACTTCTTTTGACACTTGCATCTTTAAGGTCATAATTCAATGTTCTAATGGCCCAATATGCTTTGTGCTCTAACTCCACAGGTAAATGACATGCTTTCCCATAAACCATCCTATATGGTGTCATACCAATTGGGGCTTTGAATGCTGTGCGATATGCCCACAAAGCATCATCATCTAATTTATGTGCCCAATCCTTTCTAGAAGTAGAGACTGTTTTTTCTAATATCCACTTTAACTCCCTATTGGACACTTCCACTTGACCATTTGTTTGTGGGTGATATGGTGTAGCTACCATATAATGAACACCATATTTATGCAATAATGAATCAAAAGAACGGTTAATGAAGTGCTTACCTCCATCACTTATGATGGCTCTTGGCACTCCAAATCTTGAGAAAAGCTTCTTCAAAAATTTTATCACCACCTTTGAATCATTGGTAGGTGTAGCTTTGGCTTCAACCCATTTTGATACATAATCAACTCCAACCAAAATGTAGTTTTGACCAAAAGAAGTAGGGAAGGGACCCATAAAGTCAATCCCCCAAACATCAAACACTTCAACTTTCAATATATTTTTCAAAGGCATCTCATCTCTTTTTCCAATATTACCAGCCCTTTGACATTTATCACATTTGGCTACATACATATTTGCATCATGAAATAAAGTTGGCCAACAGAATCCACATTCAAGCACTCTAGATGCAGTTTTATTGGCACCATTATGACCCGAATACAATGCAGCATGACAATGCATCAAGATATTTTGATAATCCTCCTCACTTACACAACGACGAATTATACCATCTCCACCTATCTTAAACAAGTAAGGTTCTTCCCAAAGATAATTTTTAACATCACTAAATAATTCTTCTTTTGTTGCCATGTCAAATTTTCAGGTACAATTCCAGCAGCAAGATAGTTAGCAAAATCAGCATACCAAGGTATATGCATATTTAAAATTGACATCAATGCTTCATCCGGAAACGATTCATTAATTTCAATACCATCACCTAAAGTTTGTTCATTGTTTTCTAACCTAGACAAATGGTCAGCAACAAGATTTTCACTTTCCTTTTTGTCTTTAATTACAAGGTCAAATTCTTGCAATAACAATACCCAACAAATCAACCTAGGTTTAGCATCTTTCTTTGCAAATAAATACCTCAATGCAGCATGATCAGTATAGATTATGACTTTAGATCCCAACAAGTAAGATCTAAACTTATCACATGCATAAACCACAGCTAACATTTCTTTTTCAGTTGTTGTATAATTAACTTGAGGAGGAGACAAAGTATGATTAGCATAATATATCACATGCAAATTCTTACCATGTCTTTGACCTAATACACAACCCACAGCAAGATCGCTTGCATCACACATAATCTCAAATGGCAATTCCCAATTAGGAGCAGCAATAATAGGAGCACTTATAAGGGCCTTTTTCAAAGTTTCAAAAGCATGCATACATTCTTTAGAAAATTCAAAAGAAACATCCTTAACTAGCAAATTAGTTAAAGGTTTAGCAATTAAAGAAAAATCCTTTATAAATCTTCTATAAAATCCAGCATGTCCAAGAAAAGATCTTACCCCCTTAAGTGTAGTGGGTGGAGGTAACTTCTCAATTAATTCTGTTTTTTCTCTATCAACCTCAATACCCCTACTTGAAATTTTGTGCCCTAAGACTATCCTTTCACCTACCATAAAATGGCATTTCTCCCAATTAAAAACCAAGTTAGTTTCTTCACACCTAGCCAAAACCTTGTCTAAATTTTGTAAACAAAGCTCAAATGAATCCCCATATACAGAAAAGTCATCCATGAAGACTTCCATTATATCCTCTATCATGTTTCCAAAAATTGAAGTCATACATCTTTGAAATATGGCTGGGGCATTACAAAGCCCAAAAGGCATTCGCCTATAAGCAAAGGTTCCATAAGGACAAGTAAATGTGGTTTTCTTTTGGTCACTAGGGTAGATAAAAATTTGGAAATACCCTGAATATCCATCAAGAAAACAGTAATGAGAATGGCCAGCAATTCTTTCTAGCATTTGGTCAATGAATGGTAAAGGAAAATGATCCTTTCTAGTGGCCAAATTAAGCTTCCTATAATCTATACACACCCTCCAACCTGTGGTTGTTCTAGTTGGAATTAAATCTCCATTCTCATTCCTCACTACCGTCATACCCCCCTTCTTTGGAACACAATGTATTGGACTCACCCAATCACTATCCGAAATGGGATAAATGATTCCAGCATCAAGCAATTTAACAACTTCCTTTTTTACTACCTCTTTCATATGAGGATTAAGTCTCCTTTGTCTATCAGCCTTTGGTTGATAGTCATCTTCCATATTTATCCTATGCATAACAAGATTGGGACTAATACCTTTCAAATCAGATATTTGCCATCCAATACTTTTTATCCTTTTTCTAACAACTTCTAATAATGCATGCTCTTGTTCTTTATTGAGTTTATTAGAAATAATAATAGGCAAAGTATGATTAGGTCCAAGAAAAGCGTACCTCAAATGATTTGGTAGTTCCTTTAAATCAACATTTGGAGGACTTTCAATTGAAGGTGGTAAAGGTGCTTCATTACGATAAAGAGGTTCACTTCTAAAGCTTTCTTGCTCTACCTCTTTATGAACTTCCTCTTCCATTTGGACTTCCTCTTCATCTACATTTTCTAATACTTCCACAACATACGCATCAATAATATCTATTTTTATGCACACATTTTCATCCATTGGGTATTTTAGTGCCTTATCCATTTGATATTCAACACTATCATCCCCTACTCTTAAGACTAATGTGCCCTCATAGACATCAACTAAAGCCCTACCAGTCCTCATGAAAGGTCTACCCAATATCAAGGGACATTTCTCATCATATGCAAAATCTAAAATGACAAAATCAGCGGGCAAAATAAATTTATCCACTTTTACAAGCACATCTTCAACTATTCCATATGGTTTCTTAATAGATTGATCAGCTAATTGCAAAACCATGAAAGTAGGTTTAACATAATCTAAACCTAACTTTTTAAAGATAGAATAAGGCATGAGATTAATACTTGCCCCCAAATCACATAAGAACTTAGGAAACTCTTTATCCCCTAAGGTACATGGAATGGTGAAACTACCATTATCTTTAAGTTTTGTAGGTAAATTATTTGTGATTATGGAACTACATGCTTCAGTCAATGCAATAGTGGATATATCCTCCCAACTTCTTTTCTTAGAAATTAATTCTTTAAGAAATTTTGCATAGTTAGGAATTTGTGATATGGCCTCAATAAAATTCAAATTTATGTGCAAATGCTTCAATTTATCAATAAAAGATTGAAATTGCTTATCTTGGTTTTGTCTCTTTAGGCGTTGAGGAAATGGTGGGCAAGGTTGAAATGCCTTAGGAATATTTTCCTTAGAAGCCCCATCTGTCGCGACCGCGACAGGCGTCGCGATCGCGACAGAAGGCTCTCCTCCTGCTGTCGCGCTCGCGTCTGGTATCGCGCCTGGTGTCGCGCCTGCAATATTTGTCGGCTTCTCCTCTGTCGCGATCGCGACAGAAGAGTCATTCTTTTTTTTATTTTCCTGAAATTTTCCATTCTTGTTAGTAATAACAAATTCATTGGTGTAAGTTTTACCTGACCTCAAATTGATGGCTTTTAGATGTTCACTTGGGTTCTCCTCCGTATTACTTAGTAAAGTACCTTGTAATCTTGAGGGTAAAGCCTTTGCTAATTGCCCAATTTGCACTTCTAAGTTCTGAATGGATGAGGCTTGATTCTTTGTGATTTGATCAAACTTATTTTCCAGCCTCTTTTGGTTCTCTTCTTGTGAGTTAAATTTCATATTAATCCCCTCTAAGAACCTATCCATTTTAACCTCCAAGGCCCCAAACCTATCTTGAGATGGTTGAAAACTTACTCCTTTATTTTGATTACTACTATTCCCCCATGAAAAATTTGGATGGTTCCTCCATCCATGGTTATATGTATTGGAAAATGGGTTACCTCTTCCTTGCCCTTGGATAAAACTAACTTGCTCCTCCATACTATTTATGCCCAAATTACATACCTCACTTGGATGTCCATGTTGTCCACAAATATTGCATCTATTTGGATGACTACCTCCCATACCCAAATTATTGAGTTTGTGAGTCAATGCTTCCACTTGAGCTTGCAATGCAACCACTGAATCAAGTGCATGAACTCCTCTCACTTTAGTAGAATTTGAATCTCTACTTCTCTCGGTAGGCCACATGCAGTTGTTCATAGACATCTCCTCCAACAATTTAAATGCCGCTTCAGTAGTTTTTCTCATCAAAGAACCTCCAGCAGCAGCATCAATAGTTCCTCTTGTGGTAGGGTTAATTCCATTATAGAATGTTTGCATCAACAGCTCTCTTGGCAAGTTATGGTGTGGACACATCCTTTGCAACTCCTTGAATCTTTCCCAAGCCTCATATAATGATTTATTTTCATTTTGAACAAATGTGGTAATATCCTTTATGATTTTTGCAGTTTTGGCTAAGGGAAATTTTTGATAAAAATGCTTGGGCCAATTGGTCCCAAGTAGTTATAGATCCCCTTGTTAATGAATTCAACCAAGCCTTTGCTTTATCCTTCAAAGCGAATGGAAAAAGCCTAAGCTTGATTGCATCAGCCGAAACTCCATTGATCTTAAAGGTATCACAAATTTTAAGGAAGTTGGCTAAATGAGAATTTGGATCCTCATTTGCCAAACCATAGAATTGAATACTATTTTGAATCATTTGTAACAATGAAGGCTTAATCTCAAATTGATTTTCATTTACCGTTGGCCTTACCACTCCTTGTTGAGCACCACTCAAAGCAGGTGTGGCGAAGTCCATCAATCTTGGCGGATTTTCTTCAGCCATGATAATTGATCTCCTATTTTTGTTCTTCTTTCTATTTGACTTCCGATTACTTGACAAGAATCTTTCAATTTCAGGATTTAAAGGCTCAAGCTCTTCTTGTGAACTTCTTGTACTAGGCATAAACTTCTAAATCCTGTAAAACCAAAAACAAAACACAAAGTTAAATTAAACACACAAACAAATTAAAACAAAATAAAATATTGTAATCCAAAATCATAAATCAATTTTCATAATAGCAAACAACCGTTCCCCGGCAACGAGTCCAAAAACTTGTTGGGCATTTTCTATATATGCTTATTAACCGCAAGTATACGGTGTACCGCAATAGTACTTAAGATGTCGATCCCACGAGGAACGTGCTTACACACTATTACTAATTGATTTTAATCTTGTTTACAATGGTAAAATGATGGAAAAGTGATTCTAAACTAATCTAACATATAAACTAATTAAACCGAATTTATGAAAATCCAAGAAGATAGAAAAGATTAATGATGCTAAGTATAAAGATGGAATTTGAATTAATTGTTCTTAATGACTTTAACATTCTTATCTTGCAAGCCAAGTTGAATAAATTTCCTACTTACTTTCTCAATATAAATAGGACTGCCTAAAACACACACTTATAAGTCTAATTCCAAACTTTCATTTAAGAACTAGATTATTATACATGCAAATCTTAGGAATAGAGCACAACCTATAACAACCATTTCAATATTATGATTTCTCAAACAATATCTTGATGATGAATTTCCAATTAGATTTAAGAATGAATTTATTTCTCAATTAAACTCAAACTTATAATGATCATAAATAATGTACTAATGAGAAATTCTACAAGTGAGAACACTTAAATTAATATGAACAATGAAATATTTGATATTAAGTACTCAAATTCAGAATTTACATCACAAAAGTTACAAAGAAGAATTAAAAGATAAGAATTGAAGAAGGAGATTTCTCAACCCTTTTCATGTCACCAATTGTAGTCATCTTCCTTGTATGTTATCTTCTTTTCAACACATAAACTCAACTTAAGAAAAACTAAAGAAAACTATTCTAACTTACAGAAAATTATTCAAATGTTCAATTCTTTTTTCTATATGTAAATTACAGTTAGAAATAGTATTTATAATATCAGCTCATGCCCCTTCAGATGCCCTTCTACAAAGGTTGTAATAGTTGGTGGAAAGGTACAACTTTTCAAGTTCAAATTTGAACTTTAGTGTCTAACGGATCCCTCTGTCGCGATCGCGACAGAGCACGCCTTCATTTTCGCTCGCCTTTCCTCGCGTGTGCCTTCTCCGCGCCTTGTCGCGACCTCGCGATGCCTTCCCTTGGCGCGATAGCTTCTCTTCTTCTCTTCTTTCTCTTCTCTTCTTGATCTTCCCTTAGCGCGCTCTGTCGCGATCGCGCCGCCTGTCGCGCTCGCGACAGAAGCTTTTCTGCCTTAGCTCATTTCTTCTTCTTTTCTCCATTTACTCCATATTTTCTCCATTTTCCTCCTACATACAAAACTCAACAAAACACATAAAACATACCTAATTCCAACAAATAGAAACACTTAAAACATTACTTCTAACCCCAAAATATAGACTAATTATGAGCTATTTAAGCTCATATCACATGGAGCTCATCCTAAATACACATTTCTTCGAGTTTTTGGTTCTAAATGTTTTCCATATACATGGGATGCAAGAAAACATGAATTTGATCCTAAATCTGTTTTGTGTGTTTTTGTAAGATATAGTGAAAAGCATAAAGGTTACAAGTGCTTTCATCCATCCAGTTGCAAATTTTTTGTTTCTCGACATGTGGTTTTTGATGAAACTATTTTTCCTTTTAAATCTTTGTTGCCTTCTACTTCAACCTCACGTGTTGTTAATATTTTTGATTCTTAGTTACCTTTTTCTAACAATTCTCTTAATTCAGGTAGTTGTTCCCAACTGTCTACATCAACAAACTCTACTCCTTTACCACCTGTTGATCTTCATCGCTTGGAGTCACTACAGTCCTCACCAAATGCCACACCTAAGGCAGATAATTTTGACCCTGTTCTTCCTAGTCAGATGACTAACGATCTGAACCTTCCCACACTGTTGCCTAATTCTGGTCTGATTCATCCTGTGCCTACACCTGCATCTCTCGACTTTGATCTTGTGCCTGAACCTGCTACTTCTCCTCCTATAAACCCGACACCACCTCATACAACACCAGATTCTCATCCGATGATAACAAAATCCAAACTTGGAGTGACTAAACCAAATCCAAAGTATGCCTTGATAGTAACTTCATCTGATACCATACCTTGTGAACCAAAAAATATCAGATTAGTGTTGTCGCACCCAGGATGGAAAGCTACTATGGTTGATGAACTTGTTGTACTGCATCATAACAACACGTGGTAGTTAGTTCCACGTACTCCAGATATGCATGTCATTAGTTCCAAATGGATTTTTAAGGCTAAGCTACGACCTAATGGTACCCTTGATCGTCTTAAAGCTTGATTAGTCGCAAAAGGCTACCATCAAATTGATGGTATTAACTATACAGAGACATTCTCTCCTGTCATAAAACCAGGTACGATTCGTCTCATCTTAACTGTTGCTCTTGTCAGACATTGGCCCATTCATCAACTAGACGTAAAAAATGCCTTTTTACATGGCAACATTGTTGAGTATATATTTATGGCACAACCACCGGGTATGGCTGATCTGCAGAAACCTATGCATGTCTGTAAGTTTCAGCGTTCTTTGTATGGTTTGAAACAAGCACCACGTGCTTAGTTTGATAGGCTCAGTAAATTTCTTATCTCTTACGGATTCTTTTGCAGTCTAGCTGATCCCTCTCTTTTTATTTTTCATTTTGTTCAAGGTTCACTAGTTTTACTTCTTTATGTTGATGATATGATTCTTACAGGCTCATCTATAGAGCTTGTTACCTCCTTTATTAACATTTTTTGTTGTGAGTTTTCTATGAAAGATTTAGGTCCAGTACATCATTTTCTTAGTATTGAGATTTCTAGCACTGTAGAGGGGTTACATCTATCCCAGTCTCACTATGAGCTCACTGTAGACACCGGGTCCTGAGTCAGCGTAGATCGGAGTTACCCAATGATGATAAATTGCCTATTCACGGTCGAAAAGGTTGAAAGTAATTATTTTCTTGTCAAATTTGCATTTTAGAATGAAAACTAAAAAATAATAAAAAAATATTTTGAAAATTAAATTTGAAAAATGGGGTTTAGGAATTGTAGTATTTTTAATTAAATTTAAATATATATATATATATATATATATATATATATATATATATATATATATATATATATATATATATATATATATATATATATATATATATATATATATATATATATATATATCGCGAGTGCGTCGACGGGCGTCGGTCGCCCGTGGTCTGCCGCAAACGTGTTTTTCGCCCTTTTTTCCATTTTTCTTGATTTTCTTTGACTTTTTCACCTTTTTTCGGGATTTTTAATGGTTTTTTCCTTTTTTGAACCCAAATTAAGGGGAATTTGATAAAAAAAAATCCTATTTTCTTCCTTAATTAATGATTTTTTCCATTTTTACTCATTTAAATAGAAAATTTGGGAAAGAAAGAGAGGAAAATTCATTTTGCATAAAAAATCTTCATTTTTCTTCTTTTCTTCTTCTCTAAGAATTCTCTCTAGATTTTTTAGGTTTTCTCCTCAAAAAATAAAAATTCTTCAAGACTAAAAAGTTTAATTTGTTCATGAATACTTATTTTTGAGATAAAGAAAAATTATTCTTTGTTCTTGAGATATTTTTATTTACTTTTTTCTAATTGATTATTTTTCTTCTTGAGACAAAGAGATTCATTCTTTGTTCTTGAGGATTTTCTTCATTTTTTTTGTTTCTTCTTCAAATAAAAATAACTTTTTGATCAATAATTATTCTTTAGGCAAAGAAATTCATTCTTTTTTGTTAAGAGTTTTGTTTATTTCATCTTTTTTTGCAATTTATTTTTTTTGGAATAAAATTCCAATTTTTATTATTTTTATTCCTATTTTGCAAATCAAAGTAAGGAAATCAATCATATTTCTCATCAATTGAATCCGAAATCTGAGGGTAAACATTCTAGACCCGATCTCTTAATATTATTTTTCTTTTATTTATTTTTTTTATATTTAATTAGTAAGCATGTAGATCTTTTAATTCATCATTTATTTATTTATTTTATGTGATTTTATATATTGATTTAACATCTCTAATATTCTTTTTGCTTTATCTTATTTAATTGTTTATTCTTCATTGTTGTTGTTGTTGTTGTTATTATTATTATTATTATTATTATTATTATTATTATTATTATTATTATTATTTGTGTTAATTTATTAATATGTTAATACTATTTATTTTAATATGTCATTTAATTTATTTGTCATCTATAATAGGGGTGTACACGGTTCGGTACAATTCGGAGATTTCCAAATCTCCGTATTGTATTGAAATTTCGGTTCCTAAAAATTTCGGTACAATTCGGTTCTTATAAATTTCGGTACAATTCGGTACGGTTTTTTTAATTTTCGGTACAGTTCAGTTCGGTTTTTCGGTACAAAACAAAACAATACAATACAATACGGTATTTCGGATAATTTTAATAATTTGTTTTTTTAAATATTTTAAAAATTATCAATTCTTTAAATTTAAATTTTAATTAACTCCAAAAACTCAAAATAAAATTTTCAAATTTTATTCTTAATAATATTGCTTTACAACTAAAATATTATTGACATTATTTTTAATAATCCTTGATGATGATTGGTGTGTTAATCATATATTAATTAAGTTTCTGATAATAAAAATTATACATATTATTATCTTCAATAATATATGAATTTATAAAAATAAATTGGTTTTGTTTGCAATTTATATAGAAACATTTGAGGTAGATTATTTATACATTTCATTATGTCAACCAAAAAGTGCGTAGTAAAATAAAATAAAAATTTAATAGTAATGGCAAAAGTTTTGACATATATTAATTCATATTATAGTAGTAGAAGTAAATTCTAGTTATTTTTTTGGATATATAGAGACTTTAAACTATATATAAAATGTGTACTATGTTTATAATTCTGACATATATATTAAATATAAGAGTTTTTGACTAAATATAATATTTTATCCGTGTTCAATTACTCATATAGATAATTAGATGTTGTGCTAGATATAAATGGGTATTAGTTGAGTGATATTAAATATAAATCAAATTAATTAATAAGAAAATTACATACTCATATAATTAGTTATATATATAGCTTTAGCTAGTTATATTTAGAGAATAGAAGATGGCTTTATGAACTATGATTATGTTTAGGATTTATTCACATTTATTATCTTGACTCAATTATTATATTCAATTTCATTAAATTTGGCTTAACAGTTAAGAGATTGTTAATTGTTATTATAGTCAATAGTTATATTATAAGGGTGAATGTGAAATGCAGCCATCTTTTTATAGGTTTTGTAGTTTAATATAATATATAATTAATAATACATATTGAAAATTGAACAATTACTTTATTTCTTAATTTTCTTTTATTAAATTATCCATATATAGAACAATTTTCATAAAAAATAAAATATTGTGATAATGAAAAACCAACATTTTTATAGTACTAATTACTAAGCTAATTAAATTATTCGTAAGATTATTATATTCTTATATATTTATATTAATTGGTAAAATTTCATTGATACAATAATTGTATATAATTATACTATTAAAATACATAATCAATTACTCATATAAATATTATCCCAAAAATAGATGAGTATTGGTTGAGTGATGCTAAAAATAAATTGAATTATTGATAAGGTGATTAATATTATATACCCATACATTTACATCAATTGGTAAAATTTCATTTTTAATACATGCTTATTTATAAATAGATTTTTAATTTACATACACATAGAAAAATTGTGACGAAAATAGATAAATATTAGTTGAGTGACACTAAAAGTAAATAAAATTAATTGCATATTCATATATATATAGTAATTAAATTTATCAAATTAATAATTAAAATATCTATTTTAATTTATTAACTATTTATTATATTAATTTAATGCATTAAAATATTTAATACAAATAATTATGAAACAAAATTTATATAATAAATATATAATATAAATTATAAATAATATTTATATATAAATTGCTAGTATTATATATAATAAGTAATAAATATCGGTTCTTTCGGTCCAATTCGGTTCCAAAACAGTTCGGTACTGTTCAATACGGTTCTCAGTCCGGTTCCAGTACAATTCGGTTCGGTCCTAGTCAAAAAGTCAACGGTACAATTCGGTTCGGTTCTAGTCAAAAAAGTCAACGGTACAATTCGGTTCTGGATCTTTTTCTTCGGAATTTCGGTTCGGTACAGAAAGATCCAGACCCGTGTACACCCCTAATCTATAATGCATATTTTATTTATTCTAATTTATCATTTATTGTTTCATGTATTTAATTAATTTTCTTGATTTGATACTAACATTAATTTATTTTGTGTTTTTTATTTTAATCTTTATTCTTTCTTGTTTGAGCACATTTGCAAGCGAAGAAGGAGATCTAGAAATTTATTATTTTTAGTATTTTTCCTTTATTTGTATTTTAATTTATTTATCATGTAATTATTAATGAAATCATTTATTTTATGCACCTTTAATTAAAAATCACACAAAAATATTTTTATAAAAAAATTGAGGAATAAACTCACCTCAAATCCCAAATTTGTCAATTTTATCAGTGTAATTTCATGCTGTAAAAGTTTTAAAATGAAATTTGATAAAATGAATTTGACCACTGTATTCAAAAGTAATCAAATATTAACATTAACCCACTAGCGGGTTAATGTATTTTCTTTGCCAAAGTAATCTTAACACTTTGTGTAAAAATAATCAAATATTAACATTAACCCACTAGTGGGTTAATGTATTTTCTTTGCAAAAGTAATCTTAACACTTTGTGCAAAAATAATTATTGGCCCATGCTTACGTGGCGCTGTCATGTCGGCCACGTGTCACTAACCACATGCCATGTCACATTTACCCATCCCATGTGTACGCCACGTCAGCGCCGTTACCCCTCCCCTTAACAGCTGCTTAATGGAGGGTTATATTTGACCGAGTTTTGCAAGTTTAAGGGCATTTTTGCTCTAAAAAAATGATAGGGGCATATCATCCCCTTTCGAATAAGTATAGCGGTAAAATAGTACCTTTTCCCAACTATAAATCAAGAAGCTAAGAGAGATATGTGACATTAAAATATCCATTACAAAGCTGAATACAAGATCAGAATATTTACAACATGCTGCTGAATATCCATACTAGCATTTCTTGAGTTCTTTACATCTAATCTACAAGTATAAACTTTTTAGGTCCTATACTAGATCTATCATTTTATCATTCAACAATCCAGATCTAACTGAAAATTTCATTAGAATTTCTAAAACCTAAGCGTTACCCACCAGTCCCCACCCATTAATGCAAATATTCACGTGTTCCTTTCATGGAATACCTCTTCCTTTTCTAAATCCTGGTATAGCTTTTTGGTTGCAGAATGATCATGACATAGTCATCTATCTATCGGCCTTGTGCAAAAAAGTAGCAAGCTATCAGGAGATTGACTTAGTAGGCAAATAAAAATCATTGCACCATACAAGTAAAGAAGAAACATGAGTAAAATGCAAGGGCTGGGTTTACAAGATGACATGAATAGCTAAGATATACTCATTTAGCACCCTGATAATAAATACATTACAAGAAGACTAATTGTTAACTTACTAGCTAAGAGAAAATAGGATCAGGCACGAATAAGGCTGTCAAAGTACCGATATGAATCCGCTTCGTAGTCCAATAAACCATTAACATGTGGAGGCATTAACTTTATGTCTCAAATATTTTTAAACGTCCGCTGAAGCAGATTATAGCTCATTTCTCTTCCATGTACGGCTAATACAATCACTAACTCTTCTTCATTCTTGGCGACAATGATGCTCAATATTGAAAATTTCCAGTCACGCACAGGAAAACCCTTGCTTATGGATTGAAGATCCACATGATACTTTATAATCCATCCAGAATAGTCCGCTACCATCTCAAGAACATTATAATTCGAACCATGGTACTAATCTTTGTAAGTTATGACATGCAAATGCCCCTGAGACTCCCCAAAGTACCAAACTTTTAATTCGACAGGCAGAGAAATTTTCTTGAAAGTCCAATTATTAAACAAAAAGCGCAATATAAATCCATCACGTATTGACCAATGAATAGCACCATTACAAAAGACACCATCACAAAAGCCAATTCCTAATGTGGGTGGATTTAAAAATTTCAGATGCAGTTTGATTACATCTAGTACAAGTTATCTAAAGCAGCCCAAGCCCACATGATATAGGCCCACAAGCCCCTTTTAAGGTTTCATTCACCTTAGCAGTGCTCATCTAGAATCTTTTAGAAGCTCTCCCTCACGTTTTCCTTTATCAGCAACCTTTCTTAGTAGGGGTGTGCATCGGTCGGGTGCGGGTCAACCCGAACCGAACCCGATTAACCTGAAACCTAAACTTTTGCCTAAATCATCCCTCGAACCGACCCTAACCCATATAAGGGACCCAAACAGAACTATCTGACATTTTTTGGGCCCCGAACCGAACTACCTGAGCCACCCAAGATTGAAACCTTCAAACCCAGAAAATCCAACCTTCAAACCCAGAAAATCCAGCCTTCAAACAAACCCAAAAAATGAACCTTGAAACCTAGAAAATAAATGTTCAAACAAACCCAGAAAATCAACCTTCAAACCGAACTACCCAAAAAATGCCAAAAAATTAAAAGCAACTTTCAAACCTAAAAATTTTTATTGAAGGGAATCCTGAAAATCCAACAAATATTCTTCCTCAGGAAGATCCAACAAAGAAAAAATAAAAAGAAATCAAATTTATGCAAAAAAAAAACACATATATCTCAACCAAAAAAAAAATCAAATGGATCAAATCTAAGACAAAATCCATATTTTCAGCAAAAAAAAAAAAACAAAAACCAAATCAAAACAGCATATCCTAATCTCAACGAAGAAGAAGAGGAGGAGAAGCAAGATCGAAGAAGAAGGAGAGAGTGAGAGGAGAGTCAGATCGAAGAAGAAAAAGAGAGGGAAGAGAGGCAAATCAAAGAAGAAGGAGAAGAGAGAAGAGAGGAGAGGCAGATTGGATAAGAAGAAGAAGAAGAAGAAGAAGAAGAGAGAGTGAGAGGAGAAGAGGAAATTCCAGATCGAAGAAAAAAAGAAGAAGAAGAAAGAGGATAAGGGGCTAAGGGCAGATCGAAGAAAAGAGAGAGAGAGAGAGAGAGAGGGTGGGGGTGGGACTGAAAAAAAAGGGGTATATATATTATTTCGGTCGGGTTCGGGTTTTGGTGAATTTAACCCGACTCGACCCAAACCCGAAATTTACAAAATCCTAACAGCCGACCCGACCCTAACTATCCGAATAACCCTACCTGAACAGATATTTCGGGCCGGGTTGGGTTTTGCACACCCCCATTTCTTAGCTTTGCTTTTTTTTCCTAGATCTCAATTTTTTTCATTCTTTCATTCTTTTACTAATTGTACAGCTCATTAAGGACACTTGTAATTTTCTTATTAGTTGAACACTTGTATAAATTAGCTACTATACAGATTCAAAATTATGTAATGGTAATTATATTTTCCATTTCTATTTTGTTTATGGTGTCAAAGCAGGAATAATCCTCTTTGCTTGCATAATTCTGATTTCTATTATTTTTTTCTTATTTTATTTTTTTAAGTTCTACCCCTTTTCATGATGGCGCAATCTGAAGATCCTGCGTTGGTCCTTCATCACTCTGATCATCCAAGAATGACTTTAGTTACTGCTCCTCTTATTAGAAAGAACTTTCTTTCCTGGAGCAAATCTGTTATGATATCTCTTTATGCTAAAGATAAAGTAGGTTTTATTAATGGTGAAAATAAAATGCCTACTAAAATAGATCCTAAGTTTAAGCAGTGGAAAAAGGTGGATAGTATGTGTGACACGCGCTGAACCCCGGGGCGCCCCGAACACTCGCCTTTAGGGCGATCGAGAAGAGGTTCATTAAAACTTGTAAGAAATTATAAGGGCGTCTATTTTGGGCAACAAGGATGTTTCATGGAGTCGCCACCCAATAGAATATTGAAAAAGTTCGTCTAGCCTCAGTGAGCCTAATACAGCGCAGCCATGTCCATCATAGGCAAGGCGAAGGTGTCTTGGAGGCCCCACCCTAACATTAAGATGGCCCTCTCAGCCTCGCGCTTGGGCAAACCAGAGGTGTCTCGGAGGTCCCACCCTAATAGAACATTAGGATGGCCCTCTCGCCTTGTGGCACCTAGGACTGTGCAAATTGAGCCTTTTTACGGGATACAAGAGGTGTCTTGGAGGCCCCATCCCAATAGAATATTAAGATGGCCCTCTTGCCTCGTTGAGCCCAAAGACCAGAGAAGGTTCGGGACTTCCCATTTATTCATACCTTGATTAAGTTTATAATTGAGTTTTGAATTTAGCGTTTCATCCCATTTCTCATTCAATTTTAATGTAATTTAATTTAACACGCATATCATTCATATAATAAAATCGGTAAATAAAGTAAATGAAAGCAAAATAAATTACAACAAAATTAGGGGCGGAATACAATCCCCATTGTAAATAAAAAATAAATTATACATAAAACGGGCTATTTGTTAAAGATGAGGACATTGGTCCTCACATGCATGTTTAAAGAAAATAATTTTAAGGTGACAATTTATTTTGGATGGAAGAAACTATGACATTGGTCCCATTTTTATTAAAAAACCCAAGTTTAGTTAATAGAAATATTTTTGTGATTTTTTTATTAACGTGCATGAGAAAATAAATTTATTAAAAATTACATAATAAAAATACAATAAAATAAAAATACAATAAACCCAAAAATAAAAAACTAAAGAATGGCGAATCCACCAGAAAAGCATCTCCAAATCTCCATGGGCTCCTACTTGGTATGAAAAAATACTCACACATAAAAATAAGTATTGAAAATAAAAGAAAAACAAATAAAAGTGAAGTTAGTAATAAAAAATTAATTTAAACATGCAATATAAAAGAAATAAAGATAAAGCAAATAAAAATGCATCATGTGTGACAAATTAATTAAATGACATAATAAAAATATGCAACTTAACGAATTAACAATTTAACATGCATAAAAAAGTATAACATAATAAAATTCAATATGCATAAACAAGTATAAAATAATAATAATAAAATTCAACATGCATGAAAATATAAATAATAATAGTAATAATAAAATTAAACAAGAATAATAAAAATAATAATAATACTAATGATGGTAATAACTACAATAGTAATAATAATAATTTGAAGGAATATGAACAAACAAATTAAATATGCAAGAATACAATGAAGAAATAAAATAAACCGATCATGCTAAAGCATGTTAAGTAATAATGCTAATAATAACAATAATATTATATGAACAACAATGATGATAATGATAATAATCATAAAAATAAAAATGAATAATCAAATAAGAACAAAAGGATAAAAAATAATAACAATAATCGTAATGATAACAATAATATGAACAATTAAACAAGAACCAAAAAAGAAGAAATAAGAAGTAAAAAAATAATAGATTTAAGAGAATTTACATGATACAAATTAATTGGGACAAAATTAATTTAAGAAATTGGATGAAAAATTAAGCCAAGAATGCTTACTCTCAAAATTTATCTTGAAAAAATGAAGGTAGATGATCAATTCCTTATCTTGATTTGTAAAAATAATATTAGAAAAATAAAATATTAAAAATAAATTTTTACTCAAGAACAAATAATTGATTTATTTGTCTCAAAGTAAAAATTGTTAGATAAAAAGAAGAAAATTCTCAAAAATAAAAATTATTCTTTTTGCCTTAAGAATTATCTTGGAAAATCCTTTAGAAAATTGAGAGAATTTGTTTTTGAAAGAAGAAAGAAGGAGAAAATTAATTTTTCTAAAGAAAATCCCCCCAAATTCCCTCTCTAAAAATCATTTTATACATAAAAAAATCCAAAGAAAATCAGATTTTTATTAAATTGAATTAAATTAATTTAATTCCAATAATCACAAAAAAAAACTCATGAATTTGAAGGGTTTGAAAAATAAAAAGGTTTTTTCATTAAATTCTATAAAAAAAAGTAAAAAAAATCAATTTTTAGGGCCAAAAACAGAAAAAAAAAATAAAAAATGGGCGAATAGGGGGGGTTAGGGGGCAAGCGACGCCCATCGGCGTGCCCGACAGGCGTCGCCCGAGCGCAGCAGCACGGGGCCGACGCTCAGCGCGTTGCTCGCGCGCCCCGTGCGCACCCAACACGCTTCCGCAACCCAACATTCGCAAAAATTTTTTTTTAGAATGCAAAATTTTTCAAAAATCACTCTTTTGACTAAAAAAATAATTTTTAAAATATATTTTTATTTATTTCTAACAAATCAAATTTTGACAAGAAATTATCACTTCCAACTTTCATTTTTGCCTATAAATCGGCATACTTAATTTTATCATTGGGTAATCCTGATTTAGACTACTCAGGACTCGATGCCTATAGTTGCCCCCCAATTTTGGGGAGACTAGTGCATGGGTGCCTAGGTGAGCTAAAATTCAGGAAATGGAAAGAAGTGCGTACCTGAGGCTGCATCCTTCCAACTGCTCTCTCGGGAACAGTGTTGTGATTTGAACTGTGAGTATCCTCTTGGATTGCACTGAGTCGCTGACAAGACTACAAAGTGCTAGGGACCATCTTCAGACGATGATGCGCCACGCGAGAGATGTCCTCCTCAGAGTACTGCACCGAGTTTACTACAGACTACTAAAAGTGCAGGTGCCATCTGCAAATGGCAATGTGTCGAGTCGCTGACAAGACTATAAGACGCAGGAAATGTCCTCCTCAGAGGAATGCACCGAGTCTGCCCCAGACTACTAAAAGTGCAGGTGCCATCCCCAGATAGCGATGCGTCGAGTCGCTGACAAGACTATAAAATGCAGGAGATATCCTCCTTAGAGGATTGCACCGAGTCTGCTACAGACTACTAAAGTGCAGAGGTTGTTCTCTTGAGCTGCACCGAGTCTGCTACATACTACTAAAAGTGCAAACGATGTCCTCCTCAGAAGACCGCACCGAGTCTGCTACAGACTACTAAAAGTGCAGGTGCCATCCGCAGATGGCGATGCGTCGAGTCGCTGACAAGACCATAAAATGCAGGAGATATCCTCCTCAGAGGATTGCACGGAGTCTGCTATAGACTACTAAAAGTGCAGAGGTTGCTCTCTTGAGCTGCACCGAGACTGTTACAGACTACTAAAAGTGCAAATGATGTCCTCCTCAGAGGACCGCACCGAGTCTGCTACAGACTACTAAAAGTGCAGGTGTCATCTACAGATAGCGATGCGTCGAGTCGCTGATAAGACTATAAAACGCAGGAGATATCCTCCTTAGAGGATTGCACCGAGTTTGCTACAGACTACTAAAAGTGCAAAGGTTGCTCTCTTGAGCTGCGCCGAGTCTGCTACAGACTACTAAAAGAGTAAATGATGTCCTCCTCAGAGGACCGCACCGAGTCTGCTACAGACTACTAAAAGTGCAGGTACCATTCGCAGATAGCGATACATCGAGTCGCTGACAAGACTACAAAATGCAGGAAATATCCTCCTCAGAGGATTGCACCGAGTCTGCTACAGACTACTAAAAGTGCAAGAAAAAGAGA
The DNA here is from genome assembly GCA_947683425.1 of Excoecaria cochinchinensis. Lineage (NCBI taxonomy): Eukaryota > Viridiplantae > Streptophyta > Magnoliopsida > Malpighiales > Euphorbiaceae > Excoecaria > Excoecaria cochinchinensis. The sequence continues at coordinate 1,108,151 of CANTUQ010000175.1, read as the reverse complement.
TTTGTCTCTTAAGAGACATTGGAGAATTGCCTCTTAGGAGATCTTGGAGAACTGCCTCTTAAGAGGTCTTGGAGATTTGCCGGCGCAAATTCTATCTTGACCTGATTGCCAGCAAGGGTGAGTGCTAACGTTGCTATCCTTAACTAGCTTTTATGTGTGTGGCCTTCATTTGGACTTTTCCTGCAAAGCTGTGTGCACAGGAATATATATAATAGATTGTGTATGCAAGTGTAAATGGCCATATGTAGATGTTTGCTACAGAACGGTATGAAATGCGTGCAAAAATGGATAGACCATGTCCTGAGTGGTTAAGGGTCCATTGAGGATATGGCTTGGCCGCTCCACCATGCCCCCTGAGGAACTAGAAATGGCATCTTGGCTTAGGGACTCTGACCCGAAAACTCTTCAAAGAGAACCGTCACGTGTGCATCTTTGACCCCCGATCAATGAGCAAACGCCCGGGATTCTGACTCATGTCCTAAATTATGCCTTATCTGGCTGAAGGGAAATCGTCCAAAGTAATGCCGCCTTATTGCTCCAGGCATCGGAAATCATTATTTTAAAGGTAGTGCGTCTCTTGTGGATTTTCATACTAGCTTTTCTTTGTGGGAAATGCGTCCCCTTAGAGATTTTCACATAATCCGGTGCCTAACTTTTTCCTAGAATGGACCCAACCCAATCTAGTGGCTTTCATTTTTTCATTTTTTTGTAGGGCAGACTGCCTGTTTTCAGGTTTTCACCCTGCCCTTTGGCCTAACTTTTGCTTAGAGTGCCAGTTACGGTTTTTAACTCTAACAGCCTTTTTTTAAAGGCAAAAATCCTTTTCGCTTTTTGAATAATGGTCGTATGGATTTTGTGTTGACGAATAGCTCGAAGCCGATGTCGGGGCAAGTCTGCTGAAGCATCAAGATGAAGATAGCAATGAGGGCCACTTATAGTAAATTGCACATATGCGAAGAAAAAACGATGGTTGCTTTTTATGCTGGAACTTAAACCATTTTGAGTATTCGAGATAAATTGCTTTGCTTACATTAAAATATTATCGCATAAATGCATATGTTCCAGTTTGATTTCATCATGCATGATCATCATTTGGCATTAATCTCAAAAATACAAGACCCTATCTAATCTCGAGATGGATCTTGAACTCATCAAACTCTTGTTATCAACCAGCTCTCTCGGATTTTCATGGTTGAAAATTTTCTCTCTGCCCTTAATTTTTGCCCAAATACTCTTTTTCTGAAGCAAATTCTAGATGCAACGTTGGGGATAAGATTTAACTCAAATGCATAAATGCACTTGTGGCTTCCCGTTTAAAGCTCAAGAAACACCATATGCCTCTTCCTACGTACCGAAACTTATTAGAAGGTCATCTCCGCGAATTGGATAAGACTGAACCAAGAATCAAAAGGTCTTACTTCGGTTGTAACGTTAGGCTTAGGTAGATGGCTATCAAAGGAGGATCAGGTTGCTAGAGAAGAATGGTCATAACATTTACCCGACTGATGGGTGCGTACTACAAATGGATTCTTGAATTTGGGTTTTAATAATACTTTTACCTCATCAAGCTCAGAATAACAATTAAGCTAAAGAGATTGCCACAGAAACTCATCAAGGTTACTATCTTGAGCTCTACTTCTTTTTTTTTTTTTTTATCTTTTTTCCTTTCTCTTTTTCTTTTTTTCATTGCTTTTTCTCCTATCTTTTTCTTTTTTCCTATATTTTTTTCACTTTTCTCCTATCTTTTTTCCTTTCTCCTATCTTTTTCTTTTTTTTTTCCTTTCCTTTTCTTTTTTTTTTCATTACTTTTTCTCTTATCTTATCTTTTTTTTCTTTTCTCGCGAGCTCATGTCTTTGGCACATGACTAAAACCTCTTCCCAAAGTGTAAACTCATCCTTATCAGGGCAATTTTTAATAACCCAAAGAATTGTCAATGATGTACATCCATCCTTACTAGAATGACCATTCTTCTAAGGGTAGGCAAAAATCATTTTAGGCGAGGGGATAGTTTTAGCATGTGTAATAATAAAATCGGCATGCATTTAGCATACCTCCATAAAGGCTCAACGGACTAGCAAACGATTGCGAAATAAAGGTAGAAAATAGTCATTTAGAGAGCTATACAAAGAAGGGTTGCCTAAATCATTTTCTAGGTTCTGTCTTATCCAGGGATCACTTTGATGGGTAATTAGAAAGGTTCTAGTACTCTTATTAAGTTTTCATCCAATCCACTAATTGCATCTTGTTTTTACTTTCCACTACTTTCTATTTTTATTTTCAGCTCTCAGAATTTTCCTCTCTTCAGGAGTTATATCAGATGCTACAGGATCTCGAGATTAAATGAAGGAGTATTCATTAAGTTAATATCAAATGTAAATCTCCATTAAAATAATAAAAAGTGACAATGAAATTGAATTCCTAAGCTCAGAATTTCAATCACATTTGAAATTTTATGGCATCCTACATCATAAAATATGTGGCCATACCCCTCAGCAAAATGGTGTTGTGGAAAGGAAACACAGGCATTTGTTGCAATTGTCAATGGCTTTAATGTTAGAATCTGGTTTACCTATGTCTTTTTGGGGGGATGCTTTACTTTTTGCAGTGCACTTGGTCAATAGATTACCTACTGCCATTTTGAATTGGAAATCACCCTATGAAGTGTTGTACAAAAATAAACCAGATTATACTAACCTTAAGTGCTTTGGTTGTCTTTGCTATGCCACAAATACAACACCACATAAAGACAAATTTGCTCCTAGAGCCCATCCTTGTGTCTTTCTTGGTTATAATTTTGGGCAGAAAGCATATAAATTATATAATATGCATAATAATTCGGTCATTATCAATAGAGATGTTGTTTTCCATGAGAATTATTATCCTTACCAAAAACCTAGTCATGTCCTAACATCTCTACTACCATATATACCCTTAATAGTAGATTTAGAAAATCCCTTAGTCACAGACTTACTTGCAGAAATGTCCATTATTGACACATTCCCAGCCCACTTCCTCTATATCTCAACCTACTACAACTCTAAACACTTCTCATCCACCAGTTCTTTCTTTACAACCTAATGAATCTGCCATTAGAAAAAGTACGAGGACCAAAACCAAACCTACTTGGATGAAGGATTTTGTCTCATACACTAGTACCAAAACATCTTACACTCCTCTATCCTTCCCATACACTAGACCTAAACCATTCACGGATGAGTACATGTATTTTTTGGCAAATGTGTCTATAATTGTGGAACCCAAGGCTTACAGACATGCTGTCTAGTTTTCAGAATGGGTTAAAGCTATAGATGAGGAGATGGCAGCCCTAGAAACTAATGGCACCTGGGATATTACTACCTTGCCTGTTGGGAAAAGACCCATTGGATGCAAATGGGTTTATAAAGCCAAGCTAAATCTAGACCTATGCAAAGCTAGACTAGTAGCCAAGGGTTTCACACAAATAGCAGGAGTTGATTATTTTGAGAACTTTTCACCAGTAGCTAAACTAGTTTTCAATGCGATTGTTTTTTGCTATATCAACCATGAAATCTTGGCAAATTCATCATGTCAATATCAATAATGCTTTCTTACATGGTTCACTAACAGAAGAAATTTATTTGTCTCTTTAAAAGGATACCCAAGTACATTCCCAGGAGCAGTTTGCAGGTTGAAAAGGCCTTTGTATGGGCTTAAACAAGTGTCCAGACAATGGAACTTGGAGTTTTGCTCCAAACTTTTAGATTATGGGTTTTACCAATCTGCACATGATCATTGCTTATTCATTAAATCTTCTATCACCTCTTTTTTGATGCTATAAGTTTTTGTGGATGATGTTCTCATTGCAGGATCTTCTGCTGATGAAATTGCAGTTGTTAAGGCCTCTTTACATGCTCAATTTATAACTAAAGACTTGGGGTCTGCCAAGTATTTCTTGGGTCTTAGACAGGAACATATATTAATCAAAGGAAGCACATTCTTGACAAACAGAAAGATACAAGGTTGATAAGTGCTAAGACAACTTCAGTACCAATTCTAAAAGGCCACAAATTTGTTCATGATGATGGTCATTTCCTTGCTGAACCAGATAAATACAAAAGATTGATTGGTGGATTACTATATCTTAATCTCACTAGAGTAGATGTTAGTTATGGTGTACAATAATTAAGTTAGCTTGTGACAAAGCCTTGTAACAGTCACTAGTCTGCAGCCGTTCACTTATTGAGGTATTTGAAATGCACTCTTGGAAAAGGACCTTTTTATCCATCGACCAACTCCTATCAACTCCAAGCATATTGTGACACAGATTGGGCTTCATGCCCTGATAGTAGAAGATCTCTCATTGGTTATTGCATTTTTCTGGGCAATTCTCTCATCTCTTTGAAGACTAAGAGACAAACTATAGCATCCAGATCTTTAGCTAAGGCAGAATATAGAAGCATGGGCTCTACTATTTATGAAATACAATGGCTTGTTTATCCGATTAAAGATATGAATGTTTATGTTTCTCTTCCTATCATATTGAAGTGTGACAACCAAGTTGCCTTGCATATTACCTTTAACCCAATATTCCATGAAAGGACAAAGCATTTGGAGATTGATTGCCATCTTGTAAGAGATATATATAAAGCTTGTCTTATTCAGCCTCAGCATATAAGTAGTTCTTTGCAACTTGCAGACTTATTTACTAAGTCTTTTACTGCTGCTTCCTTTCGATAATTTGTGTTCAATTTGGGTTTGTTTGATCCCATACAAACTCTAACTTGAGGGGGGGGGGATGTAAAAGTTATCTAAAGCAGCCCAAGCCAAAGCCCACATGATATAGCCCTAATAGCCCCTCTTAAGGTTTCATTCACCTTAGATGTGCTCATCTAGAATCTTTTAGAAGCTCTCACTCACGTTTTCCTTCATCAGCAACATTTCTTAGCTTTGTTTTTTTTTCCTATATCACAATTTTTTCATTCTTTCATTCTGTTTCTAATTGTACAACTCATTAGGGACACTTGTAATTTTCTTATTAATTGAGCACCTGTATATATTTGCTACTGTACAGATTCAAGATTATGTAATGGTAATTATATTTTTCATTTCTATTTTGTTCACATCTGTTGTTCCTGAATTCCAAGAATCATCTTCATAGGAATACACAAAAATTTCAAGAAGATAAAATTCTAGTCCTCTGTGGCACAAATCAAGAATAAAGATGATCTTATAATGTGGAGAAGAACTAGGATCAAATGCCAAACTAGCACTTACTAAATAATTGATTCTCAATTTCTCCTCAACTGAAGCAGGATAACAAAGCATTTTAGATTGTCTAGTAGTAGAATTACATATGAAGTATACTACCTGTTGCGTACCCAAGTTACATAACATAACAGAAATTTAGTGTATGCACCCAAATTCGAAAGTCAGACAAGAAGAGAAAGCTGAAAAATTGAGCAAAATTGATAATAGGCATAAAATTAGCATAAAAAATAGAACGAAAATGAAAAATTGAAACCATACCTCAAATATATATTCAAATTGAAAATGGAAAAACCCCGAGAGAGAAAAGAGGCTGTGAACGGCGGTTGGCCAAGGAAAACTAACGAGCTGAAGGTCGGCAAAGAGTAAACAGTAGAGAAGAAGAGAGGTGGGGAGGGTGGAAGGGGCAGAGTGGGAGCAGAGAGAGAGGGAAGGCCACAATAGAGAAAAAGTGTTATGGCTGGGCTGGGGCAAAAACTATTTTTGGGTGGCTCGTTGGGCATCTTGAACAAGCCCAAACGGGTTGGATTTTTTATGGGCAAATTTTGGGCTGGCTCAAATGTTGGATTGGGTTTGGATCAGCTTTTTCTAACGGATTTAGGCAGACTTTTGAACTTGGGCCACTTTTGACACTTCTATCAAATATATACTAAAAATTATATTCATTATTAATCATGTTGATATATAATAATTTTGTAAAACGATTAAACTACAAAAATAGTCTATTTGAAAAGTGATAAAAATTGGTAGCAATGAGTTTGGGAGATCTAGGTTTGAGCCCCCGCTCTCCATTCCTCATATATAAAAATTATAAAAATAAAAATAATTGATAAATCCAAGAATGTCTTTATCTGTAGGAGAGAGGTCGCTCCGATCGGATGAGATAACCCTGCAGTAAGAAGAGCCCGGTCGGACCAGGCGTGAGCACTCCGAACCTTAAGTTAGTAGCTTAGAGAGAGAATGTGCTTTAGAGAGATAATGATGTGGATTCAATACCTGGAGCCATCGTTGGCTGGGCTATTTATATGAGATAGTTGAGGGACACTCGAGTGCCTGGGGAGTGATTACTGGCTGTCAGAGTAGGTATTCGGCGACATGACATGGAGCAGGTGATAGGCATGGGTGCTGCCTTGTGTCAGGCGGCTGATAGGACTAGCGGTCACATCAGCCGATCGGGCATGTGCATCGCCTAGGAGCTCGTGTCTGATACCTTTTGCTGATGGGCTTTGGGCCCTGCCAGTTAAGTGGGCCGGCTGAATGGGCCTTAAGGCAAATGATATTTGCTGTGTTATCACTTGTCCCCCCTCAACAGGTCCGATCGGGCATGGATTTGCCTTTGCATGGTCCGTTCGGATGGGGTCGGCTCTGAAAATTCCCGATCCGAGGACGCGTACTGACGCTCGATTTTGAATTTAGAAGGCGCTCTTTCATTTAATGCTGCGCAGGTACCGAGGGCGACACTTCGCTCTTTGCAGAGACGTAATGTCTTTTAACACGTGGCGCCCGTTGAATGGTGCGTCGTTTGGCGTTTTTTGAGAGGTTTGAGCCTATAAATAGGGGACTTTGTAAAGCGCTTTTTCTTTACTTTCGAAATCCCTAGCGAAGCTCTGCAGAAATCTTCGTTTAATTCCCAGATCTCTGCAACTACTCTTTGATTCCTCTTCAAACTTTTTAAGTCCTTTTCATCAAGTAAGTAACTTTTTTCCCCTTTTTGCTTTCTTCGTGATTTTCGTCCTTTGCTTTCTTTCCATACCCATCTCATTTAGAAAAAAGAGAGTTGCACTTTTCCTTTCATATTTTTTGTTGAAGATGGCCTCCAGTAGTGCTGAAGCGTTAGACACAAGTTTTTTGGAGTGGTATGAGAATAAACCAGCCGTCGATTTGCATTCTCGACTAACTGCCGGGGAGGTAGCTGAAATTCCTTCCAAGTATGGCCTTTCTGGGGACATAGCGGTATTGGCCTGCCCAGAATCAATGGCGGTGACGGAGGGGCCCTTTGGGCAAGACAATGGGGAATGGTTCATTTGTCATCTTCGGAGCCTGGATGCGGGCCTGAGGATCCCCTTGGGCGCCTTCGAGATGGCGGTGTTGAGGGGGTATGATCTCGCCCCTAACCAACTACATCCGAACGGTTGGAGATCGGTGGCGTGCTTCAGAATTCTTTGCATAACCGAATCGGTAGCGCCAACTCTGGAGCTGTTCACTCACTTCTTCTACATCTCCTGTCGGAGCGACGGAACGGAATATTTCTTTACAAGCCGCCCAAAGAGGAAATTGATGGTCGTCCCCACCTCTATGAAAGGGTACAAAGAACTGTATTTCCTGATGGGGAGGAAAGGTGGATTTGGGGTGCGCCTCACCCGATCGGTCAGGGTCAAGGCTCTGAATGACCTAGCCGTCGGTCAGCCTACGTACGAACAGGACATTAAAACGTTAATGACCGCCGTCGCCAGGAATGGGAAACCCTTCGAGTCCAGCTTGCTCTTGACTACCCTGTTCGGGTCTTCCAGTTCTGAAGGCGCTGAGGATGCAGAACGTGAGCATTAGGGCCGTGAAGAAAACATTGCCATTATGCATCATAATGCATTGCATTTTATTTATGCTTTGTGAAGGTAATTTTTGTATGAAGAACTTATCTTGTTTATTGTCTGGTTGCAGCTGATATGGCTGGTGGGGGTGATGCATCCAAGCAGCTCGGCGAAAAAATCAAGCAAAAGCGTGAGGCCGAGCGGAGGGCTCAAGAGCAGAGGAAGAGGAGGAAGCTAGTGCCCGCGTCGGAGCTGCAATCTTCTCGGGCAGCTGCTGGTGCTTCTAGGGGGGGCGGCCGGCGCCTCTAGAATGACTCCGGCCATTGCGGCCATTCCCATCTCGTCAGCGCCCCCTGCTGCTACGACTGCGATTACTGGACCCACCTCCATTGCTGCCGGGCCCAAGATTATGCTTCGAAGGGAGGCCTCTCCTCAGCCGTCGCGCCGCCGGCGTCACATTCTTCAAGAGGAATCGGATGAAGATGATAGGCCGATCGGGGATACTTTCCGAGAGGTAGAAGAGGTGGCCAAGAGGAGGGCTGAAGAGGCCACCCAGAAGAAGGCCGAGGAAGCGGCCAAGAAGAAGGCTGCTGAGCTGATCGCCGAATCGGACGCTCGGGTCGTAGCCAGAGGCAAAGCCGTTCAGCATGGCGAGTCTCCGCGACGCTCTGCCGATCGGAGGCATGTTCCTATGAAAGACATTCTGAGAGAGAACTTTGGCGATAACTGGTCGGTGAGCCAAGCGGCTAGTTTCATTTGCCGGGGTCTTCTCCGGGATGACGATCATCGGGATGCCGGCGACGCCAGTCAGCTCAGCAGGGAAACCCATGCTATCGGGCAACAATTGATAGACGTAAGTATTTTGTTGTCTGTTTCTGGTGTTGGTTTACACCTTTGTGTCTGAGCCATTTGGTTTTGATTCTGCGTAGGCTGCCAGGAGGACACAGCGGCTGCACATGATGGCCCATTTGCGGAAGGGGAGGGCCAAGTCAGGCGCCGTGGCCAAGGCGGAGGCGAACACACGTTGTGAAGCAGCTAAGAAAGAAGCCTCCGACCTTCGAGCTGAGGTGGCCAAGCTGGAGGAGCGGTATGCTGCTTCTCAGTCGGAGACAGTAGCCTTGAGGAAGGAGGCTCACCAGAGTGCTCAGGATCTGAAGGCTCGGCAGAGCGAGGCCGACAGGCTGAAGGGCAAAGTTGCCCGTCTATCTGCGGAGGGTGCGCAGTTGCGGCGGTTCGAGGCGGATGCAACCCGACTGGATGCCGAATGCAAAGAGTTGGCCGCCGAGAATGCCAAACTGAAGGCAGAGGGCGGGCAGCTTCGAGAGGAGGTGGAGTCCTTGAAGAAGTCGGTAGGAGAGAGTGAGGCTTCCTACACGAAGATTCTTGAAATGGAACTTGCCAACCAGAAGGAGCGCCTGATTGATGAGTTAGCAGACACTCAGGTGGAGCTGCTGTCTCGGCTAGTCCATGAGGCTGGGCGGTGCTTCCCCGGGGTTGATCTGTCGTGGATGGACGATCCGGCATCACTGCCTGCTCCTCCAAATGACGACGATGATGAAGGCGCTCCCGAGGGGGAAGTCACTGAGAGAGCTTCTGTAGAAGGCCCTTCATTTCCGGAGACTATTCCAGAGGTTCCCTCTGAAGTGGAGCCTGCAGCGCCTTCAGATTCTGGAGCTGGAGAGGAAGTTCCTCCTGCGCCCGAAGTCGAGCCAGTGGCGCCTTCTTCTGTTGGGCCTGTCTCTGAAGGGGGGGCAGTATCTGTGCCGCCAGCTGTCGACCCTTCTCAAGCCACCGCCAATCCGATTGCTGAAGAGGTTGTTGACCCTCCTGGCGAAGTGGAGGTTGTAAATATAGATAGTTAGCTTAGGAATTTAGATCAGCTTTACTTTTTCCTTTGTTTCCTATCTTTGTAACAATTCTTTACAAATTGTATGGTGGAGATATTCTTAATAAAATTGCATTTTTTTGCAAGTTAATATATACATAAATTTGTATTAAGATTTGCGATATAATCGAGCTAAGTATTTACTCGTGAAATAGCATAATATTCGCATTAAATTTGCAAGTACTTCCTGAATTCGGATAACTCCTGAGCTTGATGACCGATCGGGTCAATCTGGCTCTTCGGGTCGCATAAAATTTGCGCAATTAGACTAAGTAATGCTCATAAAGCTGCATGAGAAATGCATAGCTGAGCTGAATGATACTCGTAGAATTGCATAGTAATTGCATAATCGAGTTGGATGGTACTCGTAAAGTTGCATAAAAGCTGCATGACCGAGCTAAACGATACTCGTAGAACTGCATAGGAATTGCATAATCGAGCAAGAGAGGTTAGATCCTCTATTACATGTATAATACTTGGGAAGGTAAGATCCTTCATCACGACATGTACACTTTGTAGCTTGGAATGGGCATCAAGCCTAGCGTAGAACACTATATTGTGTATTAATTGAATAATAATGAAAGAAGGAACCTTTTTATTAATCGGGCAATTGCCAAGTTCTGATACATTATGAGACATGGTACTTCTTGAGTACTTCAACATTCCAGCTTCTGGGGACATCTTGCCCTTCAACAGTTCGGAGCCTATAAGTGCTTGGACTTAGGACTTTAGCAACCTCGTAGGGCCCTTCCCAATTCGGCATCAGCTTCCCAACTCCGGCATTTCCCGAGCCCAGTTCTGCCTTTCTGAGCACCAGATCACCTACATTGAAAGTTCTGGACCTTACTTTAGAATTATGGTATCTGGCCACTCTTTGTTTATAGGCAGCGATCCTGGCGTAGGCGTCCTCCCTCTTTCCTTCGATGAGATCCAGGTCCTGGCATCTCTCCTGAGTGTTCACCCGTTCGGAGTAAAGAGCCGATCGGTAAGAAGGGAGGCCGACCTCCACAGGAATCATCGCTTCGGAGCCGTAAACAAGAGAAAATGGCGTCTGATGAGTGCCTGTCCTGGGGGACGTTCTGTATGTCCACAGGACACTCTGCAGTTCTTCAGTCCAGTTGCCTTTGGCTTGACCCAGTCGCTTCTTCAATCCCTCCAAGATGGTCCGATTGGAGACCTCAGTCATTCCGTTGCTTTGGGGATGAGCGACAGATGTGAACTTTAGTTTGATGTTCAAGCCTTAGCAAAAGTTTCTGAAGACGGAGCTGTCGAACTGCTTGCCATTATCTGCAATAAAAACATTGGGTAAACCATACCTGCAGATGATGTTCTTCCATTTAAAGCTTTTGATCCTCTCGGCTGTGATGGTGGCTACTGATTCAGCCTCAATCCACTTGGAGAAGTGGTCTACTGCTACTATGAGGAACTTCATCTGCTTTTTGCCTTGGGGAAAAGGTCCTAGGATGTCCATCCCCCACTGGTCGAACGGCCATGCAACTCCGATCGGCTGTTGGTCTGCTCCATGCTGCCTTATAATCCTGCCATGAATTTGGCATTGCGGGCATATTCTTACTTTCTTCTGGGCGTCTTTGAGCATACTAGGCCAGTAATATCCCGTCTGAAGGGCCTTTCTCGCCATGGCTCTGCTTGCCTCGTGCGCACCGCATATGCCTTCGTGGAGCTCTCTGAGGATGTAGTCCCCCTCTTCCTCCGACATGCACTTTAGCCAAGGGTGACTAAAAGCTTTTTTGTACAAATCACCGTTAATGATGGAGTAATTGAGAGATTTTCGAGATACCTTTCGAGCTTCGTCCTTGTCCTCGGGCAGTCGTCCTGTCTGGAGGAACTGCATAATTGGGCTCATCCAGGTTTCATTCTCTTGGTCGATCTCCATCATCTCCGGCTCGTCTAGGGAGGAGGAAGTCTGGTCTACAACGGCAATGTTTTCTTCTATAACACTTTGTGCGGAAGCGGACATCTTAGCGAGCCGATCGGCCTCTGCAGTTTGGTCCCTCGGGACTTTCTGTAGCACCCATTCCGATCCAGCCTCTTCCAGTTTTGCGAAGGCAGTTTTGACTTTGGCCAGGTACTGGATCATTGTGGCCTCACGTGCTTCGAAAGTCCCTAAAACTTGACTGGTGACCAGCTGGGAGTCGCTCCTAATGGCCACTGTCTCTGGTCGGATCGCATGGAGCAGTCTCAGCCCTTGAAGGAGCGCCTCATACTCTGCCATATTATTAGAAGCTTTGAAATTAAGCTTTATGGCGTACCTTATTGTGATGCCCAAAGGGCTTTTTATTACTATTCCGACGCCTCCTCGAGTGTCGTTAGCTGCACCGTCCACTGTCATTTCCCAGCTTTGTGGCTTGGGTTGACTTGGTGGTTCCTCACCCGCAAATTCGGCTATGAAGTCTGCCAAAGCTTGGGCCTTTATAGCTTTTCTGGGCTCATATCTGACATCCCAGGACTGTAGCTTAATCGCCCATCCCACCATTTTGCCTTCCAGATCGGGCGTTTGGAGTATCTTTCTTAGAGGATGACCCGATCGGACGACGATTGTGTGCGCCTCGAAGTAAGGTATCAACTTCCTTGCACACATCATGAGGGCAATAATGAGCTGCTCAACCGGTCCCTTCCTCAGATCTGCACCTCTGAGTACTTCACTTACGTAGTACACGGGAAGCTGTTGGGTATCTTCTTCTCGGACCAAAGCACCTGCAACAGCTTCCTTAGAGGTGGCTAAATAGAGGTATAAATTTTCACCTGGTACCGGTCGGCTGAGCAGCGGCAGGTTGGTGAGGAATGCCTTCAGCTCTTCGAAGGCTTGCTGGCAGTCTTCCCCCCAGACAAAAGTTTCGCTCTTCCTTAGCTTCTTGAAAAAAGGCGTACAGCGCTTAGCTGAAGAGGAAATGAATCGTCCCAAGGCTGTTATTCTTCCATTCAGCTTCTGAACGTCTTTTATGCTCCTGGGGGGTTGCATCTCGAGGATGGCCTTTATTTTTTCTAGATTTGCCTCAATCCTTCGTTGAGAGACTAGGAATCCTAAGAATTTTCCTGATGGTACCCCGAAGACGCACTTCTCGGGGTTGAGCTTCATCTGGAACTTATTTAGAGTGTCAAAAACTTTTGCCAGATCGGCTGGATGTTCCTCGGCGCTTCGGCTCTTGACGATCATGTCGTCAACATATACTTCGACATTCTGCCCGATCTGGTCTTTAAAAATCTTGTTCATCAGGCGCTGATATGTGGCCCCAGCATTTTTCAGTCCGAACGGCATCATCCTGTAGCAGAACGTTCCGTCGTCTGTGATGAAGCTGGTTTTCTCCTGATCAAGGAGCCACATCAGAATTTGATGGTAGCCGGCATATGCGTCCAGAAGAGAGTAAATGGCATGGCATGCTGTGGCGTCTACCAATTGGTCTATACTTGGCAAGGGATAGCTGTCTTTGGGGCATGCCTTGTTGAGGTCGGTGAAGTCGACACACATTCGCAGCTTGCCAGACTTCTTCTTGACCAACACTACATTAGCCAGCCATTCAGGGTAGTCTACCTCTCGGATAGTTCCGGTCTTGAGTAGCCTATCAATCTCTTCTGAAATGAACTTCCTCCGATCGGGCGCGTGCCTTCTCAACTTTTGGCGGATCGGAGGGAAGCTTGGGTCCACATTTAACTTGTGGGTGATTATTTTGGGGTCCACGCCAGGGATATCTTCTGGCTTCCAAGCAAAAGTCGCTTGATTGATGGTCAAGACGTGCATGATAGCTTCTTCAGTTGTTCTATCCATGCTTGTCCCCACCTGAACATTTTTACCTTTATCTAGCGACCTGGCCTTTGTGGCCTCTGCTGGGTCCATCCTGGGCCTTTCCGCCTGCTCTTGCTGTTCGAGGCCTGGCTCTACGACCAGTGCTTCTCGCTGCTGCTTTATCATGGTGATATAAGCCTCCCTGGATGCTTTCTGGTCACCTCTCAAGATGGCGACGCCTCCTGTGGTCGGAATCTTCATCACCATGTATCGGATGGAGGTCACAGCTCCGGTCTGGAAAAGCAGTGGTCTGCCGAAAATGGCGTTGTAGGCAAATGTCATGTCAACAACCATGAAAATTACCTTACAAGCATGAGCTATTGCTTCTTGGCCGAGCTCGACAAAAAGCTCTACAGATCCCGCCACGGGGATAGTGGCGTTGCCCAGGCCGATCAGAGGAGTGGCGTTCGGCTTGAGCTCTCCGATCGGGAGTCCCATGGCTCGGTATGCTTGGAGAGTTAGGACGTTGACAGCACTGCCATTGTCCACCAGAATTCTCTTCACATTGAAGTTATTTATCCGAGCTCTTACGACGAGAGCGTCCTCATGGGGGAACAGAACGTCTCGCGCGTCTTCGCTGGAAATGGTGACTGAGGCAGGCTGTTCTGCCTGTCGGGAGAGGTAAACGCCTTTTCCTTTCCCTTTCTTGGGGAGATTCTCTCCGTATGATGACCCTCCGGTGATCACATTTATCACTCCTGCATAGGGCCTGCCCGGATCGACGTTTCTGGGGTTCCGGCGCTCATCGTCGTCTGAATCAGGATCGTCCCTTCTAGGCTTCGGTTGTCTGCAGGGTTCATCCCCTCTGGCCGGGCCTATGAATCTCCTGAGGGCCCCACGGCGTATCAGCCTTTCGATTTCTTTTTTTAGCGAAGTGCACTCATCGGTTAGATGACCGACGTCTCTGTGGAATTCGCAATATTTGCTCGGGTCTCTCGCGTCCCAACTTCTTCCGGAGAGGTCTCTGGGCCAGTTGACTCTGCGGTGCTTCTCTTTGATCCACATTAACACCGCAGTCGGAGTAGTATTGAGAGGGGTGTATGTCCTCTCTGCCTGGTCGTCTGGACGCAGATTCCGGTCTCTTCCCGATCCCCTGGCTTGGCCTGAATTTCTGGAACTTTGAGCTCCATCTTGGCCTTTAGCTATCCGATCGGAAGCGGAGGCTCTTTGAGTAGAGCGATTGTCCGGATATTGTAGGCGGTCCAGGACGCTGGTCCTTCCTCTGCTTTTGGACCTGAGAGCATCATCCAACTGGATGTGTTGCCTAGCCCTCTCCATTAGCTCAGCGAAGCTGGATGGGGGTCTTGTTGTAAGCGACTCGAAAAGTGGTCGGTCAGTGGTGCCCCCTTGTAAGGCGGTAGTCGCCATCTCCACACTGACGTTTCTTACTTCAGACATGGTAGCCTGAAACCTGTCGATGTAGTCTCGAAGACTTTCATCGGTTCTTTGGTAAAGATTGCACAGGTCGTTCACCGTTTTGGGCGCGCGTGTTTGCACAATGAACCTCATAGTGAACAACTCCTTTAACTGTCTGAACGACGTAACGGATCCCATGGGCAGCTCATGGAACCATGTCAATGCATCCCCACCCAAAGTGGTGGGAAAAACCCTACAGGCTATTCTTTCGTCATAAGTATAGACCTGTACCTTGGTCAAGTACTCTGTCAAGTGCGTGGCAGGATCTGTTTTGCCTGTGTACCTTTCCATGACCACATCTCGCCACCTGGGGGGGAGCTCAGCATCGGTGATCTCTCTGCAGAAGGGAGAGGTAGTGTTCCCACAAGTATTTACTTCGAAGGTGCCTCTTTTGGGCACGAGGACACCAAACTGCTTGAGCTTCTGCATAAA
Organism: Excoecaria cochinchinensis; assembly: GCA_947683425.1. Taxonomy (NCBI): domain Eukaryota; kingdom Viridiplantae; phylum Streptophyta; class Magnoliopsida; order Malpighiales; family Euphorbiaceae; genus Excoecaria; species Excoecaria cochinchinensis. The sequence continues at coordinate 1,092,843 of CANTUQ010000175.1, read as the reverse complement.
CCACTGGTCCTGCTTGTTCGACGGATTCTGTTTGCTCAGGGTCGTGGCGGTAGACTCGCCCTTGTGCTTTCTCGTTTGGCCGCGACTTAGGGTGCACATGTAGGACACATCATCCCTCGTAGACAGAGTAGCAGACCTGTTGCTGTAGGGAGAGGCCCTACTTGCAGACACTATCTGCTTCCCCTTGTCGCTCTTGCCTGGGGTTCTGATTGCACTTTTCCTGGCTCCCTGAACTCGGGATTCATTAATAATGACTCCCTTGTTCCTGTTTCTTCTGAAGTCTTCGCCCATGAGGCAATCCTCTTGGGCTCTTTCAGAAGCGATTGGCATCTTACCCTTCTTGAGGGTTTGGACAATGCTTTTTGTAAAGTCACTGAGAATAGCGCGCATGTCCCTCACAGTGATAGGGGTGTCCTCTGGTTGCCTTATTGCGGCATCATCGAATTCGGGAAGGAGGTTGGCCCTTATGGGGGGCCTGGCGGGCGCTTCCCTCCTTCTCGAGGTGCCTGATATGGCACGGGTGTTGTCGTCATGGTCGAGGTCCATGGGGGTCGTATTCTCATTGGATCTTGAATTTGTCATCTCTCAACGAAAGCACCAAATGATAAATCCAAGAATGTCTTTATCTGTAGGAGAGAGGTCGCTCCGATCTGATGAGATAACTCTGCAGTAAGAAGAGCCCGGTCGGACCAGGCGTGAGCACTCCGAAGCTTAAGTTAGTAGCTTAGAGAGAGAATGTGCTTTAGAGAGATAATGATGTGGATTCAATACCTGGAGCCATCGTTGGCTGGGCTATTTATATGAGATAGTTGAGGGACACTCGAGTGCCTGGGGAGTGATTACTGGCTGTCAGAGTAGGTATTCGGCGACATGACATGGAGCAGGTGATAGGCATGGGTGTTGCCTTGTGTCAGGCGGCTGATAGGACTGGCGGTCACATCAGCCGATCGGGCATGTGCATCGCCTAGGAGCTCGTGTCTGATACCTTTTGCTGATGGGCTTTGGGCCCTGCCAGTTAAGTGGGCCGGCTGAATGGGCCTTAAGGCAAATCATATTTGCTGTGTTATCAATAATTATCGTCTTTAAATTTCAATAAAATTAATTAATACCGTAAAATAGAAATGAACTTATAAAAAATATTTAAACATATATATTATGAAAATAATTTTGTACTTTTAAAAATATTATTTTCACATTTGAATTCAATATCTATTATTTATGATTTTATTTTTACAAGAAAAATTTTGTATAAAATGAACCAGAATAATTATTAAAAATAATAATATTTTATTATTATTTAATTATATTAAGAATTAAATAAAAATTGAAAAATATATATTCTTTAATATCAATAGTAAAGAATATTTTTATTAGTTTTAAAAAAAATTATTAAGAGAGAAATTTAATTAAATTTAATTAAAATACTTCGCAAATATTAGTAATGTGGTTATTATATTTTAAATGATAAAATTCTAATTGCAACCAGGGCTGGATCCAAGTATAGTGTGAGGGAGGACGTTTTTTTTTTTTTTTCAAAAAAATCCTTATGATTTTAGATTGTTTTCAGCTTAATTTTTAAATTAGTCCTTTTAATTTTTAATTTTTTACAGTTTGAGTTTGACCCTATCAAAATTTTTAATCTTTTATTATATTTAAATTTTATCAATTCTTTGATATATATATATATACCTTGTCTGCCCTTGATTGTAAATTGGCTATTTTTTTTATAATTATCATTTTGTTCATGCACTAAATTTCCGAAAAATAAGATAAAGTAACGGTCTACAAATTTATCGTGCTTTTGGCCCTTTTCAGTCAATAATAATGAATCTTTTCAAAGCCTTGGACATTAGTGAAATAAAATAATATACCAAATACACACGTTCCTTTCAATTTGACATTTTTGAATTTTTGTAGTTGTCTTGTACCCTCCATTTATAATTATAAAAATTTTATTCTTGATTAAATGTTCAATTAAAAAACATATATATTTAAACATTTTATTTTAATTATGATCTCACTATAATATATATATAAAATATTAGTGAGTTGTTTTTAATTGCATATTTGAGTTGATCATTTTATCCGGTTAAAATTAATTTAACCATCTCTTTTTCCACCAAAATTTTGAAGATAATAAGTGAATTACAGAATTTACATTCCTTCTACTACTGAATTTTGATTCATTAATATTAAAGTGGATATTAAGGCCATAAAATCATAAATTTCAATCTGATTCGAAGTCTTAATAGAAATAAAAATTCACCTCCTTATAGAGTCCATTGCTCATTGATGCAACTGCCCTAGGTAGAAAACAAATAAGAATAAGCAGGTAAAATATATATTATTTTAACAATATAGTTAATGCATTTAAAAAAAAACATTATTGTTAATAATATTAACTTGTCCTGTATATTATAGATTCATAATTTTTACTTAAAAAAAAATAACATAGTTTATTAAAAAAAAAAGAAAAATGTGTTAAAATTGTGTTAGAGTTAAAAGGTTAATTGATAATACAAGAGTTTCCAAAACCAATGCTAGAAAAACAATCCTCCACAATACAGGTAATTATTGTTACGTTCAAATTTATTCCATTAATAATCGATTATTGCTAAATATAATTGGTTAATCATTAACTATTTGTTAAGCATTATATATATAAAAAAAATAAATTAAATATGAGTTTAATATAAAAAACTTCAATTGGTCTATCAAATTAAAATATCAATTCTCAAAGTTTTAAATATAAAATATAAGTTATTCAAATTAAATAATAATACAAGAAAATAAAGTTACATAAATATTAATTTATCAACCATATATTTTTTAATATTAGAGTAGAATATAAAAATTATCCTCATATCTATAGTATATGTGTAAAATTGCATATAAACCGATTAACCGAACACTTAAATTCAAATTGAAATCTATTAATCATAGTTTTAATCTAAAGTCCACGTCCACGTCCATATTCAATTGAATTGATTAATTGTTAAAATCGATTTAGACTCGATTTTTTAAATCGATTTAAGAATATTTCAAATTTTTTATGCAGCCCAAACTTTGGTAGGCTCAGTCCAACTTTCAGACTCTGACGGAATGGGCTTGACATTTGGGCTTTAGTTTGTTTAAAGAATTAAAAGATTTCTAGAAATTTCTGTGTGGCATATTCTAAATTTACCACATCAGTATTTTTACATTGGATTCATCATTTTTCACCTAAAGTTTAATAAATCTAAAGATCCCAACTAGGTTAGTTTTATAAGATTGTATTGAGCATTTTAAGCTTAACATATGTTAGAATGGATGCATTTTCAGATCAAACTTTGAATGCATAAAAATTAAATTCCACCACACATGAAATTTTAATACTTATCGAGTATAATAATTAGTGTAGTTACCTAGCATACAGATCTTCTATGTTCTCACCATTACGATAACTATTATTCTTCTGGCCACTTACAATCTCTAAAAGCAGCACACCAGAACTAAATACTTCCAACTTAATTGAGAATTGTCCGATGCAGGCATATAACCGGTTTTTTTTGGTGTTAATTTAAAAAATAATTAGATTTTTGGTATTACAGTAAAAAATAATTAGAAATTTGATGTGCCAAAAAACGGTAACTTATTTGCCGTTTTATGTTAGTATGGAATTCATTCATTTATCAAATTTTTGTACTGAATACGGCAATGTAAATTATTTTTTTTAAGTTTGGAGTATTGATTTTAAAAGCGTGAGTAAAGCCGGCATATGTATTTGCCGTTTGACAATAGTGAATTCCTCATAATACACAATTTAATGTCCTCGTAGGACGAACTTCAAAGTGATATAACTCACAACGTATGGGACTTTGGATTTCCCATATCTTTTTTCCCATCCAATCAAATCAAATCATCTTAGCTTATAAGCAACAACTGTGCCATCTCTACTAACTCATTCATTAACGGATTCAAATCAATTTCCTTCAAAATAATTAAGAAATACACTTAAGTTTTATTTGTTTATTCCAATCTTTAGAACCATAACTCCTAATTCCTCAAAATACACATATTTTACATCACAAGTAAAAGATGCATATCATTATGTATTTTTTTTTTTGATAGAGGAAAGAATAATTAGAATTTTAAGTTGAATTGGTATATTAAAATTAGTATTTATTACTGAAATATTACCGCATTATTATATAATTGATTATTATAAAAGATAAAAATATTTATTTTATATTTTAAATATTTGTAATCATTATTATATTAATTAGTGATAATGCAGGGATTATTCTTCAATGCAAGGTGTGTTGTTTTAATTTTGAAAATATCCTCCATCTTCTTTGTTTATGTCCGAAGGCTCAAGAGGTCTGGAATTTATCTTTGATGAATGTGGTTGAGAATGTTATGAGTGGTAGCTGAATGGCTTTTAAGGATTGGATGAATCATGTTCTTGGATCTGCTGATGTAAATCATTGCTGTAGGTGGGCTATGTTGTGCTGGTCTTTATGGTTTAATAGGAATAATTGTGTGTGGAATGGAATCAATAGGTTTGCAAGGGAGATAATTATGTTTGCAGATTCAAAGCTCCAAGAGTGGTTAGAGGCACAATTAGTTCCAGATAATGCTTGTACTATTCAGAGTAATATGCAGCAAGGGAATAGAGTTTTAAAATGGTCTAAGCCTCCAGCAGGTTGGTTGAAGGTGAATGTTGATGCTTCTATAGGTTCATATGATGGTCGCATGGGTATTGGCTGGATTGTCAGAGATGAAGCTGGTTCTTTTGTTTGAGGTAAATGTGTGTGTGTGAAAGGGGTGTTTCAGCCTAGAGAAGCATAAGCTTTGGGACTTAGGGAGGTCTTGAGTTGGCTAAAGGATAATAATTGGGATAGGGTGGTGGTAGAAACAGATGCAGCAGTGGTGTTTTCTGGTTTAAAACAGGTTTCTTTTGTTTCTGCTTTTGGTTTGATTATTGATGATTGTAAGGAATTAGTGAGTAACTTCTCTGATTTAGAAGTTCATTTTTTTAGACGATCTGCGAATGAAGTAGCTCATAGATTGGATAGGGCTGCTCTTTCTATAGCTGATTGTATGGAGTGGTCTAGTGATCCTCCTACTTTTATTGTTGATTGTATTTCTGTTGATCTTGTTTAATGAAGGTTACTTTTAGATTCAAAAAAGAAGTAGGAAAAAACATGTGTAGTTATGGCTGTTTAAGGTTTATTTGTTTTGCTGTTTAAGTAGGAATTTAGAGTTATGGTTCTAACGATTGGAAAAAACAAATAAAACTTAAGTGTATTTCTTAATTATTCAAACAAATAAAACTTAAGTGTATTTCTCAATTATTTTGAAAGAAATTGATTTGAATCCGTTAATGAATGAGTTAGTGGAGATGGCACAGTTGTTGCTTACAAGCTAAGATGGTTTGATTTGATTGGATGGGAAAAAAGATATGGGAAATCCAAAGTTGTGAGTTATATCAGTTTGAAGTTTGTCCTACAAGGACATTAAATTGTGTATTTTGAGGAATTTACTGTTGAGAAATAAAAAATGGCAAATGCATGTGACGTTTTTCTTCAGAAGGAGATCCACTCACACGTTCGAAATCAACACTTCAAATTCAAGAAATAGCAACTTAAGTCTTCGTTTTCAGTACAAAAATCTAATAAAGTGGATGGATCCCACATTGACACAAAACGGCAAGAAAGTTATCATTTTTTGACACGCCAAATTTCTAATTATTTTATTGTAGCACCAAAAACCTAATTATTTCTTAAATTAACACTAAATCTTAAAAGAAATCCCATATAAACACTGCAACAAATTCACATTAGTTCCCCTTCAACTGATGAATGTATTAGAAATGCACAATGAACCACTAATAAACCACTAGGATTTGGCATGTTAACCATCTTGATAAAAACATAATAGGAGGTCGAAAATTCCCTTTCTTTCAATGACATTTGTAGTTATAATTAAATTCTATGATTCACTTATAACTTAAAAAAAAAGGAAATGCACAGGTGTTTGTATATATTGATGGATTCATCCTTTATGTTCACTTTGTTTATATATACTTACTCAGTCCCCACAATTCTACTTGTATTTACTTGAGTTTGATCCACCACACACAACCTTGCCATGCCGAAGTCTGCATGATGCAAAATGTTACTTGCTCTCATATTATAGTGAAGTATTTGAAGTCCAGAATGCTCATGAAGGTAAAGAAGTCCTCTAGCTATGCCTCGGATGATCTTGCTGTGGTGCCTGTTACAGTTTAGTTCAGCTCTCGATGGCTTGATTAGATCTATATTCACATATGAATATGTAGGTTATTCAATATCATAAACTATATTAACATCCAACCCCGAATTACATTCAAATAGAGACCAAATATGAAAAATATTACTTGCTTTCATATTATAGGGAAGTATTTGAAGTTGAGAATCCTCATGAAGGTAAAGAAGTCCTCTAGCTATGCCTTGGATGATCTTGTTGTGATGCCTATTACAGTCTAGTTCATCTCTCGATGGCTTGATTAGATCTATATTCACATATGAATATGTAGCTTATTCAATATCATAAATTATATTAACATCCAACCCCGAATTACTTTCAAGTAGAGGCCAAATATTAAGAACGTGGCATAATTCCAGAGATATTAGAATGAGGAACGTGGCATAAGTCGATCGGATAAACAAGTGGGATAATTTGATCGGTTGTAGCTTGGAACCTGCAAGAAAGGTTAGCCAGATCGGACCGAGCATTAGCTCTCCGAAGCTTAAGTCAGCAGTGTATTTTAGAGAAAGAAAGTAGAGAGAGTCTCTAGGATTCAATACTTGGAGCCATTAAAGGATTGGGCTATTTATAAGACAGGATGGTGAGAAGAAACCTACCACATAGAGATATTGAGTGACAGTAGTTGGTAGGCAGAGGTTATGGGCATGCAGTGGTTGGACTGCCCATATCTTGTTGAGTGTGTCAATGACTGATAGAGGATGGCTTTATTAGTCCAATCAGGTTAGTTGGACATCTATCATGATTGATTTGACAGGCTATAGATGTTTTAATAGGACATTTGTTCAGTTATGAAATGGGCCTTAGGCCTTGAACATTTGAAAGATAATGTATTATCACTTGTCCCTCTTCGAAGTTATCCGATCGGATTATGAAGCTATAAAGCCCTCAGCTGCCATTTCTAGGTGGTCAATATTGAATTCAAATTCAAAAGGGAATGACATTTCGCGTTTGTCATAATGAGTGACACTTCGTCAGGTGAGTCATTAATAGTTTCCCCTCGTTTAGAGCAGTGATTATTCGGTTGATCAATCTCAGGCTTACATGTGGCAAGGAGATAAGTAAGGCTCTTCAGAACCCGTGTTTATATTGTAGAGTAAGCCACCATTTCCCTATAAATAGGTAAACTTATGTCACTCTTACACCTTTTTTACTCTTTTTCCATGTTTCCTTTAGATTTCTATCATTTTTCTTGGGTTTTCTTCAAAGTTCTTGCATTTTCTTAGAGTATCTCGGATTCTTGTGCTCATCCCCTTTTCTACCAAATTCTTTGCCAAAATGACCAAGTAAGTGTTCTTTTACTTGGATGTCTTCAAAATTTTTTGAAATTTCTAACGATTCGGAGACATCATCTTCTTCTTCCTCTATTCTATCTAGTGAGGTTTTGAGCATTCCTTTAGAACAAATTAGTTATTCTTTCGTTGGTCGTTTCCCTTTAAAAATGGCTACTGTTGGCTCAAAACTAAATCTCAATTTTGATGATAATCAAACCTTGTATAAACTTTGTAAACATTGAATTTATTTGCTTATGTTTCAGCTCAAACTCCACTAAAATGTGCAAGATTAAAATTAAGGATGCAAGCTAATTACATAAAGAACTTAGAGTTTCAAGTTCTGTTAAAAATTCAACAAGTTAGGGTATTAATTCTGTAAAATCTTTTGAGCAGCTTTATATATATGTTCATTCATCATAAATCTCTTTCCTTGCATAAAAATAATTTTACATGCATTAAAATGTGTTCTAAAATGGTATTCTGTTGTAAGCAAAAAATGTGTTTCTCTATAAATAGAAAAGATGCTTTAAAAAGTTATTCTAAAATGATTCTCTGAAATTTGTCAAAGATTCTTTTAAAAGGCTGTTAAAAAGTACTTTGAAAAGTTTTGCAAAAAGGATACTAGAAAATGTTTGGAAAAAGTTTTCAATTCTGTCCTAGCAGTACAGTTGATCAGAATAGCAGATTTGTATTCACTAAAAGATAAAATAACGGCTAATTTTTTAATTTTATCAAATCTATCTTATACATAACGGCTAGTTTTTGAACACCAACGGCCATATTGAGTTTTTGGCTATAAATTAAAGTTGTTTTTGGTTTCCAAAAGGTTAGAGAAGTTAGAAAACAATTATATCTCTTTAGATACAAGCTTTCATATTTTTTAAACTATTTTTCACATCTTTCACTTCATTCATTATCATCCTCCTCAACTAGATTATAGCATTTTTACTGTAATTCTTGTGTGAGGTGTCTTTGAAAAAAATTGTAAGAAAGAGTTAGCTAAACCTTAGGAAATTCTAGTAAGTGTTTACATCTTTTACATGAAAAAATGATTGTGGGTAGAAAATATTTTGGATTGTATATTCGCTTTAACTCTTGCTCATTAAAAGAGTTATTAGTGGAGAGAAAAGCTCAAGATGGTATCTTGGGAAGTGAATGCAGGCAGCTAGACCGAACCACTATAAATTATTTGTGTTGATCTCATTTTTTTCCCCTATTATCTGTTCTATTTATAAAAGATTTAAAATGTTTTATCCTTATTAAATTTTGTGTTGATTTAAAAGAAATCTTTCAAAACCATTTATGTTGTTTAACAGTGATTTACTGCAAGATTTAAATATGTTTTACAAGGGATTTATTGTATATTTTGTTAACCATCACATTTTGCATTCACCCATTGCATATCCACCTGTTCTGCTCAAACTAGAAAACTCCACCAGAATACTTCTGTTCTATTCCACTAAAAATTGAGCTAAAATTTTAAAATATCCAATTCACCTCCCTATTGCGTGTCATCGGGACCAACAATTGGTATCAGAGCAGATCTCATTCTCCTAAAATTTAACAATCTTGAGTGATCCGTAAGATGGCATCAAGTTCTGAAAATCCCATGTGGCTACTCCATTTAAAGAAGGTCATTTTGTCCACAGACCGCTTATGTTCTGTGGAGACAATTATCCATTCTGGAAAGTAGTAATGTGACATTTTATCCAATCTCAAGACATGGATTGCTGGGAAATAATCAAGGAAGGATATCAAGCTCCAACAAAATTAGTTGAACAAGCTGGAGGTAGGGCTGTTCATGGGTTGGATTTGGTAAAAAATGAAATGAACCCAACCCAACCCAACCCAACATGTGTGAAATGAATGGTTTTTTCATTAAAAACCAACCCAACCCACTGAAGATTATAATGGTTTGGTGCGGTTTATAGGCGGTTTGAAATGGTTCAAAGACGGTTTGAAGTAAAAATGCTATATCTAACTATTTTTTTTCAAACCAACTCTTTAAATTTGTTATAAAATAAAATAACAAACAAAACAATAATTATATTAAATTATAAATTGCATTTTATTTTAAAAAACTCCAATTTTTTTTTAATATATATAAAAAAAAAGCTGATTCTCACCCTCTCTCATTTTTATATCAATGCCTACACAATGGAAACGTACCAATAACAGATTATAGTATAAATTGTAAGTTACAATTGAGAAAATTCTCACCAACTACATAAACATAATAATTTACATAAAATTCAAGGTTCCACGGTGCATAGAATTCAAGCCCAATTAACTCTTAACTGAGTTGATCCCAATTTCAGTAACTGAAATTATGGCCAAGTGAACCATGAAAACTGCAAATCAAATTGGAAAAAGAGCCAACACCTACAAAGCCATAAACAAAACAGTTAAATTGAACTAAAAGTGTTCATGAAAAAAAACATAAAAAAAGAGATGAAAACAGAGCAACATACAGGAACAGAGCACCATCTTAATTATCATAATAATATTGCTGAATAAAAATTTATCAGTCAAATTCTATGATTTTTCTTTTAATATTACACTCCAACAACCTCCTGAAACAACAAACCAACACCTTTGCGTAATTTCAAAAAATGCAATGATAAATACACAAATGAGCTGTAGCAATACTTAATTAGCAATCTTCTAAGTGGCTTATCCCCTCTTCCTTCGCAATAAATGTTCATTTGACATATTGAAGGCATCATGGTTAACTGTGCAAGTGACATATTGAAGGCATCATCCAGAATAATATGTTAGTATGCATGTTGAAAAAGATCACACAACATACAGTATGCATTTCATTTCTTATTGAAAATAGATTCACCTTCTCTGCTCCACTTTTAGGTTCCAAATTGACATTGTGGATCTTTACAGAATCACAAAGAAGTTCCAGTCCCCCACTGCACCATGGAATTGGCATCACTCAGTCATATCCATGAAGGAGGATCAAGTGAAGGACAACATAAATATGGCTCTCACTTTGGAAGATAAAAGTAAAAACATATTATTTAAAGAGACGATAGCATGAACAACACTAATTAATGTCTCAACCCACCAGAATGAAAGGAAGGGAAAAAAGAAAAACATTTACATCCTATAATTTGATAAAATTTTCAATCAGGAAGTTAAACAAACCAAATACACATAATTTAGGAGCAAAAGGCTAGTAGATCTTCTTCAACTATCCGTACACGCTAAGAATTAACTTTTCTTTGTGTTCGCTGAAAGAAACATATAAAGTACAACCATTTAGGAGCAAAAGGCTAGTATTAACTTTAACTAATCAATTCAACCATTTAAAGTACAAATAATGGAGAAATTAACAAGCTAATTCGCAATCTCATTGCTGGGGAATTACTCAAATACCATATAAAATTTATAATAAGCATGGATCATATAATATACTAAATTCTAATATCAAATATATTAAATTTTATAGGTTAATTGAGTATTTAAATGGGTTCAGATAGTATTCGGTTAATTATAATTGGATTTGGATTGTTGACATCCGCTACCATCCCTAATTACAAGATACATATGAGTTTTAAATCGCAACTATTCATCGAAATTAGGGAATTTCTTACAACCTTATATCAAAAGTAATAGCCCATCAATTTGAAATAAGAAAATAACTGAGAATCAAAAGTAATAGCCCATCAATTTGATAAAAAAAAAACAATTATTTTGTAACTAGGTATCCCAGAACCACAACAGATCAATTAATAAAGCCAGAGTAAGCCTAGAACTGAGGAATTACCAGTGAAAAGCTTTCATGGGTTCAATAAGATTGATGAGATTTGCATATCCCTTAATAAGCTTCTCGACTTGATCAGGCGGAATATCTTCTTTAAACTTGGCTACCAGTATATGCTCCAATGGTAACTGGTAAGAGCCAAGTAGGTCTTGAAAATAATGGCAAGAAAGAGGTGAAGAATTACAGTGAAAAAAGAAGAAAGGTTCTAAATTTCATCAGCTGATTCAAGAGAACAAAAATCCAAAAACAGCAACTAAAAGATGGAAACAAAATGACAAATTGAAAGGGCCAATCCATATTGGAAACAGCATGGCCATAAAAAATTTCCAAATATCAAAGGAATTGGTAAGAAACTGAAACATATGTTTTGAAGGAATTATATTATGCAGAATCAGTAGGAAAGCAAAGAGAGCATACCTGGTTGATGGCACAAAACCGATTAAGGGAGAGTGAGATCCAGACAGAGCAAGAGCGAGAGTGAGATTAGTACAGAAATAGAGCAAGATCGCGATAGATCGACAAAGCGAGAGGGAGAATAAGACAGAGAAAGGGTGAGATCCAGAGCGAGAGCGAAGAAGATAATCACAGAGAATGAGATCGAGACGGGGCGAGAATGAGAGAGAGGTTATGACAGTGATTTCGAGATTGAGAAAGATGAAAGTGGTCGGTTTCGTAAATAACCGACTTATCTCATCAATAACCCATATAACCCGACTTTTGCCTTAAAATAACCGACCAACCCGACTCATAAACCATCAAAACCGCATTTTCCTGGGTTGGTCGGTTTGACTGAGTCGGGTTGGTCGGTTTGACCCGAAATCTGAACAGCCCTAGCTGGAGGAACAAGTATTACTGTTCAGAAAACCAGAAAAGAGCTTAATGAAGATGAAAAGAAAAGAGTTCAATTGAACTCAAAAGCAATGATTATTATATTCTGTTCTTTACATACTAATGAATTTAATAGAGCCTCTAGTTGTGATACAACAAAAGAAATATGGGACAAGCTCTAAGCCACATACGATGGAACCCATGAAGTAAAGGGATCCAGACTATATTTGCTTATGATGGATTATGAAGCCTTCAAAATGAAGCCATAAGAGACTGTGGCTGAGGTAATTAACAGGTATGTTAAGTTAACAAATGAAATTAAAACTCTTGATCACAAACTTATTGAAGAAAATAAAATTGCTAAACTTGTTAGGGGTCTAACTCCTAGATGGGAAGCTAAAGCTTCAATTCTATTAGATAAAGATCCTAGTACTCTTAACTTTGATACTGTTTGTGGCTCACTTATTTCTCATGAGCTTTACATTAAGTCGCAAGATGCTGAAAAAAAACGAAAGAAAATTGAAAGCTCTTGCTCTCAAAGCTGAATATGGAAGTGACTACTCAACTGGTGATGATGAGATGGCACTCATTACTAAGAAGTTCAAAAAGCTATATCGAAAGGTAAGAAATTCACAAGAGACAATAGTGTGACGCGCGCCGAACCCGGCATAACCCAGCAAGGGCCCTCTCTTTGAATCCGCTTTAGGATTCGAGGTATGAAGGTTCGCGTCTTTTGATCATGGGCGCCATGAGACATCATCGGTATGCTCCTCTCAATAGAACATTGGGGAGAACAACCTAGCCTATTGACGCCTAAAGGCACCTTTGAGGTATTTGGAGTCGCCACCCAATTTGCAAGAAATTGGGAAAAGGTTTCTCACCTCTATTGGTCTAAACCAGAGATATGGTGTCCGGGACTTCCCTCTTATTTATACTTTGGTTAATTATAAATGGGTTCTTAACTAATTAAAATTATATCTCTCATCTCACACGATAAATGCATTTAATTTAAATTGCGCATATCAATCATTCGAAAGCAATAAAATAAGAGCAATAAATAAAGCGATAAATGAAAGCGGTAAACACCCAAGCACACAATTACAAGAGAAATCAGGGCGGAATATAACCCCAATTAAAGATATGAATGGGGACAGAATACAATCCCCAAAAAATAAATAAAGTTGCCCCAAAGTTAAATACAAGGGCCCAAAATGAAAGAACATAAATTTAAAACACTCACTCAAGATTAAAATAAAAGAACATACATAAATCGGGACATTATTTGAGGAACATTGGTTCCTTCGCACTTGGTCGAAACTTAGGAACATTGGTTCCTTCGTGTTAATTTAAAGAGGGTTCGAAGAGTCGTTTTGATTGTTTGAATGAAAACCGGGATGAGTGATCCCATTTTGGAGAAAATTGACTCTTCGTTTTAATTGTGATATTTTTATTGTTAGGCTAAAACAGGGGACATTGGTCCCAATTTTATTAGTAAAAATTGTAATTTAATTATAGAAATATTTTTGTGATTTTTTATCGCACACGTGCACAAATAAAATAAATATTTACAAATAAACATGTAACACATAAAGAGAGAGAATTAGAGAGATCTCACCGAACCGATGTGGCCCTCCGCGCGTTGCGACCCATCCGGGGAGCCGCGGGGATACTCACATAACCCGACTCAAGTTAAAATCTCATACAAAAATTAACATCAAAATATATTAGCAAATATTCTAAGTGAATTAATCAAACAAATGCAACATGTAACAATAACACGAATAATAAATAATAAATAATGGTGACAACTATAATATTATGAGACACACAAATATTAATATAATGCTGATAGATGATAATAATAATTATAATAATAATAGTGATAACAGTGGCACAAATAGGATATATAATAATAATAGTAATAACAATAATAATAATAATAATAATAATAATAATAGGGTTGACAGGATGTTAATAACAACCAATATAATAATAATAATAATAATAATGACGATTATAATAATAATAGTAATAATAATAATGATAACATGATATTAATAACTATAATAGAGATGAACACCAACATAATAATAATAATAATAATAATAATAATAATAATAATAATAATAATAATAATAATAAGATATTGAATAATTACAAATAATAATAATAATAATAATAATAATAATAAGATATTGAATAATTACAAATAATAATAATAATAATAATAATAATAATAATAATAATAGGATATTGGATAATTACAAATAATAATAATAATAATAATAATAATAATAATAATAATAAAAGATAATAACACTAATGAAAATGAAGGCCACAGGAACACAATAATTATAATAGGAATGATTAATGCCAACGGGAAAATAAATAAAAAAGGGAAATCAAACTAGAACAAGTGAAAAAGATCTATCACTGGTAATATCAATCACACCAAAATACTAAAAAATAATAATAACAAATAAATACAAAATAAAATAAAATTAAATAAGAGAGGGTCCAAAATGTTTACCCTCAGAATTTTTCTAGATCGAAAATAGGATGTCTCAATCCGTTCCCCTTGTCGATTTTTGCGGTGATAGGCGAAAAATAAAAATGTAAAATTTGTATTTTTGGATAAACTAACTATAGAAAATATTTTTTGTGGGATGAAAAAGCAAAGAAAATTGATTTTTCTTGCTCAAATCAAACCCAAGATCAAATATTTTTAGAGTAACAAAGATTAAAACTTGAAAAGAAAACTTAAGAATTTTTGAAGAAATTTTTGTTTCCTGGAGAGAAGAAAGACTTAAAGGATTTTGAAGAATATATTTTTTTGAAGAGGAACCCGTTGCTGGAGAGAAGCTGGAGAGAAGCAAAAAAAAATTCTTTTTAAAAAATCTTTGCCGTCCTCTGAAAATGAGGGTGAAAAACCCTCATTTGATTTGTTGGTCTTGGCTCAAAATAGAAAGAGTTAGAAAGTCTTTAATTTAATTGATCGAAAATAACATAAAACGGTGAAAAAACTGAAAAAATCAGACTGAAAAACGGTCTGAAAAATGCAAAAAAACCGGCCAAAGAGCAGGTGGTCGCGTGGTGGCTAAGTGGCCACCGCGCGACCACCGGCCAAAAACACAAGAGGGTCGCGTGATGGCAATTGCCATCACGCGACCAAAAGTTGGGAAAGTGGCTTTTAAAAGCCACTTTCCCACGTTTTACACTTTTAATATTTATTTTTTTTTTTTTTTTTTTTTTACAAAAACCTTTTAAATTCTTTTCTTAAATCTTTTTTTTTCCAATTAATTAAATTAACTAAATTAATTAATTTAATTCAACTAAATTAATTAACTAATTTAATTTTTCATTTTCAAATAAATCAATTAATTAATTTAATTCGATTAAAATAACTAATTTAATTTTCCTTTTTTATTTTTTAAATATCAAAAATAATAATATTTAAAAAAAATTAATTCAACTAAATTTTTAAAAAAATTAATTCAACTAAATTTTTTATAATAATATTTATATATATATATTTATTTTTATTTGAAAATAATGGGAATTTCGACAAGGGAAGTATCATTTTTGACACCTTTAATTGTGGGCATCATTTTTCATCATCGGGTAATTTCGATTTTGGACCGCCTCGGGACCCGGTGTCTACAGTTGCCCCCAATTTTAGGGAACTTAGAACACAGGCGCCTAAGTGAGCCAAAATTCAGAAAAGAAGGGAAGAGACACGTACCTGAGGCGGTCGCTTTCCCCGACTGGATGGCATTGTTGCAGTTTTTGGTGTGTTGGCTATTGCTATAGCGGTAATGTCGTGATCGTGCAAACCCTCCGTGGAGCAGTAGTACCGTCCTTGTGCAAACTGTTTTTTGAAGTGGCAGTACCGTTGTCGTGCAAACCTTCCGTAGAATGGTAGTACCGGCAGCGTGCAAACCTTTTGAAGCAGTAGTACCGAGATCGTGCAAACCCTCCATGGAGCAGTAGTACCGTCCTCGTGCAAACTGTTTTTGAAGTGATAGTACCGTTGTCGTGCAAACCTTCCGTAGAATGGTAGTACCGGCAGCGTGCAAACCTTTTGAAGCAGTAGTACCGAGATCGTGCAAACCCTCCGTGGAGCGGTAGTACCGTCCTCGTGCAAACTGTTTTTTTCTTGAAGTGGTAGTACCGTTGTCGTGCAAACTTTCCGTAGAATAGTAGTACCGGCAGCGTGCAAACCCTTTGAAGCAGTAGTACCGAGATCGTGCAAACCCTCCGTGGAGCGGTAGTACCGTTCTCGTGCAAACTGTTTTTTTCTTGAAATGGTAGTACCGTTGTCGTGCAAACTTTTCGTAGAATAGTAGTACCGACAGCGTGCAAACCTTTTGAAGCAGTAGTACCGAGATCGTGCAAACCCTCCGTGGAGCGGTAGTACCGTCCTCGTGCAAACTGTTTTTTCTTGAAGTGGTAGTGGTGGTGGTGCCATCCATGAGCCCTTCGGTTGATTGTCTGCCTCTTGAGAGGTCTTTGGTTGATATTTGTTTTGATTGAAGATTGAGCTGATGTTGAATTGGTGTCGTCGCTTGCCCTTTGTCGGTGCTAGCATCGAGTTTCTTTTTCTGCAAAATTTAGAAGGAAGATATGCAGGTATAAATGGTGAGCATGCACGTGAAATGTATGTGTCATGCAGCAATGCAGGATAAGAGTTCATCCAAGTGGATTCGGAGGCGTCAGCTAGTTTGGTTGCAATTTGCGGTCGGATCTGTGCCCCCTTGGATTGCCTTTGAATTTCATGCCTTTAAGGGATTACGAGATTCTCCTCTGGTACCTGTAGTCATTATTTGAAGGTAGTGCGTCCCTCGTGGATTTTCACACTAGCTTTTCTTAGTGGGAGATGCGTCCTTGTCGGATTTTCACATAACCCTGTGCCTTATTTTTTGCCTGGAATGGACCCAACCCAATCCAGCGGCTTTTATTTATTTCATTTTTTTTGTAGGGCAGACTGCCTGTCGCCAGGTTTTCACCCTGCCCTTTGGCCTAACTTTTGCTTAGAGCGCCAGTCACGGTTTTCATCTCTAACGGCCTTTTTTTTTTTTTTTTTTTTTTTTTTTGGAGAGAGAAGTTGGTGTTGTTGCAAAAGGTCTTTCAGGTATGATTGGCATGTGCTTATGTCTCAGATTTTGGTTGGATGAGCTTAGTTTTTTATTCGGAAGGTGCTGTAGGGTTGGCTTCTCAGTGGGTAGCAAGGTGAGTTGACTGAAGTGCTTGAGTAGCGAGAATGGTAAGGGGTAGATGGTAGCAATGTGTTGGTTTTATGTCTGACCCAGATGACTTTGAGGGTGCAAGATGAATTGCTCTAGTTACACCAATACATCTTTGCATAAATGCATCTATTTCAATCTGATTTCATAACGTATGATCACCATTTGGCATTAACTCGAAAAAATACGAGACCCCATCTAATCCCGGGATAGATCTTGAGAGCATCAAACTCCTGTTATCAATCAGCCCTCGCGGGTTTTCTTGATTGAATATTTTCTCTCTCTCTTTTTTTTTATTCTTTATTTAGCCTTTGCCATGGACCCTCTTTCCGTTTGTCAGTATTGGTTGAATTTGCTTTCATCTTTGTTAGCCGGAGAGACTGCTGCTTCTGAGAGTGATTCTTCTTAGCATCAAAGTTTTGGTCTTAGCGCTTGTGCAGACTGGTTGAGGTGATGGGTTCCTTATTTGGGAGTTGAATGCGAAATCTTGCTCTTGGCATTTATTGGCTTTGGCGGTTCGAACCCTGGGATGGCCTTTCAATGGCTGAGACAGGGTGACAGGTTGGGCTTGGATGATCTGGGGTACTTTTATCGGTTTTGGTGGTTTAAGCTTTGGAATGGCCTTTCAACGGCCGGGGTTGGATGGATGGTTTGTGAATTAGCCTTTTAGGTCCTTTTCAGTGGCAAAAGAAGAATGGCAATGTGCAGGCATGTGTAGATCAACAGGATTTGAACAAAACTTGCCCCCAAATAGCATTCCCTTGTCCCCTAATCAATTCTCTCTTTTCTTCTCTCTCTTTTTTTTTTTATTAAATTTTTTTCTTTTCTTTTCTTTTAAAATATTTTCTTTTCTTTTCTTCTCTTCTAAATTTTTTTTTTTCTTTTCTTTTCTTCAATTTTTTTTTTTTTTTTTTGCACCCCAATTTTCTTTTAGCAAACTTTGTTCGAATCCTGAAGTTTACACATACGTGCACTTTTCATCTCAACTACTGGGACCATTATTGTTCAATTTGGTCGGATATTAAATTTTGGTAAGAAATTTGGCAATGAGGGTTTCAGATGGTTAAGGGTCAGTCATAATGGGTTTTGAGGGTGCATATTTCAAGTAGTCATGAAGAAGAGGGTCATACGGTTTGGTTCTGATGGGTCATATATTTCTTGTGAAAGTCTTGAGTTTTATTCGTCTAACTCCTGATGTAGCTCTTGAATTTTGATTTTATTTGGCAGCACCATATGCAACTTAGATGTTGTGGATGCAAAAAAAATGGCTTTCAAAATTCGGTTCGTCGTCATGTTGGCAAGGGAAAGTAGTGCTGATCTCAAGAACGTCCTTGTTAATCTTCGACATGTCATACCAGGTCCAGGCAAAGGCTCTTTTTTTCTTTTTTTTTTCTTTTTTTTTATTCTCTCAAAATTATCCTCTCTTCAAAAGTTATATCAGATGCTATCAAGATTTTATTTGGATCCCCCAAAGTTTCGAGACTAGATGGAGTCGTATTAATTGGGTTAATGTCAAAATGAATGGATGCATCGTGATCATGAGAAATGAAATCAAAGAAATATCACATAAACAAACAGAAATTGTTCAACATATTACAATAACCAAATTGTCTTGAAAGAGTTCTGAAATTGAAAAGCAATAAACATAAAAAAAACATAATCTTCTGCTCGCAGCTTTGGAGGAACGTGCCGCTCAAATGGATTGACCCGATCACATCTCTGGTGGAGGGACAGCATTGCATCCTGCCTTCTTCTTTTCTCTCTTCTCGGGGTCCGTGATTTGCTTGGTATCGATGAGGTCCTGGATCTTATTTCTCAAAGTTCGACAGTAATCGATCAGGTGCCCGGTGTGTTGATGGAAGGCACAGTACTGGTCATCCCTATGCCCAGGCTGTCCTTGAGTTGCAGCTGGCCTAGGTGTTAGCGGTCTCAGTTTACCTTCCTTGGTCAACCTCTCCAGTACCCAGGATAGAGAGCGGCCTAAGTTAGAGTAGTACCTCTGACCTTGTCCTATTCCAGTGGCTGTGACCTCAGCTGTCTTACCATTTTTACCATTACTGCTTCCAACTCCTCCTGACTTGTACCCAGACTGGTTTCCGAAATTCCTCCCAGCGAAGTTGTTTTGGCTGGCTTTCCTTGCTAGGTAGGCCGCCTCGGCTTCTACAGCGATGTCCTTGAGGGACTCCCAATCCCTGAGCCCTTTGAAGCTAAGCAAATCCCTCAAGTAGGGGCAGGAGTTCCTGATGAACAGTCAGATTTGATCGGTAGTGTCGGGCTTACGCTTCATCTCCATAACTCGGTTCCTCCACCTAGTGAGGTACTCGTGGAATGATTCATCATGTTTCTGCTGAAGAAGCTCGAGGTCCTTTAGAGTGACCTCCATTCTGGTGCTGCAGTCATATTGTCTCATGAATTCATCAGTCAGAAGGTCCCAATCCTCTTTCGATCTCCTATCAAGGCCATGATACCAGTCTATTGCCGGACCCGCTAGGCTGAGGCAGAAATAATCCACTTTTTGCCTCTTAGTCAGCCCTGTCCCCTTCATTACCAGGGCGTATTGCTTAATGTGCGCGGACGGGTCCGATGTTCCGTCAAATTTTGGTAGCTCAGGCATCCTAAACCTTTGGGGCAATAGCTCCTCATCCCCCAAATCTCTATCCTCGGGGTTAACTCCCTTACCAGCTGTTAGCAGGCGAGTGATTGCCTCAATTTGTTGCCTCATACCCCTCATAGCTTCACCTTCACCCCTGGGTGCTTGAACCCTCACGGCTTGATGGGCTGCTATTTCCTCAACCTCTTCTTCCATAAAGTCCTCATCAGGGTTTGGGACCCTTGCCCTTCTCGGCTCAACGGGCACAGCAGCGACTTTAGGCTCTTCCACAGGTTGGTGGGCAGCACCTCCGACGAGGGGAGCCTCCCCACCAGCAGGTGGTTCGGCTTGCCCCCGAGGAGGGGCTACTGGTGGCTGTGGAGCAACTGGTGCTTGGGGAGCAGGAGGCTGTGCAAATCTTTCTGCCATGGCACCCATCATGTCCATCATACGCCGTTCGAACTCCTCTAGCCTCCTAGTGAGGTCTTGGGCGGTTAGGTTTCCAGTCTCTTCTGCCATTGAGGATGATTCGCTACTTGTTGAGAATGACTCAGAATCCCAAAAAGGCACTAGTTCTAGCAATTCGAAAGGCGAGTCTGTTCTCACTAGCCGGCCGTCAGAACCTCTAGTCCACTTGGATGAATCTATGGTGGCTGAAAGATCAAGATTGTTAGAATGATGCATGGATGATAGTTACACTGCATGATCGTGAGTTATGCAGCATTTCGCAACCACATACAAGCAAGTAGATCCTTCCGACCTTATTTCTCCCGCACACGAGGTTAAATAGTCCCCTCCTAGGTTGGCTTAGTCCATGGGTCAACAGGGGACCCAATGAACACGCGATGTGCACGGTGAAAAACCGGCAGCATAACACTCCTAATCTAATGGACATACGTATGAATTTTGGCCATCATGTATTTGAACATTTCAATTTTGTTAAGATGGGCCTACCGGGGCATGAAAGCCTTTGATAAGAGACCACTTAATTTGGTTGAATTTGTCTAATACATAAAGGCCCACATCACAAGCGTTGTATTAAGGAGCATACCACCTAGTGGAAGTTTCTACTTGCCATTACATGGGCTTTGGTCAAGGTGATGAATTTTTAAGGCTACCCAAGCGTGGTCACTGCCAACAGGTCTAGCTCATCACGAGCGTAGCGACCGATCGGGTTTCCATTTAATATACCAAAAGGTACAAGGCTTGGTCTGGTGATTATCCTTAACACTTCCCTACAATGAGTGAAAGTAGGGTCGTGTTTCGGGAACGCACCGGGGTAAAATAGGGACCAACTATCGTAAGTCTAAGGCTCTAAAATGATTATGATGCTATTTTCGAAAAGAGATAGAATTTTAAGTTTCAAAAACCCAATTATAAATTTTAACCAAAGCACTTTCGGAGTGAAGTCTCAAACACAAAGTCCCCAGTGGAGTCGCCACTGTGACGCGCGCCGAACCCGGCATAACCCAGCAAGGGCCCTCTCTTTGAATCCGCTTTAGGATTCGAGGTATGAAGGTTCGCGTCTTTTGATCATGGGCGCCATGAGACATCATCGGTATGCTCCTCTCAATAGAACATTGGGGAGAACAACCTAGCCTATTGACGCCTAAAGGCACCTTTGAGGTATTTGGAGTCGCCACCCAATTTGCAAGAAATTGGGAAAAGGTTTCTCACCTCTATTGGTCTAAACCAGAGATATGGTGTCCGGGACTTCCCTCTTATTTATACTTTGGTTAATTATAAATGGGTTCTTAACTAATTAAAATTATATCTCTCATCTCACACGATAAATGCATTTAATTTAAATTGCGCATATCAATCATTCGAAAGCAATAAAATAAGAGCAATAAATAAAGCGATAAATGAAAGCGGTAAACACCCAAGCACACAATTACAAGAGAAATCAGGGCGGAATATAACCCCAATTAAAGATATGAATGGGGATAGAATACAATCCCCAAAAAATAAATAAAGTTGCCCCAAAGTTAAATACAAGGGCCCAAAATGAAAGAACATAAATTTAAAACACTCACTCAAGATTAAAATAAAAGAACATACATAAATCGGGACATTATTTGAGGAACATTGGTTCCTTCGCACTTGGTCGAAACTTAGGAACATTGGTTCCTTCGTGTTAATTTAAAGAGGGTTCGAAGAGTCGTTTTGATTGTTTGAATGAAAACCGGGATGAGTGATCCCATTTTGGAAAAAATTGACTCTTCGTTTTAATTGTGATATTTTTATTGTTAGGCTAAAACAGGGGACATTGGTCCCAATTTTATTAGTAAAAATTGTAATTTAATTATAGAAATATTTTTGTGATTTTTTATCGCACACGTGCACAAATAAAATAAATATTTACAAATAAACATGTAACACATAAAGAGAGAGAATTAGAGAGATCTCACCGAACCGATGTGGCCCTCCGCGCGTTGCGACCCATCCGGGGAGCCGCGGGGATACTCACATAACCCGACTCAAGTTAAAATCTCATACAAAAATTAACATCAAAATATATTAGCAAATATTCTAAGTGAATTAATCAAACAAATGCAACATGTAACAATAACACGAATAATAAATAATAAATAATGGTGACAACTATAATATTATGAGACACACAAATATTAATATAATGCTGATAGATGATAATAATAATTATAATAATAATGGTGATAACAGTGGCACAAATAGGATATATAATAATAATAGTAATAACAATAATAATAATAATAATAATAATAATAATAATAATAATAGGGTTGACAGGATGTTAATAACAACCAATATAATAATAATAATAATAATAATGACGATTATAATAATAATAGTAATAATAATAATGATAACATGATATTAATAACTATAATAGAGATGAACACCAACATAATAATAATAATAATAATAATAATAATAATAATAATAATAATAATAATAATAATAATAATAATAAGATATTGAATAATTACAAATAATAATAATAATAATAATAATAATAATAAGATATTGAATAATTACAAATAATAATAATAATAATAATAATAATAATAATAATAATAATAATAATAATAGGATATTGGATAATTACAAATAATAATAATATTAATAATAATAATAATAATAATAATAATAATAATAATAATAATAAAAGATAATAACACTAATGAAAATGAAGGCCACAGGGACACAATAATTATAATAGGAATGATTAATGCCAACGGGAAAATAAATAAAAAAGGGAAATCAAACTAGAACAAGTGAAAAAGATCTATCACTGGTAATATCAATCACACCAAAATACTAAAAAATAATAATAACAAATAAATACAAAATAAAATAAAATTAAATAAGAGAGGGTCCAAAATGTTTACCCTCAGAATTTTTCTAGATCGAAAATAGGATGTCTCAATCCGTTCCCCTTGTCGATTTTTGCGGTGATAGGCGAAAAATAAAAATGTAAAATTTGTATTTTTGGATAAACTAACTATAGAAAATATTTTTTGTGGGATGAAAAAGCAAAGAAAATTGACTTTTCTTGCTCAAATCAAACCCAAGATCAAATATTTTTAGAGTAACAAAGATTAAAACTTGAAAAGAAAACTTAAGAATTTTTGAAGAAATTTTTGTTTCCTGGAGAGAAGAAAGACTTAAAGGATTTTGAAGAATATATTTTTTTGAAGAGGAACCCGTTGCTGGAGAGAAGCAAAAAAAATTCTTTTTAAAAAATCTTTGCCGTCCTCTGAAAATGAGGGTGAAAAACCCTCATTTGATTTGTTGGTCTTGGCTCAAAATAGAAAGAGTTAGAAAGTCTTTAATTTAATTGATCGAAAATAACATAAAACGGTGAAAAAACTGGAAAAATCAGACTGAAAAACGGTCTGAAAAATTCAAAAAAACCGGCCAAAGAGCAGGTGGTCGCGTGGTGGCTAAGTGGCCACCGCGCGACCACCGGCCAAAAACACAAGAGGGTCGCGTGATGGCAATTGCCATCACGCGACCAAAAGTTGGGAAAGTGGCTTTTAAAAGCCACTTTCCCACGTTTTACACTTTTAATATTTATTTGTTTTTTTTTTTTTTTTTTTTTTTTACAAAAACCTTTTAAATTCTTTTCTTAAATCTTTTTTTTTCCAATTAATTCAATTAACTAAATTAATTAATTTAATTCAACTAAATTAATTAACTAATTTAATTTTTCATTTTCAAATAAATCAATTAATTAATTTAATTCGATTAAAATAACTAATTTAATTTTCCTTTTTTATTTTTTAAATATCAAAAATAATAATATTTAAAAAAAATTAATTCAACTAAATTTTTAAAAAAATTAATTCAACTAAATTTTTTATAATAATATTTTTATATATATATTTATTTTTATTTGAAAATAATGGGAATTTCGACAAGGGAAGTATCATTTTTGACACCTTTAATTGTGGGCATCGTTTTTCATCATCGGGTAATTCCGATTTTGGACCGCCTCGGGACCCGGTGTCTACAAATAGCAAAAATATTCTCACCAGAAAGTAGATAACAGCTCTAGATCTTTTGGAGATGTTGTATGTTATGAGTGTAAGAATCCTGGACACATTAAATCTAAATGTCCAAATCTGAAGAAAAGGGAGAAAAAGTACAAGAAAAAGGCTATGAAAGCTACATGGAGTAATAATGCAGATTCTAGCAATAATGCAGAAGTATCAGATGGGGATTCAGATGAAGCTAGTTTAATGGAGATTTCTGATCATGAGGAACAACATATCTCTGCTAAGATAGATCAAAAAAATCATACTGCTGATGAACAGAACAAGAGTCAAACAGACAACGAAGATGACATAGATGAGGTAACATGTTTTGACTCTGAATCTAGTTCTGATGCTAATGGAGATGAATATGAAAATATGCTTTTATGTTTTGAAAAAGTACGTCATAAGTATCGCATGCTCAAAACGAATCATATTGCATTAAGAAAACAACACGATGCATCAAGACAAGAATTAGAGCATGTAAAATAGAAAGAAATTGATGTGAAAGATAAACTTTCTAACTTAGAAAAGAAATACATTGCACTATAAGAAAAATGATATGACAGAGGGAATAAAGTTTGTATTTGTGATGAAAAAGGAAAACAAAATAAGGAGTTGCACGCTAGCACATCTAAGTATAATCATAAGTATAGAAAGAAGCATGTTCATAAAAAGGAATATAAGAATAATTATTATATGAATAATTTTTCTAGCATTTCTGTCACTTGTTTTTACTGCAGCAGAAAATGACATGTATCTAAATTCTGCTATTATGAGAAAAATGTTAATTCTGGAAAATAGATATGGGTTGTTAAAAATAATGCGCATGTTGTCACTAACCCACAAGGACCCAAGAAAGATTGGGTACCTAAATCTGTATGATTTCCTTACAGATCTGCCTTAGGAGCTCCAGATCAGAAAAATAGTACTTGAATAGTGGATGCTCTAGGCACATAACTGGCAACAGATCAAAGTTTTTATAATTAACCATAAGAGATGGTGGAAAAGTTAATTTTGGTGATAACAGAAAAGGAAAAATTATTGGAATATGAACTATTGGTTCTAATCCAAAGATAGAAGATATCTCACTAGTTGATGGTTTAAAGTTCAACTTATTGAGCATCAGCCAAATCTGTGATAGAAAAAGAAGAGTGATTTTCGAAAAGGATCACTGCAGAGTAGAAGATGTTGGATCAAATCAGTCTATTCTGACAGGGAACAAATCTAGAAATATTTATCAAGTCAATATATAAGAGCTTCAAGAAAGTGATCTAAAGTGCTTGATAACACAAGAAAATTTAAGTTTATTTGGCACAAAAAACTTAGTCACGCCAGCATTCATGCCTTGCTAGGAAAAATCTTGTCAAAGGGCTGCCAAAGATGAATTTTGAGAGAAATTATATTTGCAAGGCTTGTCAACTTGAAAAACAGACCAGAACTTCCCACAAGTTAAAAGGTGAAATTTCATCCAAGAAAGCACTGGAGCTTTTACACTTAGATTTGCTTGGACCAATAAGCCTTGCAAGTATTAGTGAAAAAGTTTATGTATTTGTTATAGTGGATGATTACACAAGATATACTTGGATGTTATTTCTTGCTCATAAGAGTGAGGCACTCAAGTCATTTGAAAAATTGAGCAAAAAATTACAAAATGAGAAAGGGTATATGATCACAAGCATAAGGAGTGATCATGGAAGAGAATTTGAAAATAAAAGTTTTGAGGAGTATTGCAACAGTTCTGGAATTTATCATAGTTTTTCAGTTGTCAGAACACCTCAATAGAACGACGTAGTAGAAAGGAAGAACAAAACACTTCAAAAAATGGCAAGAATAATGATCAATGAAAATAATTTTTTAAAGTACTTCTAGGCAGAAGCAGTGAGTACTGCTTGTTATATCCTGAACATAACACTTGTCAGATCAGTTCTAAACAA
Organism: Excoecaria cochinchinensis; assembly: GCA_947683425.1. Taxonomy (NCBI): domain Eukaryota; kingdom Viridiplantae; phylum Streptophyta; class Magnoliopsida; order Malpighiales; family Euphorbiaceae; genus Excoecaria; species Excoecaria cochinchinensis. Next base: position 1,066,388 of record CANTUQ010000175.1, on the reverse strand, counting down.
GACCCCATATGAGCTTTAGAAGGACAGAAATCCAAACATCAGTTATTTTCAACCATTCGGCTGTAAGTGCTTTATTTTTAATGATAAGAGTAATCTAGGTAAATTTGATGCAAAATCTGATGAAGATATCTTTCTTGGTTTTTCTTTAAATAGCAAAGCATATAGAGTTTTTAATAGAAAAAATTTAATTGTAGAAGAATCTATAAATGTGAAATTTGATTATGCTGACATCTATACTAGAGAAAGGAGTTTTTCTAATATTAATACAGATGAAGAAGTAGTTAAAATGAACAAAAAGACAGAAGGGAAAGATCACACAGAAAAGTCATCAGATTAGCAAGCAGATCAGGATGATTGTGATGCGCGCGAGCTGGACCCCGCGGCCGCCCCTCTGACCACCCGCTTGAGGGCGATCGGGCAATTGAGGGTCCGCTGACAGCTTGCAATAAATCGCAAGTGCGTCTATGTTGGGCAACAAGGAGGTTTCATGGAGTCGCCACCCAATAGAACATTGAAAAAGTTTCTCTCGCCTCGGAGAGCCTAAGACTGCGCTTAGTATCCATTTTGGGCCAACCAAAGGGGTCTTGCAGGGTAAACCTCTCGCCCTAAGGAGCCTAGGATTAACGTCAAAGTCTCGTGACACAAGAGGTGTCTTGGAGGATAAACCTCTCGCCTCTTTGAGCCCAAAGACCAGAGATAGGTTCGGGACTTCTCATTTATTCGTACTTTGATTGATTTTACAATTCGGTTTTGAGTCTATTAATTCGCTCTCTCTCCACACGATGTAATTTAAATTAAAGGCGCAATCATTTATTTAAGAGCATAAAATAAAATAGCATTAAAACATAAAATAAATTTACAATAATACTAAGGGCAGAATACAACCCTCGCTTGTAAATGTGCGATACATGCATAAAACGGATTATTCATTAACAATGAGGACATTGGTCCTCGTATACAATCATTATGGAAAATGATTTTTATGTGATGGTTTTATCGGGTAAAAATAGGACATTAGTCCAGTTTTATTTATCAAACATTTTATTTAGTAGAAAACATTTGTGTGGTGGTTCTTTTTAAGAGCGGTCGAAAATCATTTTATTATTACAGACCACAAATAAATAAAATAATTACATATCTTCTGAATAAATAAATCTTAAACTACTTTTCTCGACTGTGCTCCTCGAACGAGTCACATTGCCGCTCGTGGCGACAGTAATAAAAGGAAATAATGTTAATCAACAATAATTATATCAATGACGATGAAAAATAACAATAATAAAATATAAAATGATATAAATAATAATATGAACCAAATAATAATAATGATACTAATATATTGACAATAACAATAATCATAAAATGCATTAAACATAAAATGATAATATTAAGGATAATAATACTAATAATAAGCAATAAATAAATACAATAATAATAATAACAATTAATTAATAATAAACATAAAATACATAAATATATAATAATAATAATAATAATAATAATAATAATAATAAATGATATAATAATAAATATATAGTAATAAATATACAATAATAAATAAATATATAATAATAATAATAATAAAATAATATAAAACAGAATATTAATAAATAAACAAATAATAAAAAATAATAACATAATAATATCAATAACCAATAAAACAATAATAGACAAATCCAATAATAGTAATAATAATAATAATAACAGAAAAATAAATAATAATAATAATAATAATAATAATAATTCAGAAATTAAATAAATAAATATATAATAATAATAATAATAATAATAATAATAATAATAATAAATAAATAATTAATTAATATAAAATATAAAAAAGGGGTCTTACCGCCGGAGTGTCACCGGAGCCGTCGTTGAAGACACCTCCGCCGCCATCAGTTTCGTCTGGTAGCCGAGAATTCGTTGCCGGTGTCCACGCGCCGGAAGGCGGCGGCCTGTGGTCGGAAAACGCGTAAAAGCGTCCGGCTCCGATTCCTCCGATCTCCTACATGCCGGCGCCGATGGCTGATCGGAGGCTGCCGTTCGGTGCGTCTGGTGGCGCTCATCCCTCCGGCGAGGCGCGTGCGGCGATCGGCGGCTTCGGCTGGCCGGCGGAGCCCTCGCCACCTTCCTCTCCTTTTCCCCTTTTTTCTTCTTTTCCCGGCGTCGCTTGGTCCCCTTTCTCCCTCTGTTTGTTTCTTCTTTCTTTCTCTGTAGTTATTCTTTGATTTTGGTTTTTCTTTGGCTTTTTGGATTTGTCTCTTTGTGCTTAGCTTTGATCTTGCTCTCTCTTTTCTTTCTTTCTTTTTTCTTTCTCTTTTCTTTTTCTTTTTCTTTGCTCTTCGGTTCACTGTGCTCAGCTCTCTCTCTCTCTTTTCTTTTCTTTTTCTTCTTCTTTTTTTGGTCTTTTTTCTTGATCTGCCGAGCCCCCTCTCCTGCTCTCTCTTTCTTTTCTTTTTCTTTCTTTTTCTTTTCCTTTCAATTCTTCTTTCTTGATCTGCCGAGCCCCCCTCTTGCTCTCTCTTTCTTTTCTTTTTCCTTTGTTTGTTTTTCTTTGCCCAACCGAGAGCCCCCTAAATTGCTCTTCATTCTTTTCTTTTTATACCCTAAAATTAGGGTTGGTTTTTTGGGTCAATTAATAATTTCCTCCATTTTTAATTTTTTAATTACTTTAACTTAATTCAAATACACACATTAATTAATCAAACATTATATATCAATTACACATTACACATTAATACATCAATTAATCTACTTAATATATAATTTATCTAATTAATTAAACATTACACCATTTAATCCATTTAAATTATCACACAATAATATTAACTAATAACATTAACTAATTAACTTTCAATTTTTAACTTTATACGCACACATATTTATATATTATCATATATATTATTTTTTTTTGAAGGGAATTATCAAGGATCAAAAAATCATTATTTTCATTTTATACCGGACTCGGGATCCGGTGTCTACAATGACAGATCTGGAAATTCGTCTGGACAGTTAAAAGCAGATCAGCTAGCAGGCAAGCATATCAATATCAAGAAAACTAGATAGAATAATCAATAGAAAGATTAGCAGATCAACAGTATACAGAACAACCAGCAGAGTTGCCAAAGAACTGGAAGTTTTACAAATATCACCCAAAAGAAAACCTACTGACATAACCATCAGAGAAAATGATGACCAGAAGAGCAATGCACAAATACTGTGGTAATGTAGCTTTTGTTTCTCAACTAGAACCCAAAAATTTTATTGATGCTCAAAATGATGAAAATTGGATTCTCGCTATACAAGAAGAATTAAATCAGTTTGAGAGAAATAAAGTTTGGTACCAAGTTCCCAAACCTTCAAATTGTTCAATTATTGGTACTAAATGGGTTTTTAGAAACAAACTTGATGAACAAGGAAACGTAGTGAGAAATAAAGCAAGATTAGTTGCTCAAGGCTACAACCAAGAAGAAGGTATTAATTTCGATGAAACTTTTGCATCCGCGGCTAGATTAGAAGCAATCAGAATTTTGTGTGCATATGCATGTTTCAAGAATTTCAAACTTTATCAAATGGATGTGAAAAGTGCATTTTTAAATGGGTTCTTAAATGGAGAAGTTTATGTAGCTCAACCCCCTGGTTTTAAAAATCTAGAACATCCAGAATACTTTTACAAACTCGAAAAGGCTTTATATGGTTTGAAACAAGTTCCTAGAGCTTGGTATGAAAGATTGAGTTATTTTCTTCTTGCTCACGGTTTTAACAGAGGAAAAGTTGACAATACACTATTTACAAAGCATAATTCACCTCATATTTTATTAGTACAAATTTATGTTGATGACATTATTTTTGGTTCTGCTAATGTTTCTATGTGCAAAGATTTTGAGTTTATTATTAAGCAGGAATTTGAGATGAGCTTAATGGGAGAACTCACATTCTTTTTGGGATTGCAAATTAAACAATACAAAAGTGAAATTTTCATAAGTTAGGTGAAACATATAAAGGAGTTTATTAAGAAGTTCAAAATGACAGAAGCTAAGTCTGCCAGTACGCCTATGAGTCCCTCAATCAAGCTGAAAAAGGATAAAAAAGGCAAGAGTGTTGATGAGAAAATGTATAGAGGCATGATAGGATCCTTGCTCTACTTGATAGCAAGCAGATCAGATATTCACTTTAGTGTTTGTTTGTATGCTAGGTTCCAATCTGCTCCAAAAGAGTTACATTTGTCAGCAGTATAAAGAATTCTACGTTATTTAGTTGGAACTTCAGAACTGGGGTTATGGTACTTAATGAATGGTTCTCTTGATATAATTGGATATTCTGATGCAGTCTATGCTGGATGCAAAATTGGCAGAAAGAGCACTTCTGGTTCATGTCACTTTCTTTGCAATTCTCTAATTACTTGGTCCAGTAGAAAATAAAATTCAGTGGCTCTATCTACAGCAGAAGCATAATACATTGTAGCTGAAGGACGTGTTGCACAAGTTTTGTGGATCAGACAATAATTAAAGGATTATGGAATTGAATTTGATCAAGTTCCAATTTTCTGTGACAATACCAGTGCAATCAATCTTATAAAAAATTCAATTCTGCATTTTAAAACCAAACACATAGAAATCAGACACCACTTTATCAAAAATCATATTCAACGTGGTGATATTGTGCTAGAATTCATTCCAACATAACAACAGCTAGCTGATATCTTCACCAAACCTCTAAAAGAAGATCAATTGTGCCAAATTAGAAAAAAATTGTGTACGGGTACTGCTATAAAGTAAGTTCTCTGATGAGGTAACCTTCTGTTCTATTTAATCAGAAATATACTTATACTTTTTGTTACTTGTTCTGATATGTTTTCTATTGAAGACAGAACAATTACGTGTTCTATTACGTTTTCTATTAAGATAGAAAAGTTACTTGTCCTGATATGCTTTGTGTTTTGTTAAAAAAGTAATATGACTTTCTGTAGTGTTATTTTATTGGGTTTAAATATTTAATATTTGTCAAATGTGAATTTTTAAGGCTTATATTATTATATTATTATACTATTTTGAATGGCTAAAGAGAAAATAGTCCTTTTATTCACTCTTTTTTTTTCAAAACTGTCAAGGACACAGAGAAATTTTTTTTTTTTAAAGAAAAAAATTATTTGATCTTCTTCATGCTCAAAACCCAGTTCCTGCATTGTGTTTATGCAAGTTATCAATGTGTTTATGAAAAGAGTGGGAATAATTTTAATTTTTAAACTCAAAATTGGTGCTTATCTCTTTGGAAAGGAAAATTACTTTTTATCTTTTCATATGTCTTTTCAAATATTTTTTTCATTTAATGCAAAGCTAGTTTTACACTCCACCTTTTTAAAACTTTATTTGAAAGCAATTTGCTCTCTCTTCTTCGTCCTCTCGTCATTCTCTTTTTATCTTTGTAAAATCTATTTTTATCATACTCAAATGGCATGATTCAAGACCAAAGCTCAATGAAATCTTCCTAAACCTAAAACCATCCAAATCAAAAGCCAAGCGACCTATGGTGACAAAATCCCAAACTGAAATCCACACCCAAAACCTAATTTAGGTTTATTCCTTCAAAAATGATCGATTGGGCGCTAAAATGGAATTTGCTCCGAAAGTAGTTTCGTGGATGGAATCTCAAGGGTGGAAATCATTTCTAACCTATACGGGTAGCGTATTTTACCCAAATTTAGTGAAGAAATTATATGGGTCAACGAGCAATATTACATCAAATAACTTCACTAATCAAAATGGGAAAATGAATTTCAAATCACTCCGAGTTTGCTCTTTATCAGGTATTTTTTTATTTTTTCTGTAAGAACTCAGTGTTTTGAAAACTATTTTTGTTGTTGGGTTTGCTTTGAAAATATTTGTTACTTTTTGTTTGAATATATGCTAAACAAGTTGTTTACCTCTTCCCTTTTGCCGATGACAAAAAGGGGGAGAAAAATTGATATATTTTTTAGGTTATATTTTTTATTGAATTGATATATTTTTTATTAAAAAATGAATTGATATTTTGATGTAATTTTTTGATTGAATTTTATTCACTCAAAATTGGGATATAACTTATTGGCTAAATATGTGTGATATATTGAGTTGATATATTGACTACATTTTGTTGGAGCAAAAATTTGAAAGTTGGGAATACGTCAAAAATTGAAAAATTGGGATATGTTGATATATTAAGCTAATATGTTTTGTGATAAATTAACTTGCAAATCTGATATAGATCTGGTATGTTATGTGGATATTTATGTGATGTGTTGGGTTATGTGATATGTTGAATCTTATTGGTGGATAAATATTTTCTTGACAGATGCAGATCTGATATCTTATGTGTTAATAATAAATTTTATTGACAGTTGCAGATCTGATAGTGAATATTATTTTCTAGTCTAATACATTGCTTACAGAACTGCCTTGTTACTGATAGTTCTATTTAATTGATATATTGATACATAACTGCTTTTATTGTTAACAATTCTATTCTGAATTTTGGTATTTATATTTTCCTTGTGCATAATTATAGGGATTATACTTGTATATATCCCCTAGGCATATAGTAAGGGGGAGCATACATACACTAACCAAGATAGACTTTTAGCCAAGTTTATCGAGGTTTTGTCATCATAAAAAAGTGGGAGATTTTTGACTCAAGGCTACATCTCAATTTTGATGATAATCAAACCTTGTATAAACTTTGTAAAAATTCTATTTATTTGCTTATTTTTCAGCTCAAACTCCACTAACATGTGCAAGATTAAAATTAAAGATGCAAGCCAATTACGTGAAGAACTTAGAGTTTCAAGTTTTGTTGAAAATTCAACAAGTTAGGGTATTAATTCTGTAAAATATTTTAAGGAGCTTTATATATATGTTCATGCATCATAAATCTCTTTCCTTGTATAAAAATAATTTTACATGCATTAAAATGTGTTCTAAAATAGTATTATGTATTAAGCAGAAAATGTATTTCTCTATAAATAGAAAAGATGCTTTAAAAAGGTATTCTAAAATAATCCTCTAAAATTTGTCAAATATTCTTTTAAAAGGCTGTTAGAAAGTATTTTGAAAAGTTATGCAAAAAGAATACTAGAAAATGTTTGGGAAAAGTTTTTTATTCTGTCGTAGCAGAACAGTTGATCAGAACAGCAGATTTGTTTTCACTAAAAGACAAAATAACGGCTAGTTTTTTTATTTTATCAAATCTATCTTACACATAATGGCTAGTTTTTGAACACCAATGGCCATATTGAGTTTTTGGCTATAAATTGAAGTTGTTTTTGGTTTCAAAAAGGTTAGAGAAGTTGAAAAACATTTATATCTCTTGAGATACAAGCTCTCATCTTTTTCAAGACATTTTTCACATCTTGTACTTCATTCATTATTATCCTCCTCAACTAGATTATAGCATTTTTGTAGTAATTCTTGTGTGAGGTATCATTGAAAAAGATTGTGAGAAAGGGTTGGCTAGAACCTTAGGAAATTCTAGTAAGTGTTTACATCTTTTACTTGAAAAAAAGATTATGGGTAGAAAATATACTAGGATTGTATATTGACTTTAACTCTTACCCATTAAAGAGTTGTTAGTAGAGATAAAAGCTCAAGACAGTGTCTTGGGGAGTGGATGCAGGCAGCTAGGCCGAACTACTATAAATCATTTGTGCTGATCTCATTATTCTCCCCTCTTCTCTGTTCTGTTTCTAAAAGATTTCAACTGTTATGTCCTTGCTAAATTTTGTGTTGATTTAAAAGAAATCTTTCAAAACCATTTATGTTGTTTAACAGTGATTTACTGCAAGGTTTAAATCTGTTTTACAAGGGATTTATTGTATATTATGTTAACCATCACATTTTGCATTCATCCATTACATATCCATCTGTTCTGCTCAAATCAGAAAACTCAACCAGAATATTTCTGTTCTGTTCTGCCAAAAATTGAGCTAAAATTTTAAAACACCCAATTCACCCCCCTTCTTGCGTGTCATCAGGACCACCAGCTACCAACAATGCAAATCCCTTATTCCCCATTATCAATGAGATAGATGTCTCATTTATGATACCATATACAAAAAACTTGTGGTAAATAATCCCACAAAATTAATACCTAAATCTGTCAAGCTACTAAAAGAGAGGTAGGATCTTCCTGAAGACATGACGGTTATGGCCTGCCCCAATTCTATGTCCGTAGATGAGGGTCCATTTGTTACCAGCCTAGCTTGGATGTTGGCCTGCGATTCCCGCTCTATCCGTTCGATATTAGCTTCCTTGAAGGGTACGGACTGGCCCCCAATCAAATTAATTCGAATGGATGGAGATCGATTACGGGCTTTAAGGCAATGGGTAGGAATTTAAAGATTGCCCCCGAATTTCCTGTGTTCACACATTTTTTATATATCCTATAGGAGAGGCGGATTGGATTACTTCTTTACCAGTAGGCATGGTAGAAAACTCTTCACCCTCCCTTCTTCACGATATTTCTTGATAAGGAGAAGTGGAGGCTTTGGGGTAAGCCTCCAATGAGCATTCGGGCCTAAAAATGTTGGAGACTTGTCTGAGAATATGGAAATGTTTACCTTAGACAAGAAAGCGCTCATGGACTATATTGAAGATCATGCGAGTAATCCTATGAGCATTGATTTGTTATTAGCCAGGGAAGAGGCTGGTCCTTTCAATCCTTTTTGGCCTTTAGGCCCTTCTCAACCTTTTGGGTCTTCGAGCCTTTTCGAACCATCTAAGCCTTTGGGTCCTTCCAATCCTTTTGGGCCCTCGAGTCCCTCTCAACCTTTTGATGTCAAACGTGAGCTTTTTGTAGTCTTGTGCATATGTATTACTTTAATTTTCAATTCGTTGTGCAATTATGACTGCTACTTTTTGCTTATGTAGCTTCAATGGATCTAGAAGTTCAGAGGGAACTGGCCAAACGAACCAAAAATTTTTGTGAAGAAAAGCGATAAAAAAGTGATCCTCTCAATCTGTTAGTCAGCATGAACGACCTTCAAAAGTGAGGAAGGGCATTCCTAAGGCTCGATGTGCTTCAATGCCAGATCATTCTGTTGCTTCTGTTTCGGGTGGATCTAGTCAACCTTCTTCTATTCTCCTAGAAGTGCCTTCCCCTCCCTCTTCCGACTGAACCATATCTGAGGGTCCAGCGGCTGCTCCTGACATGCCCGTAGCCAATCCAGCTTTAGCTGTTGAGTCCCTCACTGTGAGGGATTTCTTATCCTAGAAGTTCGAGTAGGGCTACTCATTTCAGGATGGTCGGGTGCTTGACTTCATCAACTCGGTCTTTATATCCAAAAAGGACATGAGGGATATGAGGTCTATCAAGTCGCTGATAGAGGAGTTCAATAAGTTTACCTGCCGCATTGATTTTGTATGTTTTTAATTTTAATTTTTTTTTTGAACTTCATAATCGATTTCTTACTATAAGCTACCCAAAAGGTCATGCGTCTTTATGGGGATAATCGAGGATGGTAGGAAAAGCTAATTCGATTAAAAAATCATTGAAATTGGAGGTCGAGGCATTAAAGAAGGAGCATGAGGAGCTCAAGAAGGAACATAAGGTTGACCTCCGGACAATCCGAGCGGACCACTCTGCAAAGGGAGTGGATCTTTCTGCTCATGTTGGGGAGCTGAAGGTCAAAATAGCCTCCGTGGAGTTTATAAAAGAAAATTTCCAGGCCCAACTGGATTTTCTCATGAAGTCACATCAGGAAGAGCTATCAGTACAGAAAGGTCAGCTGATGGACCAGATGGTTCGAATACAAGACAACCTTATCACTCGAATATCACTTACTTGCGAGCAGCATTATCCGGGCAAGGATTTTAGCTTTCTTAATGACCCCACCAGCTGGCCCAATGTTCCTCTTAAAGATGACGACAATATTCCTCTGATCGATGATGGCGGTAACCAAGTCGGAGGAGATAATGTAGGATAGTTTTTTTTCACTGCTTTTATATTGTAATTTTGAAAATTTATTAAATGGTGGATTTACCTTTTACTCGATCTCTCGTTTTGCTTTACAGTTTTCATTGTGTATGAGTTAATATTTTGTGATAATTTTTCAATCGTTAATAGGCTTAAAGCCCGATCTTATCAAGGGCTATTGCCATTTTAACGTTGCAAAATTAAACTTCCAATAAATAGGCTTCGTAATCTGATCTCCTTTTAAACGACAATTGTCATTTCAATATGGAGATAGAATTTGTAACGAGAATAAAATTAATCATTTAATTATTTTCGCCATAAGTAGAAAATTTGCATTCATCAACTGTTTTCAGTTGGGAAATTTAAATGTTATATTGTTCATCGACTGTTTTCGATCGGGAGAATGTTACAATTCATAGTGGCACATCATGCCATATATTTCTTCAAAACCTCAGCATTCCATGATCTGGGGATGTCTAATCCATCTAGGTTTCTGAGCTTGTAAGTGCTTTTACTCAAAACCTTAGAAATTTCGTAACGCCTTTCCTAATTGGGCATGAGTTTTCCAACCCTTACATTGCCAGATCTAATGTCAAATTTTCTAAAGACTAGATCTCCTACTTTGAAGGATCTCATCCTAACTTTGCTGTTGTCATATTTAGCTATTCTCTGTTTATAGGTCGCGATCTTTGCATAAACATGCTCCATTTTTTCTTTAATCAAATCAAGATCCTGTCCTCTTTCCAACTTGATTTATTTCGTACCCTTCGCTCAATGAGAAAATGGGTCAGATTCTACAGGATCAAACCTATGGGGAATGACGAAAGAGGATAAAAAAAGAAATAAAAAAAGAAAAGAGAGGGAAAAATAAAATAATAAAAATAAATAAATAAAAATGAAGTAGAAGAGCCCAGATTCAAAATGAACAAATTCATACTTGAAAAAAATCTTGCTGATTCTCGAAGAATGAGGGGGCAAAGGGATTGATCGAGAAAGATCTCTTGTTCTTATTATAAGTTATAAGATTGTGATTGGATCCGCATATGTTTGGTAAAAAGAAGAATCTTCTCCTTTGAGAATAATCAAAAAAGGAAAGTGTTCAATTGGAACACGAAAACGTGACTGAATTTGTCCTAGTTACTCTTGGGGACAGAGTGGATGAAGGGAGGAACTTCTCGAACGAATTGCTCCAATAGGAATAGAAAGTTAGCCGATACGAAGGGATTTTGATCTTTACCGGTATGATAGCTTCTGATCCGTACACTAGGGAAATGGGGGTTTGAATAGTCCTAGCTCTTGATGACAATTAGTAGGACCACATAACACTCTGTAGCTCCTTGGTCTAATTACCTTTGGCTTCTCCCAACCTCTTTTTCAATCCTTCAAGGATTGTCCTATTGGAAACTTTTGTCATACCATTGCTTTGAGGATGGATGATTGAGGTAAATCTAAGATGGATCTTCAAGTATGTACAAAAGGATCTAAATGTCAAGCTATCGAATTGCTTGCCGTTGTCAGCGATGGAGACCTTCGGTAAGTCGTATCTACAAATAACTTCATTCCATACAAAATTATTCACCTTTTCGGCTGTTATTATCGCCAATGGCTCAGCCTCTATCCATTTAGAAAAGTGATCTACAACTAAATCTAAGAACTTCATTTGTCGCTTGCCTTGGTGGAAAGGACCTAAGATATCTAACCCCTATTGATCGAATGGCCAGGAGACTCCAATTGATTGCTGCTTCGATATCGGTTGTCTGATAATTCTACCATGGATCTGGCATTATTGGCACTTTTTGACCTTTTCTTGAGCATCTTTGAAAATGTTAGGCCAAAAATATCCAATTTGCAAACCTTTCCTTGCTATTGCCCTGCTTGCTTCATGAGCTCCGCAAATCCCCTCGTGGATTTCCCTTTTTATGTAATCTCCATCTTCCTTCGAAACACATTTAAGCCAATGATGACTAAAAGCTTTTTTGTCTAGCTCATTACCAATTATAAAATAATTAAGTGATTTCCTAGTGATTTTCATGGCTTCGGCTTCATCATTAGGTAACTCTCTTAATCGGAGGTATCGAACGATTGGGTCATCCATGTACCTTCTTCTTGATCTATCTCCATCATTTTAGGCTCATCAAGGGAAGGTCTAAGTATTTTTGCAGCCATTATGCTTTCCTCAATTGACTCCTTATCTGAAGCAGCAAATTTAGCAAGCCGATCGGCTAGCCAAATTTCTTCCCTTGGTACTTTCTCTAAACTCCAGAATGTTCCGGCATTGTTAAGCTCAATGAGCTCTATTTTGACCTTAGTCAAGTATTTTTTTTTTCATGTTCTCGCCTTTTGATTCGAAATTTCCAAGCACTTGACTTATCACTAGTTGTGATTCGCTTCTAATTCAGAGGCTCTCCGGTCATATAGCTTTGACCAGTCTCAAACTCTAAAGGAGTGCTTCATATTCAACCACATTATTTGATGCTTCAAAGTTTAGCCTTATAGCATACTTAATGGTTATGCCGAGAGGGCCATTAATTACTATGTCGATGCCTCCTCTATGACTGTTTAAAGCTCCGTTAATAACCATTTCCCAAATTGCTCTTTTGGGTTCTTCAAGCTTTCTTTCCTTTGTGTACTCTGCTATGAAGTCTGCAAGAGCTTGCGCTTTTATTGCATTGAATGATTGCAATTTGATTGCCCATCCTATTATCTTGCCTTCCAGGTTGGGCATCTACAATATTTTCCTTAGAGGTTAATCTGATTGGACTATGATTATATGTGTTTCAAAATAACGTCTTAACTTTTTAGTGCACATCATCAGGGCAATGATCAATTGTTCAATCGGACTTTCTTCACTTTCGGTCCTCTCAACACTTGGCTGACATAATAAATCGACAATTATTGATTACCCTTCTCTCGGATTAGAATAGCCGCTACTGCTTCTTTCAAGGTAAACAAGTACAAATATAGCTTTTCATTTTAGATCGGTCGGCTCAGTAATGGTGCATTCGTCAAAAATTATTTTAGTTCTCCGAATGCTTTTTAACAATCTTCATCCCATATAAAGGCATCATTTTTCCTCAGCTTCTTAAAAAATGGAGTGTAGCATTTGGCTAAAAAAGAGATAAATCTACCCAAAGTTATTATTCTTACACTGAATTTCTGAATGTTTTTTACACTGGTCGGGGGCTGCATATATAAAATGGCTTGTATCTTCTTTGGATTAGCTTCGATCATTCTCTTTGATACCATAAAGCCCAAGAACTTTCCCAAAGGTACTCTAAAGACATATTTTTTAGGATTTAATTTCATTTGAAATTGATTGAGAGTGGTGAATACCTTATGCAAATCAGCTACATGCTCTTTAGGGTTCTTACTTTTGATGATCATATTGTCAACATAGACTTTGACATTTTTACCAATCTGTTCCTTAAAGATTTTATTCATCGGTCGTTGATAGGTCGCTCCTGCATTCTTTAACCCGACGGTATTACCTTATAACAAAAGGTATTATCGTCTGTAGCAAAGCTTGTTTTCTCTTGATCTAATAACCACATCAAGGTCTAATGCTATCTGGCATAGGCATCTAGCAAGGAGTAAATGGCATGGCAATCTGTGGCATCCACCAGCTGATCAATGTTGGGTAGCATATAGCTATCATTCGGCAGGCTTTGTTTAGGTCGGTGAAGTTAACACACATTCTCAGTTTCCCTTTTTTCTTCTTTACGAGCATCACATTTACTAACCATTCATGGTATTTGACTCCCTAATGGTCTCAGCCTTTAATAACCGGTCAATCGCTTTGGATATAAACTTCTTCTAATCGGGTGCATGTTTTCTCAATTTCTGCTTCTCTGGAGGGAAACTTGGATATACATTTATCTTGTGTGCTATGACTTTCATGTTTATGCCTGGAGTATCCTTAGGTTTCCAAGGAAAGAAGGCTTGATTAATCATTAATATCTGCATTAACTCCTTTTCTACCTCTTCAGTCAAACTCATTTTGATTTGGACAGTTTGTCCCTTAGTAAGCTCCTTATTGACGAGCTCTTCTTCTAGATCTATCTTGGGCCAATTAGCTTAATCTTCCTATTTCTACTATATACGCCCATTTTGACTCTTTTAACATTGCGATGTAAGCTTCCCTCAAGTCTCTTTGGTTCCTCCTTAGGATCGCCACTCCTTTCTCGGTAGGAATCTTCATGACCATATACCGAATGCTAGTAACTGCACCCATTTCAAACAATAAGGGTCTTCCAAAATCGCATTATATGCGAAGTTAATATCTATCACCATGAAAGTTATCCGGCATTTGTGTGTGACTACCTCATCGCCAAGCTCAACAAAAAGCTCTATCGTTTAGCTCACTGGGACAATGATGTTGCCAAGTCCAACTAGTGGGGTGGTGCATGACTTCAACTCTTCAACTGGTAGTCTCATATGTCGATGGGCTTCTAAAGTGAGGACGTTTACTGTGCTGCCATTATCGACTAGAATTCTTTTTACTTGGAAGTCAACTATGCTTGCTTCCACAACCAGGGCATCCTCATAAGGAAACTTCAAATCCCCTGCATCTTCGGGGGAAATGGTGACCGATTATAACTTTTTGGCTGCTGCTGAGAAGTATACTCCCTTCCAATTTTTCCTCTTTGAAATGCTATCTCCATAAGACAGTCCTCCTACAATCATATTAATGACTCCCAACTTTTGTTTTGGTTTCTGTTGTGGTCTGTTAGAGTCTCTCAGTCTTTTCCTTTCATTAAGTAGGAGTCTCTCAATTTCCTCTTTCAGTGCATTGCAATAGTTCGTAGTATCGCTAATGTCTCTATGGAATTGACAATATTTGTTCTTATCTCTCAAGGTATAGGAGCGATCAGATATCTTCTTGCGCCAATTTACCTTTGTATGCTTCTCCTTGATCTACATTAAGGAATGTGAAGGAGGGGCATTAAGTGGAATAAAAGTTCTATTTAAACTGGTTGTGTGGCGCTCTGATTTGCCATGCTTACTTTTCTTCCCCTTCCCTTGCCTTTTTTACGAACTTCCCCTTTCAGGGCTCTTATTTCCTATCTCGTCCCATCCAATCGAATGGTCCGATCGGTATTTAAAAGCCTGCCTTTCGCCCTCTGTGCATTCTCTAACTTGATATAATGATTGGCCCTCTCTATAAGATCAGCGAAATCCATCGGGGGGCAAGTGATGATGGAGTCAAACAAATGCACATTTCTGATCCCATTTGCTAAAGCGTTTGTTGCTATGTCGGGGTACAAGTTCTTTATCTCTAACGTAAGAGCCTGAAATCTATTGATATAGTCTCTTAGACTTTCATCGAATTTTTGCACTAGGCTGTATAAATCATTGATAGATTTTAAAGGTCTTATTTGCACAATAAATCTTATGATGAACAAGTTTATGAGCTGTTTGAAAGAATGGATAGATTTTGGGGGCAAATCGTGGAACCAATACAAGGCATCACCTGCAAGGGTGGTGGGAAACAACCAATAAAATACCCTATCATCGAAAGAGTATATTTGAATCTGTGTTAGAAATTCAGATATGTGACATTTTATATCAGTTTTACCTGTATATCTGGGTATCTCGATTTTTCTGAATTCACTCGGTAGCTTTGCTTCTCTAATCTCTTAGTCGAAGGGTGAGACCATGTTTCCATCATAAACTGGTTTCTTCGGATGACCAAGGCCAAATTTCTTGATTACTTGTAGAGCCCACTACTCGTTTTTTGTCCATCACGCTATCATCCATCTCTCCCTTTATTTTCTTCACAAGCCTTCTTTTGGGGGTACACATGTACCCTAAGTCATCATTTACTATCAACAAAAGGGATCGCCCTGGTGTGCGCTTTGAGGCATATCCCCTCTTTGGGGTGCACATATAGTTAAGATCGTTATGTGTATCGGCCTAGGGAGATCGTTTCACCATATGATAAGCATCATACTCTTCATACATTTTCTTCTTTCCTCTTCCTTAATCAAATTCCCTGAATTCAGAATGAGTTCCAGTTCGACTTCTTCCCTCTTTTATCCGTATGATAGTATTTTTTGACTTCTGTCTTCTGCGACTTTCCACTTCTGAATCATTTGTTAGAGGTTCAAAGCCATTTTCCTTTCTTTATTGTATGCATCATCTGCTTGGTATAGTTGTTCATGATGGTCCTGAGATCTCTAGCTGCCACTGGGGTAGAGTCTGGTTGTGCCATGAACTCATCATTAAATCTTGGCAAAAGATTATTGGTGGGGGATCTCGATGGAGATCTATTGGTCTCTCTTTCAACTTGCGACCTCAGCTTCCCAGTATTTCCATTTGATTAATCTTCGTCTCTGGATTTTGAATGTTCCTCCATAATTTGGTTGCTCCTCTCAACGAAAGCAGCAAATGATAATCCCGGGAATATTAGAATGAGGAATGTGGCATAAGCTGGTCGGATAAAAAAGTGGGACAATTCGATCGGTTATAGCTTGGAACCTACAAGAAAGGCTAGCCCAGTCGAAACGAGCGTTAGCTCTCAAAAGCTTAAGTCAGCAGAGCATTTTAGAGAGAGAATGTAGATAGATAGTCTTTAGAATCCAATACCTGGAGCCCTTAAAGGATTGAGTTATTTATAAGACAAGATGGTGAGAAGAAACCTACCACGTAAAGATATTGAGTGACAGTAGGTGGTAGGCATAAGGTATGGGCACGCAGTGGTTGGACTGTCCATTTCTTGTTGAGTTTGTCAGTGACTGACAAAGGATGGCTTTATTAGTCCGATTGGGTTAGTTGGACAGCTATCATGATTGATTTGACAGGCTATAGATGTCCTAATGGGACATTAGTTCAGGAATGAAATGGGCCTTGGGCCTTGAACATGGGTTTTAAAAGATAATGTATTATCAATAAACTATATTAACATCCAACCCCAAATTACTTTCAAGTAGAGACCAAATATGAAGTGATCATGGCACAAACTCATGGATGAGGAGTCTTTCATTTCCTTGCGAGCAAAATCTCAAAAGCCTAACTAAATTACGGTACTGAAGCTTGCCTTCATCTGGTTAACTAGGACAAATGCAATATCTTTCTGGTTGAGTTAATGATACAATCTTGTTAGCCTTGCGTGACGAGAGATTGTAAAATCCGTAGTCAATATCAGTATCAGAGGCGAATGGGAAGAAGAGGTTGTTAAAGAGGATTTTATTGTAGGCGCTGTGAGTTCTGTAGTTCCCTTTGTCAGAATAGTAGCAGAGTAAGTAGTGAGGTTGGGCAATTTTAATAGCTAGCAGCCAATTAGTGCAAAGGAATGAGGGAATGTGTAACCAAAATTGTAAAATAATCCATCGTTCTTCGTTTCAATTGTAATAGCATCAAATTCAGGATAATTAAATAAGGAAAGAAAATGATGGAACTGATAATCTTTGGTTTCTAGTTCGTTTTTTTGCGAATTGATAGAAATTTTTCCAACCACTGGAAAGGGTAAGAAAAATTCCAAGATGTTGAAATTGAATATACATGAACGTGCTTTTTAGAAGGTAAAAATAGGCAAGAAAATTCCCCTGCTCGCTGTTGAAGGTTCAATCAACAAGTCCTATTAACTGCATATATTTCACATGGTAGCCTGATGATCTTTTTTCCATCCAATCTTGTGAGATTATTATTATTATTTGATAAATTGTGAGATTATCTATCTTTTAGAAAACATAAAATATTTTCAAATCAAGTTCATGTCATTATAGATTCCAATAAATTCGTTACTGGCTTCGCATGGATCCATTTTCGCTAGTAAAATGCTCATTGCTAGCTTTGAACAAGAATTAATTTCATCTATTATCACTTAATTTATGTCAAATTACGCAAAAATAATAAAAGAATTTTTTTTTTCAAAAAAGTGACTGAAATTAAAACTTTTATACACAAAAATAACTATAACTGGTTTCTGGTTATGACCCTTGCCGGAAAGTCTAGCTGGAACACTATATCAGCAATTTGTGCACACGTGAACACACTATTTATTTCAGGTCATCAACTGACATTTTACTTTTGACATGTCAGCTACCAATTGGACAGATAAAAAATTGACACGTGTCAAAAATGACATTCCAGCTGATGACGTGAAATAAATAATGTGTACGCATGTGCACAAATTGTTAACATGGCGTGCCAATTAGATTTTTCGGCCAAGTTCATCACCAGAAATCGGTCATAGTTATTTTTGCATATAAAAGTTTTAAATTCAGTGAATTTTTTGAAAGAAATTTTTTTTTTATTATTTTTGCGTAATTTTAGTATAAGTTAAGTAACTATAAGTGAAATCAACCCCTTTGAACAATGGTAGCTTTTGACATTTTTAGCAATGGCAGGAAACTGTCGTGCCAATATTTAGCGACAACAATTCTTTCATATAGCTAGGGAAGTCATCCCGAGATAAAACCTTCATTAAAAAGTTACCTACCAATTGAAATTAGCTGCTAATACCTTTACCGAGGATTTTAAACCGATCAGTTTATAAATGAATCAAATCTTATACAATTATATTTTTTTATTTTTCTAAAATTTCTTTCATTAAAAATAAAAAATATGCATGTATACAATTAATTTTAGGGTTAATTACAAAAAAAAATTCTAATATTTTACCTATATTTCAATTTAACATCCAACATTTAAATTCTTAGAAACCGAACACTATCATTTTGGTCTTATTTCAATTAAGGGATTTCATTTTGGTCTTATTTCAATTAAGGGGTTTTATTAACATTTCTGTTAAAATAAACGAAATTTATTTTTTTTAAAAATTAGTTTTTTTCAGTTTTCATAATATTATGTAAATTAGTAATAAAATTTTATATAATTTTAGACTTAATTATAAATCAAAATAAAATTCTTTTGCCTTTTAAATTTTAATCATATTTAAATAAAATTAAATAATTTTAATTTAAAAAAAAAATTCTTATGCAACAAAAAAATAATATAAAATCCAACTATATTGTTTTGCAAATATTTACACAAGAATCACGCCTTAAAATTCTTTTTATGTTATATGAGAGGAAGTGAACGGAAATTCAAATTGTCAATCACAAGTTAAAATTTTATTTTGTAGAGAGTTAAATTAATAAATTAGGTAGTTAAGTATGCAATTAAAAACTGATAACTTCAATTTTTCAACAAAAAAAAAATGTCATTTAAAAAACTCTAATTTAAAGGAGAAAACTTTAATTTATTTTGTAATAAATTAGGTAATAAGAGAAAATTTTTAATATTAATTTTTAGTTATTTTATTAACTAATTAAAATCTAAAAATATGATTGTTTATTTTTAGACAATTATTATCAAATTTCATTAACTATAACAATGGAAATTTATTACAT
Source organism: Excoecaria cochinchinensis (assembly GCA_947683425.1). Classification (NCBI taxonomy): domain Eukaryota; kingdom Viridiplantae; phylum Streptophyta; class Magnoliopsida; order Malpighiales; family Euphorbiaceae; genus Excoecaria; species Excoecaria cochinchinensis. Next base: position 1,047,090 of record CANTUQ010000175.1, on the reverse strand, counting down.
TTTAAATAATACTAATTACCATATAAAAATTAAAAAGTAATATTTTATTAGAAAAATTAGATTTGTGTTAGTTTCAATGTAAAATTAACCAAATCCCTCAATTGAAATAAAACCAAAACATCAGTGTCCCATTTGTAAAAATTCATACGCTTTGATGTTAAATTTAAATAGGCCGAATGTGCAAATTTGCTTTTAAAATTTGTTAAAAAGTACAATGTTACTGCTAAAATTTCAATCGGTGTAGTGTTACCCTTATATATCAAAATTGGTGCAATTTTACCCCATAAAACAATTTGTTATTTTTGACCAAATTCTTATTAGAGTATGATTTTAAGATGTAAGGATGACGTGAAATAGGAGTTAATTTAACATTTTTATCTCTTTTTTACATGTTATGTCACGTAAGAGCCACTTAAATTCAACATGACAATAATATTTATTTGTTGGGCTGATTTGCTCAATTTTTATAATTTAATAGACAAATTTACTCTTTTAATAATTGCAGTATGACTACATGTGCCACTCTTAAATCAATGTCAATAGATCAATGGATGAAATTCAGTCAAAAAGCGGAAGGCAAGATTGCACCAATTTTAAAATTTTATTATTTTAGGAGTAATATTATACTGATTAAAAATTTAATGGTAATATTGCAATATTTAGCAAACTTTAAGGTCAATAGGTAAAATGTTATGATTTTTTAATTAATCCTTAATTTTATATTCAAATGAATTATATAAAAAAAAATTAAAAAAAAATCACAAATAATATAGATAATAAATGTATCATAGATGGCTAAAATCATCGGACTATGTCAGGACGTGTTACTTTGAAAATCAAACAAATTATCATATTATAAACATATAATTGGCATATTATATTTACTTTGGATCATATTTTTATAAATAAATTTAATTTAATTTAGATATCAAATCAAAATTTGGCACCCTATAGCAGCAAACATTAGAACATTGGCATACTTAACACAGAATTCTTTCACCCCTATTCTCCCATGAGACAAGGGGAGTCGAGTATTTCAGTTCTTGAAATCATACTGATGATGTATATATCCAAAATGAAACACATTTCTAAGTCAAATTAATTGGCTGGCAGAATATTTCTAGAACATATATACTTTCCATTAGGAGTGATTAAAAAAACCGATAGACTCGGTTAACCGAAAAAAAAAATCGAAACCGAACCGATGGATTGGTTAACCGATTGTAATGGACTGGTTAATGGTTAGTGTTTTGAAAAAACCGATATTAATGGACTGGTTAATAGTTTTTGACTCATATGGCTGGTTAACTAAACCGAAACCGAATTTTTGGTTAATTTATTAATTTTTAAATAATTTATAATAATTTATCCTAATTAAACGTAATCATATACTTTTTTTTTATTATACTAATTATTTTTAAATTTTTAAATTTTTTTAATTGGCTATTAGTAAGTATAACAATTTATTTAATTAAAAGTAATTATGAACCGGTTAATATATTTACTTATTAAATATTAATTTTTAAAAACAAATTTGCTTATATCCACCAAATATTTTTATTTTAACAACAATAATGTTATATTATAGTGAAAAAATTTTAATTTTTAAATATCTTGAACATTTTAATTTTATTTATGAATATATTTATAATTATAGTAGTTAATCGAAAAATATTGGGTAACCGATCCGAAAATTCGAAACCGATTGACTGGTTAACCGATGGTAATGGACTGTTTAATGCACTGAAATTTCAAAAAACCGATATTAATGGACTGGTTAATGGATTAGGGCTCATAAACCGATTAACCGACCATACTCACCCCTACTTTCCATAATAAACTATCTGTTAAAAAAAATAAAATTATCTTTTAGAAAACATTGCGGGCCTGTCCAAAATGGTCGGGTATGAGTCAGTCACCACAGATCGATAATAAATAAATTAAATTTTTGCGGTTCACAAATGGGGTTAGATAATGATTACAATTAGTCATAATTATTAAATTGATTAAATTATAAATGAGTAAATTTTATCAAATTATTTTTTTTTATCTCTTTCAAGGTTCTTTCATTTAAAAATAAAAAATATAAATACATAAATATAAATACATAACTAACAAAAAAAAAATTGTTCTTATATTCATATTATATGAAATAAATTTAAAAAATTATAGATAATATATAAATAGATTACGAGTAGACCTATATAGTCAAATAGATTTGACTTAGGTCAATTACAGGGTTGAATCATTAATTTCATATTAATGGTTTTGTATTGGATAGGGTCAGGATCAAATTTATAATAATTTTTTGTATTATAAAAAAATTTTAAATTATTGAGTTAAATTTTAATTTTAATTTTTTAAATATTATTATATTTCAATCATTTTTAATTATTATACAAATTTTAAAAAATAATTTATTTTTCAAAAAAAAATTCTTAAGACACTGAGCGATGGCCCGTAAATGTAATCAGCAAAATAAAGATTTCAATTCAGTTTTCGGAAAGAAGGGATTAAACTTTGAAATAATGAAAAAGCTTTAAAGTTAAAGCTTTTTAGTTAAATTATATATATATATATATATAGGGATGTTGAGCATTTGGTAGGGGTGAGCATTGTCGGTTAACCAATCCATGAGCCCCAGTCCATTAATATCGGTTTTCTGAAATTCCAGTCCATGAAACAGTCCATTATTATCGGTTAACCAGTCCATCGGTTTCGGATTTTCGGATCGGTTACCCAATATTTTTCGGTTAACCACTATAATTATAAATATATTCATAAATAAAATTAAAATGTTCAAGATACTTAAAAATTAAAATTTTTTCACTATAATATAACATTATTGTTATTAAAATAAAAATATTTGGTGGATATAAGCAAATTTGTTTTTAAAAATTAATATTTAATAGGTAAATATATTAACCGGTATATAATCAATTTTAATTAGATAAATTGTTATACTTACTAATAATCAATTAAAAAAACTTAAAAACTTTAAAATAATTAGTATAATGAAAAAAAAGTATATGATCACTTTTAATTAAGATAAATTGTTTTTTTTTTTTATAAGCCAAAGGAAACAATAAAAGTAAGAGAGTACAAAAGGGATGAACTGTCCAGCAGGCTACAGAAACAAAACGACAGAAAACCACGACTCAGCTTAATAGCAAATCTGGAAAACCAGCAGACCAGCCCCATGCAAAAATCAAGAATTATTCTCTGCTGTTACACAAAAACTAGCAAAATCCCCCTGACGGCAAACATACATTCAAACCTCCTGCTAGTCTACAATCTGTAATTCATTCAAGGATAACCGCATCCACAGTAACAGGATAACCTCCATTGCAGGCTCTTAATGAGTTGAAACCGAACCATTATCTCTTACCAGCCTCTCAATCAAGCAGTACACATTTCTCATACCAGCCTCTCAAGAAAAAAACGAGGTCCACATTATCTTCCGCTAGTAGATAATAATCCAAAACAGAGCACTTCATCACTGTTTATTGTAACTTTCCCTTCCAGCACTGTGCCACCCAAAGAAATTTCAGCTACCCGCCACTACAACCATGCAATTAAATCCTGATCCCTTGAAACACCCTGTTTTGCTAAAGCATCAGCAACAAAATTACAAGATCTCGGCCTCTGTATAAAGTTGAATGAATATAGCAGAGATAAATTATTCTCAATACAATTAAAAATAGCAGCGAATTTCCAAGGTCTAGCCTCGTTAGGATTGGATAGCCAGGAGACCACAGTGCTAGAATCTAATTCAAACACAACAGCCAACTTCTTCTTTAGAAGATAATCCAGAGAAAAGGACAGTGCTTTGTTTACAGCCCGTAGTTCCGCTTCATTGGAGTCCATAATGCCCAGTTTGCAAGAGAAAATACAAATGAAAAAACCTTCTGAATTTCGTAACACCCCACCAGCACCAGAAGGGCCCGGCTTCCCGCGAGATGAACCATCCGTGTTCCATTTCAAAGTTGATGAAGGCGGAGGGGACCAGCATGGAGATGGGTTTACTGGCTTTCGAAAGTGGAGAGCTTTGATACCATCCACTGCTAATATAAGAGGCTGATGATTAAAAAAATTCAAAGAGCTGTTGGATTTAATCCAGAAATTAGCTCGAGCAAGAATCAAATGAAATACTTGCTCCTTTGAGAGGTGTTTCGATCCTGAGAAAATCCTAGCATTTCTTTCAAGCCAGATTGTCCAAACGGTGGCAGAGAGCAAGATGGACCAGATTTTTTGTTGAAGTTTGCCTCTACATAAGCTAGCCCATTGGCTTGTTAATTCCCTGAAAGAATTAGGCAAACAAAAAACCACCCCCACCAGTTCACTACTTTATACCAGATGTAACTGGAAAATGAACATTGAACTAGAAGGTGATCAGTAGACTCCTCAGCCAATCCACACAAGGAACAAACGGTAGAGGTGGAAGGGATTATGCCCAACTGTGCTAGGAATAATTTTGTACTTAACCTGTTGAGCAGGGCCATCCATAGGAAGATATCCACCTTGGGAGGAACTAAATTCTTCCACAGAATAGTTGAAATGAGAGAGGGATCAAGAGGGTAGGATGAGATTTATGCTAACTCAGTACTGACCTATTTGACCGAAAAGATGCCTTTGACATCATAAATCCAGATTTTTCGATCATCCCTACTCTTCGAGATTGGGTATGAGTTAAGGATACTTATAAGAACCTCCAGGGTTTGGCTTTCCCAGACACGAAGTGGGCGAGACCATTGCAAGTTCTAAATCCAGTGATTATTGTTCCAATAACCACAATCCACTATTAATGAATCTTTTTGGAGAGACAGGTAGAAGAGTCTTTCAAAGACCAGCTTGAGAGGCAATTGAGAAATCCACAGGTCATGCCAAAAAAGACAATATTTACCATTACCCACCTCCATTCTAATACCATGTGAGAATTGTTGAATAGTCAAAGTCTTAGTGATGTCTCTCCACACACCTGAGGTTGACTTGCACTTTCCCATGAGTTCAACGGATGGGACCAGGGAGGAATTATAAAAGTATTTGTTTTTGATAACTTTTTTCCATAATAATCTGCTGCATGGGTTATAACGCCATAGCCATTTGAAGAGAAGACTTTTGTTTTGACATTCAAGAGACCCCAATCCAAGACCCCCTGATTTTTTGGGCAACTAAATAGTTTCCCAGTTAACTCTACTCATTTTCTTTTTGTCTACTGATCCACCCCAAAAAAATCTTCTCATAAGGGAGCAAAGAATTTTCAACACACCAGCAGGAATTTTATACAGGGACATGTAATAGATCGGAAGACCCGAAAGAGAAGCCTTTATCAGAGTTAATCTACCTGCATAAGACAAATGGGAGCATTTCCAGCCTGCCAGTTTGGCTTTGACTTTTTCAATTAAGGGCATCCAGGTTTGGATTTTCCTTGGGTTGGCACCAAGAGGGAAACCCAAATAATTACAGGGAAGTAACTGTATTCCACATTTTACAGCCTTGGCACAATTTTTGAGCCACTCTTCGTCTACATTAATCCCCAGGATAGAGCTTTTAGAGAAGTTTATGGCAAGGCCAGAGATAGCTTCAAAAATTCTGAGAATCCTTTTAACGTTAAGGATCATACTCATATCAGGTTGGATAAAGATCATTGTGTCGTTCGCATATTGCAGATGAGAAACCATTTGGCTGGAGGGATCATTCGGGTTTGAGAGTAGTCCCGAGAAGAGGTTCAGAGTTGCAGCCTGATTTATTAGCCTGGAAAGTCCTTCAGCAGCTATAAGGAAAAGAAAAGGGGATAACGGGTCCCCCTGCCTCAGACCCCTAGAGAGAGCAATCTCTTTAGTGGGGCTGCCATTCACTAAAAAGGATACTCTGGCTGTTGAGATACATTCCTTGATCCACAATCTCCAACGAGCTCCAAAATTCATTTGGACTAGGACAGAATCAAGGTAACTCCATGAGACAGAGTCGAAGGCTTTATGGAAATCAATCTTCATCATAACCCCACTGCTCTTTCTACTTTGTAGGGAGTGGATTAGTTCATTTGTCACCAAAACTCCATCCAGGATGAACCTTTCTTTCAAGAAGGCGCTCTGTTCATCTCCAATGATCCCATTCATAACTGATTTTAATCTGTTGGCCAGTAATTTTGCAACAATTTTATACAAGCATCCAATAAGGCTAATGGGGCGAAAGTCTTTTATTTTAACTGAACCTTTAAATTTAGGAACCAGAGTTACGAAAGATGAGTTGATTCCTTTAGGGAGTTGACCGGACTCATAGAAGTTATGTACTATATTGCAAATGTCAACCCCAATGAAATCCGAGGCTGCTTTTATGAAACCAAAGTTGAAGCCATCTGGTCCAGGAGCTTTTGAATTATCACAGTTCCAAATAGCAGCTCTAATTTCTTCCAGAGAGAAAGGTTGTTCCAGCAAGGATGCAGATTCCGGGCTTAGCTTTTTAAAGAAGTTGGGCGGTAATAATGGCCGATTCAGATTCTTCTCCTGGTATAAATCTGAGTAGAACTTTAGGATTTCCATCCTAATATGTTCCGGATCAGTGATCAGTGCTTGTTCGGTAAGAATGCCACTGATATTATTGGTAGATTGCCTGATTCTAGTAGATATATGGAAAAATTTTGTATTTCTGTCACCTTCCTTAATCCATTTTTCCCTGGATTTTTGACGCTAAATAGACTCTTTTGCTTTGAGCTTCTTCCACAGTTCATTATGGAGATCAGCCCGCCTCTCTATCATGTACTTTCTTAGCACTTCGTGAACATCCGCACACTCCAAGTCACAATCCAGAGCTTCAATATCACGTTCCAGTTTCTTAATACTGACATCAACATCTCCAAATTCCCTTTTGTTCCAGACTGCCAGACGTTTTTTCAAATGTTTGAACTTGGCTAATGGGTTCCCAGGTCCAGATACCCCTAATTCAGGCCACCATAATTTAACTTTTTTCCAAGAATTTTGGTTCTTGCAACCAGCAATCTAAGAAACGAAATGGTTTAGGCCCCCAGTTTACCTTTTGTAGGGACAGTAGGATAGGAGAGTGATCGGAAACACCCTTTGGAAGATTGCTTTGAGAAGGTTAGTTTATTTTCAACAGCCACTGGTCATTTATCAAGAAACGGTCCAGTCTACTGCTACTAACAGAGTTACTCCATGTGAACTTCCTCCCGGCAAGAGGGAGATCAATAAGGCTAGAGGTAGACACAAACTCCTGAAAAGCGTAGTCCTTGTTATTTAAAACAGAGTTCCATCTGTCTTCAATGTTGAGAACTGCGTTAAAGTCACCTCCAACCAAAATAGGAATAGAATTGTCCAGGTTGTTCTTAATTTGATTCCACATAACTGATTGAAGCTGTTCATCACAGGAAGCATAAACATAGATTATGATACACTCTGTATTATAAACTTTGAGACTGCCTCTAAGCATTAGCCAATTGTTCCCCTTCGAAGAGGAAGAGAGTACAAAAAAATTATTTTTCCAAGATACTAGGATACCCCCACTGTTTCCAACAGGATCCACCGACTCCCAACCATAATCAATACTTCCCCAAATTGGTCTCACAACTTTCTCATCCATAGTCACTATTTTTGTTTCTTGCAGAAGGATCATGTCAACTTATTCCTTTCTTACTAAAGAGGCTACCACTTTCCTCTTAATCCCTGAATTGAAACCTCTAATATTCCAAGACAGAATGCACATGAGCATAAAATGTGACAACACCTGTATCAGGAAACGGGAAAATTAATAAATTAATTAAAAGTTCGGTTTCGGTTCGGTTAACCAGTCACATGAGTTAAAAACCATTAACCAGTCAATTAATATCGGTTTTTTCAAAACACTAACCATTAACCAGTCCATTACAATCGGTTAACCAGTCCATCGGTTCGGTTTCAGATTTTTTTTTTCGGTTAACCAAGTCCATCGGTTTTTTTGCTCACCCCTAGTATTTGGTGGGTTCAATTATGAACCAAACTGAATTGAATTAAAAAAACAAAAAAACTAAACTTCTATTACTGAGTAACCGAATCAAATTGAACTAAATTTTTTTAAAGAGAATCCAACCAAATTAGTTGAATTATATCATGTGGTTCAACTGTTTTAAATATATATATCGAATTTTTTTATTATTCAGTTTGATTTTCGTTTTCCGTTCGATTTTTGCACAACACTATATACATATATATTATATATTATATATTGCGAAATTATATTTAGTTTAAATGGTTGAAAATCTTACTGATTTTTCGTTCAACTTGGATTTGAATCTTACTTTTTCGGCTACTTTAAAGATGTATTATCAAAAAAATATATATTATATTTTTAAATTTTTAAATTAAAATTATAGATTGTCTTGAAGGGGTATATATAAATTATATAATATAACAAATATATATTTTTTTATAATAATAATAATAATAATAGTTTAACTCTCAATATTAGGTTGGGTACAAATAGACCCATGCACATTTTTCGAGTTAAATTTGGATTCAAAGTACTTTTTTTTATAAAAAATCAAATTCAGATTAAATTTCGAAATAGAATAAAAAAATTAACAGATCTAATTAAAAATGAATTATAAATGCATGTAGTAAGATATATATAGTATTAATGGATGCTTAGTGATTGATCTGTTTCCCTCTCATGAGATAGTACAAATTTATTTCTGCAGGGGATTCAAATATTTGATTATAAATTCTTGGAATCATATGCTGAAAATGTATCCAAAATGAAACATATTTCTAAGTCAAACTAATAGGCTGGCGCAGACTATTTCTAGAACACATATATACACTTTCTGCTTTGATCAACTTGAATTCATTTTTGGTACCCAATGAATTACTAGTTGGAAGTTTGAACAGAAATATAAGGCCAAATGGGGCTTGGACATTGTTCGATGGCCAACATTTTTAAGTTTGGCAAAGATATAAAGTCCAAATAGGAAATGGAATAATTACTGGCGTTTTCAAGCTTATGTACACTGGTGCATAAATGCACGTGCAATGCATATTATTTATTATTTTTATTAAATATGTATAAATTATATGATTATTTGGAGTTTTTATGAAAATGGAATTTTTTAAAAAATATTTAGAAATTCGGTGCTATAATATAACTAATTAAAAAAATTGGGTGTCAGAAACCGACAATAAAATCGGTATAATTGGTAGGATGAAGCGGGATGAAGCATCACAAATTTTTACTGTGAGCACTGTAGCACCACTGTATATATATAACCACTTCACTCATTTTCAATTCCACACTTTTCACTCTTTAATTTTCAATTTACTTTCTTCACTCTTTCATTCTCAACCATGCATTATTCACTCTTTCATTCTCAATAACATCAACATTTCCATTCATTTCTTCCTTTCCATTTTCATATTTTTTCATTTTCATTTCTATATGATCTAATCCTAGTTAAAGCAATTTTTTGTCCAATTATTTTGAAAGAATTGTCGATGAAGGATGAAAAATTATAACAAATATAATTTATACGGAGGTAACATTATTAATAAATGGTAACTACCTCTTATAGCGCAGAAACTCGTTGCGGAAGCGTTTACAAGGATCCCATTTATTTTTTGTCACTGGCCTGACTTTTATCCACATGCGGGATAACAGCAGCTATTCCACAATCTAAAAGCCCCTGAAAGATTAAGACAAAAATAAACGTGAGTAGGAACGAGCAGGCTTGCGACGTATACGTTTTCTCGTTACCTAATACTGAGATCTCTCATCTATTTATAGAAATCGTAAAAACTAGAGAGCTAACTCTAGTTTAACTCAGACTTTTTCTGAGATAGGATTTGGTAATATTAATCAGATTGAATTACTTAATTCTATTAGAATTGAACCTTTATCCAAATTAGAGTCATGGGCGTATCCTAACTCTATGATATCCCACTCGCACATGACGGAATGAATTTCAGTCTTAATTTTCAGTTATACTGGCAGATAGATTGTGTGACCAGCATACCTCGAGTGCACTAGTGCTATACACCTGTTAGAAATATATAGCGTCTCGAAAAACAAGATCCTCCTTTTCACGTATGCCTAACCCTAGATTGCCTTCTCACATTCACTGTTTTGACTCATGATCTCATAAAATAATTTTCGTGTTCACTATTATGTTTCTACTCATAGAAACTATAATAAGCTAGCCAGTGAACCACAAAACCTTATAAAAGTGATCAAAAGGCTATCTTCCTCTCTTACTGTATGCCATCCATCATGATTCAACTCGCTTTTCTAGTTAGATCCTCCAGGCCTAAACTTTTCCCGAACCTCTTGAAAACTAACTAAGCTAGCCACATTGAACCATATTTCAGGAATAAGTTAAGGGTTCTAGGGTCTCACAATAGGGAAAGTTGAGATCAATAATATTATTAAATTCTCATCTCTTTGGTCACATAAGCACACACGGTATAAAACATATGTTATTGCATCCTTTCCTTTCCTTAAAAGAGCACATGTCTCACATTTTGATAAAGTGTATATCAAACACTATACAGAAGCGTAAGGTTGCGATACACTGAAGCACCCAACTTTAGTCCCCTTACTTAAGGACTACTTCTGGTTTTTTAGACAGAACATGGTAGTTACATATAACTTACCATCGGATTCCATACAATCCTTATTTGGATCTTAATCCAAAGCATACAGTTTTATATATGTCTTTATCTCGCACCTTAACAAGACTCATCTTATAATTTTTGCAAGACAGCACTTTTATTTTGAACAGGCTCTCGAGCATTCTCATATGTTCAAAAATCGTCTCATCTTAGTCTTTGCTAACTCATTGACAAAACTAAGGTAAATACGCTTGTGAGTGGGCTACTTCTCTGTCCGACATGCTCAATCTCATATTAATAACAGTAAATATTTACACATAAACATTCACACTCATGTATTGCCAACAATGAACTTTGGTTATTATCCGCAAATAATAACGTTAAGGGATTATATAAAATATAAAACACCAATTAAATTCTATGCAAACCTCAAGATCTAATGTGTTTCTTAAAACACATCTCTCGTTATAGGTTTACTCAATGGATCTGCATGCGTAGAAACGTATTGTAAGTTCACTTCTCCTCGTGCAACAATATCTTCCGTATATTGATACTTAATGTTGATATGCTTAGCTCTACTATAAGCTATCAACGAGTGACTGTCACTATAGACTATCACTGATAACTTTGAGACGGTTACTCTTAAATGGCTCACAAACCATTTTAGCCAAACTGTCTCTTATACTGCAGTTGAGGAAGTGACAAATTCAACTTCCACTATTGATGGGTTACACAGGTTTATTTCTTGTTACTCCACGAGATGTTACTCTTGCCAAATAAGAATATGAAACCTGAAGTGGATTTTCTCTCATCCACATCTCTTGCCCAATCATTGTTTCTGTATTCTCTCAATGCATATCATTTTCTTGATAATAGAGAGAATAGTCTGCAATACCTTTAAGGTATATAAGTATCCTTTCAATTGCTTCCAATGTGCTTTGCCTGAGTTAGATTGATATCTATTTACTATACCCACTGCATAAAATATATCATGTCTTGTACACAATATAACGTACATAAGACTACCCACAGCACTGGAATATAGAACATTCCTCATACGTTCATTTATCCTGGCATCTTAGGACACATATCTTTGCTAAGAAACTAATTCTTGGCAATTGGATTATCTATGGGTTTGCAGTTTTTCATATTAAATAGTTTAAGATCTTTGTTGATATATTTCTCATAAGAAAAAGACAACAACCTTCTCAAACAATTTCTTGAAATCTTAACTTCAAGAATATAATATGCTTGACCCATATCCTTTATCTCAAAGTTGGACGATAACCAATCGTTGATTTCATTTATGTACCCTTTGTCATTTTCTGCTTTAAGTATGTCGTCTACATACAATGCCAAAATGACAAATTCATTTTCAAAGCTTTTACTATAAACACAATGATCTTCATCAATCATGTTAAACACATTCGACATAATTGTATGATGAAGTTTCAAGTACCATTGTGTTGAAGACTGTTTAAAGCTATAGATTGAACTCATCAATCAGCAAACTTTATGTTCGCTGCCTTTTTCGATGAAACCTATAGGTTATTCCATCCAATTCTCCATTGAGAAAAGAAGTCTTCACATCCATTTGATGAAGCTCTAGGTCCAAACTCGCCACTATGGATAGAATTAATCTTATGTACGTAAATCTTACAATAGATGAGAAAGTCTACTCATAGTCAATCTCTTCCTATTGTGTAAACCTAACGACTAGTCGAGCCTTATATCTTTCGATACCTTTATCAGCCTTTTGCTTTACTTTGAGAATCCATTAATTTCCAATTTGTGTCCTTCCACTAGATCAACTAATTCTCAAATATGGTTTTGATCTCATGGTTGCCATTTTTTTCTTCCATTGCTTTAATTCATTTTTTTTTAGATGGGCATGAAAAAGTCTTTTAAATATTTTTATGCTCTTTCTTGTATTGTGGGACCAAAAGGGCTTCGTTCAAGTTTTCGATTTTAAATCTTCGGCATGAAACACTTATCCTTTTAGATTTTTGCAGTTTTGAATTTTGATAAACAAGTCTCATATATTTATCGTGAGTCAAAAAGCTCCCACTAGGACTATGTTTCATACTCCCACTGGAGTCGGGAATACCATTTTCTTTTCTCCCACTGGAGTCAAGAATGTTCCCACTCGAATCAGGTCTCAAACATCCGGATCGTTTGGAGGATGAGGGTATTAACCTTTTTCCTCTAAATCCCTTCCACTCGGATGGAGTGATCCTGATGGTTTCTCTTTCTGAGATTAATCGAAAGTGAAATCTTAATTCACTTCACCCAACTTTAAAAATTAATCATCTTAAGAATATGACGTTTAGTGATTCTATCATTATGCCATTTTCTTGCTTATCCATGAAAATGTATCCTTTTGATACTTCAAAATATCTCACATAGATACTCTTTTCACCTCTTGATCTCAAATTTACCAAATTGAGGTATCATAGATGCAAGCATTACAACCCAAAAGTTATAAATGGCTTAGGTCAGTTTGTCGACCAGTCAACAACTCATAAGTTATGAAAGTGACAGATTTAGAGGGCATGCAGTTCAAAACATATGTGGCAGTCAATAAAGCATCTCCCCAATAGGAGATAGGCAAATTTGCTTTCGCCATCATAAATTTAACCATTTATAAGAGAGTCCTATTTCTCCTTTTCGCAATACCATTTTGTTGTGGATTTTTAGGAATTAACAACTAATGTTCAATCCTTTTTCATCACATAAAATTTTAAATTTATCTATAAGATATCACGGACCTCTGTCAGTTCTTAAAACTTTGATTCTTTTGTCAAATTGATTATCAACTAAACTCATATAAGTCTTGAAGCAACTCAATACTTCTAACTTGTGAGAAAACAAATAGATATGACCATACCTAGTATAGTCATCTATAAATGTGATGAAATAGTAGGCCCCATGCCTCACCCTCACATTCATTTGATCACATACATCAGGATAAACTATTGCAATGAAAATTTTGGCTCTAGTACATTTTTTGAATGATTTTCTAACTAGTTTTTCCTTTTAGGCAATGCTCGCACGTAGGCAATTCAACCTTATTTGAATTACTTATTAAACCTACTTTGACTAACTAACTCATTCGGTCTTTTTCAATATAATTTAATTTAGCATGCCATAATTTCACATTATTCTCATAACAATGTGAAAATAAGAAATTAAAGAAAAAATTAGTTTTACGTAAATAGTCATGGTCCACATCCATAACAATTAAATCATTCAGTACACAACCAGAACCATAATAGAAATCATTCAAGTATAAGCGTACATTGTCATCCTTAAAATATAAATTGAAAACAAATTTCAATAAGGTAAGAACATAATCTAAATTTCATAACAAAGACATCTCGATTTCTTGTTACAAGGTCTATTGGTTCTGAATCTAACATCCATAAAGAATGAAATTCAGAACTAGATACATAAATTTTACTCACTCTTGAATCAGAATAGTGTATCTTTTTAGGCATAATGCAGTCTCTTGCATAGTGTCTTTTTTATAGGCAATTGAAATATTGCACTCTTGAAACATTTACCTCCTTTTTGCCTTTGGACCTTTAGTGATTTCGTTTTTCCTTTTGCTATTCAGTCTCTCGAGCCTTTTCCTTCCTATTGTTGAAACTTCTTTTGTTGTTCTAGTTAGAACTCATTCTACCAGAATAGGACTGTGCCACATGCACTATGGCATTGACCTTAGTCGCTGTCAAAACGGTCCTTTTTAAGCTCCAAATGATAAACAACATCCTTTCACATTGTCCACATGAGTTAGTTGCATCCTTATATACTCTCAACTCTTGGATAAGGAACGGATAACAGTTTGGACCTGCTGCTCGTCAGTCAACTTATGACCAAATTCACTAAGCTCACTTATTTTTTTCTATCTCTTTTAGATGTTTTCGCATCGAATAATCATACTTTTCTGACATATATCAAATTTGATCGTTAAATATCAGAGCTTATTCAGAGTCACATCTCTAAACTTCTCCTGCAAAGTGATCCACAGATCCATTGCATTTTGATACTTGTGAAATTCTTATTTTTTCATGCCACATAGGCATCTTGGTCCTGCATATGCTAGGCTATAGTGTCATTCTCAGGTTCAGCCATAACCGAACTTGAGAGTTCAAGAGCCTCTTGCTCTTCAAGCACACACTGGATCTTCGTATTCTAGATTTTATAATTGTCAGTATTTAGCTTCATATCTTTATTAAGCTTGGTGATAATTAACTTGGAAGTAGCATCTATTAGGATCCTCTGATCTCTAATGGAACAATATTGCACGTATTTAAGGGAGAAAAGGCAACACATGTAATTTAGTATGCATCTGAAATAATAACCTAGTAAAATTTTCTATTAAGCTCAAATTCGAAAAGGTTACTAATAGTATCTAATTACCCTCTAAGTCCTAATGTCCAACCCTACAGGTTAAAATTTTATACATAATAAATTTGAATTATTGAATTATTAAGTTCTCAAACTTATGAGGGAATTTTTATTAAACCTCTACTTAATAAATATGCAATCATTTTACTCATAAAATATTGTAGGGCAATTAACAATGAAAACAAACACATTTATTATAAAGTTAAATGCCATCATAATAAATAAACACATTTATTTAACCAATAAATAAAATTCAATAATCCCAAAAATAAGACACTCATGTCAAATATCAATAGGAAACATAAATTCTATTTAACAAAAATAAACGCCAACTCAAATTAACACTTATGTCAACCGAAATTTTAGTAACCCTTACTTTTTTACAAGAAACATCTTTGGGCAGGAAGCCTTCACCACATAAGGTGTTTTTGCACACCCAAACACGAAAGCATGATGGTGTGACGTTCGTCAACACTCGAGCTAGACAAGTCCATGTATGTTAAACGTATAGTTTACTATTATATTAGTTTAAATTTAGTACTAATTAATATAAAGAATTTCTTTATGATAGGAGCGAGTATAAGAGAGTCTTGAACGTCAGACAGTGGATTCTGAGAATGTTGATCAGACTCAAGCATATTATGAGGCAATTGGCGGTAGGGACCGCCGTGGACAAATTTTTGGCTTGGGTTCTTTTGCAAACACTTACTATTTGCAATCCTCCTCATACAGTTGCCTCCTTTAGGCAAGCTGCATGTAGTGGTGAATGTGTTGAGCTTCGGAATATAGTAGAAGTACTGATGAATTGCATAAATGACATGTAAAATCAGATGGAGGAGATGAACTGAAAATTCACCACTCCACCGTAGCAGCCTGATCATCCACTTTCGCCAAAATATAATTTACTATTTGTAGTATGTTTACTTGATAATACATTACTATTACGTTCTTAGCAATATTATTTATTTAAATTAATATATTTTTAACCATATTATTTTTGTTCACTATAATATTTATGCTATTGATATTCTATCACTTCAAATTAAAAAAAAATAAAAAAATAATATAAAATTTTTATAAATTTTAATTAAAAAAATTTACATAACTTTAGCGATGGAAAGGGATTTTCCATTGCTAAATTTTATGACAGAAAGTATACTTCGGCTGCAAAATTAACGATAGAAAAACAATTTCCATCATTAATTTTAGCGACGGAACAATATATTCCATCGCTAAATTTGCGACTGAATGGCAATTTCTGTCGCTAATATTAACGACGGAATCATTTTTTCATCACAAATTTTAGCGATGAAAATTGATATTATGTCGCTAAAGTTACCGATGATATTTGTTTTTCCGTCATTAATATTTAGCTAAATTTAACAATAAACAAAGGAGCGACGAAATTTTCCTTTGCGAAATTCCATTGCTAAAAATTCTCTGGCACAGAACAAGAAGCTGTAAATTATTGAAAAGAAAGTCGAGCAAGTGTCAGATAAAGTAGACCAGCTTTCAAAAAGAGATCATTTGTTCCTCAAGCCATTAGTGATCTTCAACTTCAGATAAAACAAAGAACACAAGAGATGCTAATTTTGATAAGGCATAATGATCGTTTATCTCAAATTAATAAAAAAGTAGCAGAGGTTATCGAACTCAAAATATAGATTAAATAACTTGAAGCTTTACATCAGCAGCAACCTAAATCTCAAACACCTTTAGACCCTATGAATATGTTTTTTCACACCCTTTGAATCAGAATCTAAACTCCAAGAATGTGTTTTTCCTTTTCTACTCATTAAAAAGGAAAAGGATCGTTAAACTAACCAATAGCCATACTTGCCTTTGTCATTAAGATGAAAAACAAAACATCAAAAATTTTATTAAACACAAAATTGATTTGAAATTGAATTAAAATTTTCAATTAACAAACTGTCACGCTAGAACAATATTTTTTTTAATTCTATTTTGTCTAATATGGAAAAAAGAGAGAAGCTCCCGTATCGAAATATTATAAACATATTATTGGTTAAAAATAAAAATTAATAGTATTTTTATCCAACATTACATACTAGTATAGATAGCAAATGGATCGATATAAATACTTCCACGTGAAGCTGCAGTGTTGCAGCCTTGCCAAAGATCGGCACTATACAGTGCTGGTTTCTGGCACACCAGCCGGTACACCTGGCTGGCCCATGTCTGACGAAAACCGGCACAACAGTGTGCCGATTTTCAACATCCCATTTTCCAAATTAAGTTTATTGTAGCACCATTTTCACAAATATTTAAAATTTTAACACCAAATTAAAAAAAAAAAAAAAACCCTAAGGATTAGGCGTAAGCTGTAAAATTTTCTTTCCATTTTCGCCAAAATTACAATGCAGGTGTCCCTCTATTTTATTTTAATTCAATATTACTTCTAAGCTTTCAAAATTGAAATAATGTTGCACTCTCTATTAACGGTCTGTTAAAATTAATTGATTTCCATCCGTTGACCATAATATCTATTTTTGCTAAAAGTGCAATGTAGCTCCCTACTTTTAAAATTAAAGCAATGTCACCTCTTAATTTTTAAAACTGGAGCAATGTTACCTTTCCATTAATAGGCTTTTAAGATAATTCGTTCATGGACCTTAATAGTAGCATCTAATTCATTATTTAAATACATAAAGAATGTGACTGGACTCCAATTTTACATCATCATCCAAAAAATTAAAATAAAAGAAGAAATTAAAATTCCTCTATCCACTTTGAAAATTGCAAATCTACAAATTCAATCTAGGGGTGTTCAAAAATGGTATAAATCATTCATAATCCAATCCTTTTAACTTATTTTTTTCATAATTTTGTTGGGTTATTATAACCCATTCTAAAATTTAAAAAATATTTATATGGGTTATGGGTTATTATATAACCCAACCAACTACTCTATCTAATTATTATGTTAGACTCCAATTATTATTTATATCAAAATATAACACAGATCTAATATCAAAATATTTAGCATATTTAAATTCGTATGCTTATCATGTAATGCCCCAAAATTTTAGTTTTCGTAAATATTACTTTTTGGACCGTAAATAGTGACACCGGGGTGAATGATACCACCCAGGATCGAAAAATATTTTATTCGATTATTGAAAAATAAAATTCATGAGGAGTCTGAAAGTATGACTTGAGGTGAAATTGAGTTTAAATAAATTCTCAAAAGTCAAAAATAAAAATAAGACACAATTCGATTTAAATAGTAACGGCAGTTGACTAAATTTGACCGGACTTGAAAAAATGTTAGAGACCTCCGAAAAATTATTCTAACATATGGATTCACTCCAAATAATGCAAGGAAATTTTTAAGAGTGAAAAAATAATTTTTGGATGACAAAAAAAAAAGTTATCAGACCGGTAAAAAATTTTCGGACAGATAAATGACATCATTTTAACTCAAAATTTTTTATCAGGAATTTAGGATATAATTGACTAGCCATAAGGACACATGCCGAGGTAGTAAGTCATGACAACTTACATTTGTAGGCTAATGGCATTCTACACATGTTACTTATCTTATAGGATTATCATGAGATTATCAGAGCGTTGGCCCCCTAAGTGGTCACTCTAACATCGTTGAAGCGTTGGCCCCCTAAGTGGTCACTCCGACACTATCGAAGCGTTGGTCTCCTAAGTGGTCACTTCAACAGATTTTGAATCTTTGGGATCCTTGTCCCGCATATCCAGTTCGAGGATTTCTACTGGATATTATTGGGGGCAAAATTATAAATTTAAGTGGTAAAAAGGTAAATATATAATAATGTTGTAAGATAAGGGGCAAAATGATAATTATACAAGAAAATAATAATTTGAGGGCAAATGGTAAATTATGTGGGTAAAAATGGTAATTTGATAATAAAAGTTAAATTAGTGGCATAATGGTAATTATGAGATAAAAATTGAAGAAAAATAGGTAAAATAGTGATTATGCTAGAAAATATGAATAATATGATTAAAGTAGTAAACAGACGATAAGAATATGGATAATATGAATAAAATAATAATTATGTGGTAAAACTTTGTAATAAAGGACAAAATTATAATTTTGCAATAAAATGTGCATAATAAGGATAAAATAGTAAATAGGTGATAAAATGTAGAATATAAGGTAAAAGTATAAATATACGATTAAATATGGATAATATTAGTAAAATGATGATTTAGTGAGAGAAAAGCGCAGATAAAAATAATAAATAATAATTACGCAATAAAATAAATAAAATAAAGTAAAACGGAAATAAATAAGTAAAGCAAGTATGATAAGGGGAGAAACATAATCCATGTAACCTACTATAAACCAATCAATCCAATATAAAAATTTTATTTTATAATTCAGTTGAATTGGATTGGATTCAACCCATTTAAAATTTTAAATGTATTTGATAAAAATCAATCGTAAACCGTCCAACCCATCTTTGAACACTCCAATAATTTGATTCCAATTTAACAAAAAATCTCACATACAAAAATTAAGACTTTCCACTAAAAACTCTAGCGGAGTCTTGATCTTAGAATTAAGAGACTCCTCACTGCAAAATAGTCATATTCTCTATAACAAGATTGAGGCTATCTTTATTGCTACGGTCAGTTTGTTCATACCAAATGATAGGCTTTCTCTTAAAAAAATACTCTGTTGTTTGATGAAACAATTTTAAGGACTCAAAATCTTAGCCCTCTATAATAGTTTCTTCTTTTTTGCGTGAAAAAAAGAACACATACAATTAGAATTTTATTCTTAAAATTTTAATGATTTCAATAAAAGAAATAAATTTCTTTCTTTTAGTTTGGATAGATATTTTGTATATTTTAAAAAGACAATTAATAGAAGGATAATATTGCTTTAATTTTAAATGTTCATGAGTAATATTGTATCAAAGTAAAAATAAGAGGATTAAATTGTACCTTTAGCAAAACCATAATAAGATTAATGAATGAAAATGGATAAATCTTAACAACCGGAAGTTAACATTCCTTCAAATTTAAAAGTAATAAAGTAAAAAAATTATATTGCTTTTTCAGTGAAAGCAAATGTACGATTTTGCACATTGAATCAAAATCAAAATTTACCATTATATTGGTCCACGTTGGTGCACTGTCGTACTTAAACACTTCTCTTCTGATCTCTATAGCCATCATGATGATATATTTTTCTGAATGCTTTGTGATTGATGTGTTTCTCTCTATTCAGATATTGCCAACGTATTTCTCCAGAGGAGTCAAATATCTATGTTCTTGAATCGCATGCTCAAATTGTATCCGAAATAAAACACATTTGAAAGTCAAATTAATTGGCTGGCGTAGACTATTTCTAGAACATATCTGCTTTCCATTATGAATATAGCCAAAAAAATAAAAAAAATCACTTTCGATTGCTGGAACTATGATGTTCTTTGTTTTTTTTTTTATTTTCATTCTGTTATATTATTATTGAGATTATAATATTTTTTAAAAAATATTAACTATAAATAGGCACTTAATATAACAAAAATCATATTTTATTATTTAAATATATGCTAAAATAATATGGAATAAAGGCGGGTTTGGTCCCTCAACTTTTTGAAATAGGAAGATTTTTTTTCGAATTTTTTTAGTCAATTTTTACCTTTAAATTATTTAAATTTGAGAATTTACCTTTATGCTTTTTTACCTTTAAATTATTTAACTTATTAAAATGTACATATTTTATTTTTAAAGTGAATGATAGGTGATATTATTTGATTAGTTATAATACGAGATAAAAAAAATGATCCTATTTCTGATATTTTAGATATAAAAAAATAACAAAAGAAAAATTTTAGAGTAAAATTAATCCATTTCAAAAAGTTCAGAGAAAAAGAAATTTCTTTATCCCAAATAATACTAAACTTTCTCACAATATGTGCTAACATGAAAATTTAAAATATTCAAAGTAATACAATAAAATTCATGGATTTTAAAACACTTTTAGTTTAAATAATTGAAACTTTATCTATTTTTTTATTTATTAAGATTTGAATTTCATCTCCTCCATTATCAATGATGGATTAAAAAAAAAAAAAAAACCTATCAACTACGTAAAGACATATATATATATATATATATATATGCAACATGATTACTTAGGTACTCTTGTAACGTGTACTTTTCTAGCTTGACCGCTAAAGTGGACATTATTTTTCCCGCTAACCGTAAAGAGCTCTATAAATTTGAGCAATTTCCTTCAACTTAAGCACACAATCCTCCATACTCAAACCCCAATATGGATCTCTTTTCAAATTCCATAGCAATTCTCGGGGTCATAGCATTAGTGCTACTTTACAATGCATGGAGGGCTAAGAAAAATAAAACTAAAAGTGTTCCTTCTTTGCCACCACAAGTTTCCGGTGGGTTACCATTAATAGGTCACCTTCACCAGCTTGGTGGCAATAAACCTCTTTTCAAAATCTTGGCTGATATTGCTGATAAGTATGGTTCAATCTTCATGGTCCGGCTCGGAGTCCACCCGACTGTAGTCATCAGCAATTACAAGATAATGAAAGAGTTCTACACCACACAAGATAGAATTTTTTCTTCACGCCCACAATACAGTGCAGCAAAGTACCTTGGCTACAACTATGCAGCATTTGGCTTCTCACCTTACGGTACTTACTGGCGCGATATACGAAAGTTAACCATGGTTGAGCTTCTCTCAAGCCATAAGCTAAGATTAATGAGGCATGCTCAAATATCTGAGGTTAATTACTCTATGAAAGATTTGTACTTGCAGTGTAAAGAGAATAACAATGATCCTATGGAAGTTGATATGGGTGAGTTGTTTGAGAATATTGTTTTGAATACAATCACTAGCATGATTGCTGGGAAAAGATACTGTGATCGCCATAACAGCGGAGATGTTGAAAAGGGGCGTCATATGGGAGAAATAATTAAGGATTATATGCATGCAGCTGGTACATTGGTTCCTTCAGATTTGGTTCCATTCCTTGGATGGATGGACTTTTTAGGACCTGTGAGAAAGATGAAGAAGATTATGAAAGAATTAGATGATATTATGGAAAATTGGATTGAAGAACATGAACTGAAAGGTAACTTCATTAATGGTAACAAGAATTTTATTGATGTTCTGCTATCCACAGTGGAGGATGATTCCCAATTTGGCAATCCACGTCGAACTATTATTAAAGCAACAGCTATGGTGAGCTTTCTCAACATATTAATTTCAGTCATCTCTTTATTATATTATATTAAAAATATTTCCTTATTTAATTATTTATTTGACTTGAGTTTAGGCTGTTATAATTGGAGGCTCAGATACCACATCAATCACCATGACATGGCTGGTGGGCAACTTGTTGAACAACAGAAGAATACTGAAGCTAGCCCAAGAGGAGATGGACGAGAAAGTTGGAAGAGAAAGAAAACTGGAAGAATCTGATATAGAAAATTTGGTGTACCTGAATGCAATTATTAAAGAAACGTTACGCTTATTTCCACCAGGTCCATTAGCAACTCCAAGGGAGTCAATGGAAGATTGCACTTTATATGGATACCATATTCCTAAAGGAACTCGAATTTTCACAAATTTATGGAAGTTGCATCGTGATCCCAATATTTGGGAGAATCCTGAAGAATTCAAGCCTGAAAGGTTCTTGACAAGCCAAGCAAACTTAGATTATTTGGGTCAACATTTCGAGTTCTTACCATTCGGGTCGGGTAGAAGATCATGTCCTGGATTGCATTTTGCATCGCAAGTGATGCATTTGATTGTTGCTAGATTGCTTCATGGATTTAACCTCACAACACCAAACAATGAGCCTGTAGATATGACTGAGGGCATGAGTCTTTCCTTGGCAAGGGTAACTCCTCTACATGTCATGCTCACTCCACGCCTTGCTCCTCAACTTTATGATTAGTAGAAAACCTCATTAGTTCTACTTCGGGTCCTTTTTCGTCTGTCAAAAGCAAAACTACTTGCTTGGTATTTCAAATTTTCAATAATTGAAGAGAGTAAGAGTAATTCTTGTTTTTTTTTTTTTTTTTGAGAATAAGGGTATTATTTGTTAATTACCTCCTTTTATTTATTTTGTATTATGTGTTGAACTAATAATATATTTATAGGCCTCTCGTGGATTATCTAGACTAGATGGGATTTGGTGCAAATGATATTTGTCCGGTTATCACTACTTATGATCCAACTTATTTAATATAATAACCCATTTAAATTATAATCCAACCCGATCCATTTATAAACTAAAAAATTTTGATTCATTTATGAATTAATCCATCATAATACAACTCATTTGCCACTTATATATAGTTGTTAGTAAGAGTTTTAGTTTCGTTAGTTATTCTAATGTTATTTTTTTATGGCTTATAAAAATTACATCTCTATTATTATTTGATTATTTGTGCAATAAAGATAAATTGTTTAATTAATTAGATAATAAACAACCAATTGAGTAAATCAAATACGTAATTGTTTAATTGAATCAATACAAATGGTGATTAAAAAAATCTCATTGTATGGACTTTCTGATTATATTAGGTGATATACTATAAGTAGTATCATATTACAAAAGCCCATGTCCAATACTTGAGCCTAAGAAGGCATTGGAATCTACCTATGTGACCATACTTGGCCATGCTGCCCTCGTCATTCATCCACATTAAATATGAGAAAATTACACAATGAAAGGAACTATAAATAGCCCAACACATATTTTGGCAGACACTTTTGACACAATTTAAGAGCTTATCTCTCTACTTTCCTTATCTGGAATTAACTTGAGTTTTGAAGTGTTTATTTTTGGCACAACTAGAAAACTCAATCCTTTTTTTATTTTTAGATCAGATCAGTTTAAATACTAAAAAAAAATTGATTTTTCTAATTAGGCGGTTGAATAAAAACATGGTTTTATTCTGCTTGAACCTGAAAAAAGTAGCTTTTTGTTGAAAATAAGCCAATTGAAGATCAATAAAAATTAAGTCAAAGAGTATAGAAGTAGCGTTAGAATTAATATTTATGTTTAAATCATAATTAATCCGATTCTATAATCTTTATGATTTATTGTTTCATGTCTATATATTTAGGAATTATTTTAATTATGTTTATTAGAAATTTTACTATAAATATAAATATAAATATAAATATATAGTATAATGAATAAAATTATACTCCAAGTCTTTTGAGTTGTAAAATTATACATTGCTACATTTTTCTTTTGCGCTAAAAAAAATAATTGGCATCAAAGCCTTCTTTTTCAAGGATTTAAAAAAATATATACACAAAAATCTACGCATGTAATAATAAATAAATTTTTTACACATGCAATCATAAAAATTTTATGAAATAAATTTTCAAATTTGGACAGCGCAGATGACCGTCGATATTGAAGTTTTGAATATTTGTAATGCTGTAGAGAAAGATTTTGATGTTCTAAAAGTCAATTCAACAGTAATTCAAATCACACAAAAAATAAAAATAAAAAGGCGAAAAGACAGCTACACCCATAGCATGTCTATGCGCACTCGGGCTGTGCAAAACCGAACCGGAACCGAACCGAATGGATTTTGATCCATTTGGTTCGGTTTCTTCGGTTTTCAGTTTGTTCGGTTCTAAATCGAAATTAAATTTCGGTTATTTCGGTTCGATTCGGTTCTTAAAATTATAAAATCGAAAGAACCGAACCGAACCGAACCGAAGTTTTTAAAATTCACCATTTTACTTTTATATATATATATATATATATATATATATATATATATATATATATATAACCTAAATCTAAATATACACTATAGTTATATTAATTTACATATATGTTTTTTTTAATTGAAGTATATTAAATATATTATTAATAAGAACTTATATTGTATTTATTTTTAATATATATTTTTAGTGTAATTTTGTTAATTTATTAGAAAAATAATATGAAAAATTTATGTATAATTTTTTTAGTTATTTTAAATGGTTTTATTTTATTGAATATAAGTTAATTTAATTTATGAATGCATATAAGTTAAAAATTTAAAAAAAAAATCTATATTTGTGAAGAACCGATTGGACCGAACCGACCAAAATAATTTCGGTTTATTCGGTTTCGGTTCAAAAAATTTCGGTCTGCGGTTCGATTCTAAAAATTCCTCAACTTCGATTTTCGATTTATTCGGTTCGGTCTAAAATCGAACCGAACCGACCATTTGCACACCCCTAATGCGCACTTGTTTCACCTATAATTATACATCTGGGCACACCTGAAAACATAAGAGTCAATTGAGGGCCCTACACTACCATTAGAGCATAATAAACAAATATTTTCAAAAGCGGACTGCATGTTGACTCGGCATGCCAGGCCACCCTTGTCATTCATCCACAGAAAATATGAGAACGCTACACAGCGAAATGAAGTATAAATAGCCTCACACATATTCGGCAAACACTTTTGACACATTTTAAGAGCATATCTCTCTACTTTCACTTTTAACACTATCAACTTAAATTTTGGAATATTTATCTATCATTAACTTAAATTTTAAAGTATTTATCTTTGATACAATTAAAAAATTCATTCATTTTTTGAGTGCAGATCAAATTAATTGACGACCCCATCGGAAATCTCCCATTTTTGCAATTCATTTTAATTAGAAAGCATTGATATTTATTTTTGGTAGCTTCCAAACGTAACAAATTTAATTTGCCCCATAAAATTTTCAAATGTCTGGTTTATATAAGCATTTTTTAAATTGGCTGGCTGATTAATATTCTATAACATATATAGTTTTTTTTTTTTAATTTCTGGAATTGACAAATATTTTTTTAAGAGTGAAATTAGAGGTGTCAAAATTAAGCCAAACCCACTCAAAAAAAATTGACCCAAACTCAACCCAACTAAAAAATTGACCCATTTAAACCCACCCAAAATCTACCCACATAAAATACAATCCATTTGGATCATTTTTCCTAAATCCAATGGGTGTTTGTTCCTTTCTTCTTTTGTTTTTTTCATTATTTCTTGAATATTAAAAACTTTTACTTTAATAAACAAGATTTTTTGCTTAACCTGTCTCGCTGTATTATTATTGTATAATTTGTATGTGTATTTTGTTGGTTAGATTTATAACGGCCGAGTTATCAGGTTAATCGTGAATAGTATTTTTCGACGGTAAATAGTGCACTGGAGGCAAAAATTACACCCGAACGTAAATAATATTTTATTTGACCATCAGAAAATACTTGTCACAAGGAGTCCGATGGTAAAATTTAGAGAAAAAATGAGTTCAAATAAATCTCAAAAAGTCAAAAAAAAAAAAAACTCGGCTCGTTTTAAATGTTACCCGGTTTGACCAAGATTTGACTAGACCTCTAAAAATAACAAATGACCACTAAAAATTATTTTAATAGTATATATAGACTTAGATTAATATTTAGAAATTTTTGACAGCGAAAAATTAATTTTTTGGTAACACTGAAAATTGTCGAAACGGACTGATTTAAATGTACTAGATCGAGAAACGGACTCTGTTTGAGCTGAAATTTTGCAGGGTAACTAATTTATATATTTTAAGAATTATAAAATTAATTTTGGAAGAAATTGAGTTTAGAAAGTGAGTGAAATAATTTAGAATTACATAATTGGCTTAAAAATGGCAAAAATGGCCACTTGACTTATGAATTATTGTGTTGTTGTGCCCCTGTGTGTGACTGTGGATTGTTTGAATTGTAGAAAGGGTATGTTATATATATAACCGTTATACTGTCAAAATTTTTACCAAATGAATAGTAAATTGGACAGTTATAAGTCAACTGATATCCCGATCCGTTTGGATCTCCACCGACCCATTTGGGCCAACATTTTTATAATATTTTTTTAGTATCCCGTTATTATGTCGATAATTATTTTTCATTAAAAAAAATCAAATGAGTTGACCTAAATTCATCCAACCCATTTGGGTATTGACCCATTTATGACCTAACCCAAACCCGCCCAACCCACCCATTTGCCACCTCTAATACATTATTTAATTCTTTGTACATTTAATAATTCAATGTATATATATATATATATATATATATATATATTCTGGAATTGACAAATATATTTTTTTTTGAGAGAGAGTGAGAAACACATTATTTAATTCTTTGTACATTTAATGATTCATTGTACACTTAACCTAAATTGAATAAATAAAAAAAAAAAAAACTCGTCATACATGCTCAAACAGTAACTATATTAATTTGATTTCTCCATCTTGAGCTGTAGTAGAAATTAGTTTCCCACCTAACCCATAAAAGTGTTGAGGAAATCTTTAGAATCAATAACATAAATTTCATTCTCATTATATATATATATATATATATATATATAAGTTTATATTTAAACTATAAATTTAGGTTACTAATTTACTAATTTCACTAATCAACTAAACCCATAACTACTAACTACACTAACGCCATCAACACAATTAACTAAATAAAAATAAATAAAAAAATATTATAAATATATAAAAATAAAATTAACTAATTTAATTACTAATAAGATAAAGAAAGTCTTTATCTAGAAGAGAGAGGAGCTGATTAAAAATTTCAAGCGGTAAAAAGTGAGAGCCGGTCGGATGGTTGAGACCTGCAATAAAGAATATCCGGTCAGATTAGGCGTAAGCATTTCAAAACTTAAGTTAGTAGTTTTTTAGAGAGAGAAAATGCTTAGAGAGAAAGTCTCAGAGATTTGATACACTACAAAAAAAAGTAGTTTTAGCGACTAAATTTAGCGACGACGATCTTCCGTCGCTAAAATAGCGACTAACTTGCGACAGATTGGAAATTTTGTCGCGAAATTTGACTTTGGAGGAAAATAGCGACCAAATAGCGACTAAATAGTATTTAGTCGCTAATTTTTTGCCGCGAAAATTGCGCGCCATAAATAGCGACTAATTTAGCGACTAAATATTTAGTCGCTAAATTATAGCGACTAAATTGTAGTCGCTATATTGTGCCGACGATTTTGCGAGTAAATAGCGACAAAATTTTGTCGCAAAATTTAATATTTATTTTGCGACATATTTAGCGACTAATTTTAGTCGCAAATAGCGACTAACTATTATAGTCGCTATTTAGTCGCTATTTTGCGATTTTTTAACAGACTCAAATAACCTAAATCCCCAAAATTGCTAAGTTATCCCAGTGAGCGAAATAACCCGAAATCCTCTATCCCCCTCAACCGGAGTTGCCGCCTACGATCGCCGGAGTTGTCGTCGTCGATAAATCAGCCGTTGCTCACCTCATTTTTACGGTGCGAAATCAGGGTAATGAGATCGATCAAAGTTCTTCGTTTTAAGTTTTCCAGATGGTTGGAGGTTGTGAGGTTTAGTTACATTGCGCAATATTGATTGTAATTTTCGTATTTCTTGCGAGGTGGAAGGCGCGTAGGATACGAAGGGAGGACGAAGGGCAACAGATCGGAGTCTCTGCCATTAGAACCCAACAGTGAGCAGCCTAACGAGGAAGAAGGTATGTTCAGTATTTTGACCCCGAAATTTGTATGTTGTTCTTCATCTGTAAGCTTGAAAGAAGTGATTTTTGGTTGTAATTGATTTGGTAATCAATAATTTCGGTAATTGTTGCTAAAAACAAGCTAGGTTGCGATCTCTGCTGCTTGATGGTTCGGTTTGTCTTATGTTTGAGATTCTGTGTTGCAAATACGCTAGCTTGTAGTGATTTGCATGAAGTTTGATTTAAGCCTGTTAGTGCCTATGTTTATCTGTCGGTGTGTGCTTCTGTTAGTAGGGCAAGCTTGCTGAAATGTAGTCTGGAATTCGAGTGCTGAAATGTTGTATATCAGAAACAAAATTATGAAATTAAATCATCAAAAATTTAAACTAATTTAATATATTATGCAAATTAATTAAACTTGATGACCTGAATTTAACTAAGATAAAAAAAAAAAGTAAAGACCAGATCAATCTTTTCTCCAAGTTCCTGTTAAATCTCGCCAAAACCAAAACCCTAATCGATTCTAGTATCATATTCATATGCTTACCGTTTAATTTCTGTTAATATTTACGATTTTTCAATTTCTTTTCCATTGCTTGATTTGTCATCAACTTTATTTATGTAATTCCATAATACTGCATGTTAAAACTTCTTGAAAACAATTAAAATGATTAAATTTTGCTCCTAAAAAATCTGTCCAGAAGTTATTTTTATTATAGAGTTCTCCACAATTGTGTTTCTTATAATTTATGCAAAGCTTCCTTTGAAAGCTATTAAACTCTATAAATACCTATAAAAACTGTAGGAAAGTAGAGAGATATTATTAAGAAAAGAACATAGAAATATCTTGTAAAGTGCTGCTGCTAAAAACATCCATAGAACTCTGTCGCTAAAAGAACAAGACCTGGTCCCCAAATATGCATGACAGATTGTCGCTAAAAATCTGATAGGTCAGTCGACATTGCCTGCGGAATTCATCATACAAGTTTCAATTAGCAATATTTGTTCACAAGAGAAGACCGTAATTTACTGACAATAAGATTAAAGTATAAAATGAACAACGTAATGAATGAAACTTCCCACAAAAGATTATAAATTCTTACGACTCATTAAAAAATTTATGCAACTTCTTAATTTAGTAACTTAATTTGTTCAGCAACTCAATTATCTGATTTAAGCTATTGAGCTAATTAGATGCCACTCTGCTGGCCTTATTTATCCCATTTTCTGCTTGTACTTCTGAAATTATTGTATATATTGCGGCTAATTCAATCTATTTTACCTCTGATTTGGAATCCTAATAAAATTTCAACAGAAAAAGCTTTATATATGCACATATATTTGAGTCACTTGATTGACTAAATTATTGATTGTGAGTCTCTTTAAATGCTTAGGAGACCATCTTTATTTTATTTTATTTTAATCAATTTGCCCGATAAACATTTTAATCAACATTCTTCTGGATATTAATCTAATTTTATAAAATACTAATAAAATTATTTTTATACATCGCGCATTCATCAAAGATTTATAGGAAATAGGGTTGTGTACCTTATTAATGTTTCATTTAGGTCTCCTTAAAGTGGATGTTGCTGGAAATTTATTGTTGCTTTCACGAGATTAGGACTCTTCACTACTAATCCATTTGAGAAAGTCTTCAAACCATACCCTTAATCCATATATGTATATCTTGGTGACTAAACTTTGTAATTTTCTTATTTTTGTGCAAATAAAGGAATTCTTGAAAATATGGAATCTGATGATCGTAGTTGGATGTATAATCGGCGGGATGCAAGCGGAAGGACTAATGCATCATTTGTTTATGGAATAGAAAGTTTCATCAAATTCGCTACTTCTCATCCCGAGGAAATGAGTGGCGGAAAAATTAGGTGTCCATGCATCCGATGTGTGAACCGCAAGTTTCATGAGGCGGATACAGTTATGAATCATTTATTACGTAAGGGATTTGTTCGAGATTATTTAGTTTGGAATTGCCATGGAGAGACACACATAACTCAAAACGAGTTAAATTGGGTTCAAACACTGAATGAATCAGTGGATGGTGGAGAGGTAAGAAGTTCATATCAGCAGATGGTACTCGATGCAGCTGGGTCTAGTTTTAATCCCGATAACCTTTGGCAACGGTTTAATCAAGAAGGTTATAGTACTTATAATGATGAACAAGTACCTATGTCTAACCCCAACATACCTGGACCCTCAAATTATGTTGGAAATGATATGAATGAGGCACCGAACCCACAATGTCAACAATTTTATGATCTTCTTGACTCTGGTAATGCACAGTTGTATCCTGGTTGTGATGATCATTCTCAGCTGTCTGTAGTTGCAAGGATGTTGCATGCCAAATCAGAATTTAATCTTCCAGAGAGGTTTTTCGATGCAAACATCCAATTGTTTAAAGAAACTTTGCCTGAAGGTAACATACTGCCAGACAATTTTTACCAAACGAAATGTCTTGTTAGAAGCCTAGGATTGCCTGTCCAAAAAATTGATTGCTGCAATGAAGGATGCATGTTGTTTTGGCATGAGGATGAAAATTTGACACAGTGCAAGTTTTGTAATCACCTAAGGTTCAAAATGAGTGGCGGTTCCCATAGGCAAAGGGTGAAAGCATATAAAAAGATGTATTATTTTCCTCTAACACCTAGGCTGCAGCGATTATATCAGTCAGAAGCGACAGCGAAACATATGAGATGGCATTATGATCATGTCCAACCTGATGGGGTTATGGAGCATCCTTCTGACTCTCTAGCTTGGAATCATTTCAATGAAACTCATCCGTCTTTTGCTGTTGAGACTAGAAATGTTAGGTTGGGGTTATGTACAGATGGTTTTCAGCCATTCGGACAATATGGGAGGAAATACTCATCATGGCCGGTAATTGTTACGCCTTACAATCTACCCCCTTGGATGTGTATGAAAGAGGCTTATATGTTCTTAACTGTTATTGTGCCAGGGCCGAGGAATCCTAAGCAAAAAATTGACGTATATCTACAACCCTTGATTTATGAGTTGATGGAATTGTGGAATATTGGAGTGTCTACATATGATGTGTCCACTAAGCAAAATTTTATGATGCGAGCTGCGCTTATGTGGACAATTAATGATTTTCCAGCATATTCAATATTGTCTGGTTGGAGTACCACTGGAAAATATGCATGCCCTTATTGTATGGAACATACACAATCTTTTAGACTAGAGAGTGGTGGGAAACAAACTTGGTTTGACAATCATAGGAAATTTCTTCCTCGTGATCACCCCTTTAGGAGAAACAGGCGAAACTTTAGAGTCGGTCATGTCGAAACAATGCCACCACCACCAATTAGAGATGGGGAATATATTCTGCAAGAAATTGAGCAGTGGGGTTTAGTCAAAGCAACTGAGCATGATGCCGACGAGATTAATGGGATCATATGTCAGTCTTGTGGGTGGAAGAAGCGAAGCATATTTTGGGATTTGCCTTATTGGAAAACAAATATGATGAGGCACAATCTTGACGTAATGCATATCGAGAAAAACGTTTTTGACAATGTGATTAACACAATTTTGAATGTTGAAGGGAAAACCAAGGACAATGCGAAATCACGTTCCGACTTAGAAAGATATTGCTGCCGTCCAGAGTTGTCAATGGATCCAATTACTGGCAAGTATCCAAAAGCATGTTACACATTGGATAAGCAAGCGAAAAAAGAACTGTTTGATTGGTTGAAGGAACTGAAGTTTCCAGATGGATATGTCTCAAATTTAGGTCGTTGTGTTGACATGGTGAAACTTAAATTATATGGCTTGAAAAGTCATGATTGCCACATATTTATGCAACGATTGCTACCTGTTGCCTTTCGTGAGCTACTTCCTGGACCTGTGTGGCAGGTACTTACAGAGTTGAGCTTATATTTTAGGGACTTGACATGTAGTTCTATCCGTCTGGAGGACATCGAGGCGTTGGACACCAACATTCCTCTAATAATTTGCAAACTTGAAAAGATATTTCCTCCGTCCTTTTTTGACTCAATGGAGCACTTAATGATACACTTACCACATGAAGCAAGGATTGGTGGACCAGTACAATATCGATGGATGTATCCATTTGAGAGGTACAATATGATGGCATATATGGTAATTAATATATTGATTTATATCTATATATATATATACACACACACACACATTTTTGTAAAGGAGGATGAGAATATTGTGTTGGAGTTTGCTGGGAAAATTTGAATAAATTTGTGATTTTTGGAAGTGTTAAATGAATTTTTTCTTGCAGGAGGATGGCAATAATATGGGGAGGTTATGGCCAATTTTTTTTTTTTTAAATTTTTTTCAAATATTCACCTCATATATTGCTTTTGATTTGGATTTTATTGAACCAATGATATACATACATATTACTTAACAATACATTGATTGATATATATATATATATATATATATATATATATATATATATATATATATATATATATATATATATATATATATATATATATATATATATATATATATATATATATATATATATAAAGGAGGATGTGAAAGTTGTGTTGTACTTTGTTGGGGAAATTGAAATAAATTTGTGATTTTTAGAAGTGTTAAATGAATTTTTTTGTTACAGGAGGATGGCAATAATATAGGGAGATTATGCCAAATTTTTATTTTAGTTTTCTCAATGTCTCACTTTCTATTTCTTTTGGAGCTAATTTGCTTGTCAATCCATTGGTGAAATCAATAGACACGCGTATTAGTTAACAATATGTATATTGATTGAGATATATATGTAAAGGAGGATGAGATAAATTGTGTTGGAGTTTGTTGAGGTGATTGGAATTAATTTCTAATTCTTATAAGTGTAAAATGAATTTTTCTTCACAGGAGGATGGCAATAATATGGGGAGATAATGTCGAATTTTTTTTGAATTTTATTGAAAGTGTTTACTTCATATATTTCCAATAAAATAGGATAATAATGCAAGTGCATGTTTTACTCGTAGTAATTTTTTTTGAGAAATTTTTATTACTGTACATGATATAGGAGAAGGAGATGGGTCGACCACCTACGATTCCCGAGGCTTATCTGCACACACACATCATAAATCATGATGGGAAAACTTATGTGGCGGATCGCAGCAGGGAGGTTCATGTAAGTATCAAGTATTTTACTAGTTACTCAAGTATGCAGTTGTCTACATGTTATATTAGTATAAATTTTATAATATTTTTAAATTTACGTTTATTCAATATTGTTATCATTTTATAGGAGCGATATGAGCAACTCCGATCAGAGAGATCGCAAGATGATTCATCTATCGATGAGTCGGAGTTGTTTATCGAGGCCGCACGACGCAACAA
This sequence comes from Excoecaria cochinchinensis, assembly GCA_947683425.1. Lineage (NCBI taxonomy): Eukaryota > Viridiplantae > Streptophyta > Magnoliopsida > Malpighiales > Euphorbiaceae > Excoecaria > Excoecaria cochinchinensis. The sequence goes on along the minus strand of CANTUQ010000175.1, from coordinate 1,013,208 downwards.
AAGGAAAGCAATTTATGGTCTCGGCTCATATGTCCCTCCTGGTCTTCATCAATCCGGTCCATCATGTGCTGCTGGTGCAAGCACTGCATCTCATTCTGGTGGTGCATGCCTGACAAAGGAAGACGTCGAGGAGATTGTAGCACGAATGATTCGTTCGTTGCTTCCTCACTTCTCCTCTCAGCCACCAGTCCCTCAGCCCAGCACCACTACTGCATCACCCGCACCACACGATGACATTGGGCCTTCAGGTGCAGGCGGTTCAGACCCCCATACAGATTCTCACTGTGGTGGTGGTGGCAGTAGTTCCAGATGACTTTAGATATGTTTTTTTTATGACATTATTAGTATTACATTATATACATATTTATGATACGATAAATTAATATAATTATTAGTACTTTTAATTATTTGTTCATTATGAATTAATATTAATTACATATGTTTTGGATTATATGTTTCTGAAATGAATTTGATTATATTTTATGTTGCTAAGAATGTGAGTATTTATTTCCCGGTGTTCAATATATTAATTTATTTTATTTTGTAGAAAAAGGAAATTTTTTTTTAATAATTATTAGCGACGGATTAGCGACAGCAAAATCCGTCGCTAACACAAAAGTCGCACTTAGCGACTAATTACAATACAATCGCAAAAAATTTAGCGACTAAATTTTATAGCGACAGATTGTCGCTAAAATAGTTACGAAAAATTGCGACTAAAATTATGGTCGCTAATATTATTTAGCGACAAAAATTGCAACAAAAAATTGCGTCGCTATAACATGCTTTCCTACGAAAGGCGACTGATAATTCGTTTATTAGCGACGGAAATAGTTAATTTTAGCGACTAAATTTAGTCGCAAATTTTAGCGACTGCTTACTCTTTTAGTCGCTAAATTTTTTGCGACGGCCTGTATTGCGACATGGCGTCGTCCAGTCGCTACAACCAATTAGCGACGAAATTTTTAATAATAGCGACTAAAAGTGCCGTCGCTAAATGGCTTTTTTTTTTGTAGTGATACCTGGTGCCACTGTTTGTTGGGCTATTTATATGAGATAAGAGAGGTGCACTTGAATACCTGGGAAGTGATAAATGGCACTCAGAGTAGATGAGTGGCAAAGCAACAGGGAGCAGGTGAATGGCATGGCGCTGCCTTATGTCAGTGGGTTGATTGGACGTGTTGTCACATTAATCCGATCGGACGTGGCGCTGCCTTCATGCTCAAGGTTTGTGCTCTTTGCTGATGGGCCTTGGGTCCTTCCAGGTGGATTGAGCCGACTGAATGAGCCTCTTTGGATATGTTATTTATGGTGTTATCACTTGTTTTCCCTGAAAAGGGTCTGATCGGGTATAAATTTGCCTTGAGTTGCTCCGATCAGGGAAAGTTTACTTTGAGTTGTGCCAATCGGCGAGAATTTCACGCTGAGGTGATCCGATCGGTAGACATCCGTTGGCAGAATTTTCGAATTTTTAAAGGCGGTCATCTAAATAGACGCTCCTGCTCTGACAGTTGTCTCATTTAATACTGCACGTGCAACGAGAGTGATGCTTCATTCTTCGTACAACAATGATTGTTTTTAGGACACGTGGCGATCATCCAGTGGAGAGGTGTTTGGCGTCTCCAAGAAGTTTTTGCCTATAAATAGGTAACTTTTGGGCAGTTTTTCTTCACTTTTCAGCGATCCTTAGAGAAATTCTGCGAAAATTTCTTCTCGCCTCTTTCAGCCTTCACATTCTGGTGGCTTTTGCTATCTGTTTCCTGAAATTTTTCAAAGACCCTACAATTAAGTAAGTAATTTCTTCTCGTTTGCTTTTGATTTTCCTCTTTTTTATTCTATAGACCCGAATTAAACTGAGCATACCGAATAACACTATCCGAATTAATATTTTGAATCGAATTATTCGGATTATTCGGGTCGGTTCGAATTTTATACACCCTAATTGGTAGTATATAAATTGCAATATTCATACAATTATATTATATATTAACGGAGCCATGCGATAAGCACATTGAAAACTATTCTTTCGCCTTTTACTAAATAATACCGTGTACGATAATTTTTCGTAGGTTCCCTTTATCTAGAATATTATATATTATATATTATATAGATGATTAAATTATTCCTATGGCGTCGGGATATGGAGGTTTCCTCTATTCTCACGCATGGGAAAATTAGTTTTTTTGCCTCTATATAATATGTCAAAAATGGCAAGCTATTTTACCTTTTAAATCTTTTATTTAAAAATGCTTTTATGATTTTAAAAATTAGTGATGGGAAGGAGAAGGATACAACCCACAACGAACAAGCAAAACAGATTTTTTCACTTGAATGAACCTACCGGAAGCAATGTTTTCAAAAGTGGATCGGATACCGATTCGGTCTGTCAACTGAGTTATGAGTCAACTGTTTGAATCGAGTTAATTTGAAATTTTTATCTTTTTTTAAATATAATTATTTATAAAAAATTAAAAATATTTTATATAAAAAATACATTCAAACAATCTATTAATTATCAAATATCAATATATTAATTTTTGTTCATTTATTTTACTACTTTTAGCAATAATAGTAAAAAATTAAATACTATAGCTGAATTTGTCTGTTAAATATTTTGATTTATAAGGAAAATGCATTTTTTACTTTATAAATTTTTTAATTTTAATTTTAATTTCAATTGTAAAATTTATTTTTATAATGTTACCTAAATATATTATTTTTATAATTATCATGTTCATTTTCATTTCTTTCTTAATATTTCATTACATTTAAATTATGTAGTTATTCAATATCTAAAAAATAAAAAAAAAATATGGTGGAAACAATTTCACATAATTTTTAATTTTATCAAGTCTAATATTAATATGAATTGATTTTATTATCAAATATAAATTTTTGATTGAACAATATCCAATAGCTAATAATTCGGATTATAAAAATATATTTTAGGGATAGATTTAGAGTATATCCTATTTTTTCCAGTCCAACCTGATTTTTTCCGGTCTAAGCCTGGTTTTTGCATATTCTGATTTTCATTTGGATCAAACAAGTTTTCTTACTTGTTCGCAGTTGAACTGGTTGGACCGGTCAAGTCAACCCGATTTTTAAAACATTAACTAGAAGTAATAATGAGCAAAATTACAGTAAAACAGATTAAGTACAATCTGCCCAAAATATGTATAAATCTAAAATAAGCCAATACGAAACACAATTTTTTTTTAATGTGGCAAAAAATTGTTGGTTGTGAAGGATAAAAACCATGGAACTTCTCTTGATCCAAACAAATGAAATTCACTATCAAAATAATTTTTTACAATGATTGCATATATCCACAATATGCCACCAGTAATAGCTTAATCACAGACAAACATAAAACAAAAATATAACAAAAAAACAATGAGTGAAATTACCAATCCATATAAAATTGGACAAAGTTCTAGTTATTCAAATGCAATTTTTACCATTCAAATTAAAGAACAAAGAGTTTGATTGTTGATAAAAATGAAATTGGTTACGGCAGAAAGTGTCCAGAAAACAGGCTACTTTTACAATAAAATCTCAACTCCCTGACCTCTAAAAATGATTTTCACCGTTCAAAATGAAGAATTGTAGTGTCTTTTAAGTGTCCACTAAAATTCAGTTCAATCAGAGTTCAAATTAATATTCGATTCCCAAAAAAGATAGAACATGTCAAATCTAAAAATTACCTTTTTCTCTTAAAGTGACGGTTAAAAAAAAAAAAAAGGTGGCAGATATAGTTCGATAAGTTTAATTTTTAAAAAATAAAAGCTAATTTCAGTTTTTATTTTTTGAAATTTAAAAATTGTATCATATTTTTTACTTATATATGCATATAGTGTTGTTTGTAATATATATTGATAACATTGTGGAGAAAATTCCTGTGATCTGTTACCTGCAAAAAAGAATAAGGGACCTGTGGAGATTTATGAGCACTCCGACGGTCAAGTCAGTAATTGACGAATAATGAATGAAAATTCAAAAAGAATTCGAGTCCCTGTAATACCTGATTTTCTGGATATTTATAGAGTTATGTAGTCGATTCTGAATAGGAGTTTATGTTCCTATTTAGGTAGTACCCCAAATTAAGCAATATTCCTTTTTAGAATTATTTTGTTATCATAAGTCCCCCCTCCAGTATATGATATTTATGTCAGTATTCGGGTAGGAAAAGAAAAAACACCAGGCCGCTGAGACCGAACTAGGTAAAGAAAAATTTGAGCTTGGAATATGGTGTTCCGAGCTAGAAGAGAGCAGCAGGTTTAGCTGCTGAGAAGTGCCTTGCTTTTAGTCAGAAGTTGTCTGATGTTGTTAAACAGCGATGTTCGGATATGGACTGGTCTTGGTTGGACGATGTGTATCCAGATGAATAGGCCAACTTGTATTTTGCTTGATGGCATTATAGCCGAGTAAGTGTTAAAAATGTGCTCAATGCTGAGTATGAGGATGCACGCCCTGTCGGCGGTAGTATTGAATGTACGCCCTGTCGGCGGTAGTCTTGGATGTGCGCCCTGTCAGCGGTAGTATTGAATGTACGCCCTGTCAGCGGTAGTATTGGATGTGCGCCCTGTTGGCGGTAGTATTGAATCGGTTGTTCAATGGCGAAAATACCGAAATTTCATGCTCGAATGGCGAACTTGCCTAATTGAGCGAGCTAACAATGAGATAGATGCTCTTAAGGCGTAACTGCCTGAGTGAGCTAATAATGAAACCAAGTGCTCGTGGCGAACCTGCCGGGTTTGCAATAGTATACTAGTAATATAGTTTCAAAATAAACTGCACTGTAGGTAAAATGAGCGAATAAACATTGCCTGTTGTAAAACTTTAGTTGCATGAGCTTGCTCTTCCCCCCAAAATCGAACTGAGTGAAAACTCGGCTTATGCCAGGAGATGACAGTTAATTTTCAAACCTGTAAAAAGTTTCATTTTGACTTTTGCCTCGTGGGCGAACAAGTTAGCATATGTATAGCATAAAAGCAAATTCAGTAAAAATACTTGCACAAGGCAATTGATTAGCTGCACAAGCTTTTACTCCCTATCTTGGGAATAGGTTTGTATTGTATGTATTAGAATTTAGCTAACAGAAATATATTGAATAAACAATAAAATCACATGTAGTTCAATTGAGAGATGCATATAAAAGTGCAATAAAAATATACTTGAGAGAGAAATGTCCTTGCAAAAAAGCATGTAAGAAGCATACTTGTCCCTTCGAATCTGATAGCTGCCTTGGTGTATTACTGTTCTTGTTTGTATTATTTCAAGCTTTTAAAGAATTCAGTTGATAGAAATTAAAAACCCACTTGTCTTTTTTGGTGGATTGTTAGTTAAACGAAAGCAAGTTGAAGAATAATAAAAATCAAGGCGATGAAGGTAATAGATGCAGTAAATATCTGAAAAATATAACCAAGTCGCGTATAAACATACTTACATGAGTGAGTCAGATTTTGGCTCAAATATCATAGTTTGACGGAGTATTGCAAATTGATAATATTTAAATTGCAGCCTTTGCATATCTACTGAAAGGTGACTTGCAATAGAAAACTTGTTAAAATAAATTTGGTCAAGCAGTACTCAATTTCATGAAGATTTAAAGTAAGATAAGAACTTAGTATAAAAGACATAATTAACATTATATTGGCATGAGAAAATGCACATATAAGAAAGCTTTAACATTTTGTAGAACCAAAATAAGCTTTCAAATAAATAAGAGCATAATAAGAACATAAAAAAACGAAAATACAAAGCACACGGCATAAATATATTTGCTTCAAGTGCACACACACCTCATCAGCCTAACTGTTAACCATGGTATGGACATTATGCTTATATCACGAAGTGGATCTTTGCAGTGTGAATTAATAGAGTGGAATATATTGCAGCAGATTATGCTTAAATATATAAGAATTCCAAAATTGGGATTGCTACCCGGAAGCACTCAACGGGACCATCTAATAAAAATATAGCCATTGGTCACGATAACCCGCAAATTCAATAAATTGCTTTGTCTCTTAGCGTTCTTCCACGTGAGCCATAGAAGGATATAACAAATGTGACCAGTAATATGAACCAAATGATGTGCAAGAGAAAAAGCTTTCAACAAGATTGCTGCAAACTCAGTTTGAATTTGAATGCTCAAACATTTAATAAGAAACCAAATTTAATCCTATTATTTAATAAGAAACAACAAATTTGCATAGAACAAGCAAAGATAAACAACCTCAGTTTGAATTTGAATGTTCAAACATGCAGAAGCTAGACAACTATTGAAAAATTCATTGCTGGATTTGAAATTTGATCAAGGGATTTCATAGTCGTATATTACTGCAGGAAACTAGCAAGTGGAAGAATAGGGAGCCTATAACAATTTGTAGATTCCAGAACATCTCATGTCGACTGTTCGATATTTGGAAGGCGAGTTCTTGTTCAAGTTTTAGATGTGTATGATATAAATCTTTTTAGCTCACATGATCCCCGCAAATAAGAAATTCGATATGTAAGTGCAGTAATTCGATGTTGCCTCTGGATCTCCATTTAAACTTGTTATAGAAAACACAAAAAACTAAAATATCAATTAAATGAACCAGCACCATCTTATAATTGATGATTTATGCCAATACAAAATGCAGAGTGTCACTATGAAATTGATAAAGAAGTAGGCATGTTAGCTTGCGAAGCATTTAGCCTTATTTGTTGTAAAGAAAATAATTTGACATTAGACAAATTTATGCTATAGTAGAAGCTAAAAAGTGACAGTGCTCAAGCTAGCAATATAGCTTAGAAATGCTTAAAAATAATCATATAGTTCAAAGAAGAACTTAGCTGAAAATTCAAACATAAAAATCAGCATACTTACCTCATAAGCAGAGCTTAAAGTTGTAATCCTTATACTCTGATACTAATCCTCATAAGGTAGACCAGACTTGCCCAATTCTCACACAAACAAGAAGACAAATGATTAAAATTAAGCATTTGATTTATATTAATAAATATGTGTGGACTGGCCTCACTTATGTTACTTGGCAGTATGATCACCAGCGATTGGGAAATGATGATTCCTTTCATTTAGTTTACTCAAAGCTAATATGGACCACTATCTTTTGCTATGAAATTGTATTAATGAGAATCCAAACGCAATCAAAAATTTCACAGGCATCGAGATAAATCAAGCCTAAATTCAGAAATTTCAATGAGGCTACCATATGATCAAAGAGCTGATTATTACATATGATTGGAGAACTGAAAATTCAGATTTTGGTACCTGGAAGGTGCAACGATTTACCGATTCGACATAAAATGTAAATTTTCTGCCATTTTGGTCCCCGTTGCCGATCACTGGAGACTCGTCGAAGCTTCGCCGGAGGTCCAGCGGAGATGATACCACTGCTGGCTTGAACCCCACGGTGCCAGGACTCCATTCCCGGTGGTCACGCGCCGGTACGCTGAGCCGTTTGACCGGAATCCTCATCAGAAGATTCGGCCCACCTCCCCTCCGATCTCTCCTTCGTCGGCGATTGAAGGCAATCCATGCACGCCAAGTGATTCGCCGGGCCGCTAGGATTTAGCTGCTGTCGCGCGTGCTTCTTCTCGTGGCCGGAGATGACCGGAACAAGCGAGAGGAAGTTCGGCCACCTCCCTCAAATCGGGCTTGCCTTCGTGAACGGGGGAAAGGAAACGGAGCACCAGCGAGCTGAACGGCGCTGGGGGATTACCGGTCAGCCTGTCGTCGATCGTCTCCGGTCGCCCTCCGCCGTGCCCCTTCTCTCTTTCTACCGATCTCTTCCGTGTTCCCCTGTCTTCATCTCTCCCTCCATCTTTTGTTTTCTTTTTTAATATTTTGTTTTTCTGCCAAGTAAATCAAAATCTTGGAGAGTATTAGCCAATTGGTACTTATTTGAATAAATCCGTCAAATTGAATAAAATGAATTATCGTCAAAATTGAATTGCTATCTGGATTTAAAAATCTCAATCTCCATCTCTCTATAAAAAATCTGTCAGATTGACTGTTGATCAATTGTTGATTAAAGATTCAAGGTTTTGTTCGATCCACGCTCACCGCACCAATGATAACATTGTGGAGAAAATTCCTGTGATCTGTTACCTGCAAAAAAGAATAAGGGACCTGTGGAGATTTATGAGCACTCCGACGGTCAAGTCAGTAATTGACGAATAATGAATGAAAATTCAAAAAGAATTCGAGTCCCTGTAATACCTGATTTTCTGGATATTTATAGAGTTATGTAGTCGATTCTGAATAGGAGTTTATGTTCCTATTTAGGTAGTACCCCAAATTAAGCAATATTCCTTTTTAGAATTATTTTGTTATCATATATATATATATATATATATATATATATATATATATATATATATATATATATATATATATATATATATAATTTTTAATATTTAATAAAAAATATTCAATGAAATTCAAAATTTGAAATCTACTAGGTACCATTAAGAAAAATCCACTGTAAAAAGGAAAGTTATAATGGATCAACCTATATAAGTTTAATGCTTTGGCAATGGCATGAATGATTCATTTATTAGAAAAATTCCAAAAAAACATTATGAATATATTATAAATTGCACGGCAAGCATTCATCTTTTTCCCTTTTTTTTTTTTGAGATGGCCAAGGTATAGTTCGTATGATTGAATTAATAATTTTTAAAAAATGATTCATTTATTTCTTAAGAAAAAAAATTTAAAAAATAATACGATTTCAATATCAATTTACGCTGAATAATTCGAATATACGTCGAAGAGAGCGGGTAATTTTAGTTAAATTATTTACCCTAGACATCTGTATATGTATTGTTTCAACACATTTATTAATAATAATAATGATGATAATGGTAATAATAATATGTCATAAACAGGCATAGTAATACAGGTCATACTAAGACAAGTTGGATTGAATTACTTTGTTGATTAAATCGGTCGGATTATTATAAACTGGCCATTGATATATTAGATTGGATTTGCATCATATTTTTATGAATGAATAAAAATTTTTCACTTCTAAATAATAATAAATAATACCAAGAAATAATAATAAAAAAAAAAGTCTTAAAAAAAACCGAAAAGAATAAAGTCAATATTAGAGATGCCAGATGCATATAAAGACGCAAATGAAATCAAAACAAGGAAACTTCCTCTCAATGTTTCTCAGGTTGTGGCAAAAGTGCTTTTTTCTATTTGAATAAAATTAAATATTCTTTAGTAATAGTAATAACCGAACATGTTTTGTTTTATTTCTAAAAAAAATGGAAAACATAAAACAAAAATAATGCCGAACGAGCTCTCAAGTGGCTGATGAAAATTAATTAAAAGTAAAACATAATTAGCTTCAATGGGCTTGAAAAAGCGGATTGCAAACATATATGGGTTTTAGGTTACCGCACATTTTTTATAACGTTGTTGCTAAGGATGATAAAATGGATAATAAACTAGTGACACTATATGCCTATTGCTGATGTGGACTATATTTTGTACATGTATGTACAGTATTTCCATCTCAGCGTCTATATTAGTATTGCTAGTTTCTTTTAGACGGGGGTTATAAAAAAAGGCATAATAGCATAGTTTTTAAAATTCTAAAGGCAATTTTGGAATTAAAAGAATTTGAAGGGCAAACTAGCTATTTTTCACATGCTAAAATACCACTTTTCTTCCGATGAAGTGCAGTTCTTGGACAAACCTCATCTGCCTAAATTCAAATGGGCGGCTTTTGGGCCTTTGGCTGTGTTGATTATGTGTAATTACTTGTATTAATTAAACTCTAATATTTTAAAACGCAAAACATATTTTCAATTTGAAGGGCAAATGGCATGCATTATTCTTGACCATCGAATTTAAAATTGTAACATTAAATCGATGGTAATATTAATTCGGTTATTATTAATAAGACATATTTCCACTTTTTAACAAAGAATTTCAACTTATTTGTCATAAGAAAAGTAAACTCAAGTATGGTTCCAAGAAACCAATACACAGACTTGCTTTTTCCATGCGAGAATAACAATTTTTTTAATGTAATTTAATTTTGTCTAAAATGGAAAAGATGACAAGCCGACAAATATGGGGAAAGACACCGGTTACATATATCTTTTAAGAAAATCTGGCAACCTGCTTAATCAGTTTCAGTTGCAAAGAAAATCTGGCAACCTGCTTAATCAGTTTCAGTTGCGATACTAAATTGACTTTTCTATCTTGACAACTAAATTGTGGAAATTACTATTACTAGTCCTCCTAACCCATAAAGAGCTCTATAAATATCAGCATTGTCCATCAACTTCACCACACAATCCTCCATACTCAAATCCCCATCATGGATTTCCTTTCAAACCACGTAGCAATTCTTGGTGTCATAGCACTAGTGATACTTTACAATTCATGGAGGGCTAAGAAAAATAAAACTAAAAGTGTTCTTTCTTTGCCACCGGAAGTTGCTGGTGGGTTGCCATTAATAGGACACCTTCACCAACTTGTTAGCAAGAGACCTCTTTGCAAAATCATGGCTGATGTTGCTGATAAGTATGGCCCAATCTTCACGATCCGGCTCGGAGTTCACCGGAACGTAGTGATCAGCAATTACAAGATAATGAAAGAGTTCTACACCACAAATGACAGAATCTTTTCTTCAAGGCCAGAATCCAGTTTTGGGAAGGTTCTTGGTTACAACTATGCGGCCTTTGGCACCTCACCTTACAGTACTTACTGGCGCGACATCCGAAAGCTGGCCATGGTTGAGCTTCTCTCCAGCCATAGGCTGAGATTAATGAAGCATGTTCGATTATCAGAGGTTAATTACACTATGAAGGATTTGTTCATGCAGTGTAAAGAGAATAAGTATGGTCCTGTGGAAGTTGATATGAGTGAGTTGTCGGAGAATATTGTACTGAATATAATAACAAGCATGGTTGCTGGGAAAAGATACTGTGATCGCCATAACAGTGGAGATGTGGTTGAAAAAGGGCGTCATATTGGGGAAATCATGAAGGATTTTATGAATGTAGCTGGTGCTTTTGTTCCCTCAGATATGATTCCATTCCTTGGATGGACGGACTTTTTTGGACCTGGGAGAAAAATGAGGAATATAATGAAGGAATTGGATTATATTTTGGAAAGTTGGATTGAAGAACATGAATTGAAAGCCAACTCCAACGACGATAACATGGATTTCATTGATGTTCTACTTTCCACTATTGGTGATGATTCCCAGTTTGGCAATCCACGTCGAATTGTTATTAAAGCAACCGTCATGGTACGTTTTAAGCTTTCTCTCAAATACCAATTTCATACTTCTTTCTTATATTCAAAACTTTTTATTTATTAGCTTTAACTAGAGCCGGCAAATTTTGAGACCACCCATGCAACCCTCCAGAACCAACTCAATCTATTTACAAAAATATGATTTAAATTTAATCCTATTGGTCAATGACCTATTTATCATCTAATTTATTTGACCTGCAAAATGATCAAATCCAACTCAATATATTATGTAATTTATACAATCCAATCCATTTTTAATTTGTTTATAATCCATTTATATTATTTATAATTTTAATTTTTTTTTTTTACATAATGTAAGTATCATCAAAACAATTATTTTTATAGATTACATATGCATAACTTTTTTTTATAAAATAATTTTTAATCTGATTCTTTTATATCTCGTTTAACAATAATTCATTTGAGTTTTTATCCTAAAATCGATATAAAATTTTTACCTATTTATAATCCAATTGGTCATGCTTTGATCCAAATTCATCTATCCCAAACTGTTTCCCACCTGTTGCTTTCACATGTTCCAAAAACCTACACATGGCAGATGGCACAAAATATACTTCAATTCATGGTAAGCTTTCTCCATAATATTAATTTCGTACTTCTTGTATTCAAATATTGCTTTATTTGGCTTAAAATATTCTGAAGATAAAGACCTACACGACATGGCACAACAAAGTCCTTCCAACTTTTCAAAACAGACAACAGCATTTTTTGACAACGTACAAAATAGACATCAGCATCAACTTAATATAATAGTAATAATTATAACCGCCCAAGTAAAAAGCGTAAAAGTAACTAAATCGACAAACTTAATTGTCTATATAGTTTTTGAAACATTGAAGTGTGTCTAGATTAATTTTCGTGTCAAATTTATTTGTTAATAGATATATTATTAATTATTAATCTATGGTCATTGTAGAATCTTATACTTGGAGGCTCGGACACCACATCGATCACCATGACATGGTTGGTGGCCAATTTAGTGAACAATAGAAGAGTACTAAAGCTAGCCCAAGAGGAGATTGACGAGAAAGTTGGAAGAGAAAGAAAAGTGGAAGAATCCGATATCGAAAATTTGGTATATCTGAAAGCAATAATTAAAGAAACATTACGTTTGTTTCCAGCAGGTCCATTAGCAGTTCCACGGGAGTCAGTTGAAGATTGTACCCTTTATGGATACCACATTCCCAAAGGAACTCGGTTTTTAACAAACATATGGAAGTTGCATCGTGATCCCAATATTTGGGAGAATCCTGAAGAGTTCAAGCCTGAAAGATTCTTGACAAGTCATGCTGACTTGGATTATTTTGATCAGCATTTCGAGTTCGTGCCATTCGGGTCGGGTAGAAGATCATGTCCTGGATTGAATTTTGCAATGCATGTTATACAATTAACTATGGCTAGATTGATTCAGGGATTTAACCTCGCAACACCAAACAATGAGCCTGTGGATATGACTGAGAGCTTGGATATTTCCTTATCCAAAGAGACTCCCCTTCATGTTATGCTCGCTCCGCGCCTTGCTTCTCAACTTTATGACTAGCTAGTATAAGTGCTCTTTATGTCCCACTCCATGTCCTCCTCTATCAAAAGCAACAGTACTAGTTTCATTAAGATATATATTGTTGTTAATTACAGTTTAATTTCAATAATTGAAGAGAGGTATCATTGGTTAATAACCTCTCTTTTTATGTCTTTTGTATTAAGTATTGATTAATTATGTCTTTTGTATTATTTGTTGATTAATTTTTTATATATTTGTTAACCACGCTAAGATTATGTCCCACATAATTACCTCTTTTATGTCTTTTGTATTATATAAATTACAGTTTAATTTCAATAAATGAAGAGGGATATCATTGGTTAATCACCTCTTTGTATTATATGTTGATTAATTATGCCTTTCGTATTATTTGTTGATTAATTGTATATGCCTATCGTCAGGATGATTTTGTTGCTTGGTTGAATTAGAAGATTGGGTTTAGTATGGGTTTGAAGGATTTTTACCAATTTTGTTGTTGGATGCTTTTCATGTTTAGTGGCTGTATTATGTGCTGCTGCAGAATTTTCTATTTGTTGGTTTAATTGGTGAGTTTGGGGTGGGCGGCAGTGTTAGAGCAGGGCAATTCCTCTGCTACAGCACACTTAGCCTATGTATAATTGGTGTACTGGTTTAGCTTTGTAATCTTTACCGCATATTTATGATAATCTTGGCTTATCAAAAAAAAAACCACCAATATTTGATGGCCAACCCTTAGTTAAAATGCGGATATCTTAGCTATAATATTTTTTTCTATCTATATGTACACTTTCGAATGCAAATTTAGTACATTTGTGTATTGCATTGTCGATTACGTAATAAACTTTAAAGTCAAAAACAACAACATAAATTAATAAAAGGTAATATAAAATTATTGTCTTTACCTCTCTAACCCTTTCAACTCTGGCTGCATACAGAAGATAGAAAAAAAAATAGAAATCTTGACTCTAGGTAGCCAGACTTGAAAATTGTGGTTCACTAAGAGATATGTGGTTGGTAGAGGAATATTTTGATACGCATATCAATTACTAATCGTAGTAAAGATTAACAAGGAAAACCAGCACATTCAAATTTCTATTCTGCGCACCAACATAACGTGTAAGCTTAGAAGGAGCTTTGACAACCGTAGAGTCTCCGATAGGACTTGAATGTTGTCGAGTACAATAGGCTGCAAGGTAAAAAGAAGGGTAATATACAGTTGCACAACATGAATGCTACCAAAGATATTTTTATGAACCAGTCTTGTTCTGGTATTAAATGAGGCTTTTTTTATATATATATAAATGTGAAATCTATCATATCCGACTAACCCAAATTTCTGCCAAACGGATATTCAAAAAGGATAAAACGTTTAACCCAAGTGTTTAAAATTAAAGATACTCTACTTTTAAAACTCGTGGTATCCTTTTCAATTACTCTTCTTTTTCCTCCTCTTCCTCCATGATCGGTGTGGTGGAGCAAAGTAATGGCATAAATAAAAGAGAAAATTTGCAGTTGCAAGGTTAGAGCTGTTAGGGAAACTACACGTTTTTCTGTTTTTGTATTTATCCTTTATGTTCTATTTAACTAATGCTGTAAATTGTGTATTTCAAATTGTACCATCAGCACTATAAATACCAAGTGCTGAATGTATTTGACGTCAAGTGATAATATACAACAATCTTCTCCATCATCTAATTTTACATGGTATCGAAGCCATTCCTTCTCTCCCTCTAAGGAATGGCAAATTCTATTGTTTCCATCAACTCCCCTGCACGTCCTTAACTATCTCTTCAAGTCACTCATTCTTTGTTAAACTAAATACCAAAAATTACCTAGCCTGAAAACACAATTTATTCCTATTCTTAACTGTCAAGATCTACATGACATTATTGATTGGTGTCTTTCACCACCATCAAAAACCATTCCCTCCACCGATGATGCCACAGTCCAAATTCCCAATCATGCATATGCAATATGGTTCAAAAAGGATCAGATGCTTCTTCTTGGTTGTTTTCTTCTCTCACCGAAGACATATTCCCATATGTTATTGGACTCACTTCCTCATGTGAGATATGGGCGGCACTTGAAAATTCATTTGGCTCAATCTCTCCGAATCGACAACTTGAGCTCCATATTGAACTTTAGGAACTAAAAAAGAATGACCTTTCTGTTTCTCAATATTTACAAAAGGCAAAAACTTTTTCTGATGAAGCTACTAGGAAGCCACTTTCTCCTGCTGAATTCAATGCTCTTATTTATCGCAATATTGGATCTAATTTTCATACATTATTACTGCTCTTAATCTGCTTACTGAGCCTGACTCATTATATGAGTTACATGCACAATTGGTGGCATATGAGATTCTTATACAGAGTGCCCTTGTTTCACAAGCAAATATTGTTCTTAAAAATTCAAATCCGATTCTCCCAACACCACCTGCGAACTCTTTCTGCCCACGTGGATCAAGTGGTTCAAATCAACGTAATAACAATGATAACAATCAGCGGTCTCGTGGCTCTTGTCAAATATTTGGCTATCGCAATCATACAGCTCCAACTTGCCGTTATTGGTATGCACCAAAAAATCAGAATCAGCCATTTCAAGGTTCCTCTACTCAGAATTTTTGCTCCTTTCAACCTGCGGCCAACTATTCTGTTATGGATCCTCAACAAAATCAACCAATGAACTGGTTTCCTGACACTGCAGCAAATTACCATATCACTCCAGATGTTCAGTCCCTTGGTGGCACTACTGATTATACTGGTAATGATCTTCTTCACGTAGGTAATGGTCATGGTTTGCAAATTACCCATACTAGTACTACTTCTTTTCTCTCTTCCAAAGGTTCCTTAAAATTAAATAATGTTCTATGTGTTCCTTCTATTATTAAAAATCTTCTTTCTGTCCAAAAATTTTCTTCTGATAACTCGTGTTTCTTTGAATTTTGGCCTCATTTTTTTCTTGATTAAGGACCAGCAAATAAGGAAGGTGCTGATTAATTATTAAATTTATTTCTTCAGCTGATCAACTTGCTGATGTTCTCACCAAACCTTTGGGAACGAAATCGTTTTTGTTTCTCCGTGACAAGCTTCGTCTTCAGTCCCTTCCACCATCAGCTTGAGGGGAGTGTTAGGGAAACTACACGTTTTTCTGTTCTTGTATTTATCCTTTATATTCTATTTAACTAATGCGGTAAATTGTGTATTTCAAATTGTACCATCAGCACTATAAATACCAAGTCCTGAATGTATTTGACGTCAAGTGATAATATACAACAATCTTCTCCATCATCTAATTTTACAAAAGCTATAACCTGAAATGGAGAAAGTTTGGCATGTGTTGCAATTGAAATATAACAGTTTTTCTTCAACATATTCATGGTTTAAATGTTTAATACAAGTAGTTTCATAACTTACAAATTCGATTTTCTATTTTTTCAACAATTAAATATTGTAATAATATGTACTTCAAAATTATAGTAATTACTCAAGTCAAACTAATAGAAAATAATGATAATATACATTAATGGCAAATTAGCATACTTTCTCTTTTAAGCTATACACACATCATCAATCAGGCAAAAGAGTGAATATCTTGCCTGAAGCATGCCTCAGTTCTGTATGTGATTTTAGACCCATTTGTTGCAATACAAATGGATATTCAAGGCAAGGTCCTACTAAATAGCGTGATCATAATTTGATTTTAATAAAGAATCCATCCAGTTAATTAATTAAGTTCGGTTACTTTTAGTTAATCGGTTCAATTTCAATTACTAAAATATATAAAATTTGATTTGGTGGTTCAATTAATAACTGAACAATTTGGAACAATCGATATTTTCAAATGACATCGTTCTACCTAATAAAATTTTGAAAATTGCTAATTGATTCGATTTCAATTAGTGATATAAAGGGATTTTGGGTTTTTTTTTTTTCATTTTGGTGTAAAAAACAAAAGAAATTAGAAAAGTGGGGGTACAATAAAATTATTTAGCAAAATAGGGTGTCAGAAAAAGACAATCTAGCTAGATTGCCGTTTTCTGACAGTGTGCACTACAAGAAAAATGGCCTTTAACGAAGGGAAATCCGGTCGTTAAAAGTCGAAATCCGGTAGTTGAAAACCAATAACGATTGAAAAATCCGGTCGCCAGAAGCCCCTTCGTTAAAGGTATAGATGACCGGATTTAAAATCCGGTCGTTAATGCCTTTAACTATCGGAAAGTTTCCGATCGTTAAATACTGATTTTTAACGACCGGATTTTCCCTTCGCTGATTGTGTTCACTTTTAACGAAGGGAATTCCGGTCGTTAAAAATATCTTTTAACGACCGGATATTCCCTTCGCTGATTGTATTCACTTTCAATGAACGAAAATTAAAGACTCATTTTAACGACTAAATTTTTTTCGTTGGAAGAAAATTTGGTTATTAATAATAAATTTTCAAAATAAATAAGAAATTTTATTTGAATATTAACTGTACACATCATTCACACACACATATATATCCAAAATTATAATAAATAGTATGTTTATATATTGCAAAATACCAATTACAAAATATATCAATATTTCAGAATTGTTTGATATTCTATTTGTTATATACAAGTTTGTTTAGAAAAACAAAACCTATCTATACACTTTTTTATTCACCTAAAATCTTTATAAGAATGCATAATCAATGCCATGGCTGGCCCTGTTGTTGTTCCCATTGCTGAGGCTACTGCCACCATGTTGCTCTCTTCTCTTCGTTTTTTGCTTCTGCCTTCTCCATGGTGCACGTCACCCTGCTGCTCCCTCTTCTTCCTATCACTGCCAACCCCATCCACCAATACTTAACTCATTTATAACAAAAGGATTAATAGTTGTGCTCAAACTGAAATGATAATGATAATTATCTTGGTTTTGACATATCATGATTTTATTTTAATGTAAAAACTTAGAAATCACGAAAACAAGAAAATCATTTTTCAGACTACGAGGATAATACAAAATTTAACAAAGTGATAATTATTTTCCACTTGAATGAATGTACTAGAACTAATAATGAGCAAAAAAATTACAGTAAAACAGAATAAGTACAAGCTGCCCAAAACAGAATAAGCACTTGGCAAAATTCAGTTTGATTAGAGTTCGAATTGGTGTTTGATTGCTGAAAAAGGTAGAACATGTCAAATCTAAAAATTACCCTTTTTTTCTTAAAGCATGGTTAAAAAAAGAAAACAAAAAGTGATGCATATAGTATGTTCCGTAAGGTTTCATATTTTTAATTTTTAGTTTTTAAAAACCAAAAATTAATTTTAGTTTTTAATTTTTATCATTTTTGTTTTTAAAATTTTTTTACAAATTTAAAAACTGTATCATATTTTTTAATTATATATGCATATTGCATTGTTTGTAATATTAAATAATATATATTATATAATTCTTAATATTTAATAGAAAATATTCAATGAAATTCAAAATTTGAAATTTACTTGATACCATTAAGAAAAATCCACCATAAAAAGAAAAGTTACACGTATATAAGTTTAATTCTTTGGCATGAATAATTCATTTATTCGAAAAATTCAAAAAAAATATTATGAATATATTATAAATTGCATGACATGGCCAAAATATAGTTGGTATGATCATAATTAATAATTTTTTTAAAATAATACATTTATTTCTCAAGAAAAAAAATTAAAAATAATAAGATTTCAACATCAATTTACATTGTATAATTCAAACATGCGTTAAAGGGAGCGAAAAAATTTAGCTAAATTATGTGCTGTGGACATTTGTATATGTGTTGTTTCAACACATTATCAATAATAATAATATGTCATAAACAGGTATAGTCATACAAGTCATATACAAAGACGAGTTAAATTAGATTACTTTATAAATTAAATCGGTCGAATCATAAACTGATTATTGATATATTAGATTGGATTTGGATCACATTTTTATGATTGAATCAAAAAATTTTACTTCCAAATAATAATAGTACAAGAAATTAAAAAATTTAAAAAAAAAGGTGTTTAAATAAAAAAAATGAAAAAAATAAAGTCAATATTAGAGATTGCAAATGTATATAAAGATGCAAATGAAATCAAAACACGAAAACTTCCTCTCAATATTTCTCGGATTATGGCAAAAAGCGTTTTTTCTATTTAAATAAAATTGAAATCTTTTGTTAACAACCGAACATGTTTCGTTTTATTTCTAAAAAAACGAAAAACAATACTGAACGAGCTCACAAGTGGCTGATGAAAATTAATTAAAAGTAAAACATAATCAGCTCTAATGGGCTTGAAAAAGTGGATTGCAAACATATATGGGTTTTACCACACATTTTTTATAACGTTGTTGCTAAGGATGATAAAATGGATAATAAACTAGTGACACTATATGCCTATTGCTGATGTGGACTATAACGTATATTGGCATTTTGTACATGTATGTACAGTATTTCCATCTCAGCGTCTATATTAGTATTGTTAGTTTCTTTTAGACGGGGTTATAAAAAAAAGGCATAATATCATAATTTTTAAAATTCTAAAGGCAATTTTGGAATTAAAAGAACTTGAAGGGCAAACTAGCTATTTTTCACATGCCAAAATACCACTTTTCTTCCTATGAAGTACAGTTCTTGGACAAACCCCATCTGCCTAAATTCAAATGGACGACTTTTGGGCCTTTGGCTGTGTTGATTATGTGTAATTACTTGTATTAATTAAACTCTAATATTTTAAAACGCAAAACATATTTTCAATTTTCTTACAGCAGAGTTATTTTCTATTAATTCCATTTTTAAATATTTATTTTAGTAAATTGATGAAAAATTATAACAAATATAATTTAACGGAAGTAACATTAACAAATGGTATCTACCTCTTGTAGCGCAGAAATTCGTTGCGGAAGCGTTTACAATGATCCATTTGTTTTTGGTCACCGGTCTGGCTTTTACCCACTCGGGATAAGAGCAACTAGTTCACAATCTAAATACCCCTAAAAGATAAGACAAAAAACTTGTGAGTGGGAACGAGCAATCTTGCGGCGTGTACATTTTTTCGTTACCAAATAATGAGGATCTCACCTCTATTTATAGAGATTTTAAAAGCTAGACACCTAACTCTAGTTTAACTCAAACTCTTTCTGAGATAAGATTTTGTAATTTTAATCAGATTAAATAACTCAATTTAATCTGGATTGGAATTCAATCTATTATAGAGTCATGGGCGTATCCCAATTCTATCATCTCCCACTCGCACATGATGGAACGCATTTCAGTCTTAATTTTCAGTTATACTGGCAAATAGATTGTGTGACCAGCATACCTCGAGAGTACTAGTGCTATACACCTGTTAGGGATATATAGCGTCTCATAAAAACAAGATCCTCCTTTTGACGTATGCCTAACCCTAGATTGCCTTTTCACATTCACTGTTTTAACTCATGATCTCATAAAATAATTTTCGTATTCACTATTATATTTTTACTCATAGAAACTATAATAGGCTAGCCAGTGAATCACAAAACCTTATGAAAGTGATTAAAAAGCTATCTTTCCCTCTTACTGTATGCCATCTATCATGATTCAATTCGCTTTTCTAGTTAGATCCTCCAGGCCTAAACTTTTCCCGGACCTCTTGGAAATTAACTAAGCTAGCCACATTGAACCATACTTCAGAGATAAGTTAATGGTTTTAAGGGTCGAAATATAAATAAGGTCTCACAATAGGGAAAGTTCAGATCATTAATTTTATTAAATTCTCATCCCTTTGGTCACATAAGCACACACGGTATAAAACATGTGTTATGGTGTTCTTTCCTTCTTTTAAAGGAGCGCATGTCTTGCATTTTAATAATGTGTATATCAAACACCATACAGAAGCATAAGGTTGCAATGCACCGAAACACCCAATTTTAGTCCGCTTACTTAAGAACTATTTCTGGATTTTTAGACAGAACATGGCAGTTACATATAACTGACCATCGGATTCCATGTAATCCTCATTTTGGATCTCAATTCAAAGCATACAACTATATGTATGTCTTTATCTCGCACCTTAACAAGACTCATCTTGTAATTTCTGCAAGACGGCACTTTTATTTTGAACAGGCTCTCGAGCATTTTCATATGTTCAAAAATCGCCTCATCTTAGTCTTTACCAACTCATTGACAAAATTAAGGTAAACATCCTTGTGAGTGGGCTACTTCTCTGTCCGACATGCTCAATCTCATATCAATAACAGTAAATGTTTACACATAAACATTCACACTCATGTATTGCCAACAATGAACTTTAGTTATTATTCGCAAATAATAATGTTAAGGGATTATATAAAATATAACAGTACCAATTAAATTCTACGCAAACCTTGAGACTAATGTATTTCTCAAAACGCATCTCCCGTTATAGGTTTACTCAACGGATCTGCATGCGTAAGAACATACTACAAGTTTACATCTCTCCTTGTGCAACAATATCTCCAGCATATAGATATTTAATGTTGATATGCTTAGCTCTACTATAAGCTATCAACAACTGACTGTCACTATAGACTGTCATTAATACCTTTAAGACAGTTACTCTTAAATGGCTCACAAACCATTTCAGCCAACTATCTCCTGTACTGCAATTGAGGAAGTGACAAATTCAACTTCCACTATTAATAAGGCTATACAGGTTTAATTCTTGTTACTCCACGAGATGGCACTCTTGCCAAATAAGAATACGAAACCTGCAGTGGATTTCCTCTTATCCACATCTCCTGCCCAATCAACGTCTCTATATTCTCTCATTTGCAGATCCCTTTCTTAATAATAGAGAGAATAGTCTGCAGTACATTTAAGGTATATAAGTATCATTTCAATTGCTTCCAATGTGCTTTATCTGGGTTAGATTGATATTTATTAACCATGCCCACTGTATAGCATATATCATGTCTTGTATACAACACTGCATACATAAGACTACCCACGATACTGGCATATCGAACGTTTCTCATACGTTCATTTATTCTGGCATCATAAGACACAGATCTTTGCTAAGAAACTGATTCTTAGCAATGGTATAATCTATGAGTTTGGAGTTTTGCATATTAAATCGCTCAAGATCTTTGTTTGATATATTTCTCTTAAGAAACAGACAACAATCTTCTCGAATATCTCTTAAAATCTTAACTTCAAGAATGTAATATGCATGACTCATATCCTTTGTCTCAAAGTTGGACGATAACCAATCTTTGATTTTATTTACGTATCATTTATCATTTTTAGCTTTAAGTATGTCGTCTACATACAATGCCAAAATAATAAATTCATTTTCAGAGCTTTTACTATAAACACAATGATCTTCATCAATTATGTTGAACACATTTGACATAATTGTATGATGAAATCTCAAGTACCATTATGTTTAAGACTGTTTAAGGCAATAGATTGAACACATCAGTCAACAAACCTTATGTTTGCTGCCTTTTTTCGATGAAACATATAGATTGTTTCATCTAATTCTCCATTGAGAAAAGCAGTCTTTTCATCCATTTGATAAAACTCTAGGTCTAAACTTGCCACTATGGCCAGAATCAACCTTATGGACGTAAAACTTACAACAGATGAGAAAGTCTACTCATAGTCAATCTCTTTCTGTTGTGTAAACCTCTTAGCGACTAGCCGAGTCTTATATCTTTCAATACCTCTTTCAGCCTTTCGCTTTACTTTGAGAATACATTTATTCTCAATTTGTGTCCTTCCAGTAGATCAACTAGTTCTCAAACATGGTTTGATCTCATGGTTGACATTTTTTTCTTCCATTGCTTTAATATATTTTTCCTTAGATGGGCATGAAAAAGCCTTTTGAATATTTTTATGCTCTTTCTTTGTCTTGTAAGGTAACCAAAAGGGCTTCATTCAAGCCTTCGATTTTAAATCGTCGGCATGAAACACTTATCCTTTTAGATTTTTGCAGTTCTGAATCTCGATAAACATGTCTCATATATTCATCGTGATTCATAATACTCCCACTGGGACTATATTCCATACTCCCACTGGAGTCAGGAATACCATATTTTTTCCTTCCACTAGAGTCAAGAATACTCCCACTCGAATCAGGTCCCGAACATCCGGATCGTTTAGAGGATGAGAGTCATAACCTTCTTCCTCTAAATCCCTCCCACTCGGATGGAGTGATCCTAATGGTTCTTTTTCCTGAGATTAATCGAAAGTGAAATATCAATTTACTTCGCCCAACTTTGAAAATTTATTCTCTTAAGAATGTGGCGTCTAGTGATTCAAATTCTGTCATAGTGCCATTTTCTTACTGACCCACGAAAATGCATCCTTTTGATACTTCAGAATATCTCATATAGATACTCTTTTGCCTCTTGGTCTCAAATTTACCAAATTGAGGTATCATAGACGTAAGCATTATAACGCAAAGGTTGTAAATGGCTTAGGTCAGCTTGTTGACGCGTTCACAACTCATAAGTTGTGGTAATGACAGATTGGGAGGGCATACGGTTCAGAACATATGTAACAGTTAATAAAGCATCTTCCTAATAGGAAATAGGCAAATTTTCCTCTGCCATCATAGATCTAGCCGTATCTAGGAGAGTCTTATTTCTCCTTTCCTCAACACCGTTTTGTTGTGGATTTCAAGCAATGAACAACTGATATTCAATCCTTTTTCATCACATGAAACTTTAAGTTTATCTGTAAGATATTACCGACCTCTGTCGGTTCTTAAAACTTTGATCTTTTTATCTAATTGATTCTCAGCTATACTCATGTAAGTCTTGAAGCAACTCGATGTAAGTCTTGAAGTAACTCGATGCTTCTGACTTGTGGGAAATCAAATAAACATGACCATACCTATTACAGTCATATATAAATGTGATGAAATAGTAGGCCTCATGCCTTACCCTCACATATATTTGACCACACTCGTCAGCATGGACTAACTGCAATGAAAATTTGCTTTAGTTCCTTATTCGAATGATTTTCTAACTTATTTTTCCTTTTAGACAATGCTCATACGTAGGCAATTTAATCTTATTTAAATCGCCTATTAAACCTTCTTTGACTAACCGACTCATTCAGTTTTGTCCAATATGGTTTAATATAGTATGCCATAATTTCACATTATCCTCATAACTATGTGAAAAATAATAAATTAAAGGAAAATAGTCATGGTCCACATCCATAACCAGAACCATAATAGAAATCATTCAAGCATAAGCGTACACTGTTATCCTCAAATATAAATTGAAAATAAATTTCAATAAAACAAGAACGTAACCTAAATTTCATAACCAAGGTATCTAGATCCATTGTTATACGGTCCATTGGTTCTAAACCTATCACCCACAAAGGATAAAATTCAGAACTAGATACATAAATTCCACTCACTCTTGAGTTAAAATAGTGTATCTTTATAGGCACAATGCATCTCTTGCATAGTGTCATTTCTATAGGCAATTGAAATATTTCACTCTTGAAAAGTTTACCTCCTTTTTGCCTTTGGACCTTTTGTGATTTTATTCCTTTTGCTTTTCAGGCTCTCAAGCCTTTTTCTTATCCCTATTATTGAAGCTTATTTTATTATTCTAATGAGAACTCATTCTATTAGAATAGGACTGTGCCATATGCACTATGACATTGACCTTAATCACTAACAAACGGTCCCTTTATATGCTACTAACTCTTGGGTAAGGAACGGATAACAATTTGAACCTACTGCTCATCAGTCAACTTATGACTAAATTCACTAAGCTCACTTCTCCTTTTTCATCTCTCTGAGATGTTTTCGCATCGAATAATCAACTTTTTTTGATATGTATCAAATTTGATCATCAATGATCAGAGCTTATCCAGAGTCACATCTCTGAACTTCTCCTGCAAAGCGATCCACAGATCCATTGCATTTTGATAATTGCGAAATGGCTTAGTGATGTGATACGTCATAGGCATCCCGGTCTTGCTTATGCTGGACTATAGTGCCATCCCTAGGTTCAGCCATAACCGAACTTTAGGATTTAAGAGCCTCTTGCACTTCAAGCACATACTGGATCTTTGTATTCCAGATTTCATAATTGTCAGCATTTAGCTTCATATCTTTGCTAAGGGTGACAATTGACTTGGAAACAGCATCCATTAAGATCCTCTGATCTCAAATGTAACAATATTGCACATTTTTAAAGGAAATAAGGCAACACATGCAATTTATTATGCACCTGAAATAATAACCTAGTAAAATTTTCTATTAGGCTCAAATTCAAAAAGGTTACTTATAGTATCCAATTACCCTCTAAGTCCTAA
Source organism: Excoecaria cochinchinensis (assembly GCA_947683425.1). Lineage (NCBI taxonomy): Eukaryota > Viridiplantae > Streptophyta > Magnoliopsida > Malpighiales > Euphorbiaceae > Excoecaria > Excoecaria cochinchinensis. The sequence continues at coordinate 988,066 of CANTUQ010000175.1, read as the reverse complement.
TGTCCAACCTTACAAGTTAAAATTTTATGCATAATAAATCTAAATTATTGGATTATCAAGTTCTCAAACTTATGAGGAGATTATTATTAAGCCTTTACTTAATAAGTATGCAATCATTTTACTCATAAAATATCGCAAAACAATTAACAATTAAAATAAACTCATTTATCATAAAGTTAAATGCCATCATGATAAGTAAATAAACGCATTTATTAACCAATAAATAAAATCCAATAATTCCAAAATAAGATACTCATGTCAAATATTAATAGAAAACATAAATCCTATTTTAATAACAACAAACGTCAACTTAAATTGACACTTATGTCAACTATTATAGAAGTCCTGATTTTATAAAAAAAATTTAATTATTAGGATTATTTTTTTTTTACCGATTTTATCAATTCATCAAGCAACTCATAAGTCAAGTGATGAAGTTATGGACGATGCACGCTCCATCCATTTCTTTATACCATCACAGATTTTAGTGTTGCTTCTCAACACTTTCCTTTTGGCAACTCGAACCAAAGTTTTATTTTTATACTCAGACCACTCTTGCATTTGTTCTCACACATGTATTTTATGATACACTATTGCATCAATGTCATCAACTAAAATCTTCTTTCGCATTCTCATGTTGCTTATTGATTGCACTCTTGCACTGTTCAAAGCAAAATATGCGTTTCTTAAGGAAGAACCGGTGCCCTTATTTAACATTTCTGTAACATATTACAGGAAAAATTTATACACTCATGTATAAATACACATGATTGAAACGCATTTCAATCAATAAATAAGGACAGAACCTTAAAAAAATTTTTAAAATATTTTAAAAATTAAACGAATGCAGAAAACACTTTTTCTACAATTTTTAATATTTTATTTTGAAATTAAACACATTTAAATATCAAAAATTACACAATTTATTTTCTTGTCATTAAAATTTTTTGAAAACATGACCAAAAAATCAGAAATAATTTGAAAAATTAATTTGACAAAAATCGGAGCTGAAATGGTAGTCGGAGAATGCCGCACGCGCTGACGAGGGGGAGGAAGACGTGCTCACGTGCCACACGCGCGTCCTCCCTCTCGACCAGACACGTGTCACAACCACAGCATGCCACATGTCCGCATCCAGTCACGCCACGTGCCTGAATGCTATTGGTCCACCTGGTGCCAATGTGGCACAGTCAACGCCACGTGTCGGTGTCTCATTGGTCCATGTGTCACACGTGACATGTCAACACTGACACGTGGCAACTCTCAGTCTGACACGTGTCAATACCTGATTGGACCACGTGGTGCCCGCGTGGCACCTGTGACACATCAGAGCCGTGTGGCATGACCACGGTCCGCCACATGTCTCACGTCTATTGGGATACGTGTCACCATCTGATTGGGACACATGGCTTGACCACAGTTATCCATGTGTCACTCTATTATTGGTCCACGTGTCAACCCCTCTCATCTGCCACGTGGCGTTCAGCGATTGGGCCACGTGTCAGCGTGACACATCACAGCTGACACGTGGTAACGCGTGTGTGGGCCACCGCCCATACGCACGCACCGAATGGATTGGAGCGCTTGTAAGCCACGCGTCGCCTTGCCGACCGATTCTGGCACTCCGGTTCCGACCGGTGGGGGATTTTCAGGATCTGTGAATTCAATGGTGAGGTCAAAAATTAAAAATCCCAACTTCTAGTTAACCATTTAGAACACTCATGTTCATCCCCTAGGGTTTCGATGTACACATACACGAAATCGAGCCGAAATATACACGCATATATATATTTTTCACATAAAAAATAAATTTTTATTGTTTTCAATGCATCCCAGATCTAATAATTTTACACATAAAATTTTAGATCTTTTTAGACACATGCTAGGACGCAAAAACAACGGCTCTGATACCAATGATGGAAAATTATAACAAATATAATTTAACGGAGGTAACATTAAGAAAGGGTACCTACCTCTTGTAGCGTAGAAACTCGTTGCGGAAGCGTCTACAAGGATTAATTTGTTTTTGATCACTGGTCTGGTTTTTATCCACTCGGGATAAGAGCAACTAGTTCACAATTTAAATGCCCCTAAAAGATAAGACAGAAAACTTATGAGTGGGAACGAACAGTCTTGCGGCGTGTACGTTTTTTCGTTACCAAATAATGAGGATCTCACTTCTATTTATAGAGATCCTAAAATGTAGAGACCTAACTCTAGTTTAACTCAAATTATTTCTGAAATAAGATTTGGTAATTTTAATCAGATTAAATAACTCAATTTAATTTGGATTGTAACTTAATGCATTATAGAGTTATGCGCGTATCCCAACTCTATTATAAATATTAAGTATAAATTTGAAGGGAAAATGACATGCATTATTCTTGACCATCGATTTTAAAATTGTAACATTAAAATCTACGGTTATATTTAAAGAATTGAGTTATAAAATCTATATGTTGATGGAAAAAGGGGATAATTTCATAGGTGGTCACTGAACTTTAAGAGTTGTAACGATTTGGTCACTTAACTTCTATTTGTAACAATAAAATAACTCTACTTTTATTTTATAACAGGATGGTAACAATGACCGGGATTTAGCATATCCGGTCATCGGCGCGTGGAAGATGGGGCGATTACTTTGCCACATCGAATAAAAAAGCCACGTCGGCTGCTTAAATGGATCCGACGTGGCGTCTTTAAAAAAAAAAGTAAAAAACTCAGATTTTTTTAACTTGGGCAATTCTTCGTCGATTTCTTCTCCTTCTTCTTCGTGGTTAAGTGCTGTCTCTCTCTCTGCCCTGAGCAATCTCCAAATCGTGTTGCTTTGTAACTGTTGACGTAATTTCTGTGGACAGATTTGCCGGACTTTCTTCGTTATTCTCGTGTTGGCTGCTCTCTACCTACCCGATCTCATCAATTTATCATCTTATTATCTTCCTCATCTGAATATATTCTTCGATGTCATCTCATTCGTATTCATCAAGAAATGAAAATCGTTTTAGTACAAGTGTTGAAAGAGAAATTATTTACCCGTATTGTGGTTGCGGAGTTGAAGCCGTAATGAAGACGTCGAAAACTGAAACAAATCCGATGAGGAGGTTTTTCACATGCCCTATTAATCGGGTAAGAGTAATTCATATATTCCTTTCATTCTAATATCAAGTCATCTTGATAATGATCTGGGTTTTCTTGTGCTTAGGATAACGGCGGCTGTGATTTTTTTAGATGGTATGATGAACCATTAAGCAATAGAGCCAATTATGTAATAAATGGTTTGCTAAGAAAAATTGCAAGATTGGAGATGGAGTTTGCCACAAAAAATGCGAGGGAGTTGGCCACCAACAACAATAGGAGAATTATCAAGTGCAGTATGTATTGTATCTGCTGGAGCATTGTTGTTGTTCTTATGTTTTTAATTGTAATCCTTCTTATTTAGTTGAACGTGGTATTTGATATTTGATATTTTCAATGTAATATATGAGTAGTTTGATGTAGTATGAATTGTATTTTGGCATATATGTCAATCGAAGTCATAGTTCATTTGAAAGATAAAGTTTCCTGGCAAGTGTTATTCTAAGTATAAGTTGAATAAAGGTTGAATAAAATGCTTACATCAGATGCAAACAACCTCATTGCATCAAATAAAACTGGTAATGAAGGAACTTGGAATAACCAATTGGAATAACTTGGATGAAATATGAAGTACGGATTGAATAAAAGTGAAACAGAGTGTATATATAATATCATAACTGTCATAATTTTACATAACAAAAAGCATAACAAAGTAGTTGATCCCTATCTCATTCAGGCGGGTGTTACAAAATCAGGAACTACAATTATCTGACAGTATTGTTTCACAAAATAGCAAGTCAAAAAAATATATCTTGGCTTTTATCCTTGAGTTTTCTTCTAGTTTCGGCTTGAACTCTGGCCCTTATACCTAGATGGAATTGCTTTCCCTCTCTTGACATGAAGTTTTCTCGAGCTTCTCTTCTTCTTTATAATCTAACTTGATTGTGTCAATTGAGAAATGGTTTCCTTCAGCAAAAGTGCAGCAAATTAAAGATGTTAAGTGTAGATGGGAGATGGGAAATAAATATAAAAGTTACTTTAAAGCAACAAGCAAATTTTAATTACCTGTGTACAAGTAGTGTGAACGGTGTCTTGAGGAACAGGTGGGTCAGGATGGGTTTCAGCTTCTGTCTTTAACCTCTTATTTTGTGAACCATGTCTCCTAGCATTATGGCCCTCCTGACCACACAACCTGCACTTGTTCAAAGTACTTCCTTTTTTGCTTAATTTTTGTGTTCCAACAACGCCATGTGGTGTCACAGCTTCTCTTTGAACCTTCTTCTTATCCCTCATCTGCTCTATTTCCTCAGGTTGCTTCCTCCTACATGTAGGTCTTCTCCCTCTTTTCTTTTTCCTGGACTTCGGCGGGATCACCATTGTGTCATCAGTGGCTTCGGGCCAAAGGTCTTGAGGATTGGTAGGATTGATGTAGTGGGAGTACACTTTTTTAAATGTTTCTACATTGTAATAATCACTCACATAGTCGTAAGGGTCACCATTATTTGATATTATACCCGCAGTGGCATGTGGACATGGCAACCCTGTCAACTCCCATCTCCTACACGTACATGTCATCTCAACCAAATCTACTACATAAGGCCCTCCAAGACCAATCACCTGAACCTTTGCCCCCCAAATTTTTGGACTTCAAAAAATGCAGCTGCGTCTATAATTTTTTTAAACTTCTTTTCCACCTTGGGGCAAATTCTACCAGAATAATTTTTAATCATTTCACTCTTGTTGTACATTCTCTTCATCAACTTGGATTTTATCATTTCCAACATAGTGATCACAGGCATATCCCTTTCTTGTAAAATGTACCTTCATGGTATACATAAACAAACATAAATAATCAATCTGGTGGTCATAACTATATATATATAAATATATATTTATAATAAATAGCAGCAGCCCCGTAACAGCATACACATGTAGTTCCTCGGGAATTAATCTGCCTAACATAAAAAATAAGAATAAATGATCATGCTGCTTTTCTATGAATAAAAAATAGAAATAAATGATAGTTAAATATTCTAGCCAGATCATGCTGCTACAAGTATACATTATTTAAATTATCAACCTCTATAACATGCAACCTTGTACAAAAGGCTCATTATAAAGGCTAACCTACATGATAATTAGATGATAATAATATTGTCCAGCAATTAGAGAAACCAGAAGAAATTGAACTGATATAGCAACAACTAACCTACACTTTGCATGTAGTGTCCAACTTTGCATGTATATATAGTAACAACATCTTCAAAGTAAATTTATTAACATACTTGACTGATAGGTTCTTACCTATTAAAGCACTCACAGAGATTGTTTAGTAGCATGTCACACTTTCTATGTGTCTTGAACAACGATCGTGTCCAGCTATGATAAGGCCTGTCTGGGTGCTCCAGCCAATTAAAGGCATCTTCATTTTCCTTTTTCAGCAAATCCATTGCTTTTTTGAATTGAGGTGAACTGGTCGCCCTGGCTGCATTCCAAACCATATCTTTCAATGTTTTGCCCTTGAATTTTTCTCCGAAATTTTGGTAAATATGTCTGACACAATTTCTATGCTCAGACCCTGGAAAAAGATCATGAACAGCATTGATAAGCCCCTGCAATTTCCAAAACATAGGAAATAATTAGTGTAGAAAATCATAAATATTTGTTGGGTAGTAAAAATATATAAAGTTTAAAACTGAAATTAAACCTTTTTTCTGTCTGACATCCAATATATCTTACTGCTGTCAATGATTGCAAGGTCATATGAAAGTGTACACAAGAACCAACTCCATGTTTTAGTTGATTCTACTCCATCTATGACTGCATATGCAATGGGGAATATGCAGTCATTTGGATCAATGCCTACTGCTGTCAATAGATTTCCACGAAATGTGCCCTTCAGCCAACATGCATCAATGATGATAATTGGTCTACAGCCACATATCCATGCTTTCTTCAGCAGACCCAAACAAACATAAAAACCCATAAATTTTCTTTCTTCCCTCCAAATAACAGCAGTAGTATCCGAATTTGAGGCCATAAGTTCAGCCTGGTACCTCAACAGTGATCTATACTGCAAATTTTCATCTCCATAAATCCATTTGAAAGCCATGTCCTTAGCTCTCCATGCTTTCATTCTAGAAATTTGCAATCCCATATCATCCTGGACCTGTTTTCTAATCCCATTCAAACTCCAGCTATGATCAACCCTAAATTTGTCATAGTATTTGCTTGCAATGAACTGTGAAGTAAGATTTCTACTTTTAAAAATCTTCGAGCAAGAGTGGGAAAAATTTGAAGTCTTAATTTGCACTGTTGGGTCATCATTGCTTACTTTAGAAGCATATAATCTGAAATTGCATGAAGGATTTCTACATTTGCAAATACACCTCAACTTGTCATTAGTAGGAAACCACAAATCCCACCTGTTATTGATGCCCCAATTTTTGCATGCTCTTTTAAATTGATCAAAATTCCGAAACTTCATTCCATGAACTATAACAGGCTTCTCCATATGTTTTTCTTCAATAAATTCAGGAAATTTGATCCTATCACAAGCATCCTCATCACTATCTACGCTGGAATCCAATTCTTCAGAATCACCATACTCTGAATCATACTCAGATTCTACCTCAGGAATATGAATTTCAGATTCATGCTGGCTCGTTGAACTACCACTTGGCCTGCCCGGTTTGTTGCCGATGTTGGTGTAGACACCGGGTCCCGAGGCAGCTCAGACCGAGGTTACCCGATGATGAAAAATATGGCAATCGCTCTTGAGCAAAAGATTAAAAATGATGAATCCCTTGTCGAAAACTTCTCTATTCTATTTTATTTTATTTTATTTTATTTTATTTTGTTTATATTTATTTTTATTTTTATTCTTATTTTTTATTTTATTATTTTTATTTTTATTTTTTATCTTATTTATTTTCGTTTCTTTTGAGTCCCGGTGCTTCGGGGTCCGCGCGCCGCGTGCGGAGCGACACGTGTCGCCACACGGTGTCGCGCCCGCGAGGAGCATTGCGCGATGCTCCCCTGTGCGCGCGGGGGGGGGGGGGGGGGGGGGGGGGGGGGGGGGGGAACACCACACGTGGCGCTCCCCTGCGCGCGCGTGCTTCCCCCGCGCTCGAGCAGGGGGGGCGCGCGGTGCTCCCCGCGTGTTGTCCCTTGGCGCGCGTTGTGCTGCGCAGCACGCGGCTGCATCCTTGGCGTGTCGCGTGCTGAAGGGCGCGACACGCGACCCCTGTGCGCAGGCACTGTAGCCCGTCTTCTTCCTCCAGCGCGTTTTTGGTCAGTTTTTAGCCGTTTCCAGTCGGTTTTGAGGGGCATTTTGGGGGTTTTAAACCCAGAAAAATATCCTGAAAAATGGAAGTATAAAAAGAAAATCAAAAGAATTTTTTTCGGTGGTTTTTTTTTTCGGTGAACACAAGAGAAAAAAGAACCCAGGAAAATTTCGAGAGAAAAAGCTTTTCTAAAAAGAGCAAAAATCATCTGAAAATTAATCTTGAGTCCAAGAAATTAATTCTTGAGATTCGAGTTTTCGTTTTCATTACTCAAAGTTATTCAAAACATTTAAACCAAATTTTTTTCTTACTTTCTATTTGAAGCAAATCGACAGGAGATCATCAATTCTTCACTTTTGTTGCAAATATAATATTTCTGAGGGTAAATATCTGAGCTAAATTCATTTTCTGTTTCTCTTTTACTCATACCTGTTTATTCTTATATTGTATATATCCATCTGTACTTGATTCTTTTCTTATGATATACATTATATAGTATTATCTGTTGTTGTTCCATATTGTAGACTTATTGCATCATTACTATATGTTTGTTGTTGTGCATTATTATACTGTCAGCCGTTTAGACTAATCTGCATTTTTATTAGTCATTGTTAACAATCTTTATTTGTTCATTCATTTGTTCATCTGTTCATATTTTTATTTTATTGTTGTTGTATTATTTTGCTGTTAATAATCTATTTATTCACCACCCCTTCACTCCATAATATTTACTATTAATCATGCTCACCATTAATCTTTATATATCCTACTGCTTTTTTTATTATTTTGCTTTTATTTATGCGATTAGTTCTTTAATAATGCCACTGTTCATAGGTTCCTTGTACATTAAGATTCACAATCAATAATTGATGGAATATGCAATATATTTGTTGGATTACGGGTTATTTATTCATTATGTTTAATTAGAGTATTATTTTTGCTGGTGTGCGCATTGTCAAGAAAAATAGTCTTAACTTAGGATAGTTTATTTGCATGATGTATAATATGGTTCTTAAATATCAAACTGTTTTGTTCATATGTTAATTGATGATTTAATTTAATTGCCTTGTTTAATTAAATACTTATTTGTCTGTTTACGTTCAATTGATTATCCATTTTTATTTGACATGATTAACTGTAAACACTTGAATAATTTAATCAATTTGGGAAATTATTTAATTGTTGGCACCATCTGCATAAATAATTGTTTATCTGATTAATTTATTTAACTAGTTGTTTATGTATACTAATTGCTGTTGATTATTTATTTAATTAACTTGTACAGTCATTTATTCATTTATAATTTATTATCGATTTGATTTAATTCACTAACATAATTTTATCTTGTTCTTTTTTAATTGCCCAAAATGTGCCTACTTCGCTTTGAGTGATATTTCGAATGGATCGGGGACCGAGAACTAAATCATTCGGGAACTTGGGTTTGCATTTCTTAATCATCGTATTTATCTCTTTATTTTTATGTGTTGTATGTAAAAATGTATTTCAAAATTCGCCCGCATTACAAAAGTCACAATTATTTACAATAAGTAAAATGGGGAATTTTGTATTAATAAAATGGACCAATGTCCAATTTTTATCCAATGAAATCTCACCGTAAAAAATAGAGAACTAATTTTCACAAAACAGGGATCACTCATCCCGATTTTTTCATGACAAATGCCTAAAGGGTAGTTCTCTAATCTTTTAATAAAAAAGGGGAACCAATGTTCCAAAAATCCAATAAACGATTCGATTTATGTATTGTTTATTTTAAGGTGTTTTATTTACGTTGGACCCTTGTAATTTAAGTGTTTGGGGCATTCTTTATTCTTGTAGTATAATTTATTTACTTGCTTTTTCTACTTATTTATTCATCGCTTTATTTATTATTCTTTAATGTGAACGAAATGTGCTTTTAATTTCAATGCATGATCGCGTGAGGAGAGGAGTGGAATTGCGTTTCATTAAAAATCCATTTATAAGACTTAACTTGACTCATTAATAAAAGTAAAGTTCCGAACACCGTCTTTGGTTTAAGACTATCGAGGTTAGAGACCTCTCCTAAACTTTTGGGCGGCGACTCCAACACACCTCAAGGTGCCTTTAGGTGTCATTAGACTAGGTGGTTCTCCCCAATGTTCTATTGAGAGGAATACACCTATGATGCCTCATGGCGCCCATGATCGAAAATGACGCGACCCAATCCCTCGAGCCCCAAAAGGCGGGCTCAAAGAGGGCCTTGCTGGTTCGGCGCGCGTCACAGTTGGTTTCTTCATTTACAATATCTTCAAAGTCAACATCATCATCTCGAATGTTATAATCTGGATCATCAAATAATTCATCTTCAGGCTCCTCATGCTGCTGACCCGATGGTACATCAACGCTTTCAACTAAATCAGCCTCAACATCAACATCTTTTTCTCCTTCTTCATCAGCTTGAACATACCTATAAGGACTTCCATTCTCATCCAATTCTGCTACAATATCTTCAGTAAAATGATTTACATACACATCTATTTGTCTATTTATCTTACCACCAGATAAACACATTTTAAAAACATCGCTGTCACTATCCAATGGCCTCAATGAGCCCCTATAAACATATCCATTCGGCTTGTAATAATATCTCACGTAACCCTCACCACATAATTCTTGAATCCATCTATCAAATACACTAAGACTAATAGAATCTAACTTACACCAGTCAAAACAATCTACTTCACCTCCATAATATCCATCCAAGCACATAGCTCCCTTGTAATGTAAAATGACACTAAAGTTTTCTTCATTAACATCTGTTTTCACACATTTTTACACAATTAATAATTCATTAAATTAAACTAAAAATATGAGAAGCAATATAACAATATTCCGCCAATTGTTAATTTAAACACAACATTTTTAACTTCAGTTGACCAAGTTAACTTCAATTGATAGGACAATTGCAACCACATTACATGCATATATGTGACAAAGTTTACTGCCCTTCTTTTCATAAAATAATCCATACATATATAACTTCAATTGACAAAGTCAAAAAAATAAAATTACACGAGACAAAGTTCATTGCTCTTCTTTTCATAAAAAAAAATTATTCATTTCATTGTTGCCTAACAAAACGTGAGCAACATCCAACTCATATTTTATCAACCAAAAACACCGCATTTAACTATTCAAATTTAAAGCTGTACCTACCATATTTCGGTGGTCCCGTGTCTTGGATTCTTCGAATAGGATGGTCCATTGTCTTCTTCTCTGCTTTTAACTTTTATGCCTTTATTTCCCTTTACTTCAATCTGTCTGGTTCTTTTTTTACTTTAACTCGTTTTTGTTCACCCAAATTTGAGCGGGAATTTTCCCTCTCTAACTCCCACCCCTATATTTGCTCAAGATGAAATTGAAGATATAAACTTAGATAGTTGGACAGATACGGAGTTCGAGCAACAGAGACCAAGAGATAACGAGAGAGACTAACAGATACGGAGTTCGAGCAACAGAGACCAAGAGATACCAAGAGGGACTGAGAGCAAGCAACAGAGACGGAGATAGACCTAGAATCACTGAGAGAGACTGATGGAGATGAAGAGGCATCACCGACCGAGATCGAGACACAGAGAGAAGGCGAGTGAGATCTACGGATTTTGAGAGAGTGACCAGGAAGAAGAAAGTAAAAAGTAAAAACTTATTTACCTTTTTTTTAACATAAATCCACGTCGGATCCAGTCAGATCCGACGTGGCAAAAAAAATCTGATGTGTCATTCGTTCCAGTCGTGAGGTCACGCGCCGTTTGCCGCCGAAACTGAATTTCCGATCATTCTGATTTTTTCGTTACAAAATAAAAGTAGAGTTATTTTATTGTTACAAATAGAAGTTAAGTGACCAAATCGTTATAACCCTTAAAGTTCAGTGACCACCTATGAAATTATCCCATGGAAAAAGCATATTGTTTGAAAACTATCGTGACGTATACATGAAGGAAATGGTTAGCATAAAGTTCCATCTTTCCTTGATTGGATGTTGCCGTGTGGAGTGCGCATAATACAAAAATTCTATTTTGTTTTTTTTTTTTAAATTCGTGACAGCTTTTTCAATGACTTTTTTCTTAATAATATTTTTATAAAAATAATTTGAATTTTAAGGTGTTCTGCAAGTATTTGAAATTATTGAATATTTTACCGTTCCTCAATTCTGTATGGCTGAATCTAACTCTATTTTCACAACTAGTACATGCGGAAATGGATGTGGAGACCACACCCGGACTGATTGATGAGAATTATTGGCCAAAAGATTTTAGCTATATATATATATATATAGTTGTAGCTAGAGAATTAATTCATTGTATTAAAAACAACATTTGCAGAGCCCGTGAATCAATTTATTGTGTTAAAAATAACATTTGGTGTTGAAGTGTATATGGGGGAAGAGAAAAAATACTGAGTTGAAAATTTTAGTAACTTGTTAATTGAATAATTGTAATCGATATTTTTACTTTTATTATAATTATCTGGTAAGATTTTTTATTTTAATATTTATATTTTGATGCATTTAATTTTAATATGTAGTCTATTAGTATTAATTTAATTTTTTATTTGATTTGGTAAATTACAGGTATCAATTAAAGTATAAAAACAATAAAGACAAAAATAATTTTTTGAAAATTCTAATCCAAGAAGTAAGATATCTTTTCAACTATAATCTATTTTATTTTATTTTATTGTTTTAATCATATAGCTACAATCTTATGGCCAATAATTCTCATCAATTAGCCCCATTCATTTCAAGACAAAGATTTGACTGAGGTAATTGGTAAAAATATTTACCAAAATAGGGTGAAAGGAAAAATATTAGCAGGAGTAGGGTTTTTCCGAAATCGCAGCTGACATTTGCGTCGTCAGAGTGGTGGGCCCCATACACGTGTGAGTCATTTTTGACTGATGCCGTAGTTAGTACCTGCGGCATCACAGTCTGACGCCGCAGTCCTTGGCTGCGGCGTCAGACGAATTTATGCCATATAAATGCAATCCGGGCTGTATTTTTCTACCGAGAGCAACGCAGAATATATTTACTAGCAACGTTTCGGAACAAGTTTAGATCTAGCAAAAACTCGTCAAAAGATTTAAGTATTAAATTCGAGGTATGTTTTGAAATTTTTTTATGTTTATTTATTACCTTATAAATGCAAAAATAGTAAAAATAAAATTGTTTTATTATTATAATGTTTGAATATTAGCATGCAATTTAATTTGAAATAATTTTTATGTAGTGTAGAAAAATTAATTATTGTTATTATGGTAGATGGTACGCACATACTTAATTTCAAGAGCTATAATGAGTAATATTGCCAAGCAAATGGTCGCACAAAAATGGAATGATTTGTAAAGTTGTCGAGTTGGAAATGACATAACAATTTTCAATCATATATTACAGTTAATAAAAAGTTACAAGAAATTATAATAAGAGGATATCAAATGGAGGAAGCGGAGATGGTTGGAGCTCTTTGCATGACAATACCATTAGGTTATCTAAAGTCTGTAATTAAAATTTGAAATAGTGAGACTGTGACGAAATATGAGAAATTAGTTATGATTTTCGTAAAAGATGTAATAGAAGTTAGTGAACAAAAATATTTAAAAATTAGATATACTATGCCAATAGAACAAAAAATTTATTTTAAGTGATACAATTATAATAAATGGTTTGAATACCATGTTCATTAGAATTTTGTACAATGTAATGATATTTTGTGATGTATGTTAAATAATTTAAATATGTGTGAAAATACAATGTAATAATATTTGAGTGTCCATCTACTATTATTAATAATATTATTGTTATTGTTATTTTTATTATTATTATTATTATTATTATTATTATTATTATTATTATTATTATTGGTTGATAATATGTAATGAGTTAATTTATTATTAACTGATAAATAATTTGTTGTTATAATTAATGAAAAAAGCATCTAAATGTGAAAAAATAGTGTGAAAAAAATATCAATCTCATATTTGAACTTATAGGCAATTTGAAGATGGCAGCATATACTGACTTTTATTTGCACTCTAATGGCCAAATAAGTTATGAATCGGGAGGTTTTCAATATGATATATCTGGTCCAAATGTCATTACAAGGAGGCTAAGGCTTAGGCCGTCCACCTGTCACAATACCGCGGGTCAATCCTGCGGCATTGACCAAAATATCCCTCCCCCGGAATTACTTTTCAGATTACCCTATTAGGGTAAATACTTTTTTTATCTGCCCCAATCAAATCTTTGTCCCATCCATTTTCGCAGCGGAATTGGACTCATCCCCCTAAAAATTTCTTTGTGGTCCCCCATCCATTTTCGCATGTACTAGTTGCAGGAATGGAGTTAGATTCCGCGACCTAGGGTCGTGAAAGTGTAAAAAATCCCAAAATTTCAAATACTTTTCGAAACACCATAAAATTCAAATTATTTTCCTAAAAAATATTATTAATAAAAAAAAGTGCTGAAAAGCTTCAAAATGGAAAAGCTGCCATTTTTTTATTTTTTTATTTTATTTTTTTAAATTTTTTGTTTTATTTTTTTGTTTTCAATGAGAAATTTTTTTAATTTTATTAATACGCGAAAAATATTTTTTTTACCCAATTTGATAAATAGGGTAACTTTTTATTAATATGAAAAAAAATATTTTTATTTTACTCAATTTGATAAATAAGAAAAAAAATTATAGGTTAATAATAATTTATGTAAATCTAAAATTAGTAATATTTTGTGTAATAAAAATAACTAAAAATAGAAATAATACATTTATTATATATATAATTAAAATTAAATAATATATTTGATAGAGTTTGGGTGCGCATATGACTTTAATTTGGATAAACGTCCAATACAGATAGAATTAAGTAATTCAATCTGATTAAAATTAGCAAATCATATCTCAGAAACTAGAGTTAGGTTTCTAACTTTTAAAATCTCTATAAATAGATGGGAGATCTTATTATTTGGTAACGAAAAAACGTATACGGCGTAAAACTGCTCGTTTTCATTCACACTTGTTTTTTTTTAATATTTCAGGAGCTTTTAAATTGTGGAATAACTGCCGTTATCTCGCATGTGGATAAAAGGCAGACCAGCGATAAAAAACAAACGGGATCCTTGTACACGTTTTCGCAACGTGTTTCTACGCTATAAAAAGTAGGTACCATTTTCTAATGTTACTTACACGTAAATTATATTTGTTATAATTTTCACCTTCAATATTATTTAATTAATACCAAAAATAAAAAAAATTAAAACAAAAAAAATGGCAGCCTCTTCAAAAAAAAATGGGGTTCCATTTCTGCAGCTTATTGCTGCGGAAATGGGTGAAACACTCCATTTTGCCAAATCTTTTTTAAAAAACATCAAAATTCAATTTTGTTTTTTAAAAAACACATTATTTAAAAAAAAATCCCTCATAAATCTTGACTAAATATATCCCACCATTAACCACTTATCAGTACAATAATTCCGTATAAGAAATAAAAAAATATATATATACAAACTACATAGCTTCGAATGATAAATATGCTATGCTATTAATAAAAAAATAATTTATACAATAACTACAATTTTATATAGTTAAACATACCATGTAATGATATAATTTTTCTTTTATGAAAATGATATCATATAATTTTTATATATATATATAATTAGGGGTGAGCAAAAAAACCGATTGACTCGGTTAACCGAAAAAAAAATCTGAAACCGAACCGATGGACTGGTTAACCGATTGTAATGGACTGATTAATGGTTAGTGTTTTGAAAAAACCGATATTAATGGAATGGTTAATGGTTTTTGACTCATGTGACTGGTTAACCGAACCGAAACCGAATTTTTAGTTAATTTATTAATTTATTAATAATTTATAACAATTTAGATAATAATTTATCCTAATTAAAGGTGATCATATACTTTTTTTTCATTATACTAATTATTTTAAAGTTTTAAAATTTTTTTAATTGGCTATTAGTAAGTATAACAATTTATCTAATTAAAAATGATTATGGACCGGTTAATATATTTACTTATTAAATATTAATTTTTAAAAATAAATTTGCTTATATCCACCAAATATTTTTATTTTAACAAGAATAATATTATATTATAGTGAAAAAATTTTAATTTTTAAGTACCTTGAACATTTTAATTTTATTTATGAATATATTTATAATTATAGTGGTTAACCGAAAAATATTTGGTAACCGATCCGAAAATCCGAAACCGATAGACTGGTTAACCGATGATAATGGACTGATTAATGGATTGAAATTTCAAAAAATCGATATTATTGGACTGGTTAACCGACCATACTCACCCCTATATATAATGACTAGTTCTTACATTTAATTCTGAAAATTACTAAAAAATTGGACTGGTTAACCGACCATACTCACCCCTATATATAATGACTAGTTCTTACATTTAATTCTGAAAATTACTAAAAATACAGTACTGTGGTGTATAAATCTATAAATAAATTAAACTTATCAATATTATATATATATTTGCTAGAATCAAAACAAAACCTTCAGTTACGTATATGATATTTTATTCAATGTTAGTAAAAAAAATAATCAAAAAATAAAATTCAATCTTACAAAAGTCTTAACGTTGACAATTTTCCAATCACAGTGAGCAAAAGCATTTAATACACTAATACCATTCAATGTTAGTGAGCAAAAGCATTTAATACACTAATACCATTCAATGTTAGTCGCATCACATTTTTCTAAGAAATTTCAACTTCTTACAAGTGGTTAACAATACCATCAGTTACGTGTATGATATTTTATTCAATGTTAGTGAAAAAAAATAATCAAAAAATAAAATTCAATCTTACAAAAGTCTTATTTCGTACATGCAGCACTTAGAATAGTGAAAAGCTGCATTTATGAATAGTTAGTTAATTAACTGAACAGTAAAAGTTAGAATAGTTTAAAGCTGTGTTTATTAGTTTATTATTCTATTTGTTTTTTTGTATCTGTCATTTTTTTAAAAAATTTAAATTTTATTTATCTATTATTTTTTATAAAATTTATTTTTTTTTAATTTAATATACTAATCAATTAAATTTAAATTTGTACATTAAATTACGCAATTTTAATTCAAATTTAAGTTTAATTAATATTTTTTAATTTTAATAAAAATAATAAAAGTGACAAATAATAAAAAAATAAAGAGTAATAAATTAGCTTAATTAGCCAAGCTGGCATTATTATTTTCTGGTATGAATTTTTACTTTCAGCAATCTGGATAACTCATTCTGCATTAATTCCTTGATAGTTTGATTTCTCACTGTCTAGTTCAAGTTCTTCAGTAAATGGAGTGTCTGCCATGTCAGCTTTATATCCACCATGTGTTTTGTTTTGCTTTGATTGTGTTTCTTTTGCTGAGTTCCATATGGGAGTCAGGATATCCAATCAACTTAAAACAAGAATCCTTCATGTGTCCCGTAGATCTGCAATGAGTACAAAATTTATCCTCCTTCCGCTCTCCTTCTTTCATCTTGTTAAAGTGTTTATTTCTTGATTTAAAATTCTTGGCTAACAAAGCACTATTGTCAAAGGTTTCACTTTCAGCAGCTTGAGAGCTAACCTGTTTTTGTTTTTTCACATTCAACATCACGCCATAAACCTTGTCAAGATTAGGCAAAGGATAAAAGGAAAATTCAGTGACAAATATGTACACGCCAATAAATATGGGGACAGACCCCGTTACATCACATCATCTTCTAGAAAATCAGGCAACCTGCTTAATCAGCTGCGATTGCAAATTGACCTTCCCATCTTGATAACTAAATTGTGGAAATTACTTGTCCTCCTAACCTATAAAGAGCTCTATAAATATCAGCATTGTCCTTCAACTTCACCACAAAATCCTCCATACTCAAATCCCCATCATGGATTTCCTTTCAAACTATGTAGCAATTCTTGGTGTCATAGCATTAGTGCTACTTTACAATTCATGGAGGGATAAGAAAAATAAAACTAAAAGTGTTATTTCTTTGCCACCAGAAGTTGCTGGTGGGTTGCCATTAATAGGACACCTTCACCAACTTGTTAGCAAGAAACCTCTTTGCAAAATCATGGCTGATGTTGCTGATAAGTATGGCCCAATCTTCATGATCCGGATCGGAGTTCACCGGAATGTAGTGATCAGCAATTACAAGATAATGAAAGAGTTCTACACCACAAATGACAGAATCTTTTCTTCAAGGCCAGAATCCAGTTTTGGGAAGGTTCTTGGTTACAACTATGCATCCTTTGGCACCTCACCTTACAGTACTTACTGGCGCGACTTACGAAAGCTAGCCATAGTTGAGCTTCTCTCTACCCATAGGCTGAGATTAATGAAGCATGTTCGATTATCAGAGGTTAATTACACTATGAAGGATTTGTTCATGCAGTGTAAAGAGAATAAGAATGGTCCTGTGGAAGTTGATATGAGTGAGTTGTCGGAGAATATGGTATTGAATATAATAACAAGCATGGTTGCTGGGAAAAGATACTGTGATCGCCATAACAGTGGAGATGTGGTTGAAAAAGGGCGTCATATTGGGGAAATCATGAAGGATTTTATGAATGCAGCTGGCGCTTTTGTTCCCTCAGATATGATTCCATTCCTTGGATGGACGGACTTTTTTGGACCCGGGAGAAAAATGAGGAATATAATGAAGGAATTGGATTATATTTTGGAAAGTTGGATTGAAGAACATGAATTGAAAGCCAACTCCAACGACGATAACAAGGATTTCATTGATGTTCTACTTTCCACTATTGTTGATGATTCCCAGTTTGGCAATCCACGTCGAATTGTTATTAAAGCAACCGCCATGGTATGTTAAGCTTTCTCTAAAATACTAATTTCATACTTCTTATATTCAAAACTTTTTATTTATTAGCCTTAATTAACTAGAGCAGGCAAATTTTGAGACCACCCATCAACCCACCAAAACCAATTCCATCTGTCTATAAAAATGTGATTTAAACTCAATTCTATTCGTCAATAATCCATTTATCATCTAAAATGTTTAACATGATCCAATACAACTCAATATATTATGTATTATACGATGCAATCCATTTTTAATGTGTTGGTGATCTATTTATATTATTTGTAATTTTATAATTTTTTTCAAATAATAGGTATATTATTAATTATTAATCTATGCATGGTTGTTGTAGACTCTTATACTTGGAGGCTCGGACACCACATCGATCACCATGACATGGTTGGTGGCCAATTTAGTGAACAATAGAAGAGTACTAAAGCTGGCCCAAGAGGAGATTGACGAGAAAGTTGGAAGAGAAAGAAAAGTGGAAGAATCCGATATCGAAAATTTGGTATATCTGAAAGCAATAATTAAAGAAACACTACGTTTGTTTCCAGCAGGTCCATTAGCAGTTCCACGAGAGTCACTTGAAGATTGTACCTTTTATGGATACCACATTCCCAAAGGAACTCGATTTTTAACAAACATATGGAAGTTACATCGCGATCCCAATATTTGGGAGAATCCTGCGGAGTTCAAGCCTGAAAGATTCTTGACAAGTCATGCCGACTTGGATTATTTTGATCAGCATTTCGAATTTGTGCCATTCGGGTCGGGTAGAAGATCATGTCCTGGATTGAATTTTGCAATGCAAGTTATACAATTAACTATGGCTAGATTGATTCAGGGATTTAACCTCGCAACACCAAACAATGAGCCTGTGGATATGACCGAGAGCTTGGATATTTCCTTATCCAAGGAGACTCCTCTTCATGTTATGCTCGCTCCACGCCTTGCTTCTCAACTTTATGACTAGTATAAGGGCTCTTTATGTCCCACTCCATGTCCTCCTTCATCTATCAAAAGCAATAGTTCTTGTTTCATTAAGATATGTACTGATGTTAATTACAGTTTAATTTCAATAATTGAAGAGAGGTATCATCGGTCTATTTTTATGTCTTTTGTATTAAGTATTGATTAATTATTTTTAATGTTACTAATTTAGACAATAAAAATTGAAAACAAATCTTCATTGGAAAATATTAAAAAAAAAAAAAAAGAAAAATAGAAAGAAAAAACAGCTAACTTCAATTCAAAAAAGTAATGTTTTGATTGAGTCAATTTTTGTAACATTTGAAAACTTGAAAATTGAGAGCTTCCTTATTGGAACCTTCATCTTACTATTATTTTCTCATTTTTCAAACTCCTCCTCTGCCATTTCCTTCATTTTACGCAATTGGGTTTCACATTGACTTCTCTTTTAGTACTGTCTAAACTGGGTTATGATCGAACTTGGCATCCAGCAAGTAACTTGAGCTTTATAAGGGCTTATTTAGAGCATAAGATCTAATTGTAATTGGCTCTAAGCTAAAAATCAATGCAAGATCAGTCTTCTTAGCAAGACTAGATTAGGACTTAAAATTGATCATGATTAAACTCATGCATTTGATTGTAATTGAGAATCCAACCAATTAACTGCTTAAGTTCGGTTATTTTCAGCTAACATATCGGTTCAATTTCAATTACTAAAAATGTATAAAAATTGATTTAGCAGTTCAATTAATAACTGAACAATTCGAAAGAATCAATATTTTTAAAATGACATTATTCTACTTAATAAAATTTTAAAAATTGTTAATCTGTTCGGTTTAGATTGGTGATATAAAGAGATTTTGAATATCTATCTGATTCATTTAGTATCAAAGTTTTATTCAATTTAGATTTATAAGTTTATCAAAGTTTGATTTTCAATTTTATTTGGTTATCATCGCATAGCTAGCTAATTTTTAATATATACATCAAAGCAAACATTTCTTCATAATAAAATAATTAATAAATTCTTCATGATAATACTCACGTTATCTTAAAGACTATCTATGCTTTAAGGGACTTGAATCCAAGCCCAATAGACTATAAGCCCATTGTGTAGAGCTATAAATCAAACCCCACAAACAACTAATCTCTTTGGTCAATCATGTCTAACTATAATTAAAGACACTCAACGTCCATAAATAGAAGGCTCACAATACCTTCAAGGTTATATTTTTCTTCACCATTTTTACTCTCTGGATACTCTCTTTCTATAAGAGCATTATGTAACTAATTTAAATTTTGGAATACTTATTTTCGGACCAATCGAGATATTCATTTTTTTTCTTTTTTGTTTTAGGATTATGGTCCGATCTACCGAAAAGTGTTTGGTTTCTCCAAAAGATATGATCTCTTAGAAGACCCTCATTTTCTGTTATTTTTGGGCTTATAGCCTCATTTATCATGCTAATTTGAAATTTGCTGGAGTTTTAGGGCTCTTTCAGTTGCACCATAGCTATTTTCTTAATATATGAACTTAGCTCTGCTATTTTAACGAAAATTTGAACTAGATGAACTTAAATAGCGAAAACGTTTTCTTAAGTACTTAATTTGCTTATCTTTTTATTTAGTTTTGGCACGGCTCTTTTGTAGGTGTTGGATTACACATGTGAAAGGTGCAGGTGGACCTATTGCTATGGCAAAGAAATACAGACTAAACACACTACACTTTCATATCATCATACATATATGTAATTATATATATTATTAGTTTATTATATATATCATCATACATATATATGTAATTATACATATATGCTGCTACTTAGTACTATCATATTATTTTTTCAGAATTGTTGTGCAGGGCTGAACATATGAATTATGCTTATGAATTGCGGAAAAATCTTGTCTGTCTACTCAAATTTTAAAAACTAAATTAATAGAACATAGCCATGTAAATAAATGAAATGGTGGTTAGCATATTATTTAATTCATAAAATTTATCTAAATTTAGTTTTGAATTAGAATTTTTGAGTAATTTAAACAATAAAATAATAAAAAAATGTGCAAAAATTTAAAAGACAAAAGAAAAAAAGAACCGGAAAGAAGGAGATTCATACATGAGATGAGTATGGTTGGGTTCCATTATAATTTTTTTAACAAATTCATTAACTATTAATCAGTCCATTAAATTTTATTTATTAATCTATCGGTTTCAGTTTTTACGGTTTGGTTAACTAATATTTTTTAATTAATCATTAAAATTTTTAGCACACAATTATTAAACAAATTAAATAAAATTTAATTCAATTTCAAATGTTCAAAATAATTTAAACTAAATATTACAAAACAAACGTAATAACACTAGTAAAAATCATATGCTTAATAAGAAACAACCAACATAAAAATTAACTGGTTACGGTATATAAATATTAATTCACCTAATTAAAGAGAACGATGTATAATTTAAATATATTTTAAAATATAACGTTATAAATTTTAGAAAAAAATTTTAGGATATAAAATAAAATATATTATAAAAATATAAATCAATTAACTATATAATTAATTGATACTAAAAGAAATTAAAATAGATGATTGAAAATCTTAAAAATTAAAATTAAAATTCGATTAATAAAAAAATTTTATTCGATTTCGAATGGATTTTGCGTTTTACCAAATTATTATTATTATTATTATTATTTTACGCCGGCGAGCTGTTTTTTCTTAAGCGCTTTGCTTCAGTCTCTGTAGTAGCTCCATTTCCAAGCCCAAATTTCTCCTTTTTCTCTCATCTGCACGAAATGGCTGCTACCCACATTAATGTCAAGCCAATCAGAGCTGTTTTCCTCTCTAAACTTGCTTCCAAGCACCTTCGGAGATCATCCAGAATCAGCTGCGCCGCCTCACCTCCCAAACGCTACTCCATCACTCTTCTTCCCGGCGACGGCATCGGCCCCGAAGTAATCTCCGTTGCCAAGAATGTGCTCAATCTTGCTGGCTCCCTTGAGGGTATGGTTTTGCTTAAATGCGCTAATAATGAATAGTGAGAAATCAAGAATTTTATGGTGTGTTTCTTTATAATTTTGTTGCTTTATATGTTAGGTATTGAATTTAGCTTCCAAGAAATGCCTATGGGTGGATCTGCTTTGGATTTGGTAGGAGTTCCATTGCCCGAGGAAACCCTTTCTACGGTTAAGCATTCTGATGCTGTTCTTCTTGGAGCCATTGGAGGGTATTATACGCGTTACTATTCTCTACTTTGTTCATTGTTCAGCTTCTTTTTTTTTTTAAAAAAAAAAAAGGAAATTCAATTATTTATTTATTTTTTTTTTTGATTTTGAAGTTATAAATGGGATAATAATGAAAAAAATTTGAAGCCAGAGACGGGATTGCTTCAGCTCAGAGAAGGCCTTAACGTCTTTGCAAATTTGAGGCCAGCTACTGTTTTGCCCCAGGTAACTAACTTTTATTAATTTTAAAGCTATGATAATTACCATCCTTGGGCTTTACACTTCACTTCTTTTCTCTGCTTAATTTATCCAACAAAGAGGCTTACTCATGGTCGGAATCCAATTATATGGGAATCGCTTAAATTCCTAAAAATGAATAATGAAATCAAATATGAAATATAGCTGCTGGATCGCCTTCAAAATGAGTGGAAGTAATCTGCGTATTGTTTGTGTTGAAAATATCCTTATGACCTTTTGTATGATAGAGAGCACGAAACAAAAGTGTCCTCTGCTTGCAGAATAATATGTTGTATGAAATTGATTTCCTGGCTTGATGAAGAAAACCATTAGAAAAACCGTTCTTACTGGCTAACATTTCACTTGTTATAGTAAAAAGCACATATTCCGGGAAAACAGGAAGGACGATTCTTGTCTCTACTGTTATCATGTTGCTCTTGTCCAATCTAACCTTATTCTGCTTTGCCTCTGTCCTAACACCATTCTCACTCGTCTAGTTAGTAGATGCTTCAACTTTGAAGAAAGAGGTTGCTGAAGGTGTTGATGTAATGGTTGTAAGAGAGCTTACTGGAGGTCAGATAACATTATGCTTAAATAAAGCAATTCCTTTTCTCTGTTACATATATTTTAATATAATGCCATTTTCTTTTCCTGCAAGTAGGCATTTATTTTGGAAAACCAAGGGGTTTTGGTCACAATGAATCTGGTGAGGAGATTGGTTTTAATACTGAGGTGTATGCAGGATATGAGGTAGAGTTTTAAACTTTTGTTAGTTGTAAATTTCAATAATTATTGCCTGGTTGGTTGAACTAAACTTGCTCATCCAAAAATAACTCTTATGTTTTCTAGTTTTCCTTTCCCTCAGTGTTTCAATTCCATGATGTAGCTTCTTCATCGTTATCTCTTGAGGAAAAGTGTATTGAGATGAACTAAAACCTGGGATTTTCTGAAATTATATCTCAAAACCAAATAGATGCCCTGTTTCATAAGCATGCACATCATTCAGAATTTATATATTAATAAATTTGCTTGCAAATTGTCAACGACAATCATTATCTGAATGTATCTAGTTATTCAATCGGTCAAACCGTTAAAGTCTTGCTACTTTGTTGGGGGATAATAAGATTTGAATATCATATCAGTCCCTTTTTCATACTTCAGAAATTCTTATGGCAGATATCTATAATAAATTGATGGATGGTATTTATTTTCTTATTGTTTCTGTTTAAGGTGTTTTAATCAGTTTCTTTTCATTGGATAATGCGGAAAGAAATTTGGGTCAGGTTGATCGCATTGCTCGTGTTGCATTTGAGTCCGCAAGGAAGCGATCTGGAAAACTCTGCTCTGTTGACAAAGCGAATGTGCTGGAGGTGTGCTGTGTATTGCAACCCTTTTCTTTCTATATTTTTCATCTATTCATATTATGCATTCAATAATAAAGTACCTTGTGGAAGTTTAGGCATCTTTATTTACTTCAAAATGAATTATAGCTCTTTCTTCCCTTTTGTTTTGGGCATTGGCTTAGATAAATTTTCCAAGAAATAGGAGATTCTTTAATTTTATAGAGTCTTAAAGCATATAATCAATGGTACCAAAATCCTCTTTCCTTAATGTTTCCAACTAGGTTTTGGTAATGTTCTATGAATAACTTCGAATCTTTACAAGAAAGCGGTGTTCATATCTTTGAGTTTGTGAAAATAGCATTGGTGCCATATTCATGGGATCCCTTTAATCAATTGCTTCCCAACAGCTTCAAAAATATGGTGTTTGACTTACGCCCTTTATCTTCTGTTCCATTCTGATGAGCCATACTATAACCAGATAGCAGATGAAGATTATTATATCATCACGACTATTACAAGTTTGCAACAACATTTGTAAGAAAATTAGTATATCGTTTAGATATTTTGGCTCCATTTGAGTTTCACCTCCTTTTCATGATTCAATGTCTCATTATCACCTCTGTCAATATCAATTAGGGAAACGTAACACTGTTTCCTACTTGAACAACTGTTGATGCTTTTTGTAACACCCCAATTCTCCTTGGAAGGATATCGGAGCGCCACAAAAACACATAAAAGCATACACGTACATACTAAAGCGGAAACAATAAAACACACGCGAACAAATTTAATTACATATATCATAAATGATCATCAAAATTACGAAAGCATCTCTTTTACATTTGCTACTACATGCAATATATACATAACAAAATATCTGATACAAATACAATACTTTGCCTAAACAAAGATATACATAAAACAAAAAGAACTCCCAACAAGTTCCAGACTCCTAATGACCAAGACCTGCAGATGCACACACGATACCGAACCTGCAACGTACACGAAAAAAACACCCGTACTGAGCGAAGGCTCAATGGGGAGAAACAGGAGCAAAAGACTTCGGACGAAGTCACAAATATCATATATATCCTCATACCAGCATGCTCATCACACAATAACATTTATCCACAAACACTAAAACATGAGTAAGTAAATAACATATGCATCTTATGCTTAACATGAATAATTCACATAGTTTTACATATGCCTTAACATGTACATAAACACTAACTTTGATCATGAAGAGCAAGTTATATCATATCAATACATCTCAAATGCATGCATATGTATATAAACATATTAATAGTATATCATGCACACTTATAGCCATACATTAGCCTGAATTCCCATCAGTGGTGGTAACGAGTGCACTGAATACTGACTAGCAGTATCAAACACTGGAAATCGAAGTCTCAACTCTTTTAAAAATAATCTTTTAGATACCCGAAGGTATTAAACACTAGACTCAAACGGGATCAAAACTAGCAGCTGCGATCACTAGTTCTTTATAAGTATGCTTATCTATCCACTACCTTGCTTGTACAAAAGAACTCTATTCTTTATTCACTAACTTACACTTGATCAAAACAAATCCGAACAATTTAATGCACATAACTCAATTAAGACATACATGGGATAATATAATATAGCTCAAACTTCACATCACATACCAATCATAAGTGAGAAACCATGCAAAGTGCAACTATTTATATACATTAGAAGAATAGGGGAGGGTCGCGGTCCCAACAGAGGCAAAACTCGCCCAAAGTCGCACTCGCAACAAGCTCCAAGCTCGCGATGGGGAGCTGGCAGGCCTCTGTCACACTCGTGACTGAGGGCGGGTAGTTCCCCGTTGCGCTCGCGACGAAGAACAGCCCTGCCAACGCTCGGCTTACCGAGCTCTCTGACGCGCTCGCGACGGAGCACGCTCTGAGGAGATCGGATCCCGAGCTCTCGACGGCAGCCCTGAACTTGAGTTCTCTGTCGCGTTCGCGACAGAGATGAGCTCCCAGGCCTGCTGTCGAAAACCACACCTCAACACATGCAAACTTCACTCAAAATCGTACTATCATGCATATAACATCAATTCATCTTACAAATGCA
The DNA here is from genome assembly GCA_947683425.1 of Excoecaria cochinchinensis. Classification (NCBI taxonomy): domain Eukaryota; kingdom Viridiplantae; phylum Streptophyta; class Magnoliopsida; order Malpighiales; family Euphorbiaceae; genus Excoecaria; species Excoecaria cochinchinensis. Next base: position 961,948 of record CANTUQ010000175.1, on the reverse strand, counting down.
CTCAACACATGCCTATAATCATGCCAATAACATTATACACTCATAACAAGCAATTAATTAACATTTGAACAAGATAAACAACTAAACTTAAATCACCCACACATTAACTATAAACACCTAGAACCATGCCCACATTCCAGCACTAATACTATTTCCCATTTACTCAAAATTTAGCCAAAACCCACTCGGCACACACATAAACATGTTTCACATAACAAATGCCAAAAATTATATCCAAAGCTCAATGACAAACTCAAACAATAACACAACTCCCAAACCTCAAAACGCAGCTTGAACCTTTCTCTTCAAGTTCCAATCTTCTCTTTACCCTTGTCCTTCCTCTTGCCACCGGATTCTTGCACAAACCAACCAAAATACACTTAATCAAACCCAAAACACATCCAAAACGAGATAGTGAAAGGAGGAGACAAAGAAGCATTGACTTTCACAACCACTTACCTTAGCAACTTAAGACTCAACCCCTTTCAATCTCAACTCAAAATCCTTAAAGATCAATTCAAGAAGGAGAAGCAAGGAGCAAAGAAATGAAGAAAAAGAAGGAGGAACGGGAAACGTGGGCAGGAAGAAGTTAGAAGAGAGCCAAAACCTAATTTTTGACTTTCCCTCTCTTCCCTTCTTTCTTTTCTTTATTTAATGGTCCCAACCACCCTCATCTAGGTGTCACTTCCTCATTGGTCAAACTTATAAAATCCTTGGTAAATGTCTCTTTAATCCTTGCCCAATTACCACTTACTCACTAAATAAATTATTTCCTTAATAACTTTAATTCTCATTCAATTATACCCTTAATAACCCGAAATCCTACTATTCAAATTACTCTTATACACTTTTCTATTCAATTAACACAGCAAATCCTCCTAGGATACAAATCGGGTTGTTACACTTTTTGCCCCTTTTCCTGATTCAAAAGAAGAGTAAGTGTTAACCAACTTCATTAATCTCCATACTTTATGATTTAACCTAATATTGGGAAGTTCGCCTCATCAGACATGGAAAAAGTGATCAGTGATTTTATTAAGGTAAACTGTTCAAAGTTTTTCTTCCTCCCTCTATATTTTAATTTCTTTTACCATATTTGGGAAAGTAATATTTGCTATTTATTATATGCTGCTTATTTCCCCCTCTTTTGTGTTAAAACTAATGTATTATAACATTGTGAAAAGAGAGTGCCGAAGGCATGTCCCTGTAATTTGCTAGTGTTTCTGCTAATGGGGTCCTAGTAAAGCAAAATGATAGATAGTATCTGCCTTGCAATTAAATATTTGATGAATGTTATTGCTGCAAGAGCTTAAATCTCTGCAAATATGCGTCTATAATTAACAGAACTGTGCCATGCCATTAATGTGGTATATTGATGTGTTCTTCTTGCAAAAAATTTGCAGGCATCAATGTTTTGGAGGAAAAGAGTTATAGCCATTGCTGAAGAATATCCAGATGTTGAGCTCTCGCACATGTATGTTGATAATGCAGCTATGCAGCTAGTTCGCAATCCAAAACAGGTCAGAAAAAACTTGATTTTGCTTTTGCTCGTCTCCATACCTTAGGAAACTTAAGAAAGCAGAAAAGTGAATGGTAGAGTTGATGAGAGCAGGAAGCCTCACAATGTTGTGGCAATGTGTAATGCAGTTTGATACAATTGTGACGAACAACATTTTTGGCGATATACTATCGGATGAGGCTTCAATGATTACTGGAAGTATTGGGATGCTTCCATCTGCTAGTCTGGGTGCATCGGTAATAGCTAATTACTTCAACCATTTTTGCCCTTACAAAGATGGTATTTTTTTATATATATTTTTTTCTTTTGTGCATGTTCTCTTACATCATAAAATATTCTTTTGATTGACTTTGTTAAGGTTTTTCACTTAGGGTCCTGGACTTTTTGAACCCATCCATGGTTCTGCTCCTGACATTGCTGGACAGGTTGAATGACTGTTTCTTTTATAACCCATTTACATAATTCCAAGACAAAAAAACTATGAACCATTTCTTTCTTCATATCTTCCCATCTTCCTCTGACCCTTCTAAGGAAGACATGGGAATGGGAGGTAAGAGGCAAACATGCTTTCTGATGGAACTTCTAACATTCAGGATAAGGCAAACCCATTGGCAACAGTGCTTAGTGCTGCAATGCTTCTGAAGTATGGCCTAGGGGAGGAAAAGGCTGCAAAGAGAATTGAAAATGCTGTTCTGGAAGCTCTAAACAAGGGGTTTCGAACTGGTGACATTTACTCTGCAGGAACTGTATGTGCTTTCTCATCTTCCTAATCTATTTACTTTTACTAGTTTTGAGAAAACTTTTGAAGTATCTAACTAATCTGTTGGGTTTATCTGGGAATAAGAAAAATCAAGTTTATGAATTTGCTTTTTTATTATACTTTCCCTATTTTTGGATATAATTGAGTTGTGGCATATGAGGGTAACATGAGTCAAATTCAAATGGGTGAGAAATAAGAGAGGAAATTATACAGTTTGTCATTATTTGATTCTCGTTGCATTTCTTCAAATGTTCGTTATTCAATTTTGGTTTGACATGCCAATGCTAGTACTTTCAAGTACTCTGATCATAATAGTCATCATTTTATATTCTTTTATCCTCAATCCCATCTTTATTCATTAAAGGTAGATGGTGGTGCTTACTTATTGGTTTTCTAAATTGTTAACTCTAAACAAATGAACTGGGTGAGAGTTATCAAACATAAACTGTATTAACTAAGAAAAATGCACACTTCGATCAATGAGAAATAGTTCATTTAGAAACATATATATTATGGTTTCAGAGCTCTCTGAGCAGTTTTCTGCCATTCCTGAAACCAGAACTGCCTCCATCTTCAAAAAATTATGCCTGGCCAAACATCAGAGAGCTCACTTCTGCCTTCTTAGCCACCAATTATCCCAGTGACAATAAATTTCATCCTCCATGTGCCAATCAATGATTTCACCCTCAGCCGTGTGTTACTTTCTCATCAAGTGTTAGTTGCAGTGGATGATCCACTCCTTTTGACTGCCAACATTCTTCATGTTCTTTTTAATGAAACAATGCCACTATACCATCATCCAAAAATCAGGCAGCATTCCCCTGTAAGTCAGCTGGTATCTTAAGACCCAGACCTTATGTGCAAACCCAGGGCCACTGCTGGGACTATAATCATGCAGCTAGAGATTGTCCCCGTGTTCCTAGAAGTAATTCTTCTGTTCCTCTGTTGGTCCTTTCAAAGTGTTCTTTGCCGCATTCTGATAGCAAATTTCATTGCTAAACTTTTTAATTGTCATGTGCAGTGGTTATCCCAAGTCCTAACATAGAATAGCCATGTAAAAACCTAACCAGGATAATAGCAACTGTTGCTATGTTCTGCACTCCTATAAGGTGGAATTTAAGGGCCTAAAATAACTTGTTACAACAAATGAGGTTTGCTGCAAATTGTCAACTGGGAAATTTTGCCTTTGGCCTATTGTGTTGAGGTAGTTTGATATGTTAGATGGAGAAGAGAACTTTGCCTTGTAGAGGAGAGTTTTGAAGGTGGACCTTAAACATTTGAGGTGAACCACAAAAGTTATCTTGTAAAGATTAAACTCTCTGGTGGTGAACCTCAAAAGGAACAGTTGCTTAAGATAGTCTCTGCAGGTGAACTGCAAAACCTATACGGGGAACCTCAAAAGGAACAGTTGTTTAAGATAGTCTCTGCCGGTGAACTGCAAATGCTTGTAGTGAACCATAAGTTGATGAACATAAATATGGTCACTGGAGGTGAACTTCAAGCATCTTGTGGTGGACCTCAAGTTACTTTTGCATATTTGTAATGTTAAATATAGTAACTAATGGTGGGCTTCAAGTTTTTGTGGTGAACGATAATCATATCAATATTAACTTTGTAATACTACCGTTGATGAATAATGGTTAATTTTGAATGAACAGTTGCGTTTGTTTGAAGAGATGCAAAGTAACTGCTATTGGATTTGATTATACAATGTCCATAAGAGGTTCATTGAAATAGGATTTTTCTTAACTCTCTTCTTCCTATCTTTCTGAAAAGGTTCTCTTGCAGAGTCTGTAACTAAATGTTCTAAAGTGATATGTTCAGAAATTGCTGTCTGCAAATCTCTTGGGCTTTGTTGTTTCCTGAGGGTATATTGCCATAACCCTGTAGCAATCTAAGTGGGGCAATTAATACCTAAAACATAGTGATCTTATCATGCCTCAAACCCTAAATTATACACTAACATATTGTTTGATGAATGATATAAATTTGGATTGCATAAATTCTTCTTAAAGTTCTAGAAGGTACATCACATCTTCGTGGTTTCTGTACTAATATTTTACCGTTGTATGGGTTACTTTTCTTTTTGACCAATCGTCGATGGAATTATATTTGCAGAAATTGGTGGGATGCAAAGAAATGGGTGATGAAGTGTTGAAATCAGTAGAAACCCAAGTTCCAGCTACTGTTTGAACTAAAACCATTTGTTACTACCAAATTGAGGAGCTCAAAATGGTCTATTTATTCAGATCCCGAGGCTCAGTGGAAAGAGATGTTATGGTTCTACGTTTTCTTCTCTTCCATGTAATTATCAGGTTTTTCCAGTCGTTTGCTGTTCAATAGGTGTTGTATTTTATTGGATTCTTTGGTTGCAGCACGAAAGAAGTTACAAGCTCAACACCATGTTTACTGGTTCCTTTAGAGTGTAGTTTCCCTCCTTTGAGAGATTTCTGTTTTTTATGCTGATTATTATGAAGTTCTGTAGTAGCATTTACATATTACTGCTGATTCAAGAAAAATGGCTTGCCAGAGACCCCTCATGAAAGAAAACTCTTTGTTGAATGGTAAGGTGATGTTCTATAATTTGTCTTGTCAGTTGCCACCCCATTGTTTTGCAATTTGAACAGCGTCCAATAACTTGTTTGATTTGGATTTTTTTTTAATATTTATGTTAAAATATGGCTTTTTAAACGATTTCTAGAGCAGTGATGGTTGCTGGTTTGAAACAGGTTTTTTTTGTTTCTGCTTTTTGTTTAATTCTTGATGATTGCAAGGAATTAGTTATTAACGTTTCCATACTTTTTTAATATAGAAGTTTATTTTGTTAGACTATCTGCGAACGTAGTTACCCGTAAATTTGTTAGGGCTGTTCTTTCTATTGCTTATTGTATGGAGTGGTGTAATTACTTTATGATTTTATTATTGGTTGTATGTTTGTTGATCTTACTTAATGAAGTCTTTTGATTCGAAAAAAGATTTCTAATGATTTCGAAAAAGTGTGATTTTTGAGGTTCTGACCTTCAAATCCTTAAAAAAACTTTAATGTCTAACACACTAATTCATAATTTTTGGCCTTGGCCGTAAATGAAAAATAAAAGGTCACAAAATCTTTATTATACGATTTTTCTAATTCATTTTTTCTCTTATCAAAAATCACTTTTTTTTATAAATATACTAGCAAATAAAATTATACTGTACTGTATTAGATTATACCATCCATGAGCTATTTTATCCAAACAAAAGAGTAAGGGAAATAAACTTTTTTAACATTAGGAAATTTATTTAAATTTAATCGAACACTTTAAAACTTAGAAAAAATTACTCCAAATGTCACTTTTAAATTTTATTTCAAAAATACTTTATAAATTTTCATTTCATAATTATACATTCTTTTTAAATATATTTCATAAATATCATAAAGAAGGAAATTAATTGAGTCCACTAATATTTCCTCTCGTCTGTCTCATTCCCCCTGGCTCTTGCTTTTGCTCACTATCAGAAGCAGCACTCCTTTCTGTTCGATCAATATCTCAATCTCTATTGCTGTTTACCAAAGAAATTTGATGGTGTTTCATTTATCCCCTTCTTTAAATAAATAAATAAATAAATTTCTTTCTCTATCTCTTCCTCAATTTAATTCTCCTTTCTTGGGTTGACAGTATATTTTTTTAATATATATTTGACGGTTATGATTTCATCAATGGTGTAAACCCATGTGCTCTGCTGTTTCTTTCCTTAGCTAACCCATTCTTTAGTAGTATTATCTATTCGCCGCTTCATTGGTTTCTTCATAATATCTTTCTTGAGTTTTCAATCATTAATCATGTCTGTTGCTTTTGAGAGGACCTCTCAGAATTCCATTCATCGGATGCCCTCATATTTAGGGGCTTTTCACGGCGGAGATCGCAGGTTTCCGCCTGCAGAGAGGAGAGAGGAGGAAGATTCTTCTAGCTCTCCATCGATCGGGAGGAATAGTGATGCTTCGGATGGGGAAAACTCTGGCGATGATTTTGAGGAAGTTCAGGTGCAGAGCTCTTTTAAAGGTTCGTTGGATACTATGGATGCTTTAGAGGAGGTTTTGCCTATCAAGTAAGTCTCTTTGAAATATTAATTTTGATGGGGTTTGAGTTTCTGTTTTGATCCCTATAATTTGTTTAAAGCCTGCAACATTTTGTTTCAATCTGATAAATACTTCAAATTTGGTCCTTGCTATTTGTCCTAAACTTATCACGATTCTTTTTGACTGTGAAGAAAAAAAAAGGTCTTTGAAGCAGTGTAAGTGTACTGATAGAGAAGTGCAGAGAATGTTTAGTAAAAGCCTCATGTCACCAACATTAGTGATGGTGGATTCCATAGCCAATTATTTCAATGAGCTTTTTAACATTGTGGGGATTTAGCCTTTTGTTTGACATATGAACTTTCCTAATTTGAGCTTATGCTTTTATGTTTGTTGCTTTAGTAGTTGTTATTTTCATAAAGATGGTGGTGTTGTCAATTTTTGGCTTGTGCTGGATTGAGTTTTGGTTTAGATGCTTCTGATCTACCTTTTTCTAACTATATTATTATATTGGTTCTAAGATGATTTGCATCATCTTTTCTGAATGTTTCAGGAGAGGCATATCAAAGTTTTATAATGGCAAATCCAAGTCATTCGCAAGTCTAGCAGATGCCTCTTATGTTGCCTCTATTAAGGATTTTCAAGGTTGTGGATCCGAAGCTGAACCATTCTTAGTGGAATCATTACTCTTGATGGTCAACTTTTTATTGAGATGATGATGAATGATTCATTATTTCTTGTTTTCTTCTTTTTGGTTCTCTAGATCAAATTTATTTGTAGTTTAGATATTGAGAGAACTTAGTTCAACAGTAACATATGCGGCAACAATTGATAGCGTAATTTGTTGCTTTTGATAGATTTTTTTGCTTGAGCCTTTATAGTAGCAGGTTTCTTATTGCCTGATTTCAAGATCAGGAGCTTTCCATTTCTATTGCAGCCAATGGATAACCATTCTTTTTTCAAGATTAGGGAAACCAATGTGGATCTTTGGTGGCAAAATGGATTTTAATTCTAAATTTCGTAGGAACCTTCCTATTCTTATGTCTTCATCTTTGAACATTCATTGCCCATTTGTTAGAAGCAAATGTATTCATACTTTAATACATATACCTCATGGGGTTCCTATGTGTTGCACTTCTTTTGATCTTATTATTGCCTATCTATAACGAATTAAATTTTGTAACACTATCTATGATAAGATACTGTATCTTTGAAAATGCTACTGTTTGTGAGAAAAATTAAATTGTATTTTTCCTACGCTGAAGCTTAAGTCTCATCGATGCCAAAAATTAAATTTCAGCTGCTCTTTCTCTCTAAAACACTGTTCTCTCAATATCCACGACTGTCTGTGCCGATGTACAATTTAAAAATCCAAGGAATAGAGCAGCAACATTCATGGATCCCATTGCATTAAAGATATCTTGTTGCCTGCTTCTGCAATTCACAATCATCCAGCATGAGTTGGAGAGCAAGAGGAAGAAGGTTTGCATACATAAAAATACAACAAATGTGCACTTTGCTGCATATCAAAGAAGGCAATGTTACTCAATTTGTAAGCATGCACTTAAACTATTACTAGGGAAACCCACAAATTAGTGTTACAAATAACATTATTACTATAACCACAAATAGTATACAACAATTACGCGCACAATATACAACAATTACGCGCACAATATACTGAAAGTGTATACAATATACAAGAAATACACTCATAATATATGTCAAGTATACACACAGTATACTGGAAGTACACACACAATATACAACTAATACACACACAATATATATCAAGTACACGTATAGTATACGTCAAATACATATACAGTATACAATAAGTACACGCACAATATGCAGGAAATACACACATTATACACTAAGTACAATCACAATAGTCAAGAAGTACACGCACAGTACACATATAATATACGCTCACACAGTATACGCCAAGTACACACAATATACAGCTAATACACACACAGTATGCATCAAATACACGCACAGTATGCATCAAGTACACATGTAGTATACATTAAGTACACGTACAGTATACATCAAATACATGCCTAATGTACATCAAGTACATACACAATATATAATAAGTAAACGCATAATATGCAGGAAATACACATACATTATACATTAATTACACGTATAATAGTCAAGAAATATACGTACAGTACACATTTAGTATACTTATTACATATTCATCTTCGGTACATATACCATATGGTTAGCATTTACATTATGATACTATGTTTCCTATGTATATAATGATGTTACTCAAAATATAAGGAACTATATCTAGTACAAAAAGATTTCTATAAAAGCTCCTAGTGGCCTTGACCTGCAGACGTGCACTCTCTGATCCAGCCCTAAAAACCTATACGGATAAACATCCGTGCTAAGCAATAACGCTTAGTGGGGATAAACAGACATAATAGACTTCAAATGAAGTCACTGATATAATACAAGCATATTGATAGTCATTTTATATACAAATAATCATGTACGCAATCTTGTAATCAAATACCATCATACTTTAACTCATTCATAATGCAGAAATCCATATATGGCAACGATATCAGTAACATGTCATATTATATTATATTCATGTACATTTGCATATCTCTACTTCACCTCTTGTACACTACAGAATATACATTAGCCTGAACTCTTAACAATTATGGATACGAGTACTTTACTTTAAATACTGATAAACAGTATCAAACTCTAGAGACTTAACTCAAAATGAATACTCTGGGTATTCGTCGTTAAACCAATTAAGGTCACTGTGGCAGCTGCACTCTAACCCTTTATAAGCATACTTATCTATCAACTACTATGATCATTCAGGCTTAACATAAAAACTCTATACACTCCATCATGTACAATACAATTACTCAAACATTATATCATGATTCAAGCGTATATAATTAATATCACATGGCAAGTCATGTTCAACAATTAAAAAGCATGAATACGTTTAATTCCATTATTAAACTCTTATGCCATAACATCATTTACATACAAATTCCATTGACAACCACTCACATACTCATTTCATATGGTTAGAAATGAGTTGGACATGCTATAGGAACTTGCAATGAAGTTCGGGTGCATTTCGGGAAGAAAAACACTCAAAATATGCAAAACGGGGGATGGTCACGGTGGCAACCACTTGGTTGTGACGGTGAGGTCCAACAGTATTCAATTCTGCCTTGTTTGGGCATTGGTCACGGTGGCAACTAATTGGTTGTGACCGTGACATACCCAAAATAGCAAAACAGAAGCAAAAACTCAGGACTGCTTCACTACTCTATTTTGTACAGCCTAAACCAGCATCTAAACCTCATTTTTAGGAAAAACTATCTTCTTAACAATTGTTCCTTAGGATGTTAAATTTTAAATGGGACAAATTTTAGGTCAATTGGACATCTATAAAATCATATATGATCTAAACAATCTGACCTGCTCAAATGAACCGGCCAAAGTAGAGACACCTCAGTTTTGACCAATTTCCAGGGTCTTAGAGGTAGAATTTGCTCAAGATTATTTCTGAGAATTTTGTAGGAATATAAGTCAGGGTTCTAATGGCTTAAGAATAAATCAATTTAGAGGTCTAAAACTCTACTTATGATAAAAATATTACACGGAGGTCTGATACAAAATGAACAGAATTTGCCAAAACTAAACTTTATCATCATCACACACTCAAATGATCAAGTCGCATACTCATGAACATATATACACACATATATCATAAACATATATACACATATACCACAAAAACACCTCAAGCAATCAAAATGAACAGAAATTAAAATTACACACGATCCCGACCTCTAGGAAGCTTGATCTCAGCTCTCTACTCGTTTCCGATCTTCTCTTTGCCTTTATCCAATCTCTTGTCCACAGCTTCAACAAAATAATTCAAAACAAACCAAGAATCAATCCTTTTTCTCACTTTAAATCAAAAATAGAACCCAGAAGAAGAAGACCAATACTAATTAGGAATCAAATCACTTACCTCTTCTTTTACTCTTCAAACCAATCCAAGGAGTTCACTCAAAATAAACCAAAGGGAGAAGAAAGGAACAAAAGCAAGAACAAGAGAGGGAGCATGGCAGAAAAGCAAGGAAATAAAGAAAAGAAAAACAAAACTCAAAGCCAAAGGTAACATGGGATAAAGAGGAAAAAAAATGGGACAGCTGGTCAATGCTTATCCAAGATTAATTTTGCTTATTAATGTCACTTACTTAATTAAATACATGTATATCCCTATAACAAATGCATGCATTTAGATAAAGCATTCTCAATCCAAGTGTCTCTTCCCTACAATGCCACTTGCCACTTATTAATTTAGGCAACACAACTAAATCTCTTGCCAAGTCTATCTCTCTTCTTGCCACATGTCAAACTCCTACAATGACACATGTTAAAAATCTCAATTAAGCTGACTGTCCGCCAGAGGGTTATGTCGCGCTCGCGACAACACTCTCTCACACACAATCACTCTTAAACTTAATACAATCCAACAGAAATTTAACCAGGACTTCTAGGGTCAAGTCGGGGTGTTACAGGTTAAGCCGGAGATAATCATGAGCCATAACATCAAAGAAAATTAACTTGCAAATCTAACAATATATCCTTAAGACATTAAAAGCTTTTACATTAGACCACCGCCACTAACAAGTACATCATCAGCATAACCTGGTTAGATAAAGACAAGACTGAATTGAGGTAGCCTATATTCAAGCTTGAAATTTCAAATTTTCTCTATCTATTTATCTCCTTGATTAATATTAGTGATAAAGCACAGAATGGTCTTTATCTGAAAGAGAAGGAGAGCTGGCTTGTCTATAGTGGAAGATCCGATCGGATAGGTGGATCCTGCAAGAGAAAGTGTCCGGTCGGACCATGCGTAAGCACTCCGAAACTTAAGTCGGTAGCTTAGAGAGAGAATGCTTAGAGATAGAATGCTAGAGATGTTGGGTTTCGTCGGATTAAAACGACATTAAACGCAGCGGAATAAAATCGAAACCCGAAACAGGATCCAAGTATTTTCGATTGATTCAAAAGGAAGAGATTAAAATTACTAACCTTTAGAATGAAATTAACTCCTTTAATCCGGACTGAAGACGTTGCCTTTAATACGAACGTCCTCTATCGGTATCCACACGCACGAACAAATGAACAGAAGTCATAGGGGTGCTAGCTCCCTTGAATACGAATGGATTTTCTTTACTTTCTTTCTCAAAGAATAATGGTGGCTCTGTTTTCTTTTCTTTCTTTCTCAAAGAAGAACGATGGCTGTCTTTTCTTTTCTTTCTTACTCTCTAATAATAAAGAATGCAGCCACTCTAATCCTTTTCTACGTTAGAATGTGATTAGTGTTTTATTTAGGGTTAAACTCTTTTATTAACCTATATCCCATATATAACTGTATATATATTTCAAATCCTTTTCCTCTTAGGAAAAGATAAATGCGGATATTTTCTCTTAATTCAAAATTAAGATATAATATATATATACATATATTTATATATATATATATATATATATATTTATTTCTTATTCAAAATAATAAGAAATAATATATTAATACATATTATTATCTCATATTCAAAATAAGAGATATTTATATGTATAAATATATATATATAAATATGTAATTTTGAACTTAAATATAAATATCTATATTTATATTTTATTCCAAAATAACCCAATAAAATCCATTCTGTTCATTTTGCTCTTGGTGTGTGACCCAATAGGTTTATATTATGTTGGCAGTGGGCCTAATCCCATAAAAGCCCACAAGTCATAATTGGTCTCTAGCAAGACATTATGACTACCCAAATAATATAAATATCGTTAGTCCGATTTTAACCTGTCAATAGAACATGTTATTATCCTTTTGTTACACGATATCTTGTTCGAACATAAGTCATGGTCCATGTCAAACTTAAATTGTTCAAACATATAATTTCTCGATCACTAAGCAGACTGATAAATTCAAATGACATTGATGACACTATCAATTTATTCGAGCACGGCCATGCATTTTACAGTCCTACTTATCGAGGGGCCCAATAGATATCTCTCTCATTAGAGAGGGACAAATTCCATCTTGATTATTCACTTTCCTCCGCATAATTCTCACTATGTCCGATCATAAACTTTATAATTATCCGATTAAAGATAACGTTTGATTATGTCAAAACATAATGATCCTTATGTAGGAAACTATGATAACCTCAGGTCAAAGGATTCAATAACATATCTATTATAAGATCACTTATGACATTATCCCATGAAGTGATCTTATAGTGGGTCTATCCAGTACTTTGTTCTCTAGCAAGTACCTATAGATTTGATTTATATCATCATATATAATCATCCCATGATTATCAATTCAAATATATACTAGTCTTAATTTATCTTTATGCCCTTTATTGATAAATGACTAGGGACAACATGAATAACATTGTTATTCATAAACATTACAATAATGTAACATGCCAATAATATCAATGCGAAGAAAACCATTATATAAATGAAATGTAATGATTACATCAAGGTCCAAATGTTTGGCCTAGGGCATAACCACTAACAAGAGATTCAATACCTAGTGCCATCATTGGCTGGACTATTTATAAGAGACATTTGAGGTGCACTTGAGTGCCTGGGATGTGATAACTGGTAGTCAGAGTAGGTGTGCGGCGAAGTGATAGGAAGCAGTTGATGGGCATGGGCGCTGTCTTGTGTTAGACGGCTGATGGGACCGGCGATCACATCAGCTGATCAAGCGCGTACGCTGCCTAGGAGCTCCCGCCTGCTACTCTCTGCTATTGGGCCTTGGGCCTTGCCACTGGACTGGGCCGACTGGATGGCCCTTTATGCAAATATTATTTGCAGTGTTATCACTTGTCCCCCCCTTAAACTGGTCCGATCGGGCATAGATTTGCCTTGAGTGAATCTGTTCGGGTCGTGCCCGCTTCTAGTTGTTCCGCTCGGGAGACATACGTTAGCGAGACTTTTGAATTTTGCATGGTGCTTTTTCTGAAGGGGCGCGCCTATTTGTACAGCTATTTTCATTCAATGTTGCGCGTGTTCCGAGGGTGACGTTTTGTTGTTCGTACAACCATTATAGCTTCGATACACGTGGCATGCTGCTAGTGGCGAGACGGTTGGCGTGCCTCAGAAGTTTTGCCTATAAATAGGGCAATTTCTATGCAGTTTTTTTTTTTCACTTTTATAATCCCTAGCGAAGCTTTGCCAAATTTTTTCCTCGCTTTCTTTGAGTTCCAGCAAGTTTCTTTTGCCTCTTTTCGAAAAGTTTTCAAGTTACCTGTTATTAAGTAAGTACCTCCTTCACACTTCTTTTCATTTTCTCCTTGTTTTTGATTTCCCATCTGTATTCATTCCCTTTAGAGGTTAGGGACTTTCGTTTCCTCCTTCTTCCCTCTGTTGCAAATGGCTTCCAGTAGCAGCCAGACAATAGATAGAAGCTTCATGGAGGCATATATGGAAAAGTCTCCAGTTGAGCACTGCTCCTGATTGAGCCCTAGGGAGGTGGCTGAGGTTCCTGCCAAATATGGTTTCCCTGACGATATTTCTGTGATGCCGTGCTCCGATTCCATGGCGATGACGGCGGGGCCATTTTGGAAAGAGCAGAATGAGTGGTTCATCTGCCACTTGTGGAGTTTGGATGCAGGGATGCATTTTCCTTTCAGCGTATTTGAGATTGCTGTGTTGAAGAGTTATAGCCTCGCTCCCAATGAACTGCATCCAAACGGGTGGAGAATGGTGGCCTGCTTCAAAATCTTGTGCATCGTGGAGGTAGTGGCCCCGACCCTTGATCTCTTCACCCACTTTTTCTACATCTCGTGCCGAAGCGATGGAACATAATGTTTTTTCACCAGCCGACCGAAGAAGAAGCTCATCAATGTCCCCACCTCCATTAAAGGGTTTAAAGAAAGATATTTTCTGGTAGAGAGGGTCGACGGATTTGGTGTGAGCCTAGGCCGATCGGGGGAGGCCAACATTTTAAAGGACCTGGCCGCAGGACAGTCCATATATGAGACTAACATCGATAAGTTGATGGGTGTCGTGGCTTGGAATGGGGGCCCTTTCGAGTCCAAGCAACTGCTGTTATCGTTACACGGGTCCTCAAACCTTGAAGCCGCTGAAAATGTCCAACGAGAGAACTAGGATCGAAGTAAAGGGGATAACATACACTATTACTCATGCATTACATTTGCATTAAACATTTCTTTTATGAGAGAAGAACTTATCTTGTTTGTGCTTGTGATGCAGTAGCGATGGCTGGAGGAAGTGACATAACTCAGAGGTTGGGCGCTCGGGCAGCAGCTAAAATAGAGGCTGATCAGAAGGCTAAAGAGGAGAGGAAGAGGCGGAGGATCTTGCCCGCTTCTGAAGTGCATCAATTGCAGCAGGGGTCGAAGGTCACTGCACCGATCGCTGCCGTTCCCATTTCTGCTGCCTCTCCTGCGGCTACTGCCTCTATAACTGCCTCAAGTTCTTGCCAACCTCCAGTCACTTCAGGTCCTTCGGCTCCTCCTCCGAAAGTAGGGGATCAACCCCTTTGCAGGTGACAGCTGGTGCTGGGGAACGAGTCCGAAGAGGAAGAAGTGTTTGGAGCCATTTGCCCTCCCAACATTCAAACTCTGAGGGAGATGGCCCAAAGTAGGCCGGCACGGCTGGAGGAGGCCGCAAGGAAGCAGGGCGAGGAGGCCACCAGAAAGAGGGCCGCTGACGTAGCGGCCAAAGGCAAAGCTATTGTGCCGAGTGAGCCAACTCGGCGACCAGACAAGCGACCTGTGCCCTTGAAGGAGAACTTCGGTAGTGACTGGTCAACGAGCGACAGAGCGGTTGCCAATTTTCTCTGCCGGGGAATCCTGCAGGAGGATGACTTCAAGGTCATGGGGGATCCTAGCTCGCTCGGCCAGGGGCTCAGTTCATTTAACCAGCACGCTCTAGAGGTGAGATTAGGCGACTTGGATTCATGTTGCCTGAAAATTGGCAAAAGTCGCCTTTGCTGATGTTATTATTTTCTGTTCTTATAGTTGATCAAGAGGGGTCAGTATTTGCATGACATGGGCAGCCTTTTGGAGGTGAAAGCAAAAGAGGCCGCCAAGGCGAGGGGGGAGGCAATTGCTCAGTGTGAAGCTATTCAGAAAGAAAACTCTGCCCTTCGTCTTGAGGTATCAGATCTCTAGAAGGACACCTCTGCTCTCCGTGGGGAGGTGGTGGGCGTGAGGAATGAGGCCACTCGGCATGCTCAGGAGCTTAAGTCGCGGCTGGTCGAGGTCGATCGGCTGAAGGGTGAGGTGGTGCGCCTGATAGCCGACAGTGCTCAATGCCAAAGATTTGAGGAAGAGGCGGGCAGACTGGGCGTTGAATGCAAGCTCCTGGGCGCTGAGAAGGCCAAGGCATAGGAGGAAAAAGGCAAAGCACTTGCAACATATGATCAGTTGCGCAACATTCTGGCGAACAAGGAGACGGCCTGGGGGGAAGAGGCTTGAAGAGGAGCTTGCCTCTCGAGAGGAGCAACTTCTTGATCAACTGGGTTAGGCTCAGGCGAAGTTGCTATCTCGACTGATCTATAAGGCCGGGAGGCGCTTTCCTGGGGCTGACCTTAATTGGATGGAGGATCCGACCGCTCTGCCCGATCCGCCATCTAGTAATGATGAGGAAGAGGCTCCCAGAGAGGAGGCAACTAATGGAGCACCCGGGGAGAACCCCTTGTCGATGGAAACCCAGCCTGATGTGCCTTTAGGAACTGAAGTTGGCGTTCCTTCGCAAGCCGAGGTAGTCTTTGAAGTCGCTGCTGAGCCCTCTCAGCCTGTTGCCGATCCTCCTCAACCTGCTGCCGAGGTGAGCGCACAACCTCCTCCAGATCAAGTCCTGGCTTCAGCAGACTTAGAAGTTGTAAATATAGATACTTAGGCTAGGAATTATAGACATGTAGAGATTTCCCTTTGTATACTTTGTTCATTGTAATGACTTCTATAAATTGTATTATATACAATTCTTTCAATAAATGATAAATTTTGCATAATTTGCAAACTCCCATAGTTCACTAACTTGAAGAATTGCAAAAAATTTGCTAAGTTTGAATATAGTTCACTAAAACGTATATAACTTGCTAATGTGAAACATATTAATGAATCTGATATACTTCCTGAATTAGAAGAAATTCTCAAGTCTAGTGACCGATTTGCCCAATCTGATTTAGGACGTACGATCAGTCGGCCATCTGGAATTACTTTTGAGTTAGACTTAGTATCTGGCGAATAGTTTTGTTCGTCAAGTTAGTGTTTGATTTGCATTCCGGTTTGTGACCATTGCACAACACTTGTCTTGGGAGAAACGTTTGCCTTAGTCTAACCTCAGCGTTCGCATCTTGGATTCGGGATAAGTGTCGAATCTATTGAATAAGTGAGTGCGAGCGGAGCGCGGTCCGTATTTTTGGATCGGAGTATAACCGATCCTAATGGACGGGATCAACATAAAGTTCATGGTTCCCGTATCTTCGGATCGGGATGTTCGTCGATCCTAACGATTGAATTGTTGAGTGCTTGCCTTTTTTCGTATCTCGGGATCGGGAGTTGCATCGACCCTAACGGTTGTTTTTGAGTTGTTCCGTATTTTCGGATCGGGAATAACATCGATCCTAACGATTATTTTTGAGTTGTTCCATATTTTCGGATCGGGAATAAGATCGATCCTAACGGTTGTTTTGTACCTGCAAAGAAGTAGGTTCCAACTTTCCCATCTTTGGCTCGGGACGAACGTCAAGCCTAGCGCATAAGCTATAATATGCATGTTTTACAGATAATTAATGAAAAAGAAAACTCTTTACACAAGGATGAAAGGGAACCTCTTTATTGATTGAACATTTGTTGGATCTGCACATATCATAACAAGTGGTACTTTTTGAGTACTTCGACGTTCCAGCTCCTGGGGATGTCTTGTCCTTCGATTATTTGAGCCTGTACGTGCTCGGGCTCAAGACTTTGGAGACCTTATAAGGCCCTTCCCAATTTGGCATTAGCTTCCCAACTCTTGCATTTCCCGCAGCTATGTCTGCCTTTCTGAGCACCAAGTCACCGATGTTGAAAGCTCTAGGCTTTACTTTGGCGTTGTGATATCTGGCGATCCTTTGTTTGTAGGTGGCAATCTTGACGTAGGCGTCCTCCCTCTTTTCTTCTATAAGATCTAGATCTTGGCATCTTTCTTGAGTGTTCAATTATTTAGAATAGAATGCCGATCGGCATGATGGGAGGCCGACCTCTACGGGTATCATTGCTTCGGAGCTATAGACAAGAGAGAATGGCGTTTGATGAGTCCCTATCCTTGGTGAAGTTCTATAAGACCACAGGACACTCTGCAGTTCTTTAGTCCAGTTGCCTTTCGCCTCACCCAGCCGCTTCTTTAACCCTTCCAGAATGGTCCGGTTGGAGACCTCCGTCATTCCGTTGCTTTGAGGGTAAGTGACTGAGGTGAATCTCAAATTGATGTTTAGGCCACGGTAAAAATCTTTGAAGATGGAGCTGTCAAACTGCTTGCCATTATCTGTAATGAAAACGTTAGGTAAGCCATACCTGCAGATGATGTTTCTCCATGCGAAGCTCTTGACCCTCTCTCCCGTGATCGTTGCTAGGGGCTCTGCTTCAATCCATTTAGAGAAGTGGTCGACTGCCACAACGAGAAACTTTATCTGCCTTTTGCCTTGGGGAAAAGGTCCTAGAATATCCAAACCCCATTGATCAAATGGCCACGCAACTCCGATCGGCTGCTGGTCCGCTCCGTGCTGTCTTATGACCCTTCTATGGACTTGGCATTGCAGGCATCTCCTTAATTTCTCTTGAGCATCTTTGAAGATGCTTGGCCAAAAGTATCCTATTTGGAGTACCTTCCTTGCTATGGCTCTGCTAGCCTCATGTGCCCCGCAGATGCCTTCATGAACCTCCCTCAGGATGTAGTCTACATCTTCCTCCGTTACGTATTTGAGCCAGGGATGACTGAAAGCTTTTTTGTACAAGTCACCATTAATAATGGAGTAATTGAGGGATTTGCGTGATACCTTTCGAGCTTCGGTTTTATCCTCCGGCAGCTGTCCTGTCTGGAGGTACTGTTTGATCGGGCTTATCCAGGTTTCTTTCCCTTGATCGATCTGCATCATTTTCGGCTCGTCTAAGGAGGAGGAGGTTTGGTCGGTGACAGTAATATATTCTTCTATTATTCTTTGCTCAGAAGCAGACATTTTTGCCAGCCGATCGGCTTCAGATGTTTGGTCTCTCGGCACCTTCTGGAGGTTCCATTCTGATCCAAATTCTTCAAGTATTTTGATGGCGGCCTTGACTTTTGCCAAATATTGGATCATGCTGGCTTCTCTAGCTTCGAAGGTGCCCAAAACTTGGCTTGTCACGAGCTGAGAGTCGCTTTTAATGGTCACTGACTCTGGCTGGATGGCATGGAGCAGTCTCAATCCTTGAAGAAGTGCCTCATACTCTGCCATGTTATTAGAAGCTTTAAAATTAAGCTTTATTGCATACCTTATTGCAATGCCTACGAGGCCTGTTATTACTATGCCCATGCCTCCCCGAGTGTCGTTTGCTGCGCCGTCCACTATCATTTCCCAACTTGGGCATTTGGGCTGACCTTGTGGTTCCTCACCGACGAATTCAGCAACAAAATCTGCCAAAGCTTGAGCCTTTATTGCCGTTCTGGGCTCGTACCTCACATCTCATGACTGTAACTTGATCGCCCATACCATCTTGCCCTCCAGGTCCAGTGTCTGAAGAATTTTCCTGATCGGATGGCCTGACCGGACCACTATTGTGTGCGCTTCAAAGTATTGTCTCAGCTTTCTTGCACACGTCATGAGGGCGATGATGAGTTGCTCGACTGGTCCTTTCTTTAAGTCTGCACCCCTGAGTACTTGGCTGATATAGTACACCGGCAGTTGTTGGATCCCTTCTTCTCTTACCAGGACACCTACAACGGCTTCACCAGAGGTGGACAAATAAAGGTACAAGTTTTCACCTGGTATCGGTCAGCTGAGCAGTGGCGGGTTAGTGAGGAATTTCTTTAAATCTTCGAAGGCTTGTTGGCAGTCTTCCCCCCAATTGAAGGTCTCACTGTTCCTTAGCTTTTTGAAAAAAGGAGTGCATCGTTTGGTTGAGGAGGAGATGAATCGTCCTAGGGCAGTGATTCTCCCGTTCAGCCTCTGTACATTTTTTATGCTCCTGAGGTTGCATCTCGAGGATGGCTTTTATTTTCTCCGGATTGGCTTCAATTCCCCTTTGGGAAACCATGAAGCCCAAAAACTTTCCTGGGGGAACTCCGAAGACACACTATTCGAGGTTGAGCTTCATCCGAAACTTATTTAGTGTGCACAAAACTTTGGCCAGATCGACGGGATGCTCTTCAGGGCTCCTGCTTTTGACGATCATGTCGTCCACATATACCTCTACATTCTATCCGATCTGGTCTTTAAAAATTTTATTCATGAGACGCTGATATGTGGCACCATCATTTTTCAGACCGAACGGCATCACCCTGTAGCAAAAGGTTCTGTCGTCTGTAATGAAACTGGTCTTTTCCTGATCTAAAAGCCACATCAGGATCTGGTGGTAACCAGCATATGCGTCGAGGAGGGAGTAAATGGCATGGCCTGCAGTGGCGTCCACTAGTTGGTCTATACTTTATAGTGGGTAGCTGTCTTTGGGACATGCTTTATTGAGATCCGTGAAATCCACTCACATCCGCAGCTTTCCTGACTTCTTTTTTACTAGGACCACATTAGCAAGCCACTCGGGATAGTCTACCTCTCGGATTATTTCGATCTTAAGTAGCCTATCCACCTCCTCAGATATAAATTTCCTCCGATCGGGCGCATGTGTTCGAAGCTTTCGCCTGACTGGGGGATGAGTTGGGTCCATATTTAACTTATTGGTGATCACCCTTGGATCTATGCCGGGAATATCCTCCGACTTCCAGGCGAAGGACGCTTGGTTTATCATCAAAACCCGCATGATAGCATCTTCTGTTTCCGCATCCATGCTAGTCCCGACTTGAATGCTTTTTCCTTTTGACAGCGCCCTTGCCTTCACCTCTTCAGTAGGTTCCATTCTTGGCCTTTCCGCCTGCTCAGACCGCTCAAGACCCGGCTCCATAATCATGGCCTCCCGTTGCTACTTTATTATAGTGATGTACGCTTTACATGACGTCTTTTGATCGCCTCTCAAGATGGCAACACCCCCTTTTGTTGGAATTTTCATCACCATGTACCGTACGCTGGTAACAGCTCCAGTTTAGAAAAGCAGCAGCCTGCCGAAAATGGCATTATAGGCAAAAGTCATGTCAATCACTATAAAAGTTACCTTGCAAGCATGAGCGATTGCCTCTTGGCCTAGTTCGACGAAGAGTTCGACAGATCCCACCACTGGGATAGTAGCATTGCCGAGACCGATCAGTGGTGTGACGTTTGGTTTCAGCTCTCTGATCGGGAGTCCCATGGCTCGGTAGGCCTGAAGGTTGAGTACGTTGACAGCACTGCCATTGTCCACCAGAATTCTTTTAACATTGAAGTTGTTAATCCGAGCTCTTACAATGAGAGCGTCCTCATGTGGAAACGTGACGTCTCGTGCATCTTCGCTGGATATGGTGACTGAGGCAGGCTGTTCGGCCTGGTGGGAGAGGTAGACACCCTTTCCCTTTCTTTTTCTTGAGAGGTTTTCTCCATAGGATAATCCTCCGATGATCACATTTATTACCCCGGCGTATGGCCTGCGCGGGTCGGCATTCCTCGGGTTTCTGTGCTCATCGTCATCGTCTGAGCCAGAATCATCCTTTCGAGGCTTCGGCTGTCTACAGGGACTCTCCCCTCTAGCCGAGCCTATGAATTTTCTGAGGGACACTCTTCGTATCAGCCTTTCGATTTCCTTTTTTAGCGAAGTGCACTCGTCAGTCAGGTGACTGACGTCTCTGTGAAACTCGCAATATTTCTTGGGGTCGCTCTTAATTCTGCTCCTTTCGGACAACGCCCTGGGCCAGTTGACCTTGCTGTGCTTTTCCTTGATCCACATCAGCACTGTGGTTGGGTTGGTGTTGAACGGAGTGAAGGTTCTGGGTGGGCGGTCATTCGAGCGGTCAAACCTGCCCCGTCCAAATTCCTTCCTCTTGCCCAGATTCCTTCAAGTTACAACTCGGTCCGGGCTTCTTACTGTCCGTTCGGATCCGGAAGCTCTATTGAATAAGCGACCGTCCGGGTGCTGTAGCCGATCCATTACATTGGTCATTCTTCCTCTGCTGGACCTCAGGGCGTCATCCAGTTGGATGTGCTGCCTAGCCCTCTCCATTAGATCAGCAAAACTAGTTGGGGGTCTCGTTGTTATGGATTCAAATAGTGGGCGATCCGTGATGCCCCTAGCCAAGGCGTTATTCGCCATTTCCACGCTTACGTTCCTCACTTCAGACATGGTAGCTTGGAACCTGTCGATGTAGTCTCAAAGACTTTCATCGGATCTCTGGTAGAGATTACACAGGTCGCTCACCGATTTTGGTGCTCGTGTTTGCACGATGAATCTCGTGGTGAACTACTCCTTGAGTTATTTGAAGGAGGGAATTGATTCCTGCGGCAGCTCATGGAACCAATTGAGAGCATTTCCTCTCAAGGTGGTGGGAAAAATTTTGCAGGCTATTCTCTCGTCATTGGTGTATACCTGCACTTTAGTCAGGTATTCTGCTAAATGAGTGGTGGGATCAGTTTTACCTGTGTATTTGTCCATCATCACATCTCTCCACTTGAGAGGTAGCTCGGAGTCTGTGATCTCTCTGTAAAACGGGGAGGCGATATTCTCGCATGTGTTCCCCTCAAACACGCCTTTTCTAGGGGCGGTGAAGCCGAACTGCCTGAGCTTCTGTTTAAACCATTGGTCTTCTTCGCTCATGGCGATGGCAGTAGATTCGCCTTTGCCCTTTCTTGAGTGGCTATGATTCGGGGTGCACATAAAAGACAGATCATCACCTATGGAGGGGGTGGAGGACCTGCTGGGGTAATAGGGGGAGTCCCTGCTTGTGGACATTGTTTTCTTCCCTTTATCATACCTTCCTGGGGTCCTGATAACGCCCCTTCGACTGTCCTGAGCTCGTGGCTCATTGATGGAGATCCCCTTGCTTCTTCTCCGTCTGAAGTCTTCGTCTATGAGGTAGTCCTCATGGGCTCTTTCAGAGGTTCTCGGCATCTTGCCTTTTTTAAGTGTTTGGACAATGCTCTTGGTGAAGTCACTAAGAAGAGCACGCATGTCCTTAACAGTGACAAGGGTATCTTTCGGTTGCTTCAGAATGGCATCGTCGAATTCGAGAAGAAGGTTGGCCCTGGCTGGGGACCTGGGAGATATCTCCCTCCTTCGTGAGGTCCTTGATCTGGCGCAGCTGCCGCCATCGTGATCGTGTTCCATGGGGGATGCACTATCGTTAGATCTTGAGTTAGCCATGTCTCTCAACGAAAGCACCAAATGATAAAGCACAGAATGGTCTTTATCTGAAAGAGAAGGAGAGCTGGCTTGTCTGTAGTGAAAGATCCGATCGGATAGGTGGATCCTGCAAGAGAAAGTGCCCGGTCGGATCAAGTATAAGCACTCTGAAACTTAAGTCAGTAGCTTAGAGAGAGAATGCTTAGAGATAGAATGCTAGAGATTCAATATCTGGTGCCATTGTTGGCTGGGCTATTTATAAGAGACAGTTGAGGTGCACTTGAGTGCTTGGGATGTGATAACTGACAGTCAGAGTAGGTGTGTGGCGAAGTGACAGGGAGTAGTTGATGGACAAGGGCGCTGCCTTGTGTCAGACGGCTGATGGGACTGGCGGTCACATCAGCCGATCGGGCGCGTGCGCTGCCTAGGAGCTCCCGCCTGCTACTCTCTGCTATTGAGCCTTGGGCCTTGCTAATGGACTGGGCCGACTGGATGGGCCTTTATGCAAATGTTATTTGCAATGTTATCAATTAGAAAACAATATAACAGCAAAAACAGCAGCAGCTTAGAAAGAACAGCATACATATTTATCTCTTTAATATGCATGCCAATCTGACATTCAAAGTATTGCACATAACAAATCATTACCCACAATTCAAGTCTCTCCTAATATCAGCCTTATTGCATTATTAAACCGAAAGAACTTGATAGTGAAACTAAAAGACAAAAAAAAAATCATATATTTTTTTTAAAACAACAGTTAACAAAGCTCAAATATTAGCAAGAAATTTAACAATTTAAAGATCGAACATAATGTATGTACAAGTAGTAATTAACAATTTACACTTTATAAAATCAAACCACATGCCAAACATCATATTTAGTCGCTAATTATCTATTTATAACATTAGTTTCAAAAATTTCCAATTTTTCATCAAAAATCCTAAATTGCATAACACATAAATTTAGAGAAAAATAAAATTGTCTGAACACGTACCAAAATTGATGCCGATATTTCAAATTCGGTTCAAATCGCCAAGGTCAGTATTCTGCCCTGCTGGTCGCCAGTCGTCGGAGCTTCGCCGGCGTGAAACTGAGAGCACCTGGAGGAAGCTGACACCACCAGGGTCCCGATGGAGTTTGTCACGTGCCTTACAGCTCCGTGGTTTTGCCGGAATCGCCGTCGAAAGGTCGCGGGTTCCTTGGCTCCGATCTCCTCGTTGGCGGCGAGTGGGCATGATCGGTAGGTATCAGTAGGTGCGCCTCGACCTCAGGAGCTTGGTGGTGTGGCTCGTGTCGCCGTCCGTCGCCGGATCTGGCCGGAGAATGGAGGAAAGCATTCGGTTTTGAAGAGAGAGATATCCAAACCAAAAACGCGGTGGTTGCGATGGGTGGGACAACGACGGTGAAGGGACGGGTTGTCTCCGGTGCTGGTGAGCGAGCCGTCGGAGGTCGCCGGCCTCTCCTCCTCTCTCTCATCGTAAAGTGAGAAAGAGGAATGAAATTATTTTTAGTTTGTTATTATATAAAAGTGATATTTTTGTAAGAAAAATTTTATGTAAATGAAATTATGATTTTAAAATGTAAATATTGTGGAGAGAGTATTTATTTTTTTGTTATTTTTATTTTTTTTGGGTATAATTATGTCAAAAGCCCTAAATTTTAAGCACTTCTGCACGCTACTTCAAAAAGCCCCCTAGCCCAGTCTGTGTATACAAGTATTCTCTTATGCTGCCAAACCCCGCCACCAATCTTTCATTTTAACTGAATCTTACCGACATGTCTCCGAGCTCAAGCGCGGCTGCCTCCATAGCCTCGCCGGAGGATCACTTCCGCCAACCGGAATCGACGATAACCGGCGACTTTAGTGACTCCTCCACGTCTTCATGTTCTCCAATGACTCAAGCCTTTCCTTTCTCCTCTGGAAATCCTAGGATCGAAGAAACACGAGGCGTCATGCACCTATTCTCAAATGACAGCGTTTCCTCTCTTCCCGTAAGCTTAACTACTGTTAACTCTAGTGAACAATTTTGAAGCTACACATTTTATCCATTTCTTTTATTATGTTGTTCAGGTTGGAAGAAAACCTCTTGTATGTGTTCTAGGGGTACCAAACCACATGACTTATGCAGATTTCTGCCAGTTTTGTGCTTCTTTTATTCAGCACATATCAGAGATGCGAATTGTCAGGTAAATCACTTGGATCTCTTATATATACTTTTAATTGATCTCAAGCGGCGTTATGCTTGATCATTCGAACTATTGGAATAATTGTCAGTATTGGTGTCGTTATTATAGTTAGTATAGAAATTTTAGGAAAGAGCAACTTTCAAGCTTAGCAAGTCTTCAAGGATATTTTGATATTAAAGGGACATTAAATTATGTAGTGGATTAAAGAACAAAATTTAGAAAGAAAATGCAGGTCAATTGGAGATGAAGAGATCCTTTGAGAGAATAATTAGGAAAACAAAAAAAAAAAATTAAAATGTGATGAAGTCAGCCAAGGGTGGATGAAGTAGAAAAGTGCTTTTGGAGTATTATGTAAGTGTCAAGAGATGTTTGAAGGTTTGAGAGGAAAGAAGAATGGACTGTAAAGAGAGAGAACAAAGGTTAAGGGAAGATGGGGAAGACTTGATTCGTTTCCGACCACACATGGTTTGTGAAACACAAAAAAGAGTCCTATATGTTCAGGTGACAAATGGATGGTGATAAATATATATAGTGGATATATTATGGAAAAAAAATTCTAGGCTCACTGTTCGATTTCAAACATTGAGGTTATTCCTATGTTTTAAATTTGCAGTTATTGATAATAATAACATGTCTGGCTTCACAGTTGTTTCAAATTGTTGTTAGTGCTCCTGTTGAGAAAACTGCAGCATCTTGAATATGCTGGTTTATGCCCTCCAGAATTGTGTTTAAGGTAAATTTGACATGTTTTAGTTTAAAGAAGCTGAACGATAATTTCAAACTCCTTTCTACAACATTTGAAGGATGCTTTTGAGAAAAGTAGGATGCAAATGGTCTTTTGGAGTTGGAAAGTCAGAACTTTGCAGAAAGTAGACAGTGGATGGCACGTATTTATATTCTCATTCTACGTAGACTATGCTTGCTGTTTAAAGTCTAGGAATTGCTGTTTTTCTTACATCTACTATTTATTTTATGAGAGAGAACTCATGTTTCTCCTTTTTTCCTCTTTTCGTTTTTATGCATCTGACATGATTCTTAATTGGTTCTTTGCAATTAGGAATGATGGCATGGAAGATCGATATAGTATTTTGATAAGATTTGATAGTCAGGACTCAACAGATAAATTCTATCAACACTTCAATGGTAGACAATTTAATTCTTTGGAGGTATATTCTACTCTTGTTTAATTTAATATTCTAATGAAATCCACTCTAAATGTAATTTCCTAGGTTCCTATAAAAATATCAAAAGTTGATGATAGAATTCTAAATTACCGTTGAAAATACCTAATGATTCTTTTGCTTTTTATGCAGGAAGATGTTTGCCGTGTCCTTTTTACAGTTGATGTACAGTTCACTGGTTATAGTGGTTCACTTGATAATCAGCCTTCTCCGGCAAGTACAACTGAACAGCCTTCATGTCCAGTTTGTCTTGGTGAGTTTCTGTTCCCTTTTTCTTCCTTATGCGACTGCATTCTACTTTGTTTATGGTATCTGTTTGGCTGTCTTTCTATATATATATATATATATTTCCACTGAGAAATTTCTATGCTGCTTGTAATGGTGCATGAACTTTCATTATTCCTTGTTTTCTGGTGTGGTGTTTCTAGTTACTATTGCTGTAGCTAAAATCACTGTGATGAAGCCATACCCTGTGCTGTCTGGGACCAAAACATGTTGTAATTTATATTGGTCTTCTGTATTTTTCTTCATTTACAGAGAGATTAGACCAAGACATGGGTGGAATTCTCACAACTATCTGCAATCATTCTTTTCACTGCTCGTGCATTTCAAAATGGACGGATTCCTCTTGTCCGGTAAGCAATTATAATTTTATTTATAAATTTTTTTAACCTTCTCTGTGTTTGTGGGATTGTGCTGTCATTTAAGGCAAAGGGCTTTTTCCAAAAGTAGGAAAATGTTCAATCGTTTGACACCCTTTCATTACCCTGACATAAGCTTCCACTTGCTTTCTAACAAAATCATGTAGTTTGCAGAGATAATTGGAACTAAGTGATTTATATGCATAAGGTGAATATGTTGTATGGTGCATTTGATTAGCTAAAATGAGTAGGAGTAGTACCAACATAATGCAGCACGTGTCTGTGTATATGCTCTGTTTTTGGTGGAGACTGAGCAAGGACACAAGTGGCTTTGTTCCTGATCCCTTGATCCTTCATTGATTGTGAGGAGCATTGCAAGAGATTGAATTTGGAAATCAGCTGTGTAGCTTGCTGTTTATTGTGCACTCAAGGATGAAGATTCTCATAAAATACACAGAGTTGTGTTCTTTTATATTTGGAGGGATGATCTAAAATTGGAAAACATTTAATCATAATTTTCAATTCATTGATTTACTTTGGTCTGACTGATGCTTCTAGTTATTTATCCCTTTTGATTGGGAAAGCATAAATTATAAAAGAGTGTATGAGCTGAAGAAAATGATTATGACGATGTCTAAATTATTTTAGGCAAAAATTTGCTTAGAACCTTGCACAGTTTTATGAGCTGATACATAGGCATTGCTAGAGGCAAAAATTCAAGTTGTTACTTCCATCATTGGTTTCTCAAAATCCTTTATTGAGAAAATGCAATTAGATATATGACAGTAGACCCAAAAAAAGTATCACACACTTGTTTAAAATCTCAATCAACTTGGTAATCAACTTTGGTTACTTTTATTTGCAAACCATTATTCTTTGAGATCTCAATCACAGTTCTTATTTCAAACATCTTGTACTTTTGTCCCTCTCATAGTCATTTGGTGTGGCTCTGGTTGTTTATTGCCAGTTTTATTTCTAAGCAAGTATCGTCATCATTAAGCTTATCTCTGTGGTAGGACGGGAATGAGCTACAGTCTAGAAATTTGACTGTATAATTTGGGGGAATGCTTTAGCATTCACTCTGTTTTGTGGGTTTCCTTGGGTGATTTTCGTAGTGTCCATGTGCTCTGATTTTAGTTCTAAGTGGGTTGTTCAAGTAGTAGGCTGATGTGATGTGGTCCCACTCGTTGTTGCTAGGAGTTGTTTATTCCTCCATTTATGTTAGTGATCCATGTACTGTAGTATGAATTATAAATGTTGTCTCCAAATAAAAGCATATGGCCTAAGCAGCCAACTAATATCAGCATCTCATTTCAGGTTTGTCGATATTGCCAACAACAACCTGAAAAATCAACATGTTTTGTATGCCAAACCTCTGAGAATCTATGGCTTTGTGTCATTTGTGGTTTCGTTGGCTGTGGGAGGTAACAATTTCAATTTTTCTTGTGAAGGAGTACACACTCTTCCTCATATTCTTTTCCTAAAAAAAAATGAGTGCCCTTCAAAACTGCCATCTCATTTTGGTGCAGCTATAAGGGAGGACATGCTATAAGACATTGGAAAGAAACACAACACTGCTATTCTCTTGAACTGGAAACACAACGTGTCTGGAATTATGTCGAAGACAATTATGTGCACCGGTTGATTCTTTCAAAAACTGATGGAAAACTGGTTGAACTGAATTCCCACTGCATACATGCAAATGATGGTTGTGGAAGTCTTGACTGTGTAAACTCTGGAATTAGTGAGGCTCTTTTGAACAGCAAAGTTGAGGCGGTAATGTTTTCTATATTTCAAGACTGAAGTCTTGCACTTCATTTTTCGTCCATTATGTTGCAATAATCTCATTCAAATTACTCGCAGATTGTTAATGAATACAATGAACTCTTGGACACCCAACTAGAGACCCAAAAATTAGTAAGTTTTTTCTTTCATTTGGTGTGATTGGATTAGTTGAGCCTTGGCTTGATTTTCATTGTGATTTACTCATTTATCTCCTATCATTGCTAAAAATGGCAATCTTAGAAAAATAAGATATATACACTATTTTATTTCTGTATGGTTGGATATGTTATTTGTTCATAAACAAATAAGATTGATAGGATATGTTTTTAGGATATATAAGTGAATTCATTTTTTTTAATAGTATTTTGAGGCTTTGCTGCAAGAAGTCAAAGAAGACATTGAAAGAGAAATTTCACAAGCAGTTAAGAAAGCTATTGCACAAAAACTACAAAAGTTGCAGGCTAAGCTGGATAGATGTCTTAAAGAGAAGAAATTTCTTGATGAAGTAAGTATCATTCTCTAAAGTCCAGCAGTAGTTTAATGAGAATTTTGTTGATGATTTTATATCAGGATGCATTGGAATTTCTGCCTTCATATCATTATTTATGATAGAGTTCCTTTTCGAAATATTAAGATTGGTCTTTTTTTTTTAATTGTCATTACATTCTCTCATTTCTGCTTGCAGGTGAATGAGAATCTTTTGAAAAATCAAGAGATATGGAAAGCAAAAATTCTGGAAATTGAACAGAGGTATGCACATGACAAACCTTTAACTTGTGCTTGAGTTATTCAATTATTTTCCTTGTGTTTTATAGAGAATTTGATGAAAATAGTTCCGTACATAGTTTATCAGTGTCATAGCTACGGCTATATCTGAAGTTGATTTCTCAGGAAAAATTTTCCAAATCTCATAATAGTATGAATAGAATTTTTTCTACATTTCTAGATTTGCCATATGCTGTATTCCTGTCGTACTCTATGCTATTCTCACCTGGGTTTTAAACGTTTTCAGGGAGAAAAAGGCCTTAAGAGCAAAGGATAATAAAATTCAAGACCTCGAAGAACGGGTTTGTCCAATTTTATCCTTAAAAAAATTGCTACTTATTTATACTGTATATTTAGCGAATGCATCTGTGGTTTATATCTTAAGATAGCCACTCTCCAATGAAATTGCAGCTTAGAGATTTGATGGTGCAGTTAGAAGCTGGAAGAACAATGGAGCAGGCGGCAGTTTCAAATGAAATTAAGGATGGGACTGTATTACCAATCTCAGTAGATTCTTCCTCAGGAACCAGTTCCAAGGCGGGCAGAAAGGCGAATAACAGGAGAAAGAGCTGATAATGAAGATGTTTAACATTTACATGAGTGAAGATGAGTCATTTATTTGATTTTTGTGATATCATGCTCCTATGTTTCATAGAGGCCTACCCCAAGTTTTGTGCAGTTTGGGTGTTATACTTAGCTAATTTTAGCATAGATAGCGTAGGATTGGTGACGAGTTTGTGCGCTTTGTACAGTGGAAGTCATCATAGCCGTTAGATTTGTATAGAATTGTAGCGGTACATAATATAAGGATTTTTAAACAGAAAACTGTTGAATATCATAATAATCGAAGAATCTTTTTTCGTTTACGATTCAATCCAAGACTTCCTTGAATATTTAAATCTCCATAGAAATTAAACATTGCCACCATTGTCCAAGACTGCATGAGCAGAGTGGGATGTTGGCACCAGCTTGGCTGGGCACATTGGATTCATGCTACCACTACTAAATAAATAGGCTGCTTCGGTCAACCCTGTTCAAAGGTTCTTGCTTTGTTTTTTCTTCAGTGGTTTCAGTTTTGCCGTTTCCATGCTTGTCTCTTGATGCAACTTGCGATTTCTTATCTGTAATAAAATTTATGATTTCTAATCTAAATTTTTATTTTGCTAATGTTATTAAATGAGTTTTTCTACAACTATATCAAACTAATTTTAGACTCTTAATCATAAAACTAACTTTTCTCTTAAACTATTTTTGATCCATAGTTTTATTGCAAACAATCTAATTATTATGCAGAAGTATATAAAAAACTTCTCTTAGGCCAATGAAGTTTGCCTACACAACACATCCATGTGATTTACTTCTCCACAGCATTTTCTGTTTCCTCTCTGATCTTCTTATAAATATCACCTTTATAGAAATTTCTAGTCCTAAGCACCAAAATATAGGAAATGAGGCACCCAAACAATGTTACACCTGTGATTATAAGGAAAGTTAATTTATAACACTGCACACCACTGCATCTCAACTCCTGCCCTGCTTTCCTTGTAATACCCAGAGCTTGCATTTGCTTCCTTGCTTCCTTATCATACAAATACCCAGCCACTCTCACATTCAGAATGTAAGAGCCAACTGGGCTAGCCATGGACCCAAAATTATACAAGGTTGAATAATACTTGAGCCACTGCTCGGCCAAGATAGTTCCATATGCTAACAAGTGAGACAAAAGTAGCAAGTGTAGGAGTTGGGTAACCCAGTGAGTTCCCAATTTGACCCAAGTTATCTATGGCTGTTAATTGTGAGTCCCAATTATATGATCTAGAGGGGGGTGAATAGATCATTCCATTATTTTTTCGTGGTCTGGATATGTTAGAACATAAACAATTGATATGCAAATTTTTTTCATTATAATAAATTCATTTTATGCAAATTTACTTAATGTAATTTTTGATTATCCTTCATCATTAAAAAACAACACCTATGGACGAAGTTATTGATGAGAAGAAATCAGACTTCCATGGGATAGATAAATTTATAAAAATCAAGTTTATCTCGTTTTTCTAGAACACAAGCAATTTTTCTGATTCTGTTCTGTAGAATACAGAACAGGTAAAAACAGTTAATTTCAACATAAGTTGTAAAACACAAATTAAAAGAGATTAAGGGATAGAGAAGTTTAATACCGCTATTTATAGAGATTCGGCCATTGCCTACATCCTCTCCTTAAGACAATTTGTCTTAAAAGTTTCTCTCTTTCTATTATGACTCTATTTACGGGCAAGAGTCAAAAGCCTGTTACAAAATAGCTATCCCAAGTTTTTCTTCCCAAGTGAAAACTTTAAAATACTTAATCATTTTTGCAAAGTAAAATGATCAAAACACTTAACCCTTTTTTCCAAGTAAAAGAACCTAAACACTTGCTAGTTAATTTTTCTAGGTTCTAGCAACCTAACCTCACCATTTTATCTCACAAATTTAAAAACCTTACTAGCATGATTACAATTGAAGCTATAATCATATTTGAGGAGATGTGATCATGAATGCACATGAAGGAATGAAAAACTTACAAGATAAACACAATTTAGAACACAAAAACGTTTTTCACTCACCTGATTGAACACACCAACAACACTTCTTTTTATAGTTGGAAAACATAGCTGTTAGGTGTGAATAATATTCAAAAAATGTTTCTATGATTGAAGAGATCTGATTTGAGAGAGATTTCTTCTGATTTTATGCTTCTTTAAGTAAGAAGAATCATATTTAAAATGAAAGACTTTCTTTCCACTTTCAAAAGCTTTTATTGTGGATTTTTATCTTTTAGGAAAGAGATAATTTTGTTTTAGGTAATCATGTGATTTAAAAATATATTTTATGCAGATAATAATGCAATAGACGTGCTGTGAGTGTGTGGAAACCTCAAAGATGATTTTACAAAGTTTATTTCCTAATAATCCTTTAGGACTGCAGGTCTGTTCTGACGGATGTAGAACACGAACATGTTTGTTCTGTACTTGATAGAACACTCTGCATCAGCACTTGAAATTTGGGCCTGCAATATAAATTCTAAAAAGAAATCCAATTTTGTCAAGTGCAAATGTTTTGTTAGTGCATCAAAACCTAAAACACTAGTCCATTAAGCCAACATTAATGTCCCACCAATCCCACAAGTTGTCGATATAAATAGTATTAGCATGTCTATACTGAAAAGTGCTTGCAGTATTGTGTAATCTTCACCTCTTTCTGGCAGATTGAAGATGTCTGCACAAGATTTATGCTTCTGCTCCAATGGTTTAGGTGGACTTTCAGTCACTAGTTCTCTAATGGCTGCAGCTTTCTTGCTCTTCGAGAGATGATATTCTTGCTTTATAACAATAACTAAAGGGAGAAAAAGAAATAGCATTACAAGAGAAGCACTTGCAATGTATTCAATTCTATTAAAACTGAACCTTTTCTGCATGATAATCAAAGCCATGAGGAGACCAGCAAGGCCAAGTGAAATATAGAACAAGTTGTAGAGATTTCTAAGCTCATCTGCTTCTCTTACAACCTTCATAATCCGAATTGTCCGAAGAAAAATGAAACAAACAGCAGCAGGAAACCAAGCAAGAAGCAAAATAAGAGACTTAGAATCATCTCCATAGAAAGCATGATAAATTTGTGTGATAATTGCACCACTTAGACCCACAAAGCCTTTTAACAAGCCAAGAACAGCGCCTCTGCTTTCAGGGAAATTCTTAACACATGTAACTAGAGCTCCAGTGTTAGAAAATGCCTGTGCATTTGCACTCATGTACATATAAAAACACATTTGCCAAATTTTAGGCTTTGAGATGCGGCCAGTAACAGCAAGCCCAGCCATGAAATAGCCATAGAAATTCATAATTGCACCAACTGAAAGAACAACCCATGTTGGGGTTACTTCATTTATGAGCCCTGACAAGATCCCAACGTTGCCACCTAAGACCTTGAAGAAGCTAAGCAAATTCAGAGTTGTTTGGTGATAGGCCAAGGATGTTTTGATATCGTTGGAGAACAGACCAAACATGTATAAAGTACCAGACATTGCCATTAATTACTAAGAGCGAGGCAAAGGCCATGAACCACCGCCCAACGACCACTCTTTTCATAAAACCTTTCGTTTCTCCTCCGCCGCCGCCGCCGCGGCAAGATTCAGCTGCCACCATTTTGATTTGGGTTAATTGGTGGTCGTGAATTATGATTGGAGAAGAAAGTGAAGTTAAATGTTTAGTTTGTGAGTTGAGCAGGATGTGATTGTTGGCATGAAAATTGGAGCTCCATCTCGTAAATGGACAGGATGAGCACATGCAACTTTCTTGGAGGTGCAATTAAATACTGTCTATATCAAGAAATCCATTGCCAGTTTTGTATTAAAAAAATAAAATTATGAAATCAATTCACCTTTTCATTTCTTTTCACTGCCCAATATGCCCTTGGCTTCCTCCTTTTTCCAAATATAAAAATTTATATCATTAATTTATTGGGTTCGATTAACATCGGAATCCATCCACTATCATTCATTTTTTTTTTAATTATGAAATTTAAATTTTTTCATAAAAAATATAACAATAATTGTCAAATCATTTATAGTAATTAACATATTGTATTGAGTTTTTTTTTTATTTAAATTATTTGTTATTTCAAATTTATTGATTTAACTAATTCAAATTTGCTCTAAATAAATTCAGAAGGTTTCCGATTTCACCTTAATAGATTCTCAAAGTAGAGCAAAACTCTACATTCCAAAAGCTTCGAAAATGTTATATACCCAAGATTCAAATATAAAATTTATAGTTAAGTGTGTGTATATATATATATATATATATATATATATATATATATATATATATATATATTTATGTAGCATTTGCTCTTATCTTTTATGGGGTAATTCATTTGTGATTACTTAATTTTTGCACAATTAACGTTCTGGTAACTATATTTTGATTGGTAACAATAAAATAAACCAAGTATTATTTTATAACAGTAGATTTAAAAATACCAAATAATTGTATTTTCAGTCACCGATGCGTATAGAAATCGTTGACTCAACATGTGATTGATAAACCACCTATTAGGATAAGGGTAAAGAAGAGAATAATATAAAGTTTAATTTGTCGAATATAAAGAAAAAAAAATAGATTGTATGTAGTATAAAAGGAAAGAGTTTCAATTATGGCTTCTGCCTCCTCTCGCCTCCCCACCCTTTCATATTCCCAAACCACAGATTTCTCACCTCTTTCGGCCACCAAGCGTCATCCATCACCACCGCGGGTCCCCCCTGGGAGACCCAAAAGGTGGCAAGATGGGGGCTCCAGAGCTACTCCCTTCCTTAAGGTTGAGGACTCAAAAATTGGACCCACTAATCATAGATTATATGTTAATCATCTCCCTTCAGGTTGGCCGAATTTCGGGCTTCGGAAGCTATTTTCATGGTTTGGTTCAGTGGAGCAGGTTTACATTCCAAAGAAACTGAGTGCTAAGGGAACTAAGTTTGGGTTCGTGAGCTTACTTACAACCAAAAGTATTGAAAGCATAATCCAAAAGGTGGATGGAGCATGGATTGGCAACTATCAAATCAGGGTTAACCTTGCTAGATTCAGTGCCAAAAACATCGATAGAAATGTGGAAAAAAAATCCATTCCAAGGGAGGTAAGATTTCCTAGCCGTCGTGACTCCAGAACATATGCAAAGGTAACTGAGCTAGGCTTATCAAGCGAAGATGGGAAGCAGAAGGATTCGTATATAAATAATAATGCTGGGGCGGTGAATTTCCAATACGAAGTTGCTAAAGAAGAAAAGGATTGGCTGAATAGAAGTCTTGTGGGCTGGTTACACCATGCCCATAACGTCACCAATATCCAGAATATAATGATGGAACAGGGGGTTTTCTCTTGTGTATGTAGACCAATGGGGGGAAATCTTGTTCTCCTGACCTTCCCTTCCTGTAAGGATAAGGAGTCCATGCTAGATTCGACAGTCTGGCTTAGTGAATGGTTTGAAATGGTTAAACCATGGGAGCCTAAGGATATATGCAAAAAACGGTTTACTTGGATAAGATGCGAGGGATTCCCCTTACATGCTTAGAATCCCAAATTCTTCTCTACCATTGAATCTCTTTATGGTAATTTCATCACTCTGGATGCAAATACTAGCAGAAGAAATTGCTTGGATGTCGCAAGAATCTTCATAGCCACTTCATCTTCATCCTTGATCAATGACATAATTAAAACCAGAATTGATGGCATCGTATACCCCTTCAGGGTCTTGGAGGAACCTTCGAGTTTCTGTCCTGATCTATTCAGAAATAATTCAGTAGTTGGCAGGCCAAAAAGTAATGATTTCCAGCAGCCGGTGTTCGAGGAAAGGGATGAGGCGTCTCCCTCGGATAAAACAACCTCTCCATCGAAAACTGACTCCTTTCAATCAAAAATGGTGCACACCTCCCAATACAATTCCCCAAGTCAGGAATATCAGTCGTCATTAGCAGCTGGGTGTATTTCCCCAATCCAAATTGGCAGCAACGGTGCCCCTCGTACTCCTCAACTGGATCAGTGTTTAGCAGCACTCGAACTCCCTGTTCATGGATCCAATATTCCCAATTCTCCCAAGCCCATGAGCTCGGATAACTTCATCCCTAATGGGCTTGATATCGTTCCTCTCATAAGCCAGCCCTTCTTTGATGAAGATGATCAGAGGCCCAATTTGAATGAATTAATCATTCCAATTAGAACTAATGGTAAAGCTGTTTCTTCTTATTTGGAATCTAGCAAGAGAAAATCAAAGAAAATTCGCTCCTTCTATATAATTGATGCAGCCAAGTCCTCTGTTCAATACCCGAAATTGGGTAAGAAAAATGGCAAAAATGTGAGAAGAAATAAAAGACAGTCCCAAGTTGGTGTGGATTCAAGCTCGGATTTTAATGGAAGTTTGGGGCAAATTGCTGGTGATTCTCTATCTGATGGCTGCATTTTGAATGTAAATGAAAGATTAGACAGAGCAAAAGGTGATGAGTTGACTTCCCCCACTAGCGAAGCCCTAAAAGTTCTTGAAGTAGCTGATTTGCTGGGAGTTATTCAACCTGACAATAGAGAAGAGCTGCTTGCATCACTTATCAGGTCTGAAGAAAATGAGCGAGTAAATTGGGATAAAATGAAGGAAGGAATCCAACTTTAATTGAGCCAATTAAGGATGGACCTAGGCTCTTTTCTCTATTTTTTTTTTATGATTTTCTTATCTTGGAATATTAGGGGGCTGAACTCTGGGATTAAAAAGAACTTGGTGGCTTCACGTATTAGGAAGAAGAATATTGAAATGGTGTTGCTACAGGAAACTAAAATAAAGAGATTGGAGGACAAACACATTAGGCAGATATGGGGTAATAAGAAATTTGATTGGGTTTCTGTGGATGCTGAGGGGAATAGTGGCGGTATTTTAGTTTCTTGGTGTGCTTTCTCCTTTCGTAAACTATCCATATCATCCAACCAGGCTTGGGTGGCGGTGAAGGGTTCAGTAGCTGCTTCTGACTCCATTTGTCTAGTCATAACTGTATATGCGCCAATAGGGGAACATGAACAAGAAGAAGTTTGGTCCCAATTAGAAGGCATGCTTGATAACGATACTCCTACACTTCTCGGGGGTGACTTTAATGCTGCTCTGAAGCCTGAAGATAGATGGAAAGGTAACTTGGGTATCAAAGATAGGAAATTTCATAATTTTATTAGTAGAACAGGGTTGATTGATCTACCTCTAGTTGGAAATAAATTCACTTGGGGGAATTCAGTTAGCAGAAGCAGAATTGATCGCTTCCTAGTGAACCGAGCATGGCTTACGAAGTTTAACAACATGTCTCAAAATGCTCTCCCCAAAAGCATTTCAGACCATTCTCCAATTGTTCTAAATTGTTCTAATACAAACTGGGGTCCGCGACCTTTTAAGTTCATGGATGTTTGGCTACAACATGCTGATTTCTTAAAAAATGTTCGCTCTTGGTGGCTTCAATCTAGCAGTGCTCGTAACATGCACTTCAAGCTTAAGTTGCTTAAGAAGTCCATTGCCAACTGGAACAGCCTGTGTTTTGGTAATATGGATCAAACTATCTCTAGGCTTGAGGAAGAGATTGATGGCCTAGACTGTGATTTAGGTAATGAAGACATTCATGAGGTAATCAGAAAGTTCATGATTGCTAAAAGAAGCTCACTAATAAGCTTGTTGTGGGGTAAACTTAAGGCAAGAGAATCTATTTGGAGACAGAAATCAAGGGTGAAATGGCTCAGGGAAGGTGATAGGAACACACATTTTTTTCATGTATCAGCAGCAGTCAGGGGTTGTCGTAATCGCATTTCTAGCCTTATTACCCAAGATGGTGTTGTGACTAATCCAGACAGAATAAAGAAAGCTATTTTTTGCTTTTACAGTGAACTATATCGTGAGGATTGGAACTGTAGGCCTTCTTTTCCACCTAATGTCTTCAAAAACTTTCTGCTTCTTCAGCAAATTCTTTGGAACTTCCAGTCACAATGGAGGACGTCAAAGTTACCATTTGGAGTTGTAATAGCTCTAAGGCACCAGGACCAGATGGATTTAATTTTGCCTTTATTAAAGCAGCCTGGGACATTATTGGGGAGGACATTGTTAATATGGTGAAAATTTTTCTTGATAAGGGTCAGCTCCCTAAGGGTGCTAGCTCCTCCTTCATAACGATGATCCCAAAAGTTGAGGGTGCTATACATCTTAAGGACTTTCGTCCTATTAGTCTAATTGGGTGCTTATACAAGATTATTGCAAAGCTACTGGCAAATAGGCTCAGCAAAGTGATGGGAGAGGTCATCTCTGAGGAGCAATGCGCCTTTATTAAAGGTAGACAAATCTTGGATGGTGTCTTGGTTGCAAATGAAATTATCCACTCCTTAATGGCTAATAAACAAAGTGGCATTCTGTTTAAAGTTGACTTTCACAAAGCATTTGACTCGGTTAATTGGAAGTATCTGGATTTCGTATTGGAACAGATGAATTTTGGCACTAAATGGAGGTTTTGGATCAAGCAGTGCATTGGTTCAGCAATGGTTTCTATTCTTGTTAACGGCTCCCCAACTGCGGAAATACACCTTTCTCGTGGGTTATGCCAGGGTGATCCCCTTTCACCTTTTCTTTTCCTTATCGCTGCTGAAGGTTTATCTGTGCTAATTAAAAAGGCGACAGAAGCTAATCTGTTTCAAGGAATTAATCCCCTTGCTAATCGTCCTGCTGATTTATCTTTAACCCACATCCAGTATGCTAATGACACAATTATTTTCCTTAAACCAAACATTGATAGCATTCTTCAGCTGAAAAGGGTTCTCAAAGTCTTTGCGGCCATCTCTGGGTTAAATGTTAATTTCCATAAAAGCTACTTAATTGGGGTTAATGTTAATCAAGAATGGTTAAAAGATTGTGCTATTGCTGCAAGGTGTAAAGTTCAACAGCTTTCGTGCTCTTATATTGGCTTGCCTTTAGGTGCTAACCCGAGGAAAAAAGGCACATGGCAGCCTGTCATACAGAATTTTCGGCGCAAGCTTGCTGGATGGAAGGGGAAGCATCTCTCTCTCGCAGGCCGTCTCACCTTGATAAAAGCTACCTTGATGAGTTTCCCTGCTTATTTTATGTCTATTTTCAAAATGCCAACAGGAGTCCTCAAGATATTGCATACCATCATGCGAAATTTCTTCTGGAGTGGAGGTGGTAGCAAAAAGCCCTTTTGTAGAATTCGGTGGAACCTTCTTGAACAACCGAAAAAACTCGGCGGTCTTGGAATTGGATCTATTGCTCACAGAAATCAGAGCTTACTATTTAAATGGTACTGGAAGCTAAATCCAAATTGCAAAGGGTTATGGCAGCAGTTCATCTTTAAGAAATATCACATCCAAAAAAGCTTAATTCCAGAAGTGATCTCCACTCGTTCTTCGTCAATCATTTGGAAGGACAAAGACAAGGTCAGGTCCTCCCCTTATTTTGTCAACAGTTTAGCCATTGATGTTGGGTGTGGACATTCCAGTCGTTTTTGGCATGATAGATGGTTGCTTGATGAGCCGCTAAAAGCGAAATTCCCTCGCCTCTTTAGTATCTCTTTATTCACAGATGCTTTCGTCAAGGATTGTGGCTGCTGGTCAAGAGGGTTGTGGGTTTGGAAGCTTGAATGGAGAAGGAATCTCTTAGTTTGGGAAACTAACCTGCTGTCAGATCTTATGGAGTTTCTTAACTCCTTTTCCCTATCTATGGGTCAAGCAGATAGGAAGGTTTGGGTTCATGATTCCCAAGGCATTTTCTCGGTTAAATCGGCCTATGAATTATTGAGTCAATCTTCAACTTATATGGACTTAAAGCCTTTTAATTCTATGATTTGGCAGGATCTTGCTCCACCTAAAGTGGAACTATTTTTATGGATGAGCATTCTGAATAAGATATGTACAAAAGTTTTCTTGGCAGATAAGGGTATAATTTCTCCCTTGGACTCCTTTTGCCCATTTTGCAAGAATTTTCCAGAGAATATTGATCATCTCCTGGTAACTTGTGTTGTATCTGCTACGTTATGGTATAAAATTTTCAATTGGTGGGGGTTTGTAAGCTGTATTCCAGGTAACTTCAACGATCTTGTGTGCCAATGGCTATTTTTTGCTCAAGGTAATATTCAACAGAGAGTA
Source organism: Excoecaria cochinchinensis (assembly GCA_947683425.1). Taxonomy (NCBI): domain Eukaryota; kingdom Viridiplantae; phylum Streptophyta; class Magnoliopsida; order Malpighiales; family Euphorbiaceae; genus Excoecaria; species Excoecaria cochinchinensis. The sequence goes on along the minus strand of CANTUQ010000175.1, from coordinate 921,845 downwards.
TGAAAGATTGTGTTCTTAGCATGTATTTGGACCATTTGGCTAGAAATAAACGCTCTTGTCTTTTCCAACAATAGGGTGTCTGACAATTCCCTATTCCATCTTTGCTTGGCTCGGTCATCCTTCTGGATTAAATCCCATAAGGACTTGGATTTTATGAAAGGGCAGGAATTAATTCTAGCATTGGATGGTATTAAAAAGATGTATCCTCACCGTAAGCTAAAGCCTTCCATTGAATGGTCCCCTCCAGCCTTAGGAATGCTAAAATGGAATACCGGCAGTTCCTCGTTTGGTAATCCTGGGCCTGTAGGGATCGGAGGAGCCTTAAGGGACTCTTCCTGTAAAATTCTATGTTTATTCTCCTGTAATATTGGAATTACCAGCTCAATTGTCGCTGAAGTATTAGCTGTTCGGAAAGCCCTGGAGGTCTCCACTGATTTCCTCATCCAGCAAAATACACCTGTGCTTTTTGAGATTGATTCTTCATCGATGGTAGCTTGGCTGAACAACTCAGGAGGTTCAAGACCATGGAAGCTTGGTAGTGTGTTCAATGATATTAATAATTTCATTGCTAGGTTCAATAAGATTTCCTTTGTTCATAAACGGAGGGAATGTAATTTTCTTGTTGATAGTTTGGCAAAACAGGGGACCTATCGTCAAGATGAGTTTGTCGCTTGGTTGAATTGAAGATTGGCTTAGTATGGGTTTGAAGGATTTTTACCAGTTCTGTTGTCGGATGCTTAATTCAGGTTTAGTGGCTGTAATATGGGCTGCTGCAAAATTTTCTCCTAGCTAGTTTAATTGGTGATTTTGGGGTGGACAGCACTGTTAGAGCAGGGTGTTTCATAGGGGTCTATTTTTAGCTCTTCTTTTATAATCAGCTGAACTTCCTTTGCTTATATGTTGCTAGGGTTCATCTTGAGTTGATATTTAACCTGGGATTGTCGCTGTCACCTGATACTTGGTCTGGTGGAGAACTGGTCCTTGCTGTATTGCCAGGGTCCTTACTCTAATGAGGACTACTGCTGTCATGGAACTACAATTTTGTTACATTCCTGCATTTTTTGATCTCCTTGAATCTAGGCTTTAACTCTGAGCATTCGGATTTCTGCTACTAGTTTGGGCGAGGCTCTCTGTTACCTCTGTTCTACTGGGTACCTGATTCTTGGGCTCTCATGTAGCCGCTTATTTTGTAGGGTTCTGTACACGTTTTTCTCTTGGGATGAGGGGACCTGCATTCTGATCTTGCTGCTGCTTATTTTTCCTTATGTTATCATGTAAGCGCTATTGGGAATTATTTAGGCTTTTGTCTGTTGATTGTTGGGTTGTGCTATACAGGTATGGACGTAGAACCTTTAGTTGTACCTGGAGCATTTGGTGCTCTGCTCTGCCTTGGATTTTGTATCAAGCTTCTGTTGCTGGGTAGCTTCTATTAGCTCCCACCTTTTATCTAATAATATATCTGCAGCTTATCAAAAAAAAAAAAGAAAAAAAAATAATATTGGACTTTGCCGAATTAGCAATTTTTACGCACTTCGATGACTGAAAATGCAAGTATATAGCATTTTTTATTTTACTGTTACCAATCAAAATATAGTGATTAGAACATTACTTGTATGAAACTTGAATGATCACGAATGAAATTACCACCTATTATGGTGCTATAATGTTTGTGTTTTGATAAAAACATTAATGTAAAATAGCAATAAAAAGGGAAACATTATTTATTTTTTTTCTTAACCATTAGATAAGAATGTGTTCTTGATCCAGTGGTCTAAATGTGGTATACATTAGATACGCACACGCACTAAAGGACTATTTCTATAAAAATTGAATATTTTTTTAGCACATTGGTGATATAAATCAAATCCAAATGTGAAAACTAAGCAAAGAACATGTTAAGCCAAAATTAGCAGCTAGCAATTACGATTCTTATAAAATATGATTAATGATAACATTCGAAGAAAATTCCGAAACTTGATAACTACAAAAAAGAGTAAAGGACCCGTGCAGATTTACGAATACTCTGACGGTCAAGTCAGTACTTTGACTAAAAAAATTCATGGAGAAATCATGGAAAATAGAGAGAATCGGATGAAAGGAGAAAAAATCATACCCGAGTAAATAGCCGATTTAGCTATTTATAGGATTAAGAATTTGCGTATAGTTATGACTTTAGATACAATAAAGTTCTATATCAAAATAAATTAGTTTTGTTATCATAAGTCCCTCCATGGTGTGCAACATTTATGTCAGTAGCATTTAAGGTGACATTTTTGGGTGGTTGCTCTTTGGCGCGTGTAGCCATGGTGAGTGATTCATTTGCATTAACTTATATAGTCTGAGAACTGACATTAAATTTTAAAGTGACAGCCAAATAGGTGTTATAACCAAACGAGTGATCGGAATGCAGCTGAACATATATAAGTATGCAATTGGCGATATGGCCAAGCTTAAAATTGAATACACAAGCTAATGCTTGAACAGCGATATAGCTGAACTTTATTAATCCTTCTGCTAGTACAACTGCTTGAATGGAGAAACTGAGATATTGAAATGAAAGTGCTCGAATGGCGAAATTGCCGAACTAAGTGAGTAAAACTCAACTAAATGCTCGAAAGGCGATATTTCAGAACTGAGCGATTGAAATAAGACCAAGTGCTTGTGGCAAAACTGCCGAGTGAGCAATTGAAATGAGACTAAGTGCTTATGGCGAAACTGTCAGGTGAGCAATAGGCTACGTACTGTTAATATAGTTTCAAATTGAAAATGAATTGCACTGTAGCTAGAATGAGAGAATAAATTTGTATAACTCGAGTAACATATAGCTAGAATGAGCGAATAAATCTATATAACTCTGTTAGCGTATGGCTAGAATGAGCAAATAAATATGCATCATGTTATAGAGTTTACATTGCCTGCTGTAAAACTTTGGCTGCATGAGTTGTAAAAGAGGTAGAGCTTAAATAGATTGTCTTGTATCTTTGGCATTTTTTGAAGCTTAGAACTGCATGCTTTGCTCTTTCCCCTGAAATTGAGTTGAGTGAAAACTCGGCTTATTTTAGGTGATGACAACTAATTTTTAAACCTACAAAAATTTTCAATTTGACTTCTGCTTCACGGGCGAACAAGTTAGTATATGTGTATCATAAAAATGCAAATTTATAGAGTAAAAACACTTACGCAAGGCAATTGATCAGCTGCATAAGCTTTTGCTCCATATCTTGAGAATAGGTTTGTCTTACATGTGCCAAAATTTAGCCAACAGAAATATGTTAGACTTCACAAAATAAATAATAAAATATATGTATTTCAGTTGAAAAACACGTATGAAAGTGCAATAAAAATGTACTTGAGAGAGAAATGTACTTGCAAAAGGCACATAAGAGTTGTAATAAACTTGAAGCATACTTGTCCTTTCGAGTCTAGGCCAAGAGTTGCCTCGGTCATTATTGTTCTTTTTTACATTGTTTCGAGCTTTGAAAGAATTCAGCTGATGAAAATTAAAAACCCACTCGTCTTTTTTAGTAGATTGTTACTTAAATAAAGTCAAGTTGAAGAATAATAAAAATCAAGGCAGTGAAGGTAATAGATGCAGTGAATATCTAAAAAGCATAACCAAGTCGCATATAAACATACTTACATGAGTGAGTCTAAGATTTTGGCTCAAATAGTATATTTTGACAGAGTATTGCAAATTGATAATATTTAAATTGCAGCATTTGCATAGATGAGAAAATGTACAAATTGATTAAATCTTACACAAGATTACTAACAGCAGAAAGCTTTAAAACAAAAGGTGATTAATGATGGAGGTAATTAAATCCATTTCATAGATATATGCATATATTTGGATTCCGATCACGTGGATTTGTGGCCCTGCCACTAATGAAAAGTGGCCCTCATCTAAATTGTTGGTCAGTAAAGCATAATCATATAACCTTTCAAAAAATAGAGAATAAGTGTTGCAGTAAAGATAAACAGGAAATAGGATGCAAATTTACTGAAAGGGAGATGCCATGCCTGATACTAGGCCAAAGACCCCATAAACAAATCCAAAATTTAGGAAGAGACTGACAAAAATTGGTGCATGCGTTATCTAATTAAGAGGGCATCTTATGTGGGATCCTTTAGTTCCCAAAACGACACACATTTTAGCCAAAGAATAACTAGCAATTGCTAGATTCTAATAATTAGAAGTGAGGGAAACTAACAGGTACATTTAAACCGATAAAAGTAGAAAATAGGCCAACCAATGCCAATGAGGCCAAGGATGCTTTCCTTGTCTTATATTCCAAAAAAAAATCAAAATCAAGAATACATATCTGCTATTAAAATTGCAGGTGATTTGCAGTAGAAAACTTAAAATAAATTTGGTCAAGCAATACTCAATTTCATGAAGATTTAAATTAAGATTAAGAACTTAGTATGAAAGACTATCTTAACATAATTAACAGTATATTGGCATGATAAAATGCATATATAAGAAAGCTTTAACATTTAGTATAACCAAAATAAGCTTTCAAATAAATAGGAGCATAATAAGAACATTAAAAACATATAATACAAAACACACAAGTGTATTTGCCTCAAGTGTATACATATACACACCTCTTCGGTTGAGCACAAAGATTGCAAGATACTTGTCATGATTATATTTTCATAGTGAATAAACGTGTTGCTAAGAATGCTAGCAAAAGGCTAACTGTTAACCATAGTATAGACATTATGTGTCCCATGGAAGAGGAAGATGCAATTTTGCATGTTGAATGCATATGAACAGAGTTTGCATGAATTTTGATTTATATCGAGTATCCATCTTATGTGCTTATATCACGAAGTGGATTTTTGCAGTTTGAATTAATGGAGTGTAATAATATTGTAGCAGATTATGCCTAAATATACGAGAGTTCCAGAATTAGGAATTGTTAACCAAAGCATTTAATGGGACCATCGAATGAAAATATAGCAATTGGTCATGATAATGTAACAGGGGACAGATGGGACCATCGAATGAAAATTCAATCGCAATCGAAAATTTCACGGCATTGAGAAAAATCAAGCCTAAATTCAAAAATTTCAATGAGGCTACGATATGATCATATAAAGAACTGAAAATTTAGATTTTGGTACCTGAAAAGTGCAACGATAACTTGAATTTGACATAACTTGATATCAACTATAGTGAAATTTTTCTTCCGTTTTGATCCCCGTTGCCGATCACCAGAGACTCGTCGGAGCTTCACCGGTGCTCCAGCGGAGATGGTACCTGTAACACCCCCACATACCCTAGGAGGTATAGGGTGTGCTATACTGGACTTATAATTCATCAAGTGACAAGTTCAGTTACTTATCACATTATTTTTTTTATCCAAATTTTAACTTAAAAAAAATTTAAACTATTCATATGCGGGTTTACTCTATTTAATTACTATACAAGTCAAATTACGCTTTGAAATTAACTTGTTACACATTCAAAGTTTTAAGAAAAATACATTCTTTCACAATTTGCTATCATTGTAACACTCTATACCCGTAAATTAACACGAGTATCGGGTATCACAAGGCGGCTTATGTAACAACCCAAAAAGGGGCCTAGTAAGTTTTACATGGTTAATTGGGTATTTAAGGGCATTATGGTATATGGACAATAGTAAGATTGAATCAAATATTAAGGACTAATTGAAGAGAATTAAAGTAATTTAAGAAATAATTTATTTTAGTGATCAAGAGGTAGTTGTGCAAGGACTAAATGAGATATTAGTCAAGGATTTTAATGAGTGAGCCTATTGGATTGTGACACTTGGACTGGTAAGTGGGAAGCATTTAATGAGAAAGAAGAAAAGGAAGAGAGAGGGAAAAGAGAGGCAGACTTCTTGGTTGTTCCCGTTCCCTCTCTCCTTCCTGCGTGAAAGCTTCTTCTTCTTCTTCTTCTGCTTCTTGCTCTTCCTTCCTCGTTGTCATTAAGAGTTGAGTGGGGCTTTGAAGTGGCTTAGTGATCCTTGCAAGGTAAGTTTGGTTTGGGATATTGCTTCTTCTTTTTCCCTTTTTGTTGTGATTTTGGGTTATGATTTTCGGGTTAATGAGGTTGTTTGGGTTGTTTTACAAGTTGCGGACAAGAGTAAAGAGTAAGGAAAAGAGAAAGTTTGAGCTAGAAGAGGAGTTGGTTTTGAACTGCTACAAGAGGTTTGGGAGTCTATGTGTTTTTTGGTGTTCTTGGTTTCTAATTTGAATTTCTGAAAATTTGAGTTGTCTAGTACGTTTAAATGCATGTGTTTAGTTGAATTTTGTTATTTGTATGATTTGTTAGATGTATTTTAGCATATGGAAGTTGAATTAAGGATTTGCATGAGTTAAGAAGTAAATTCTGGGTTTGTTGCCTTGGATGTGATTTCTTGCCAAGTTAATTGTTCCTTTAAGTGTAAATTGCTATAAATATGATTATAAGCATGCTTTAAAGTGAAAAGTGACTATTGGTGTGAGTTGGTTACTTGAAGTTTTGAGGTTTGTTTGGTTGTGGTTTGAGGGAGCAGGGAGTAGATCGGCAGCAGGGGTGAGGAGCTCGTCTCGGTAGCGAGCGCAACATAGCTTGAAAATCCGAACTCCTGCTAGAGCGCTCTCTATTGTGAGCATGACTTCGGCCGCGAGTGCGACAGAGAACTCGGTAGCCGAGCTCCTGTTTGGCCGAGCTTCCTCGCGAGCGCTCCTATGGGCACGAGCACAAGGGTGACCTGCCGCTCTCTGTTGCGAGCGCGATAGAGACCTGATTTTGTGCGAGCTTCACCTCTGTCGCGAGCGCGACCCTTCTCTGTGCATCAAAGTGTTTTATTTTATTGTCCTTTGCATGGTTTCTCACTCATGTTTATTTTATGACTGTTATTATGAGCTAATGTTTGTGCTATATCCATGCTTATATTGATATTCAATTATGATTAGTGATGTAATTGTTTGGTTTTGTAAAGTTTGAGTGTTACGATAGAATGTGTTATGTAAGCCTGAATGGTCATAGTAGTTAATAGATAAGCATGCTTATAAAAAACTACTGATCGCAGCTGCTAGTATTTGATCCTGTTTGGGTCTAGTGTTTGACACCTTCAGGTATCCAAAAGTTTTAAAAGGTTTTGACACTTCGGTCTCCAGTGTTTGATACTGTTCGCAGTATCCAATGTACCCGTATCCACCACCCATGTAAATTCAGGCTAGTGTATTGAGATTGTGTAGACACCGGATCCTGAGACAGCTCAGACCAAGGTTACCCGATGATGAAAATGACACTTGCTTACGAGTAAAATGATTAAAAGACGATGATTTCCATGTCGAAGCCTCTTTATTTTTATTTATTTTACTTTATTTTTATTTTTTACTTTATTTTTATTTTTATTTCTTTTTTTTATTTTTATTTTTGATTTTTTCGGTGCCTCGATGCCTAACGATCGCGCGCCGAGCGTGCGGGTTGTGGCGGCACGCGCGCCCTAGAGTGCACTTCGCCAGGGGAGACGCGCTCCCCTAGCGCGCGCGTCGCCAGGGGAAATCATTCCGTTGCTATTTTTCGGTTGCTATTTGTAAATTTTTTTGTAATGTCAATTCATGTTCTTCAATCCAACTTTCCAAAATATAATCCAATTCCGTCATTATATTCCTCATTTTTCTCCCAGGTCCAAAAAAGTCCGTCCATCCAAGGAATGGAATCATATCTGAGGGAACAAAAGCACCAGCTACATTCATAAAATCCTTCATGGTTTCCCCAATATGACGCCCTTTTCCAACCACAATTCCGCTGTTATGGCGATCACAGTATCTTTTCCCAGCAACCATGCTTGTTATTATATTCAATACCATATTCTCCGACAACTTACTCATATCAACTTCCACAGGACCATTCTTATTCTCTTTACACTGCATGAACAAATCCTTCATAGTGTAATTAACCTCTGATAATCGAACAGGCTTCATTAATCTCAACCTATGGCTGGAGAGAAGCTCAACCATGACTAGCTTTCGGATGTCGCGCCAGTAAGTACTGTAAGGTGTGCTGCCAAAGGCCGCATAGTTGTAACCAAGATACTTTCCTAAACTGGATTCTGGCCTTGAACAAAAGATTCTGTCATTTGTGGCGAATAACTCTTTCATTATCTTGTAATTGCTGATCACTACAGTACGGTGGACTCCAGGCCGGATCATGAATATTGACCCATACTTGTCAGCAAAATCACCCAAGATTTTGCAAAGAGGTTTATTGCCACCAAGTTTATGAAGGTGACCTATCAGTGGCAATCCACCTGGAATTTCCGGTGGCAAAAGAGGAACACTTTTAGTTTTGGGCTTTTTTTAATTTTGGTGTAATTTTGAAAAAAATTTAGGAAAATGGTGTTACGGTAAACAAATTTAAAATTTTGGGGTGTTAAAAATCGGCACAAGTACGTGCCGGTTTTCGTCAGAGTGGGATCAGCCGGTTTGACCGGCTGGTATGCCAGAAACCGGCACACTCTAGCAAAATTAATTTTTTTTATTAAATTTTTTGCCAGAAATCAGCATTATTCACTGCCGGTTTCTGGCAAATTCTATTTTTTTTAATCAAAAGGCTGCATTGTGGAGCTGCAGCCTTTTGCAATTCACAATTAAATTGTGAATTGCAATTCACAATTTAATTGTGAATTGCAAAAGGAGTTGCATTACTTATTTTTTAATTAATTTTTTATAATTATTCTTTTTATTTTCTTAACTTTGATTTTTATTTTTCCACCTTTATTTTTTTTATTATAATATCTTTTAATTTTATTTGAAAATTTTTTAAATAAAATATTAAAATAAAAATGCAAGTTAAACAATAATAATATTTTTTATTTTTTATTTTCGCATTAATATTTAGTTATTTACTTCTCAAATTCTCTTTTAAATAAATCACATTTGTATAAAATGCAAGTTTCATTGATTTTTTTTTCAAATAATCAAATTAAAATTGCAAATAAAATTAATTGTACTGCTATTAAATTAATATAACTTAGCTCAATAAGTAAAATAATTAAAAAAATAATGAAAAATTAATTTTATTGAGCTAAGCTATATTAATTTAATAGCAGTACAGTTAATTTTATTTACAATTTTAATTTGATTATTTGAACAAAAAAATCAATAAAACTTGCATTTTATACAAATGGAATTTATTTAGAAGAAAATTCGTCAAGTAAATAACTAAATATTAATGCAAAAATAGAAAATAACAAATATTATTATTGTTTAACTTGTATTTTTATTTTAATATTTTATTTAAAAAAATTCAAATAAAGTTAAAAGATATTATAATAAAGAAAAATAAAAAAATAAAATAAAATAAAATATCAAAGGTAAAAAAATAAAAAAAATAATTATAAAAATATTAATTAAAAAATAATTAATTTAGGCTGCAGCTCACGTGAGGAGCTGCAGCCTTTGTGAATTGCAATTCACAATTAATTGTGAATTGCAATTCACAAGCAAAAGGCTGCAGCTTTGGTGGAGCTGCAGCCTTTTGATTAGAAAAATTAGTATTTGCCAAAAACCGGCAGTGTAGAGTGCCGGTTTTTGGCAAAAAAATTAATAAAATAAATTAATTTTGCTAGAAACCGACACCAAAAGGTGCCGGTTTCTAGCACACTAGCCGGTCAAACCGGCTGGTCCACTCTGACGAAAACCGACACGTACTTGTGCCGGTTTTTAACACCCTAAAATTCTAAATTTGTTTATTGTAACACTATTTTCTTAAATTTTTTTTAAAATTACACCAAAAAGAAAAAAAGCCCTTTAGTTTTAGCGTTTTTAAGCCTCCATGCATTGTAAGTAGTAATGCTATGACCCCAAGAATCGCTACAGAGTTTGAAACGAATTCCATATTGGGGTTTGACTATGGAGGATGGCGTGGTGGAAGTAGGGATGCTCACGGGGCGGGGATTCCCCATCCCCCGCGGGGACCTGACCTGAACGGGGCGGGGAATCCCCGAATTTTTCCCCCGCGGGGGCGGGGATGGGGGGGAAAAAACTAATTAAAGGCTAAATAGCAACTGATTAAGCAGGTTTCCTGATTTTCTTAAACGATGATGTAAATTTAGTTGTCAAGATACAAAATCAATTTACAATGGCAACTGATCAAGCCTGATTTTCTTAAAAGATGATGTAAGTGGGGTCTTATAAATCATGTAAATGTAAAAATAATATGTTTGAAAAAGAAATCGGGACGGTAATTAGGATGCATGTTAACTTAATTGGTTTATGGAAAAATTTATTTACTCCTTTGTATTAATTCAAAGCTAAGATATTTCTAAGATTGTTATTCTGGCATGGAAAAAGAAGGTCTGTCGGTTGGTTTCAACTACCCATTTGAATTTTCTATTTTTATTACCACGGATAGGAGATTTTTTTTTTCCCTTGAATTATTAAGAATGGAGTAAAAATGCTATCAAATTTTTTTTAATTGATTTTTACCTTTGAATTCATTTTTATGGTTGAAAAATATCCTCGTAATGAATAGAAAGTTCAGCTGGCAAATAAAGTTAATGGCTACCCATCACGCGTCGATACGTGTCAACTTTTTTTCCTAATCAGATTGCTCATTTTGACTTCCCCTCATATTATAAGAAAATGTGTGAAAAATGCTTTCAAACTTTATTTTGATCGATTTTTATCACTCAATAAAGTTGACACGTGTCGACGCGTGATGACTGCCATTAACTCCGTTTAACAGTTGAATTTTTCGTCCAAAATAAGGATATTTTCTATCCATTTAAGTGATTTTAAAGATAAAAAATGACAAAAAAAAATTGAGAGCATTTTCACTTTATTTTTGATAGTTTGATGGCAAAAAAACCCTTTATTCCTTATTATTATTATTATTATTATTATTATTATTATTATTATTATTATTATTACTAGTACTTGTAATTTTTGTAATGAATTGACATTGAAATGTGTCTTATTAATAATAAAATTGTATATATCACGAAGAATATACTTTTTCCATCAACATATAGATTTTAATTTTATAACTAAATTCTTTAAATATCACCATCGATTTTAATGTTATAATTTTAAATTCGATAGTCAAGAATAATGCATGTCATTTGCCCTTAAATTTAAACTTAATATTTACTAAAATAAATATTTAAAAATGGAATTAATAGAAAATAACTCTGCATTAAAAAATTGAAATATGTTTTACGTTTTTAAATTATTAATTACAATCATACCAACTATATCTTGGCCATGTCAAAAAAATGGAAAAAGATGAATACTTGCCATGCAATTTATAATATAGTCATAATATTTTTTTGAATTTTTTGAATAAATGAATCATTCATGTTAAAGTATTAAACTTATATACATTGATACATTATAATTTTTCTTTTTATGGTGGATTTTTCTTAATGGTACCTTGTAGATTTCAAATTTTCACTACAAAAAAAACACAAATTAGCAACAGAAACTTTTCCGTCGCTATTTAGCGACTAAAGTTAGAATTAGTCGTTAAAACAATTTTAGCGACGGAAATACAAAATTCGTCGCTAAAATTTGGCGGCAATTTATGGCGCTTTTTTTGTGACTATTTAGCGACTAAAAAATCAGTCGCTAATTTTTGCGACTAATTTAGCGACCAAAAAATTAGTCGCTAAAATAGCGACTAAAATTTCAGTCGCTAAATTTAGATGGAATTTTAGTGATTTTTTTTGCGATGGATTTAGCGACTATATTTGTTGTCGCTAAACTATTTTGAATTAGCGACGTATATTTCCGTCGCAAAAATATTTTCAAATTTATTAAAAAAATATTTTAGAAATTGAATAAAATGATAATTTAATATTAAAAAAAAAAACAAAACTACGTCGTTTTGGGCTTCCCCTTGATTCTCTCTTCCCTTTTCTTTCTTATCCTCCTTTTCCCTTTCTCTGCCCCGATCCCATTCAAGCTCCCCTTCCTCAATCTGCTCCTCCTCCCCGTCGCGCCCCGCCACCCAACCCCCCTGTCCCCGCTGTCAGCCGGTCGAGTCGCCTCCTTTGTTTCCCCCTCTTCCGCGCGCGACGGCAGCAGCTGTTGCCTTCCTCCTTGCGCTTTTGGAGTCGGGATTTGCAGCCTCTGGATCTCCATTTCGCTTTCTCGATCTCCATCTCACTCTCTCTGTCCCGATCTCACTCTCCAGGTACTCTCTCTCTCTTTCTCTCTCTCTCTCTCTATCTGACTTATTTGCTTTATTAGCTTTCGTCTTCTTTGAGCTTAGTTTCCATTTTTGTTATACTAGTTTCAATGTTCATTTTTGGAATTTCTTTTGGTTTAGTGCCTTGAATGAGGCATTTTGGCATGTGGGTTTAGATGTGTTATTGGTAAAAGATCCTTTTTTGGTTATTGATTTGTGGGTTTGATGTGGATTTGCTTGTTGAACTCATTTGATGCTGTTTGTTTTTGGATTTTGATTTTTCTGATTAGGGTTTTGTATTGGGGCTTTCACTTAGCTCTTTTGAAAGGGGTTTTCATGAACGAAGATGGAGAAAAAGAGGTCAATTTTTAAACATAGTTTTCCCTGTTTTGCTGCTGAACTTAGTTTGGATACAAAATTAAGCAGGAAAAAGGAACGTGGGTTTATTTTGATTCAAAGTAACCTGATTGATGAAAAGTCATGTGATGGAAATATTTTAGAAATTGGTTTGACTTGCTGAAATTTTTGATTCTGTTATCAAATTTTAGATGCTTCATTGGTTTAAACTGTCTCTTAGATTTGTTTCCTCTTAAAACCAACTAGTAGAAAACAAAAATAAAATGAATTATCTTTAGTTGCAGGTCTTATTAAGACTCATTATATAAGCATCTCAAATGAATTATCTTTGTTTTCTCCTAATCTTGCTTTACTATTTAGCTTGATATCCGTTAGAATAAATAATTTACCAGTAATGATATAAAACTTCTTGATGTTTGTGGAATTATAATGTTTGTGGAAAGCCTAGCCATCATAATGAAAAGTAAAAATCAAAATTGTCTTGCAGTTGTCTGTCATGTTATAATGGGCAAACATTTGAACGGAAAGGTAACCTGAATTGCATTATTGTTAATAGATAAATTGATAGCCATTAATAATTTTAGCATTAGACACTATTTGAAAAATGCATTTTTTTTTATTTTTTGTTGCCAAGCCTCCAGTTTCTGAGTCATCAGATCTAAATTGGACTAGCAAGGCTAAAATGAATTTTGACATAGGTGACTTCATAAATTTATGTTGTTAGAGCTTGAACTTGAAGTAGGTGCAACTTAAATTTTTAGAGTAAATCCACAATTCGGTAACCTGGGAAACTGACGTCTAGTTTGTATATATGAGCAAATTAATGTGGAAGAAATATGTAAAGCTGAAAGTCACAAATCAAAATTAGCATGTTCAATATAATGAGCTTATTAACAGTCTTATCATTCAGTCTGTATGAACTGAATTTACTGTTCACTTCTAAGTGTCCATCTCACACTTAGGAATAAAATTATCACGATCTTAACTTTCAGTTGGTTGATCTATAAACATGCACAAATACACTAGGATGAATCATATTTGTGCTTACAATTGTCATGCACTTGGTTCAATACTTCTCTGTTTTCTTCCTCAATCTCATTTTGCTTTTTCTCTCTTTACCCATCAAACACATCCCCCCTCTCTCTCTCTCTCTCTGTCCTTCCCTCTCCTCTGCTTCTCCGCTCGCCGCCCATCCACTGTCAGTCCACCTCCTCGACAGATCTGGTCCTCGCGCCCCCCCCAGGCCTATCGCCCCTCTTCTCTCTCCCTCCCTCCCTCTCGACAGATCCGGTCCCCCTCGCCACTCCCCCACCGCCGGCGCTCGCCCCCTCATTGCCATAAGAAATCGGGCAACTGTGTTGGTTTTTCTGTGTGTTGGTGAGATATATATATATATATATATATGAGCAAAACGGTGAGGATTGGGAGTTCGGTCGGTTCGGTTCCTTCGGTTTCACAATTTCAAGAACCGAACCGAACTACCGGAAGTTTAATTTTGGTTTAGAACCGAAAACCGAACCAAATATATCAAAATTCATTCGGTTCGGTTCGGTTCTGCACAGCCCTAGTACTTAATAACCTCCTTTCCCAAAGTTCATCTCTTCCTTGATCATCACCCAGTCTGATATGTTAATTATTTGTCAGATTGAAGTTGCAAAAGTGGTCGAAACTCAAGCTCATTGCTTATTGGTGTCTTATTTCTACAATTATTTCCATGCCCAATGTCTTTTTCTTAAGGTTTATGAAATATGTAAATTCATGAAATATATATATATATATATATATATATATATATATATATATATATATTCTAGTTAATTAATTAAGTGGGAAATTTAGAAAATGGTAGCTCATACCTTGTAATATATGAATTAGAATCAATTTTTCTTATTTTGATTTTTAATTTATTAATTTTGGTATATATTAATTTAAAAATTTTGTTGGTGAATTGTAGGTACTGCTATTGGATGAAATACTATTAAATATAATAAAAACATAATAAGAATATGTACTTTTAATTTAAGTATTGTATAATTTAATATACTTTTATTATATTTGAATTATTATGAACTTATTGTACAAAGTTATTTTGAACTTCTATATATTGCTAAATAGTATTATTTAGTTTGAATTAGTATTTTTTATAGTATTTTTTAAGTATTATACAATTTAATTTACTTATTTGATATTATATTTTTTAAATTAATAGTAATATTGAAAATATTGTATAATTATTATTTACATAAATTAAAGTAAATTTTGGATGTGATAATAATAATAAAAAATTAAATCAAAAAATTTAATAAAAAATAATATTAAAAGTACAATATTTTTAGCGACGAATTTTCCGTCGCTAATAAATATTTATGCGATTATTTTTAGAGTTATTTAGCGACTAAATTTTATTTTTAGCGACGAATTTTTCCGTCGCTATTTTTAGCAACGGATTTATGGATTAGTCGCAAATTTTTTGTGACGGAGCCAATAGTGACGGTTAGTCGCCGCGTCACTAAAATTTATTAGCGACGAAAAAAGCCCAATTAGCAACGGAAATTTCCGTCGCTAATTAACTGTTTTTTTGTAATGTTTGAATTTCATTAAATATTTTCTATTAAATATTAAAAAGTATAATATATATATATATATATATATATATATATAATATTATTTAATATTACAACAATTCAATATGCATATATAATTAAAAAAGAAAAAAGGTATTGAAATTCCATTATCGTTGTTTCAAAAGGGCTAAAATACCCCTTACGATTTTTTAGATAAAAAATGGGCCAAAGGTCCAATTTTGCCCTTATAGTTTCACAAAATGGGCAATTATGCCCTTAATATTTTTTTAGAGGTAACGTTTGAATATTGGGGCAAAAATCCCCCCACCGTCAGCAGATATTAAATATGACCGTCACAGCGTTAGTTGACTCCTTACATGGCAAGACTTGGCCACGTGTCGCCTTCTCCATGGCCACATCACTCACACATGGAAAGCTATTGAGTTACATGCGCTGCTTAAAAAAAATTGCCTTTGCCCATGCATATGCACATTGGGTCTTCCCCTTTGTGATACAAAACAGCTATCCCATGTGGGCATAATTGAAAAAACGTTAAGGGCATAATCGAAAAAACATTAAGAAAAATCCACCATAAAAAGAAAAATTATAATGGATCAATGTATATAAGTTTAATACTTTAGCATGAATGATTCATTTATTCAAAAAATTCAAAAAAAATAGTATGAATATATTATAAATTGCATGGCAAGTATTCATCTTTTTCCATTTTTTTGACATGGCCAAGATATAGTTGGTATGATTGTAATTAATAATTTGAAAACGCAAAACATATTTTCAATTTTTTACTGCAGAGTTATTTTCTATTACATTAATATATATTCATCATGGGTGGATATATCTTACAATAGATTTGGGAAAAGTTCAAGAGGAAAAAACTGATGGTCTCCATGTGAATTCTCAACCATATTTTTTTATCATTTTAATTCAATTGGAGGTAGAGTTTATATGATATATTCTAATTATTTATTTCTAACAAGGGCGACTATATATAGTTATACAAGGATTGCCTCCATTTTATTATATTTAGAATTTCATCTTTGTTCTTGCATTGAATTTGAAGATATTTGTTGATGTAACTTTTTTAAAGCAAGAAAGTAATCTGGTTTGGATGGATAATTTACCGGACCAATTGATTTGGGAGATACTTAGCAGAGTCGAGAAAACTGTTGATAGAAATTTTGTTTCATTAGTATGTAAGCGTATATATGAATTGGATAGCAATCAAAGACAATCTCTTCGGTTTGGTTGTGGGTTAGATCCTGCTAATGAAGCTCTAACTTCTCTCTGCAATAGATTTCCTAACTTGGTAAAAGTAGAAATCAGTTGTTCTGGTTGGATGTCCAAGCTAGGAAAGCAGTTAGATGACCAAGGCCTCAAGATTCTTGCTAATAAGTGTCCACCTTTGCTTGATCTCACTTTAAGCTATTGCACATTCGTAACTGATGTGGGTCTTCGCCATTTAGCGTACGTCTTGTGTCAAGCTTTCAGCATTGAATTTGAATTTCACACCAAGGATCACTGGTTGTGGCATTTTGGGATGGAAGCACTTTGTTCAGCTTGCTATCTTGAAAGTTTGGAGCTTGTGAAATGTCAAGAAATCAGCGATGAGGGGCTGCAGCTCGTGGGCCAATTTCCTCATTTGCGCACATTACGGTTAAGAAAATGTTTTGGAATTACAGATGATGGGTTAAAGCCTCTTGTTGGTTCATGTAAATTGGAACATATGACGGTGGAAGATTGTCCTCAAACTTCAGAAAGGGTGGTTCAAGGAGCTGCAAGATCTGTATCATTTCGACAAGACTTGTCATGGATGTATTGAACTAGGTATTGGTGGACTAAAAAAAAGGCTCACTTCTTTTGTGATCTTCTTTGTACTCCCTTTTAGTTAGTTCCAATTAATTCTGTGTTTGTTGGTTTGCTTATCGAACTACGTCGAGCAATTGGATTTATTCATACATGTTATGTAGCATATGCAGATATGAGATTTATATATTCATCCTGCAAAAATTTTTCAATTCTTTTGGCAGTTTGAGAAACATTGTCATGATACATTACTGATCTGGTGTTTGCGATAATCATGGGAATTATAGACATATCACTGCCAAATCATGACTATTAGATGCTGTTTAATTTGAGCTTATGAGATTGAAATACTGGAAGAAATTAAAGGGTTTTGGCAACTGCTGGTGTTGAGTCTGCAATTGCTCTTTTATCTCTTTATACCATAACTAGAATTATAAACAATGACCTCAATATTTAAAGTTTTCAAGCCTTTGATAATCTTCAACATCTTATAACTATCTTTATTGCTGTTTTTTTTTCAAAAAAAAAAAAGGAGGAAAAGTGTTAATGGATCACTTGCTGGCCTAATCAGTAAAGGGGGCCGTTAATCCTTCAACCTACTCGTAACCATAACTCTAAAATCCAATAATAGGTTTGTAGCTTGGCTCAAAAATCCAAGAGTAAAAGGATTCTGGTGCGAAGTTGATAGACAACCCTAAGCAGTACTAAAATAAGCCATGCACCAATTTTGAAAGGATAGTCCAATAAGATATCTTTTGGTGCTTCCTCAAACAATGAACTTACTATCTCGACACTTTATATTATTTGGGAAGGAGAGTAGAAACTCGAAACTGAAATTTTTCATTCTATTAGGACTAGTTTTATAGCAAAGATGGATGTCTCTTAGTTACTTGATCCTTATATTAAGTTCTTCTTAACCAGCATTATACCTTTGCACTTCCCCTTCAAGAAAGTGCATGCCATCTCAATTATTTCTTGATATGGAAAGGAAAAAAGGCAAATTATGGTGAAATGCTACAGTGGATTTCTTGATGAATCCATTATAGGGAAGAAAAATCCAACAAATCCAGAAATTAAAAGTGAGATAATATTCAAGAAAATGAATCCAAAACCAAAACAGAAGTCTAAAATTTGTCAAAATCAGCGGACCAAAAAGGGCAAGCAATCTTCCAATTCAGGATATTATAATAAATCACAACGACGTGTCGTCAGATGACTGGCAAATATGCTACATAAATGTACAAATCGCCAAGTCATACACCAGGCCAACTGCATGAAGTGTTCGTGTCTTTCCGTAACGCCTCTCCTCTCTTCAATTACTATTTCGTTGTTTCCGCTAAAAAACTAAATTGAAAGAGAGATTAATTGATCGACAACCACCATGGGGAGGAAGAGGAGCTCACCGGTGAATGTGATGTATGGGTGGATACGGCGGCGATCGATGACGGTGAAAACGTTTCTTGGAGTATTTATAGGAATGGGGTGTTTGTTTGGTTTGAAATATATGGTTAAAGATCATAATCATTTCTTTGTTGCCTCTGAGTCTATTCATGCTGTTGGTATTCTAGTCTTGATTTACAAGCTTACTGCCCAGAAAACCTGCTCAGGTAAACTCCTAATTCTTTTCCTTTTTTCTTTTTTTATTTTATATAAAAGACTATTGATTATGATATTTTTGTTGTTCTAATTTGGTGGCTTTGAATTTTCTTTTCTAATATCAATCTTTTAAACGTTGAAATTTGAACAAAATATTAGTAATAAGATTAGAGGATTGACCAATTTTTTCAACAGTAATTCGGTGTGCGCTCATGTGGTGTGTGTGAATTTGAATCATTAAATTGCACATTTTAAATATACGTATAAGCATTCACCGAATTACATCCCAACTTTTCTTGCTTTTTAATGTTTTCATTTTTTTTTCTTTTTTTAAACTTCTATACAAAAATAAAAACAAAAGGGAGTAAAGTACAAAATCACCCTTGTGGAATAAATGTTGAAGTCAAATATTGCGGCTAGGCAGGTAGGAAAAGAAAGAAAAGAAAAAGAAAAAAAAAAAAAAAGAAAAAAAAAGGGAAATCTACAAATCCCACATCGGGATTTTAGCAAAAGGATAGGGCTTTTGTTAACTATAAATATAGCCTTAGTTTTAGGTTTTAAATCATCCCTTGATTGCTTAGCTTGTCAATTAGTTAAGCATATTTCTTCTCTCTTGTATTATTTCACAGTTCAGTTTTAGTGAAATAATATTCTTAGTCTCGAGGACGTAGGCAATATTGGCCGAACCTCGTTAAATCTTTTGTTCCTTATTATTTCTATTTTAGCTGCTGTTTTGCTCTAATCCGGTCCTTATTTTACAACAAGTGGTATCAGAGCCGAGGTTCTGTCTTAGTATGCTCTGTGGTTGCAGCATAGCCTGATCTTCCACATCAGAAAAGATTTTTCCTTGGGTACTGTTCACATATACGGTACTGTTCACATATACGGTCACTGTTCATCTATACGGTTACTATTCACGTATACGGTTACTATTCACGTGAAATAGTGGGAGCTGATTTTTGAGCAGAGAAGTTCGTGATAGAAGCAATGGCGGCAAAATATGAGATCGAGAAATTCAACGGGAGTAATTTCTCACTGTGGAAATTAAAGATGAAGGCTATTTTGAGAAAAGATAATTGCCTAGCGGCTATAAGTCAAAAGCCGGCTGATTTCACAGATGATAATAAGTGGAACGAGATGGATGGAAATGCTATGGCAAATCTTCATCTGGCATTAGCAGATGGGGTGTTGTCAAGTATAGAAGAGAAGAAGACGGCAAAGGAGGTGTGGGATCATCTCACTAAATTGTACGAGGCCAAATCACTCCACAACAAAATTTTCCTTAAAAGAAAACTCTATACTCTTCGTATGGAGGAATCTACTTCAGTGACGGAGCACTTAAATACTTTGAATACTCTATTTTCTCAACTCACATCGTTGGGTTATAAAATAGAGCCAGTAGAACGTGCTGAGATTCTACTTCAAAGCTTACCAGATTCGTATGATCAACTCATCATCAATTTAACAAATAATACGGATGCTTTAGTCTTCGATGATGTTGCAGCTGCTGTTCTAGAAGAAGAAAATCGGCGCAAAAATAAGGAAGACAGGCAGGCAAGTTCACAGCATGTGGAAGCCTTGACGGTGATGAGAGGAAGATCGACGGAACGTGGCTCAAGTGGGAGTTACAATCATGGTAGATCAAAATCAAGAAGTAAGAAAAATGTTAAATGCTACAACTGTGGCAAGAAGGGTCACTTGAAGAAGGATTGTTGGAGTTTAAAGAAAAGCTCTGATTCTCAAGGAAATGTGGCAAGCTGTTCCAATAGCGGAGATGCTCTATGTTGTGAAGCAGCAACGACTAATGAAGGCAGAAAAAGATTTGCTGAAATATGGGTTCTTGATTCAGGAGCTACATTTCACATGACCTCTCGAAGAGAATGGTTCCATCATTATGAACCCATCTCTGGAGGATCTGTGTACAGCTGCAATGATCATGCCTTGAAGATTGTTGGCATTGGAACTATTAAGCTGAAGATGTATGATGGTACAATTTGTACTATTCAAGATGTACGACATGTGGAGGGCCTAAAGAAGAATCTGTTGTCTTTAGGACAATTGGATGATTTGGGGTGCAAGTTCAATGGTGAGAAAGGAATCTTGAAGATATCAAGAGGAGCGCTTGTACTGATGAAGGGAGAAAAGATAGCTGCAAATTTATACATGATAATGGGAGAAACTTTGCAAGAAGGAGAGGCATTTGTTGCCACGACCAGTCCAAGCGAAAAATGTGCAATGACTTGGCACAAGAAACTTGGGCATATGTCTGAACAAGGAATGAAGATTCTTGCCGAAAGAAATCTACTTCCAGGTCTCACAAAGGTCTCACTACCCTTTTGTGAGCATTGTATTGTAAGCAAGCAGCATCGATTGAAGTTCAACACATCAAATTTCAGAAGCAAGGCCATTCTGGAATTAGTTCATTCTGATGTATGGCAAGCACCGGTGTCATCCCTAGGAGGAGCAAACTACTTTGTGTCGTTTATCGATGATTACTCCAGGAGATGTTGGGTGTTCCCTATCAAGAAGAAAGCATATGTGTTTCCAGTTTTCAAAACTTACAAAGCGCGAGTGGAACTTGAATCTGGTCAAAAGATCAAGTGTTTGAGGACAGATAATGGAGGAGAATACACCAGTAAAGAATTTGATGAATTTTGTAAACAAGAAGGCATCAAAAGACAATTCACTACGGCATACACTCCTCAACAAAATGGAGTGGCAGAGCGGATGAACAGAACTCTGTTGGAAAGAACAAGAGCAATGATGAGAACTGCAGGCTTAGATAAGAAATTCTGGGCGGAAGCAGTCAACACTGCCTGTTATGTGGTGAATCGAGCTCCATCAACTGCAATTGAGTGTAAGACACCAATGGAGATGTGGGCTGGAAAACTGGTGGATTATTCAAACCTTCATGTATTTGGAAGTCCTGCTTATGTGATGTTCAATGCCCAAGAAACTACAAAACTGGATCCAAAATCCAGAAAATGTATATTCTTGGGGTATGCTGAAGGAGTAAAGGGGTATCGCCTGTGGGATCCCACTACCCACAAGGTTGTTGTCAGCAGAGAAGTTATCTTTATGGAAGATAAGATAAAAGAAGCAAATGATAGCACGGTGAATGGAAGTTCAGAGACGATGACTATACAAGCGGAAAAGGAATCCAAACAAGAAAATTCTTCTGAAGATGAACCAGAGCACGAGGATCATGTACCAGAGGAGTCCCAACCAGTTGAATCTCAAGTACCCGAGATTCGTCGATCAAGTCGATTAACAAAACAACCAGGTTGGCACTCAGATTATATTATGGAGAGCAATGTTGCATATTGCCTTCTAACAGAGGATGGAGAGCCATCAACTTTTCAAGAAGCAATGAGTAGCTCAGATGCATCTCAGTGGATGGCAGCAATGCAAGAAGAAATTGAAGCTCTTCATAAAAATAAAACTTGGGAACTTGTTTCGCTACCACAAGGAAGAAAGCCCATTGGAAATAAATGGGTTTATAAGATCAAGCGTAATAGTGATGATCAAGTGGAGCGGTATCGTGCTAGACTGGTGGTCAAAGGATATGCTCAGAAAGAAGGAATTGATTTCAATGAGATTTTTTCCCCGGTGGTCAGACTTACAACAATTAGAGTAATTCTGTCAATGTGTGCTACATTTGACTTATATCTGGAGCAGTTAGATGTCAAAACTGCTTTTCTCCATGGAGATCTTGAAGAAGAAATTTATATGCTCCAGCCAGAAGGTTTTGAAGAAAAAGAAAAGGAGAACTTGGTTTGCAGGTTGAACAAATCTCTGTACGGTCTAAAACAGGCGCCAAGGTGTTGGTACAAGAGATTTGATTCTTTCATTTTGAGCCTTGGATACAGCAGGCTGAATGCAGACCCTTGTGCATATTTCAAGAGGTTTGGTGAAAATGATGTCATTATCTTGCTGTTGTATGTAGACGACATGTTGGTAGCAGGCCCCAACAAAGATCGCATCAAGGAGTTAAAGGCTCAGTTGGCTAGGGAATTTGATATGAAGGACTTGGGACCAGCAAACAAGATTCTAGGGATGCAAATTCACCGAGACAGAAATAATAGGAAGATTTGGCTTTCTCAAAAGAATTATTTGAAGAAAATCTTGCGACGTTTCAACATGCAAGATTGTAAGCCAATTTCTACCCCACTTCCTGTTAATTTCAAGTTATCCTCAAAGATGAGTCCTAGCAATGAAGAAGAGAGGATGGAGATGTCTAGAGTACCGTATGCATCAGCAGTGGGGAGTTTAATGTTCGCTATGATTTGTACAAGACCGGACATTGCACATGCAGTGGGAGCAGTTAGTCGATACATGGCGAATCCTGGTGGAGAGCATTGGAATACAGTAAAAAGGGTCCTTAGATACATTAAAGGGACCGTAGATGTTGCATTGTGTTATGGAGGATCAGACTTTATGGTCAGAGGATATGTTGATTCTGATTATGCTGGAGATTTGGATAAAAGTAAATCCACTACGGGATATGTGTTTACACTTGCTGGAGGAGCTGTAAGCTGGGTTTCAAAACTGCAATCAGTTGTGGCTACATCAACAACAGAAGCAGAATATATGGCAGCTACACAAGCCAGTAAAGAAGCTGTATGGTTGAAATTGTTATTGGAGGAACTCGGGCATAAAAGGGAGAATGTTTCTCTATTTTGTGACAGTCAGAGTGCTTTGCATCTTGCAAAGAATCCAGCATTTCATTCCAGGACAAAACACATTCGGGTTCAGTATCACTTCGTTCGTGAGAAAGTGGAAGAAGGAACCGTGGATATGCAGAAAATCCATACTACAGATAATATAGCAGATTTTATGACAAAAGCAGTTAACACTGACAAGTTTATTTGGTGTCGATCTTCCAGCGGCCTGATAGATACACAAGCAACAGGATTTGAAAGAGAGAAAGAATGGTGTGAAGATATGATTGATACTCAATCAAATCTTCAAGTGGGAGATTGTTGAAGTCAAATATTGCGGCTAGGCAGGTAGGAAAAGAAAGAAAAGAAAAAGAAAAAAAAAAAAAAAGAAAAAAAAAAGGGAAATCTACAAATCCCACATCGGGATTTTAGCAAAAGGATAGGGCTTTTGTTAACTATAAATATAGCCTTAGTTTTAGGTTTTAAATCATCCCTTGATTGCTTAGCTTGTCAATTAGTTAAGCATATTTCTTCTCTCTTGTATTATTTCACAGTTCAGTTTTAGTGAAATAATATTCTTAGTCTCGAGGACGTAGGCAATATTGGCCGAACCTCGTTAAATCTTTTGTTCCTTATTATTTCTATTTTAGCTGCTGTTTTGCTCTAATCCGGTCCTTATTTTACAACAATAAAACCCCAAAAAAACAATTATTACATTGTAGAGAAGATAATTGTGGTGTGCATTACATTATACAGGTCTTTCACTTAAAAGTCAGCAACTCACAGCTTTATTTTTAGCTGTAAGATTGGCATGTAGCGCGGTAATGGAAGCTAACATTCATACAGTGCTAGATTTTGCCACTTTAATTGCAACTATTTGGGTTATTTACATGATTCAATTCAAGTTGAAATCCACTTACATCAAGGAACTAGACAACATGCCCTTATACTACACGGTAAATACCTTGTACTTCCACAATTTTACAAAATAATCTGCTCATGTATTCATACCAATTGTCTGTAATTCAGGTTGTGCCTTGTGCGATTCTTGCGGTTCTCATCCACCCTCGTACGGCTCATCTAAGGATTAGCAGAATTCTTTGGGCATTTTGCTCGTACATGGAGTCCGTTTCAGTTTTGCCTCAGCTTCGTCTGATGCAAAATGCAAAGGTTTTTAAGTCTATTTCCACTTTCACTTATAATTACCATATCAATTTGGCGAATGTTTATGTTTAATTTCTTTTTGTTCACTTTTCAGATGATCGAACCATTCACGTCGCATTATGTATTTGCATTGGGTATTGCTAGATTCTTATCTTGCGCTCATTGGATTATCCGGGTTAGTTCTGTTATTCTGCGCATTTCTTACGTAGACCTAATTAACTCATGTCTACGAATAGGGGTGAGCATGGTCGGTTAACCAGTCCATTAGTCCCAGTCCATTAATATCGGTTTTTTGAAATTACAGTCCATTAACTAGTCCATTACCATCGGTTAACCAGTCCATCGGTTTCGGATTTTCGGATCGGTTACCCAATATTTTTCGGTTAACCACTATAATTATAAATATATTGATAAATAAAATTAAAATGTTCAAAATACTTAAAAATTAAATTTTTTTCACTATAATATAACATTATTGTTGTTAAAATAAAAATATTTGGTGGATATAAGCAAATTTATTTTTAAAAATTAATATTTAATAAGTAAATATATTAACCGGTTCATAATTACTTTTAATTAGATAAATTATTATACTTACTAATAGCCAATTAAAAAAAGTTAAAAACTTTAAAATAATTAGTATAATAAAAAAAAGTACATGACCACTTTTAATTAGGATAAATTGTTATAAATTATTAAAAAATAAATAAATTAACTAAAAATTCGGTTTCGGTTCGGTTAACCAGTCACATGCGTCAAAAATCATTAACCAGTCCATTAATATCGGTTTTTTCAAAACACTAACCATTAACCAGTCCATTACAATTGGTTAACCAGTCCATCGGTTCGGTTTCGGATTTTTTTTTTCCGGTTAACCGAGTCAATCGGTTTTTTTGCTCACCCCTATCTACGAAACTAACGACTAGTGAAAGAATGGCATAATTAGACAAGAAAATTTCTACTTGTAGATAGTATAAAAAAGAAAATATTGGGTTGAATGTGGTGGTAGGTATATGAGACTGGTGGGCATTATCTATTCTTGATGGGAAGTGGATACTTGTGGCTTCCTACGGCTCTTCTCGCAGAAACTGTTCAAACTTTCATCTTGGCTGATTTCTGTTACTATTATATCAAGAGGTAAACACTTTAATTCAATTGTTTATGTATTCAATTTTTGATCCTAATCATACAATAATGTTTCACTTGTTGTATCAAATTCTTGGCAGTTTCATGGAAGGACAGCTTTTGATGAAAATGCCCGTTTAGAATTTCTCATTGAAAATTCAGAGGATTTTCATTTAGTGAAGCTGCTGCGTTAGTCGATACAGAATTTTTATTTAAGTTTGTGGTGCCGTCTTTATACTATTTGCGCTACTTTTGTTTTGTTGCCTTTACATTATTATTTTTTTTCTGGTTACGTGATATTTTGAATGGATCCCAACTTTACAGGAGACAACTTATTCATAGTTAATTTTTATCTTTGGATAATCGGTTAAGTGATAAAATCATAAAAGGTATCTAAGTAAAATCTGTAACATTTTTAAAGCAGCAAACTATCAACTCATTTCTGACCAACTCAATTACTTAACATGAAGAAGTATTTTTCAAAATCATAAAAAAACATGGATTTGTCTTCGTTAAATTGGGACTCAATTGAAAATTTATATATATATATATTTCAACTAATTAAGAACTAGCACTTGCCATTTCAAGTGAATGATCAAGATAAATGAATTTTTTATAGAAATGATTGAGGTTATAATAAAAACTACTAACATTAACATGGAAAAAGAAAACAATTTAATTATAACTTGTAAATTATATACAATTTAATAATTGATACTTAAGGAGTAATTATCTAAAATATTTTTTGATAAAATTAAAATAAATCAATTATTATCTTAATCTGCATGAAAAATAAAAAGAATGTAACAAATGACCTCAGATAAAGGGAGTAATGTATAAGAATTAAGAGGACACGACAGGGAAAAAAAACAACAGTGAGAAAATTATTCAGAGGTGTTTGCCTAGTAGAGACGGTTGGCGATGACTAATCGTGATATAATTTACTTTTTTAATATAATTTATTATCTTAATCTTATGTATATTTATTCCTTCATGAAATTTTGTTGTATTAAATTAATTAATACCGCTAACTTAAATCAATATTTATTACCTGTATTTTTTATTTTATTTTTAAATTTAGAGTTATGTTTAATTGACTTTGTGAAGATTTATGTTAAAGAGTTGGAATGACACACACAGTCAAATTAGTATTTTTTCCGTTTTATAATATTTATTACTTTTAAATAAAATTAAAATTTTAATTTATCTGTCAGTTTTAAATTTACAATACAATTTAATTTTCGTTTTTTAAAAGTAATATATATTATAAAACGAAATAAATACCTTTGTTATAATTAATTGAACTTAAAAATTACCTGATCAAAATTATCAGTTAATTGATTAATGATTCGCTAATTTACTATTTTTATTTTTTGAAAAATCAGAAGAATGGATTTAATAAATAGACTAATGATATTAGTAATCTTATAAGTTGGACCCATCTTTGAAAAAAATAAAATAAAAAAATCTTAAATGTCAAAGTATGAAATTTCCCTTTCAAAAAGAGGAATTTTGGAAATTAAATGTATTTTTCGTCTAATCAGAAAATAATTACTGCTGATCAATGATCTTGGACGTATCAAATATTGAAATCTAATTTGAGGTTTTCCTTTGGTTATCTTCCACATCCAATGATTTGCTTTTACAATTTTTTCAAGGCAGGTGGCCCGCGGGCCCTGCACCACCCTGCGCTGCAGCCATATGAGACCTAAACCTTACAAGTGTAACGAACGGTCCAGATGCTATCAATCAGCACCACACACACGTGGCTTCCATGCATCGCCACCAACCTTCTAGTCCTTCACACCACCTTTTTCAAATTAAAGTTTGGAAATTAGGACCCACCTCAAAAATCTGTCGTGTCGCCACCTCATCCTTCATTAACACCCTATCCAGCAGACACTTCCACGTGTCCATTCCAATCGCAAACTATTTCTCTCTTTTATCCAGTCCAATTGCAGCGCGTAAACGACACACTTTCTCAGCGAAACGTCTCTATCACCCACTGAGATGTAGTTCCACTTACGCTATCTACACCTCCACGTGTCATATATAGGTCCCACATTAATAACGGTACACGTGTTGTAATCGCATATGGCTGTTCAAGCTAATCGAAAAGTACGGTGGAGATATGGCGGGGACACAAGATCTTTCACCACGTGTCCGTATGGCCCGTGCCAGAGTGTCAGACGACAAGGCTGTTTTTCACAGTAATAGGCTGGCAGCAGCCGAACACGTGGTCGATTCTCAGTTATTCATGGGAGTTATCCACGTGTCGATTTTAGAACGGGGAGTGAGTGCATCGTTGGCTGGATAGGAAACATCTAAGGCGCTAATTAACAAAAAAAAAAAACACCGGCTTCCCGCGAAAACCAAATCACTTTAATTAGCGATTAATTAGGATTTAGTGGCTTAACCATGCTTAATGCCTACAATCCAAAAATTTGTCTGACGTGGCATTAACCGACCCTCCCCTCTTCTCCCGTCATGACACGTGGTCCGTTCTATTTCCTCCCGACCTCTCTACTTTATTTCCTTTTTCTCTCCCCTATGAACCGGATATCGAAACACAGCACACAGCAGAGATAGAAATATTATCCAGAAGAGAAAGAAATTAGAAAACCGATTTATATTTAATGTTGCTTTGTGAGTTATATTATAGCTCGAATTTTTATAATATTTTGCGGTGTTTTGATGGAAAGCAAGAATCTCGCTATGGTGGCGGCTTTACAAGAAGAAGAAGAGATAGAGCTAGAGCTAGGATTATCGTTAGGAGGGAGTTACAGAAGGCAAAACGGCATCAAATTGGAATCTGATACTCATTTTGATGCTGTTTCAAAAGAAAAGGATCTGAGTTGCGACAGATCCAGCGTATCTCCTTCTTTCATGGTGGATTCTGGACAAGAAAATGGTCAGAAGACGAAAAGAGAGATTCACGCGTTGAGGAGACAAGAAGCAAAGAAGAAGAGAGAAGAGAAGCAGCTGAAGAGAAGTTTATGTAAAGGGAACTTCAATAATATTCATAATAATAATAATGGGATGATATTAAAGGTGAAAGATTTTCAAGCAAAGGAGAGAGAGGTTGATACGGAGGAGCGAGAATGCAAGAAAATCAAGAAAGAAGATAACGGATCTGATAACAGAAAGATTAATGTCAACGTGACTGTCGACCAAAACGACGGCGTGAATAACAATACTGGAACTTGTTATCCAACGGCGTGTACTTCGTCGCCAATTATACCGCTCCCTTACCAGCAGCCACCGGTACGGTACGGAATGCCAGCGAATGGGTTTGTGTACCCGTGTGCGAATGTGAATGTGGTCCCTTGTTGGTTCACTGGTGGTAGGACGGGGTCTACGGAGGAGAGGAATGTGGTTCAGGTTCAGCCGGTGGTTGGCTACGGGTTTGTGCCGTTTAGGGCGGCATTGAATCCGGGTCATAATTTGGGCAATGGGTATGCTTCAGAGCAGAATTGCAGCAGCGGAGACAGAGGAAATAGAAACGCTGGGTCCAAAGAGACCAGCAAGTGTACTACCTCTACAGGGTCGGATCATAGGAGCTCTTCTCGCGAAGGTATATATTCAAATTCTTTAAGTCGATGAAAATATGGACATGCCTCGGTGTTTATTTATTCATTGGTCAAACATTCCCCATCTTAATTTCTTAGGATTTGTTTTATAATTAAGATATAGTTGGACCTAGTTAGAGATTTAATGTTATTATTTCTTAACAAACGGCTTAGAGTTTCAAAATAAAGGTTTTTTTTTCAGTTGAAATGGGTGCGTTTAAGTCAAAATTTTAAACCCTGAGGAGAAGGACAAGCCTTGTAAAACTGAAGTTAATTCTAATAGATTAGTTGATAGAATGAATCGTCCTTTAATTGGCCCGCTGTGCTATCGATTTACAATTTTGTAGCCTCCATTCTGTTTACACAGCCTTTACCAATGACCAATTGACCATGATTCAAATCATCAGTGGATCAATGAATCTATCATCACTTAATAATACCTTGGACTAAATTACCTTCTGGCCTCATTATATTCCAGGTGGCAGCAGCAACAGCAGCAGTTCAAGTCCCTCATTGCGCGAACAACCTCAATCGAATGGTTCATTTGCAAACGCTGCAAACGCCATGTCTGATCATACTGCAATATCTCACCTTACAGAGACTGCTTCGGCCAACGAAGCAACAAATAGTCTCAAAAAAGCAAAGGATGAATCTAAATCAGAAACAGAATCAGATCCCACCGATAATCACATCTCGACTTCTGAAAATCCCACGTCTAATCCATTGATGGAAAGCAAAGGGGACGTAGGCAAGCCGCCCAAACCTCTATCCAATAATCACATTGCTACTTCTCCGCTACCGTACATGCCATGCGTTTCCACAACGGGAAACGGTCCAAACGGGAAAACCATTAATGGGTTTCTCTATAGATATACAAAGACAGAGGTGAGGATCATATGTGTGTGCCATGGTAGCTCATTCTCTCCGGAGGAGTTCGTGCAGCATGCAGGGGGCACTGATGTTTCGCATCCTCTTCGGCATATAACGGTTATTCCATCGTCGTTTTGAGAATGATCCCTTAGGATTAGGCAGTTTTTTGTTTCTGTTTTCCCTTTTTTTTGTGACGAATTGTGATGGGATTTTTTTCTTACAGGAGGTCTTCCTAGGAAATGAAAGGAGGAAACTGACTAATCTTCTTTATTTTCAGCTGAATTTTGTTTGTTTTTTTATTTGCATCAACTAACCGTGGATGTTTAATACTTGAATTTGCATTTGAGAATGGTAATGTGCATTCTGGAAATTATTAATTTAAGTTATTATATCACTTGGCACTTGTGCATGGTAAATGAATTTTGAAAATTGTTTTATGTTTAAATTTAAAGTGAGAATTGTAAAAGAAAAAAAGGAGTGGAGTGAGATGGATGCAGGGGATTAATTATACAAAAAAACTGTGTGTGCATTTAATCTTGCAATATTGTTTGAGAATTATAGATGGGCTGAGCTTGGAATTTCAAATTGACTTTTGGGCTCACCCTTAAACAAGGAAACATATTGTTATATTATATTTCGGCTGGTGGGCTCGGTTTGGACTTTATCAGCATTGAAACCTAAAAAGAAATATTTTTTTTAGGCTCTTTACATAATTATACACAAAAAATAAAAATAACAAAAAAAAAATACAATAACACAAATATTTCAAAAATATAACATTTTAAACTTTTTATTTCATTTATACAAAAAATTTTTACAAAAATATCACTTTCCCTGTTTCTCTCTCCCTCCCTCCCTCCCCTCTCGATCTGCATATATAGTGTGCCGCCGCCCCCATTCTAGCTGCTTGCCCTCCCTCTACCGCCGTCCCTCCAAGAAAATGCACCCTCTCTCGCCGTGGTGGGCGTATCAGGGGCAGTGGGCCAGGAGTTCCTCTCCGTACTCTCCGATCGCAACTCCCCTTATCGCTCAATCAAAATGCTTGCTTCCAAACGCTCGGCTGGCAGAAAGCTCACTTTCCAAGACAGGGATTACGCAATCGAAGAGCTAACTGCTGATAGCTTCGATGGAGTAGACGTTACTCTGTTTAGCGCTGGTGGGTCAATTAGTAAGCAGTTTGGCCCAGTTGCAGTTGAGAAAGGTGCTATTGTGGTGGATAATAGTTCAGCTTTTAGAATGGTTGATGATATTCCATTGGTTATACCTGAAGTGAATTCTGATGCTATGAATGGGATTAAGGTTGGAATGGGAAAAGGGGGCTTTGATTGCCAACCCCAATTGCTCTACTATTATTTGTTTAATGGCTGCTACTCCCCTGCATAGACATGCCAAGGTGAAGATTTTTCAAATCAATTCAATCCCATTTTCTTTTTATGTTGATGATTTGCATATATGAAACAATTTCCAATTACTAATAGTTTTTGTCTGCTATTCGCTGCTGTAGTACTAGATTAGCAAGTAAAAACTTATACTTTTAGGTTCAAGTATTCTCAAATGCTTGTGGTATTTTGGACACAGATAGACTAACGCATTAGTAACCTGCTCAAGTTATATATACATGAGCTGTATAGCAAACAAACATCTGGTTCTATTACTAGGATAACAATTTATTGATTGGAGTTGTTCACGGTTAGCAATTTAAAATACAAATTGTTGCTATTTCATTCAGTCTTTTACTTTCCAATCTTTTTTTTCCATTCCCATTTAAATATCTATGAAAATATAAGTTTAAAATAAACTTGCTTATAGTTTCTCATTCTTGAAGGGAAATAAATAATCATGTGCCATAAAGTATGACTGAATCAACCCACATAAGGGATGAAGAAGAAGCTAGTAATAGTAATAAGAATGAGATCTGTCATTCATTAAATATTTTTCTTAATTATACAATATAATGCATTATCATATTTGTATGCATATTATATTAGACGTATACTAGACTTATATTAAACGTATACTAGATGTATATTAGACTTATATTAGACTTATACTAGATGTATATTAGACTTATATTAGACGTATACTAGATGTATATTAGAAGTATACTGGACGTATACTAGACGTATATTAGACTTATACTAGACATATACTAGATGTATACTAGACGTATACTTGACATATACTAGATGTATACTAGACATATACTAATCTTATACTAGACGTATACTAGATGTATATTAGATTTATATTAGACGTATACTAGATGTATACTGTGTGTATACTAGATATGTACTCGCTGTTAGAAAGAGGGAGCGCTTGGTGCCACCTTCTGAACTTGAGATACTAATGAGAGTTACTTTCCCTGCATCTTCAGCTAGAGTAAAGGTCACTGTTCATAAATGTACAGTGTTTGTACTAGGTGATGCTGTATATTCTGTGTGCTTACTTCTTTTGGAATTTGGTGTTTCATTCAGGCTACCGAGAGGTTTGAGGCAATATATCCCACCCTTAAAAGAGGTGGCTTTGGCTGGCTCACCTGGAAACAAAGCAATGAAACAAGTGGCACTGCAGATACAAAGCTTTGCTCTTAAAGCAGCAGGAGAAAGTATGGGAATTTTACTTGATTGGCCTTATCAGTTCTGTGTTATTGTCATTTTGAGCTATATACATCTTAAAATCGAGGTAATCTCTGAACTGTTTCAATAGGCAATCCTTATTTATCAAAGGAAGCAGCTGGCATTTGTGTATGGTGTTTGATCCAGAATGCTGAATGCTACAAGCATTGGGTAAGTGGTTATGGTTCTTACAATGAGATTTTTGTTCATATAAAAGTTATTTGTATTTTCAAATTTATTTATTTCTCTATATATCCGTTACATGCTGATTTATTTACTCTCGCTGTGGTCTGGAAACAGGATCAGGTTTACCTAGAGAATCTAGAAGCTGGCATTGCTATTCACTATTATTTGCATATGACACTGTGAATATAATCATGTAAAGGCAGTTTATTCACTATTATGGATGCATGCTATAATCAACTTTTGGTCCTTTAATGTTTTAAATAGCGTTTATGCAAAAAGTGATAACAGCTTCTAATTCTTAATCATTTTTGCATATAGAATGAGAAAGCAATGGAAAGCGGAGAATATGCTACTCACCAAGCACTCCTGAAGGAGGCTTATAAGTACTGCAGGTTGCTGTGGGGAAAGTCATCACGTGGCCATCCTTGCTTGCAAGGAATGGCCTTTGCTGTCATTGCATTGGCTGTTGGTGCTGCCTTTCTCTCCCCAAATATGGAATCTTGGGCTTTGAAGAAGCTGGCTGTATTTATTAACTCCCAATCCGGAGTTTCCTAGGGATGTCAGCAACTTTTGGTGCAAAGCATCAATATTTTTTTAGAAATACTAGCTTACGTCACTTTTGTACTTGTGATTCTGACTAAGAGAAAGGAGAAATTTTCAAGTTGATGTTTAGGATGTTGGTTTGGTGATTCACACAATATCAGAAAAATAGGTTCTTACATTATCGAGAAAAAAACATGCAGTGTGCAGGATAAAATAGGGACAGTAAAAACCTTTTCATGGGTATTTGTTTATTTCATCAAAGCATATGTGAAATAGTATGTTTTGAGATTTCAATCCTACCATATAGTTGAATTCAACTTACGTGGATCAAGTTTTGATTGAAATAGTTATTAATTCCAATGTAAAACAAATAATATATGAATAGATGATTCTCAATTTTTACATAGAAAATTACAGAAGATCAGAAAACCTATCCCATAAGGGTAAATATATGAAACGAGGAAGGTTGTGTAAACAAAATTCAGTCGTAATCTTCAGGTGTAGCGTAGGGGAACTTCGAGAACGTATTTTTAACTTGTGAAGGATTTTCAGGTTCAGACCATGAGTACTTCATGCTTGGATCTCTTGGAAATTTCCTGAAGTTAAAAAATGGTGCCCAGAGCAATATCCTGCATTTATTGGAAAAACGTATCATTACCAGAACCACTAAATTTTAACCTTTACATTATCTATTTTCAGCTTCTATCTTGGATTAGTTTATCAGATTAGAATGTTCCAGTACAGGATAGAAAGAAATTAAGACAAACTCACCCCGGAAAGAAAATGAAGACAAATATGAATTGTAAATATTACATAAGAATTTATTTGATCTAATTTTTATTTTTTAAGAGTAAGACTGACCTGATTGAACATGAGAAGTATATTCAACTTTCAAGTCCTTTTAAGACACTGATTTTGTTCTCTTTCTATACTAATTTTCTCATTCTGGGCGTTATTATTTGTTTGAATTGAATTGCTTATGGAAATTCATCATGTGAATTCCAGAATTCAAGATACAAATCCAAACACCAACTACTTAAATCTAGGTAAAGATTTTTCCAAATGCAAACCCTTTTTACAATTGATGCTAAAATGAAACTGATGGGTGCTATTCCAATAAACAGAATTCAAAAGATATGCAATTACATATTCAAAATGGGTGCTATGTCAAACCCATCATGTATATTCAAAAGATTATTCATAAGTCTCATGGCAGGAGTAGCCTCCTGTTTCAAAAAACATTGTGTGATTCAAAAAAGCCACAAATGTAAACAAAAGTTAATAATAATAATAATAATAAAAATAAAATGTTTGTTAATAGCCATAGCACATTGCAATAAGGTGCCAAGAGCTTTACACCATGTGATGATGACTACATTCCCATCCTTAACACCTAATTTCTACAGTTCAAGCTTAAAAGCCTAGGTTCTAATTAAAACGGGAAAACAAAGAAAAGGTGTTAATGTAAAAAATTGAAGAGGACATTGGTGTCCATGTATAAACATTGGTGTCCATGTAAAAAGGGAATCAGTGAATTGAGGAATTTAAAGGAAAAAGAAGGTTAAAGAACAAAAACAAGCAAACAAAATCCAAACAAAACAAAAACCATGTGCAAAACTTTATTCATTAAAACGAGAAAAAGAGGCACATCTATGCTTACATCATCGTAATACTCCTTTGGCATCCCTTCTAAAAATGGTTCTTCTTTGCTTATGCACCTTCTCAAAACTGTAATAAATGGAAACCCACCAAATCAAACAAAAGTAGAGCTAACTCAAACTGAAGCAAATACAACAATAAAGGTATCTGCTTTCTATATATGGGGGTGAATTGAAAAAGGGGGTAACCTACTCCGATTGGGCTTCTCGACTTAAAGTGAGGGAAGCGAACATGAGGCTGCAAGGAAGATGATGGTAAAAAAGCTTCGCAAGTTAGCGAGGACACTTTTGCCTCCATTTCTTTATCATCAAATACAAAATTTTCAATCTAAATTGAAAGAATCAGAAGTCAGCTAAACAGGGTATAAGCGTAAGGGTAAGAAAAACAGAATATCGATATGGGTAATTTTATTTTGGGCAGGAGAGCAGGGGAAGTGAAAAATCAAATGTTGTATTTTTGAAAATAGAAATTTAAAAAGTGAGATTTATGAAAGAGTGAGAAAAACTATTGTATTTTTGAAAAAAGAGTTAAAAATGTGATATTTGAGGTAATTTTCTCTTTTTTTTTTTAATTTAACCCTTTTTCGTTTCTTAATGGAATGCATGTTTTATTTTCTTTTGAAAGGAGAAAAGAAAAACTAAGATTATATCTAGTCCGCTATATGAAGAATAAAACCATAAGAAATCACACAAGAAAAACAACATGTTGAAAAATTTGAAAAAGAATTGTTGCCCGGATTCGTGGAGAGAAAACAAAAGATCCAATTATAAAAACAAATCATTTAATTTGAATTCTATATTTTAATTTTAGTCTATTTGATAGAGACCAATCACATTTTCACAAAAATATATAAACCTTAAACAAATTGTTTAAAATTTAAGTAATAAAAATTTATTTTTGTAGTTCACTCAGCAAAGATTAGAGTAGCTTAATATAATTTCTTACCTATTAAGATACAAAAATTATGAAAAGCCAATTCCAAGAAGAGGTGGCAAATTTTATCTAATTCAAAAATTCCACCCAAATTTGTTAAAAAGATTGACTTAAACCCAATCCAAACTAAAATTATGTCCATCTAAACCAACTCAAATTAATCACATTAAATTTTGACTCAGATGCGTATGTTTCATGTGATCTAATAGAAATCAACTAGATTAAATAAGTTGATATATCAAATTTATGCCCACTAAAATTTTTTTTCATATCAAGTATGTCCAAACTAATCCCAATCCATCCAGGCCCAAACTGACCTGACTTGGCCCATCTCGACACATCTCGGTTTGGTCCGAGCTTGCCCCATCCGATCCGAACTCAGAGGCCTGAATTTTATTTATCCAAACTTGTGCTGAAAAAATTTTTCAAATTCCAGTTAGGCCTGACTAGAACGCAATCTATCTCGGTTTGGCCCAAACTTGATCCATTTCGATCCGAGCCCGACTCAGCCCAAAGTAGGTCTGAATTTTATTTATATAGGATTATGCAAAAAAGGTCTTTAAATTTTGATTAGGTCCAACCTCGAATCCGAACCATCCAACTCCCCCCGAACCTGACTCATTCCAGTCTGGCCTAAACTCGACCCATCCCAAATTTAATCCAGCCCGAAATAGGCTTATATATTATTTATGTAGATTTGTGCAGAAAAAATTTTCAAATTCAAGTTAGGTAAGGCTTAAACTCGATCCATCCTCAGTCCGGTCCTAACCCAATCCAAAATAGGTTTGAATTTTATTTATGCCAGATTGTGCAGAAATAATCTTCAAATTTCATTGAGGCCCGAACCAAATCCGACCCATCCTGGTCCATGTAACTCAGCGTCAACCTGAAATAGGTCTATATTTTATTTATGCAGTCTCGTGCAAAAAAAAATCTTCAAATTTCGGTAAAATAAGGTCTAAAATTGACCTATTCATGTCCGGCCCGAACTCAGTTAAGCATAACCTGAACCCAGCCTGACCTAAAATAGGCCTAAATTTTATTTATGCAAGATTATATAGAAAAATCTTCAATTTTTTTTTTGTTATGGCTCGAATTTGATCCATTTCGGTTCGGCCCGAACCAGACCCATCATGATCCATCTTGAACTCTGCCCATACCAATTCAAACCTAGCCCAGTCTAAAATAAGGTTGTATTTTATTTATGCAGTATTGTGCATAAAAAATCTTTCTATCTTGGCCCGATTCGACCTCGATCGAGCTCGGGCTGAAGTAGGCTTTAATTTTATTTATGCAAGTTTGTGCAAAAAAATCTTTAAATTTTGATTAGGACCGGCCCGAACCCAACCCATTTTAACTCAGATGTACAAAATTCAATCCAATCCAGTCTAAAGTAGTCGTATATTTTATTTATGCATGCTTATGCAGAAAAAATCTTTAAATTTCAGTTAGGCCTGACACTGCCTGAACTCGACCATCCCTACTCGAATTTGACCCATCCTAAAAATAGTTATGAATTTTATTTATGCATACATGTGCAAAAAAGTTCAAATTTCAGTTCCTGACCTGAATTTGATCTATCTTGACATGGTTCAAATTCGATCCATTCCGATCCGCCTTGAACTCGGCCTATACAAATCCAATCTAGCTTAGCCCAAAGTAGTTATGTATTTTATTTATACAGATTTGTGCAAAAAAAAAAATTACAAATTTCGATTAGGCCCGACCCATTATGGTCTGATCCAAACCCGACTCGTTCCAACCAGAATGAAACCCAACCCAATCTAGTCTGAGGCAGGCATATATTTTTCTTATATAGACCTATACAAAAAAACATATCAAATTCAAGTTACGTCCGACTCAACCTATCCTGACTCGGGCTGTCCCAACCCAAAGTAGGTCTAGATATTATTTATGCAGGCTTGTGTAGAAAAAAAATCTTCAAATTCCAGTTAGGTCAGATCCATCCTAGCTCGGATCGAACCAAACCTAATCCAACCCAGTCTGAAATAGGCTTGTATTTTATTTATATAGGTTTGTGTAGAAAAAAATTTCAAATTCCAGTTAGATTCGATTTGAATCCAATCAATTTCTGTTCAGTTTGAATTCGATCTATCTCATTTAGCATGTTGTAATTGTATAAATAGTGAATTTTTATTAAAAAAAAAGTTAAATGAGTTAATCCACAGCTTATGTAACACCCCAATAGAGACGCCACGTAACTTCCCCGACCGGAGAGCCACGCAATATCCCGATCAAAATGCCACGCCCGAACAAACTCATAATATACATAAAAACAGCAAAAATAAAACTTGAAAGCGAAATGATCATTCATACATAAATATAATAAAATCATTACAAACCATTCGGATTTACAAAAATAATTACATCTTCCCAAAAATACAGAGCGGAAGCTGAACAAAAGAATATTACAAAGAAGAGTTCACAAATACAAAAGAACCATATTACAAGATGGTAAGTCCTAACATCAAACTCTCTGTGTTGGCTTGACTTGCAGCGACTCTCCCAGAAGCTAATCACCTTCCGCACCTGCACGGATGGAACACCCGTGCTAAACGATATCACTTAGTGGGGAAACAAATAATAAAGTGGATGGTCATTCACAACGGTCGCCAAAGCAGAACACATACAATAAGGTAGATGTTGATATGCACACACACACACACACACACACACACACACACATATATATATATATCCAAAACATAACCTGAGCTCATTCGTTCATTGAAGCTCACCTAGATTTATAGGTGCATATTCACATCCGTTCGAAAATTCAGATTCGCATCAGTATAACAGAAAACATAACACAACACCTGCTGACTCACAATAGTAGATAATGAGTGAACGCATAGGGGGGTACTTGTGGGTACGATTCGAAAAGCAACTTCTTATTTTTCGCATTCAAAATGCTTTCGCATAGGGGATCTCAAACAAGATCCAAACGTATAGAGGATCACGAGGACCCAAACGAGGACCTGATCAGGGTCCAAAACACATAGGGGCTGCAGCTTCAGAACTCTATTAGGCATGCCTAACTATCCACTAGATTGACTCTCGCAGGTCATGCATAATTCATTTCACGTTCCATCTTATAGCATAATTTATCATGGAGAAGTCGTCATATCATACATATAAAAACAGGCTTACATTTCACGCAGTAGTAACAACCCATGCAGAACGGATAGGAAATTCATTTTAGAAGGATAGGGCAGACTGAAGATCACAGTCGCGATCACAACAAGAGTCACATTCGCAACAGTGGACAGAAGGCCAAGCGTAAAGATAAATACTCAACTCTTTGTCGCACTCCCGATCGGCTACTCACTTGGGGCTTTTCGTTCGAAAATGCCTAGTTGCCATTTAGGCACGCAACGGAGTGCTCGTGTCACTATTGATTGGCAGATAACAGCTCGGATAGAACTGCTTATCTCCCGTTCAGCAGCAGAGCGCTCGGTCGGGACCTGGAATCACCAATCCCCATTACGCTCGTACCGATCGGCATGTTCGTAACAAAGTTGCATTTCAAGTCTGCAGAAATTATGTGGGACACTTTGAACTAGAATCATGCCCAAAAATCCAACCAAAACCAACTTACCTTGGAGCGAGCATTCTCATCGCATCAAGCATCACAACACACTTTAGTCCATCAAAACTCATAGCATTTACTCACATAAACCTCATTAACAACAATTCCCAGAAAATCAATCAAAAACACGAAACCAAGAGAAATGAATCTGAAACACATAAATTCCCAAACCTGCAAAAATCCTATGCTCTTAGTTGTGATCTCCACTCCCACTATCCTTCTCTTTCCCTTTGGGATCACGAGGAGGCTCTTATAAACCAGGAAACCCAGAAATCACACAAATGCAAACCTTGAATCAAGAACACATCCAACAAGATCGAGAGAAAAGAAGAAGAAGAGAAATCCCAACAGATCTTACCAAAATAACTCTTGAGCTGATCAATTTCCACCAAAAGCTCGGCCAAAGGAAGAGATCACAAGATGGAGCAATGAGAAAGAAGAAATTAAGGAGAAGGAGGCGGCGGCGAGGAAAAGAGAACAGAAGAGTTAGGGCAAAATGTTGCTCTTCTTTTCCCTTCCCTTGCCTTGCCTTTATATACCCCTTTCTAACCCTTGCCACTTGTCCTCTTGTGATTTAGTGGAACTTGACCGCTCACACCTACACATAACACTACCACCTTAGCCCACAACTCATGCAATATGGCCCAAACTAAGACTTCACATGCCAGAACACTCACAAACACACAGACAAACATGGCTCAAACTACCAGGGAAAAAACGGGGTGTGACAGCTTCACCCATTAAGGCTATCATGTGACCCATTTGGGCCACCATGCAATTCATTTGGGCCGCCATGCAATTCATTTGGGTCAACATGCAACATATCCAGGCTAACATGTAGAAAACCTATGGGTTGATCTAAATCGGCCAAACCTGTTTGGGCATTAACCTATTTATAACCCATAAATAATTGTCCATTTATAACCCGACCCAAATCCACTCAACCTAATCTATTTGCCACTTATAATTGCACATGAAATTTGAATAAGTTCAAATTAGGGATAGGCATAAACCGGTTAACCGGTCCACGAGTTCCAAAAAAATCAGTCCATTAATATCAGTTTTTTTTAAAATACTAATCATTAACCAATCCGTTACAATCGGTTAACCAGTCCATCGGTTTTTGGTTTTGTGGATTGGTTCACCGCTATAATTATAAGATGCATTCAAAAATAAAATTAAAATGTTCAAAATTCTTTGAAATTAAAATTTTTTCACTATAATATAATATCATTGTTGTTAAAATAAAAGTTTTTGGTGGATATAATGTTAACTGGTATATGATCATCCTAATTAGATGGACGGTTACATTTGCTAATCGTCAATTAAAAAAAACTTAAAAACTTCAAAATAATTGGGATAATAAAAATAATGTAGCAAAAATATTAAAAAATACAAAATTATTAAAATAAATCCATCAAATGCTAATGACTCTTTTCATTTATTTTTTTTAACTTGACACGCATTATTTTCACATAAATTAAAAATTTTAATTTTTTTAAAATTATTGAAAATTTTAATTAATATATTAATATTATATAACTTTTCGAATATATTTTGATTTTCATTAATGGAAAATTGATGAATTAAGAAATAATAATAAATACTAATTAACTAAAATGATTTTTTTAAAAAAATGAAAATAAATTTGAAATATATCTTAAAGTAATGAAAATTAAAGTAATATAAATAATTAAATATGAAAATAATGAAATAAAAAAAATTGTAATAAAAAAAAGTGAAATAAAGTTAATAAATTATATGAGTGTTTATATATCAGTTAATCGGTTCATGAGCTAAAAAAATAAACTAATCCATTAATATCGATTTTTTAAAATACTAACCATTAATCATTAAAATCGATTTGGTTAATCTATTTTTGGATTGGTTTCGGTTCGATTTCTCGATTAACCATGTCCAACTGTTTTTTTTGCTCACCCCTAGTTCAAATACAAAATTAACTAAATTTGATATTATATTCTCTAAAAAAAATCGATATTATATATGTTTTTCATTACTAATAGGATTAGAAAAAAAAATTAACTAAATTTGATGAAAGGTGTGCAAAATTGAATCAAACCATGAGTAGTTCAGTTATTTGGTTTG
Source organism: Excoecaria cochinchinensis (assembly GCA_947683425.1). Lineage (NCBI taxonomy): Eukaryota > Viridiplantae > Streptophyta > Magnoliopsida > Malpighiales > Euphorbiaceae > Excoecaria > Excoecaria cochinchinensis. The sequence continues at coordinate 880,306 of CANTUQ010000175.1, read as the reverse complement.
ATTATTTTTTCTATAAAAAATTTGATTTATTCTTATTTTTTATGTCAAAAAATCGAATAAACCGAACTGACCAAAATTTATATACTTATAGATCATTTTTATAATTATATTTTATAAAATTATGTATTTGTATTAATTTTTAATTATGGTTATTATATAATTATTTAGTATTTAACATTTAATTTTAAAAGTGTATTTAACTTTTGAATTTTTTATAAATTGGATGTTTATAGTAGAGTGTTAGTTGTTAATAGCATTGAATTTATGAGTTTTATATTATAATTAATTAATGTGTAGTATACAAATTAAAAGTCTAAAAAAAAAAGAAATCTCATTAATTCAAAGCAAAATCCAACCATTATTGAAAGTTGGATAAATCAGATTATTACTTGACGGGAAAAATAAAAGAAGAGATAATACGTACTTGTTGTAGCGCGGTAAATCTCGTTGCGGAAGCGTTACAAGGAACTCGTTTTATTGGTCACCGGTCTGACTTTTACCCACTCGGGATAATAGCAGCTAGATCACAATCTAGAAGTTCCTGAAAGATTAATACAAAATAATCGTGAGTGGGAACGAGCAGCCTTGTGGCGTATACGTTTTTTCGTTACCAAATCATGAGGACCTCACCTCTATTTATAGAGGTCCTAAAGGCTAGAGTCTTAACCCTAGTCTAACTCAGAATCCTTTCTGAGATAGGATTTGGTAATTTAATTTAGATTAAATAACTCAATTTAATCTTAATTGGAACTCAATCCAATATAGAGTTATGGGCGTATCCCAACTCTATCATCTCCCACTCGCACATGACGGAACACATTCCATATATAATCTTCAGTTATATAGACTAATAGATTCTGTGACCAGCATACCTCGAGAGCACTATTGCTATACACCTATTAGGGATATATAGCTTCTCGAAAAAGGCGATCCTTTTATTTCACGTATGCCTAACCCTAGACCACCTTCTCATGATCTCATAAAATGTCATTCGTATTCACTATTATGTTTCTACTCATAGAAATAATAATAGACATGTCGGTAAACCACGAATTCTTATGAATGTGATCAAAAGGTTATCTTCCCCTCTTACTATATGCCATCCATCATGATTCAACTCGTTTTTCTAGTTAGATCCGCAAGGCCTAAATTTTTCCCAGACCTCTTGGAGACTAACCAAGCTAGCCACATTGAACCATACTTCAGGGATAAGTTAAGGGTTCTAAGGGTCGATATATTAACAGGGTCTCAAAATAGGGAAAGTTGAGATCAATTGTATTAAATTCCCATCCCTTTGGTCACTAAAGCACACACGGTATAAAATATGTGTTATGGTGTTCTTTCCTTCCCTTAAAGGAGCGCATGTCTCACATTTAAATAATGTGTACATAAAACACCATACAGAAGCTTAAGGCTGCGATGCACCGAAGCACCCAACTTTAGTTCGCTTACTTAAGAACTACTTCTGGCTTTTAAGACAGAATATGGTAGTTACACATAACTAACCATCGGATTCCAAACGATCCTTATTTTGGATCTCAATCCAAAGCATACAATCTCATGTATGACTTTATCTTGCGCCTTAACAAGACATATCTTGTAATTTCTGCAAGACAGCACTTTCATTCTGAACAGGCTCTCGAGCATACTCATTTGTTTAAAAATTGCCTCATCTTAGTTTTTGCCAACTCATTGACAAAACTAAGGTAAACACCCTTGTGAGTGAGCTACTTCTCTGTCTGACATGCTCAAACTCAAATAATTAACAGTAAATGTTCACATATTAAACATTCACACTCATGTATTGCCAACAATGAACTTTATTATTATTCACAAATAATAATGTTAAGGGATTACAAAAATAAAGTCAGTACACATCAAATTCTACGCAAATCCTGAATTCTAATGTGTCTCTCAAACACATCTTTGGTTACAGGTTTAGTCAACGGATCTGCAATCATATCATGCGTAGATATGTACTGTAAGTTCACATCTCCTCGTGCAACTACATCTCTTATATAATGATACTTAATGTCGATATGTTTAGTCCTACTATGAAATTTCGGATCTTTTGTGTAAGCTATCGATGATTGACTGTCACTATAGACTGTCACTTGTCCCTCCAAGGTAGTTACTCTTAAATGGTCCATCAACCATTTTAGCCAAACTGCCTCTTGTACTGCAGCTGCGGAAGCTATGAATTCAGCTTTCATTGCTGATAAGGTTACACAGGTTTGTTTCTTGCTACTCCATGAGATGGCACCCTTGCCAAGCAAGAATATGAAACCTGTAGTGGATTTCCTCTCGTCCACATCTCCAGCCCAATCAGCATCAGTGTATCCTCTCAATTGCAGATCCTTGCCTTCATAATAGAGAGAATAATCTGCTGTACCTTTGAGGTATCTAAATATCCTCTTAACTGCTTTCCAATGTACTTCGCCCGGTTAGATTGATATCCACTTGCCATGCCCACTGCATAGCAAATATCAGGTCTCGTACACAACATAGCATACATAAGACTACCCACAGCACTGGCATAAGGAACGTCTCTCATATGCTCCACTTCATCTAGCGTCTTAGGACACATCTTTTTGCTAAGAAACTGATTCTTGGCAATGGGGCAGTTTGTGGGTTTACAGTTCTGCATATTGAATCGTTCAAGGACTTTGTTGATATATGTCTCTTGAGAAAGGGACAATAACCTTCTCGAACGATCTCTTGAAATCTTAACTCCAAGAATGTCGTCTGCATTACCCGTATCTTTCATTTCAAAGTTGGACGATAACCAATCTTTGATTTGATTTACGTACGCTTTGTCATTTCCAGCTATTAGTATGTCATCTACATACAATGTTAAAATGACAAAGTTATTTTTAGAGCTTTTATTATACACGCAATGGTCTTCATCAATCATGTTGAACCCATTCGACATGATTGTATCATGAAATCTCAAATACCATTGTCGTGAAGACTGTTTAAGGCCATAGATTGATCTTTTCAATCGGCAAACCTTATGTTCGCTGCCTTTTTCGATGAAACCTATAGGTTATTCCATATAGATTTCTTCATTCAGTTCTCCATTGAGAAAAGCAGTCTTTACATCCATTTGATGTAGCTCTAGGTCTAAACTCGCCACTATGGCAAGAATTAACCTTATAGACATAAATCTCACAACAGGAGAGAAAGTCTCCTCATAGTCAATCCCTTCCTACTGTGTGAACCCCTTAGCAACTAGCCGAGCTTTGTATCTTTCGATACTGCCATCAGCTTTTTGCTTTACCTTGAGAATCCATTTATTCCCAATCGGTTTGCGTCCTTCGGGTAGATTAACCAGTTCCCAAACACGGTTTGATCTCATAGATGCCATTTCTTCTTCCATTGCATTGATCTATTTTTCTTTAGTTGGGCTTGAGAATGCCTCTTTTATATTTTTAGGCTCTTCATCGTCATGTGGGTTAACCAAAAGTGCTTCGTTCAAGCCTTCGATCTCAAATCGTTGGCGAGGAACACTTATCCTTTTAAACTTACGCAGTTCTGAATCTTGATAAACATATCTCATATATTCATCGTAATTCGGAATACTCCCACTGGGACCATGTTCCATACTCCCACTGGAGTCAGGAATACTCCCACTTAAATCAGGGTCTCGAACATCCGGATCATGTAGAGGAGGAAGATCTTGACCTTCTTCCTCTAATTCCCTCCCACTCGGATGGAGTGATCCTGATGGTTCATCTTCCTGAGTTTCATAGAAAGTGAAATCTTGATTCACTTCACCCAACTTCGGAAACTCATTTTCCAAGAATATGACATCTCGTGATTCAAATTCAGTCACAGAACCATTCTCTTGCTCACCCATGAATATGTATCCTTTTGATACTTCAGAATATCTCACAAAGATACTCTTTTTACCTCTTGGTTCCAATTTACTAAATTTACTTAAGGTATCATGGGCGTAAGCAGCACAATCCCAAGGTTGTAGATGGCTTAGGTCAGGCTGTCGACCAGTCCACAACTCGTAAGGTGTGGATGAGACTGATTTTGAGGGCACTCGGTTTAGAACATATGTGGCAATAAGTAAAGCATCTCCCCAATAGGAGATGGGCAAATTTGCTTCTGCCATCATAGATCTAACCATATCAAGGAGAGTCCTATTTCTCCTTTCTGCAATACCGTTTTGTTGTGGAGTTCTAGGAATGGACGACTGATGTTCAATCCCTTTTTCATCACACAAAGCTTTAAATTCATCTGAAAGATATTCCCGATCTCGGTCAGTTCTTAAAGCTTTAATATTTTTATCTAATTGATTCTCAACTAAGTTCATAAAAGTTTTGAAGCAACTCAATGCTTCTAACTTGTGAGAAATCAAGTAGACATGACCATACTTTGTATAGTCATCTATAAATGTGATGAAGTAGTAGGCCCTATGCCTCGCCCTCACATTCATTGGACCACAAACGTCAGAATGAATTAATTGCAATGGAAATTCAGCTCTAGTTCCTTTTCCGAATGATTTTCTCACTAGTTTTCCTTTAAGACAATGCTCACAAGTAGGTAATTCGACCTCATTCAAATCACCTAGTAAACCAGCTTTGGCTAACCAACTCATTCGATTTTGCCCAATGTGGTTTAATCTAGCATGCCACAATTTCACATGATTCTCATTATTATGTGAAGTAGAAGAGATTAAAGAAAAACTATTATTATTCATAAAGTTAGGATCGATATCCAAAACAATGAAATTGTTCGAAATAAAACCAGAACCATAATAGACATCATCCAAACATAAGCGTACACTGTCATCTTTAAAGTGTAAATCAAAACCAACTTTTAATAACACAAGAACAGAAACTAAATTCCTACGAATATCTGGAGCATAAAGCACATCATGTAGGAGTAAGGTTCGGCCTTTGCGTAAGACTAATCTACACGCGACAATCCCTCGAACCGGCACTCTTGCGTCGTTTCCCACATATACATATTTTGCTCCATATGGTATTCGTCGGAACTCTACAAAGGCATCTCGATCCTTTGCTACAAGGTCCGTTGCTCCTGAATCAACCACCCACAAAGGATGAAATTCAGTTAATAATACAGAACTAGATACACAAATTTCACTCACTCTTGAGTTAGAATAGTGTACCTGATTGGGCACAGTGCAGTCTCTTGCATAGTGTCCTTGCTGTTGGCAGTTAAAAAATTTCACTTTTGAAATGTTTATCTTTTTCTTGCCTTTGGACCTTTTAGAATTTTGCTCCTTTTTCTGCCTTTTGTTCTTCTTGGCAGGTTCCTTATCCCGATTTTTGAAGCTCTTTCTTTTGTTCTGGTTGGAACTCATTCCACCAGAATGGGACTGTGCCACATGCACTTCAGTATTGACCTTAATCGATGCCAGTCTGTCCTCTTCAAGCTCCAAGTGACGTGCGACATCCTCAAATGTCTTCACATTATCCATATGAGTTAGTTGCATTTTCATATGCTCCCAACTTTTTGGTAAGGAACGGATGACAACTTGCACCTGCTGCTTGTCGGTCAACTTATGACCATATTCACTAAGCTCGCTCATCATATTTTCCATCTCCCTGAGATGTTTTCGCATCGAATGATCAGCCTTCTTCTGATAACTATCAAACTTGATCGTCAAAGATCGAAACTTAGTTAGAGTCACTCCTTCAAACTTCTCCCGCAAAGCGATCCACAGATCCATTGCGTTCTGATACTTGCGAAATTGCTTAGTTATATCATCCTCCATAGCACTCAGGAGAATGATACGAGCGGTGGAATTCTTTTTCTTCCAAGCCAGATATACATCTCGGTCCCACCTATACTGGGCCGTGTTGCCATCCTCGGGTTCAGCTATAACCGAACTCAAGGTTTCGAGAGCCTCTTGCTCCTCTAGCACATACTGGATCTTCACACTCCAGATTTCATAATTGTCGCCATTTAATTTCAAATCTTTGTTTAATTCAGCGATAATTGATTTGGAAGCAGATGCCATTTGTATCCTCTGATTCAAATGGAACAAAGTTGCACGTTATTAGTGGGAGATAAGGCAATACATGTAATTTACTATACACCTGAAATAATAACCTAATAAAGTTTTCTATTATACTCAAATTCGAAAAGGTTACTTAGAGTACCAATTACCTTCTAAGTTCTAATGTCCAACTTTATAGGTTAAGATTTCATGCATAGTAAATCAGAATTATTGAATTATTTAAGTTCTTAAACTTTTTGAGGGATATTTTATTGGTTTTTCATTTTATTAAGCCTCTACTTAATAAACATGCAAACATTTTATTCATAAAATATTGCAAGGGCAGTTAACATTTTTAAAATAAACACATTTATTAAAAAAATAATTAAAGCCATAAGGAATAAACTCATTCATTCAACCAATAAATAAATCCAATAATTCTCAAATAAGACACACATGTCAAATAATAATAATAGGAAACATAAATCCTATAAAATCAAACGCTAACTATAATTGACACTCATGTCAACTAATCTAGAAAACTAGATCTCCTCAAGACCTTCACAGACACAGGGACTGATTCTTTGACCAACTTCATCAATTCATAAGGGAACTCATAAGTTCGTTGATGAAGCCATAAACGATGCACTTTACGTCCACTTCTTAATTTCATCACAGATGGAATGTTGCTCCTCAACACTCCTCTTTTGGCAACTCTAGCCAAAAAATGGATGATAGATTTCTTATAAACTCTATCTCCTATGTAACAAGTAGTTTCCAAAGCTCCCTCAGGACTGGCTGATATTCAAAAGATTTAACTAACGCTTTGATTTTATCTCTGTTATCCCTTCCTAAGCTTAAACCTCCAATCCAAATGCACTCCTGCATTTGTTCATGCATAGTCAATATATGACGCATTATAGCATCAATATCATCAGCTCGAATGTTCCTCCGCATTCTCATTTTGTTTAGTGAACGCACTCTTGCATTTCTTAAAGCAATCCCATGCGGGGTTTTAGGAATCATAGGTGTCCTTATCATCATTTCTGAAACACATATGATTGAAACACATTTCAATCAACAAATAAGGACAAAAAATCATATAAAATTTTTTTTAAAATATTTTAAAAATAGAAAACTCATTTTCCATAATTATTTTATAATATTTATTTCAAAAATAAATAAAAATATTTTATGGTCATCAAAAAATTTTGAAAAATAGACCAAAAAATCAAAAATATTATGAAAAATATTTTCGCAAAAAAATAGAGCTGATTTGGAGGCCGGAGAATCCCCCACGCGCCGACGAGAGGGAGGGGGACACGCTCACGCACCCCCACGCGCCACACGCGCGACTTCCCCTAGCCGGACACGTGTCAACACCATAGTGTGACACGTGTCCGACTGTTACGGGTCCACGTGGCGCCCACGTGGCCCCATGTGGACACGTGGTTGCCACGTGTCATGCCACATGGCTGTGACATGGCTGTGACACGTGGCAGACGCTGATTAGTACACGTGTACCGTGTTGACACGTCATCATAACACGCGGCAGGCCTCGGCCTTGCCACTTGTCGACCCCGGATTGGTCCACCTGGTGCCCACGTGGCACCAGGGGGGACACGTCGGATCCACGTGGCATGACCTCAGTCTGCCACGTGGCTCACGACTATTGGGTCATGTGTCAAGGACGCGTCACTCCTTGACACGTGTTTGCACGCGTGTGGGCCACCGCCCACGCGCACGCGCCCAACATGTGGTGGCGCATGCAAGCCACACGCCACCTTCCCGGCTGATTCAGCTCTCCGAATTTCGGCCGGCCAGGGGTTTTCGGGGTCTGTGAATACAGTGGAATGGTCAAAATAAAAAATCCCAATTTTTAAACTAGCGTTTCGAATATTCAATTTTATCCCTTGGGTTTCGGTGTACACATACACGAAATTGAGCCAAAATATACACGCATATATATTTTTCACATAAAAAACAAATTTTTGTTGCATTTCATGCTTCCTAGATCTACAACTTTTACTCATAAAATTTTAGATCAATTTTTAAGCCGCATGCCAGGATGCAATAAAACGTGGCTCTGATACCAATGACGGAAAAAAATAAAAGAAGAGATAGTACGTACTTGTTGTAGCGCGGTAAATCTCGTTGCGGAAACGTTACAAGGAACTCCTTTTATTGGTCACCGGTCTAGCTTCTACCCACTTAGGATAATAGCAGCTAGATCACAATCTAAAAGTCCCTGAAAGATTAACACAAAATAATCGTGAGTGGGAACGAGCAGCCTTGCGGCGTACAGTAGCTGGTTATTATTTGTTTAGCCCCACTAAGCGTTATCGCTTAGTACAAGTGTTTCTCCGTGCAGGGTAGGAGATTGAAGTTAGTTCGTGTGATCCGCTGTGACTTTGGCTAACAAGTTAGTAGAAGTTTTATAGAAGTGTTATTAATTTTTAGGTTGTAATTAAGTTTATTTTTGTGGCTTTTGTGTTGAGATGTAATATGTTAGTGTGAATAGTAATGTGCTGCTTTCATAAGTTTGGGATGTGGATGCCGTTGAGGTTCTGATTTTAGAAATTTTATTATTCTATTTTCTGTTTTTGCTTAGTGAGTGTTTTTGTCCGGTAGCACCCTCCACTCACCATAGCACTCTGTCTTCGTTTTCTCTCGATATGCTATGTGTGGGAGTTGGGGTGTTACAAGAACAATTAAATTCAACCACTTTCCTTAATCCAAGAACACAACTCAATCAACTAACCAATTAACCAACCAGATTTTGAAGAATTTAATCTAAAGATGAAGAAAAAGAATAAGAAGAATAGAAGAGAGAATGGCCAGTCAAGACATGCAAGAATGAGAGCATTTCTCTCTCTTTAATTCCCTTTCATTGCATGCTAAGGGCTGAGTTGGCAAAGCCATCTCATGCCACCCGGATTTCACTACCACTCTCTCAATTAAGATTATATTAAGCTAACTTCACTTATCCCTTAATTAATCCACTCTTAACTTAATCATGCACTACTACACTTTAACCACTTAACTAATTTATTTCATGCAATTAGGTCATCTTTTCCAATTACACTTAGGTCTAAAATTAGAAACCTCGAATTAAACTTGTCCAATTACCCTAATTAAGCCAAAATGCTACTAGGGTGAATTTCGGGTAATTACATATAGCCCATTATTCTAACAAGGCAACTTCTTTTCAACTCTTTATAAAGCAGCACGATTTTCTGACCAATAAAAGTCAAATTATAAATCTATTATCTTCAGCCTCCTTAGAAGCCGAACTAATATCCATTCTTAATAAAGTTTAATCTGAAAAAAAAAAGTAATTTTACTGATGATGAGGTGTCACCTTCTCCTCATAACTTTGATGATTCTCAAAATCTATTTACAGATATTGCATTGTAAAAAAAAAAGTATTTTTCTAACTGCTTGAGAATTTGCTTTTTCAACACAAAATGAGTCCCACCATTTTACTATATATTCTCTATAGAGAACCGGAACAAATATCTCTTGCCTATAGAAAAATGATAAGTCCAAGCTATAATCCATGGAATACCAAATGTAATTGAAAATCAAAAAAGAATATCAGACATTGTATTAAATACAAACACATGTATAAGCAGTATATATACATAACCATAAAGGGATACCGACTAAAGTTATCACGAATTCATATCATTATTCTCATACGAAACTTAAGCAATTTCACGCGCATATACATTTTATAAACCATAAGCAAAAATACTTTATTGCTCTTTAACCACGAATACATTATATGTCTTTATCATTTGTCTAAATCACTTAATTAACAATATTAATAGTTATGCCTCATAGGTTACCAAAAATACATTTTATTAGTTAGAAAATATTGAGTCTTATCAAATGCCACTATTAAGAATATTTCTAAAATCATGCCGATTACAATATCGTTACTTAAGTCAAAACATTTCAGTTTTCACAGCTAAGTAAAAACACTTAAATCTTCAAATTTGGTTTGGGCTTGAAATAAATATTCCAATCTTCCTACGTATCCCTATGGTTAGGGAATCAGAACCACGTAGTTCTACAGAAAACCATTCAATAAACATATTCCAGAATTAATCCTAACTCGTTCTATAATTTCAGTTATTTACATCATGCTTACCACTCTATTTTTCTTACTTAATAATCGACACATAATTACCGTAATCATTACAAACCAATAAACAATGCACATAAATTCCTTACCAGCATACTTACATTTGTTACCTAGGCTAAGGTCCAGAAGGTAGATAACATATAACATACCTGTATTCTCATTTTACATATATAAACGAATATATTCATGAAATCCATTTACTGAATAATTGACTATAGCAAATGCATATATCAGTTACTTCAATAATTCTCTATAAAGGTTTCACCTAGTTAGACATACTCATAACTTTTGAATAGATTAATAACAAGCATTTCTACATACTAATTCTTATACAATCAGTATTCATTCATACATGCTTATTAGAACAAACATTGTTTACTACATCTCTTTCCATTAAAGGTCATAGGCTTAATATACAAAAACACATCTGCACATAAGGATCCAAAAAGGATCCAGAGCATATAAGTGCGTAAAGCACAAGCTCAAAGGATATATATATATATATATATATATCAACAAACACATTCAATGCTTATTCACATGTCTTCTGCAATTCATCAAAGAACTTATCACTTTATTCACATTCTTTTATTCTTTTAATATCCTGCTAAGTCCAGGGGGTGGATAAACGAGTCACCAGAACACATTGGGGTACCCGAGAGTACAATCAAAAAGCAACATCTTTATTTTATCGTCAAAAATATTTTCACATTGGGGGATCTTAAACAAGATCCATGCACATTAAGGATCGCGATGATCCAAACGGGGACTTGATCAGGGTCTAGAACAGAGGGGCTACAGCTATCAGAAATCTATAGACATGCCTATCTATCCACAGACTGACTCACTATAACGCCCCAATACCCCTTGGGAGGATATCAGAGTCGCTACGCATGCATACACATTTAAGTTAAATAATTCCAACATACTAAAACTACTACTAATCAGAAATCAATACACATGCTTAAAACAAATTCTTATAGTCATTTGCATTATGTTATATTGTTGTCATATATACATTACAAAAGCATTCACTTATTATAACATTTACATATCATATACAAAAATGCTTTACATATACATATACTAAACTATACAAAAGTACTACATCATATATACAAAAAGAACTTCAACTTCTACTCCTAGTGGCCTTGACCTTCAGATGCTCAACTTCTCACTAAACTGGCAACCTACACGGGAAAATACCCATGCTAAGAGATAAAGCTTAGTGGGGATAACTCAAATAATAGACTTCTTACAAAGTCGCAAGCATTAACAATATTGCATATACATATTTGACATGTTAATCATATAACAATATTCATTCCAAGTAAAATAATAGGAACATACATTTAACATATAATAACATGTTGAATACTTAAATCATGTGCTATGCATTTACCTTTGACATTTAGTAACTTATATTATGTTTGTGCTTTCTAACTTTACTTATACAATATTAGCATGTTAATACATCTCATGTTGATACATGTACTTATAAGCATATAGCACATCTCTTGTATGATCATATACAATAATAGCTTTACTTATACTTTCAAGCGATAGTGCAAATACACATTTAGCATGCCAATCAAATAATAATATTCATTACTGAACATATCTAAATGAACATGCAGTTTTCATATCATATCTAATAAATAGACTGTATCATGTGAATATTCTCTAGCTTTAGTTACAGGCAGCACAACATGAACATCAAGTCGCTACTTCTCAAGTACTTTCATATGCATATAACCATAAGGGTACATCTCTAGCAATTTCATGTACAAATCTTAGCTTTTCATATACTCTTGCCATCATATATCGGTATCTCTAGTACAATAGTCATGTACAAATTATAATAGTTCCGATAAATCTCTAACATATGATAGCATCCGATATACATATAAAACATATAAAACAAATAGCCTGACTTCATAGGATAGTGGATACGGATACATATAGATACTGTCAGGCGGTACCAACCATCTGGAGACTGGAGTCTCAAATTATCTAGATACCAAACATATAGACACCCGTCGATGCCAAACATATAGACACCCGTCGGTGCCAAACATCTAGACACCTGTCGGTGCCACTCTAGCAGCTGCAAATCATCTAACACTTTATAGGCATGCCCTTCTATCCACTTCTATGAACATCTCAGGCTTACAATAAACACTTTGTACACTTTTTCATATACAATACTTCTATTCAACTATCATGTTATACTATTGCTCATACTACTCAATAAATACATATATTAGCTATACATAACTATATACACATACATATAGTTCATCATACAAGTACTTATACCATTGTTCATACAACTCAATGAATGTGTGTACTAACTATAAACACATGCATATAGTTCTACATAAAAATTCATATTCATTACTTATTTCCTCTTCGTATACACACATATGGATTCATAGATTTATTACATTAACGCTCATGATTAGCGTTATTAACTTATTATAATTTCCATTTGGCATTCATGTGTATTTTCCAAGTGATAGCTATTCTCATACTCATTTAATAATCCTAAACATGCATGGGATAGATCCCGGAAGGTTTTGGTGCAATACGGATTCAATTTAGGAAGAAAAACACATAAAATAGTCAAAATAGAAGGGGTTACGGTGGCAATGACTTTGTTGTGACCGTGAGGTCCAATTACATACAATTATGCCTTCTCTTGGCATTGGTCATGGTGGCAATGAATTGGTTGTCACTATAACATACAAAAATTAAATAAAACAGAAGCAAAACTCAGGACTGCTTCACAACTCTTTTTTGTTCGGCCTAAACCGACATCTAAACAACATTTTTAGGCAAAACTTCCTTCTTAGAAATTGTTACAAAGGATGTTAAGTTTCAAATGGAACAAGTTTCAGGTTATTTTGACTTCGAAATAAACAGATATGAATTAAAAAATATAGACTATTCCAATGAACCTGCCAAGGTAGAGACATGTCTATTTTTACAATTTTTAAGGGTCCTAGAGCTAGAATTAATTCATGGTCATTTCTGGGACTTTTATAGATATGGAAGTCATGGTTCTAAGGGCTTAACAATAACTTAATTTAGAGTTTTGAAATGCCATATATGACCAAAACATCACACAAATGTCTGGTGATATGTGAGCAGAGTTTTCCCCTAAAATTAGGGTTCATAGTTTGATCATAAACTCATGGAAATTCAATCAATAATTTCAACATACATCTCAATTACACATATCCACTTATAAAATCTATCCATTATCACACAAAAACACATAAATCTCAAGCTAACAACACATGCACTTTAGCCAAATATAACACATAATCCCTAACCTCTCCAAATGCAGCTTGAACCAATACTCTTCTCTTGATCAAATCTTATCCTTGCCTTAGTCCTTTCTCTTGTCAAAGGCTTCATACATAATCAATCAATTTCATAATCTTAGTCTATTACAAATACTAACTCAGAATCCAACAAAACAGAACTAGGTAGGAGGAGATAACTTCAATTCAACTTACCTTCTCAACTAGTCTCTTAACCTCTTTAACCAACCAAGCCAAACTCTTAAAATCAATCAAACAAAGAAGAAGAAAACAGAAATGGGACTAGGGAGAGTGGAAGTGGCCGGCCAATGCATGTGAGGAGAAGACAAAATTTCTGCCTCTCCACTCAAGTCTTTATATTGCATGCAAGACTTAGGTGGCATTTCCAGCTTTTGCCACTAAGCAGCCCTAAATGCCACTTGTCCATTCCCAGCCACATGTCCAACTTAATGCAAACTTCCTACTAAGTCCTTGGCAAACTCCATTTAAGTCCATTCATTAAATTCTTCCTTACAAATACTTTTTAATTCCTTTCAATTTCATCCTCACGTGTAACATAAACTCATACTTGCACAATCTCTCTTGTACCCTTACTATGCAATTAACATTTTAATCCTTCTAGGGTACAATTTGGGTCATTACACTCACACAGGCTAAATACGCATATATTTCCATTAAAGTTCCTATAACATTCCTTTATTTTCATATAGGCACATGCATTCATATACTTGCATATCATTAGCACTAATCACACTTATCATATTCCAAAACTAATCATGTATTCTTTCATAGGTTGTAAATTCATATGAACATAATAAGCATATTCATGTTATTAGGTATCATGCACTCATTTATACTTAACAAATCAGTTTACATTTCCTTACACATATACATTCATAAAATAATAATGGTAGATAACATTCTCATATTTTAATTATTACCATGCATAGGAACATTTGAATAAATAATAGTTTAAGTCATATATGCATAACACAAGTGAGAAACCATGCAAATAGAAATTTATAAAAACATTTTGACACAAGGAGGACTGTTGCACTCGCGATGGGGGTCGCGCTCGCAACATTAGCCAAGTTTGCCCTGCGGGAAAGGAGGCTGTTACGAGTTACTGTCACTACTCATGACATTAGCTTATTGTCACGACTCGTGACGAAGCCGGACATCTTGCCGAGTCGTGATGGTTGTAATGGGTCGGAGCAGAGCAGCTTTTCCCCGAAAGCTCGACTGCCTGGAATCACCCTGTAACACCCTTATACCCGATACGGATACCGGATGTCACAACACTGTATGCATAGTCAGACGCTGATGAATCACTCGATAGCTCTAAATTTTTTTTCCAATCAATAACAAACACAACCATACATACACTAACACATAATAATACCATATACCTTGAGTCCCTTTTTCGCAGTCATATACATGCCATGCCAAACCTCGATCATTGCTGCCAATATCTTCGTCAAGTCGATACTACATCTTCAGCAACATTAAAATCTACTATAACCTGCGCGCAGTAACACTCTACGCGCTGAGCATAAAATGCCCAGTGGTGGATACATATCCTAAATTTTCTACACTAATAACACATGCATGCACACACAATTATTCTTTTTACTTTATTTAAATTATAGGAGTATCAGTTCTTAAAAATTTCAATTATTTGTTATACACTTTTATGGGGTTCAATATCTTTATACACGGGTTAATTTATTCGGTGGTCACTGAACTTTAAGGGTTGTAACGATTTGGTCACTAAACTTCAATTTGTAACAATAAAATAAGTCATGTATTATTTTGTAACGAAAAAATCAAAATGATCGGAAATGGCAACCGGCGCGTGACCTATTAGTAGAATGAACGTTAGATTTTTTGCCACGTCGGATCTGACATGGATCCGACGTGGCTTTATGGTTAAAAAAAATCAATTTTCACTGTCTTCAAGTAGCTCCCGTTTGCCGCCGAAACCAGATTTCTGATCATTTTGATTTTTTCGTTACAAAATAATAGATGTATTATTTTATTGTTACAAATTGAAGTTTAGTGACCAAATCGTTACAACCCTTAAAGTTCAGTGACCACCGAAGAAATTAACCCCTTTATACACTGTACTTCCACTAATTATTTTCGATACTGTTATCAATATCACTATCACTCTCTCTTTCACTATCACTGTAACTTTCACTTTCATTTTTATTTTCGCTATCACTTTCACATACACTGTCACTTTCACTATCACTTTCATATCACTTTCACTATTAACTTTCACTATTAACTTTTACGATATTTAATTATTACGCTCTTAATTTTAGTCACTTAGCTTTTTATCTCTTGTTCGCATTCCCATGATTATACTCATTCGATTATCAATTTTGTTATTAGTTATCAGTAGATATTTAACACTATAACACTACGATTTGGTTTATCACTTATCAATCGATTCCATTTATATACCCTGACATTATCTTATTTGTTTCTTTAGCCACTAATTAAATAGTTCTCGTTTCGATATTTGTAACACTGATTTACTATATGACTTGCTTTATGTTTTTATGTTTTCTTCCCTATCTTGCATTACACGAAATATTTACAATAACATTGTTCACTTCAACAAATCTTTCATTAAGATATTTAACATTTGTCTTTTATGAGTTATTTATCCTTGCATGAATACACTTCCATTCAGTTACTAGATCACTTTAATACTGATTATTCGATCACTATTTACTTATTTATTTCCCAACCAACATTGTACCTATTATTACGAACATTAATATTACTTCTATTATTCACTCTAGACATTCTATGTTAATTTATTCCAAAGCACTATTAAACATTTACCTTAACAATTATTTTAATCCATTTGTCTATATCATCATCATATTTACAGATTCATTATTACTACATACCTTCCAATTAATTTCCATTCACTCATACAACTATCATTATGACGGATCTATAAATTTCTTTCTATATTATCACTTTCTTATTACCCTCATTAAAAATCTATCATTTTTAATCTTCACTTATCATTTCTCATTACTTTTCACTAAACTTTTTCTATATTATCACTTAACAAAACATACCATCAATTTCATTAATTCTTTATAACTTTTATTTACTTGTCTTGCACTATAATTTAATTCACTGTGGCCCCTTAATTATCTCTTCATAATTTATTCCCGATTTATTCTTCGAACGTTTCACTTTATTAATACTATCATTATGCTCATTGACAAATTCTTTAATTTCTATTGTACTTATATTACTATTATCATCACTATTTACATTATCAGTCTATTTATTCCCGTGTCACTCCTGATTGACTTACGTATATTTAGATTAATATTTCCTTCGCTTCACTATTAGTCAATTTTCTCATTATTCACATTTAATTCCCAACTTTATCTTATAATAATCAATTTCAATTAAATTCTCACTGAATTACTTATTCACAATATTGACATTGTGCCTCTTTATCTTTCATTGCCACTTATTTATAATTATATCCTCAAATTACACATTCATTTACATTCTCTATATATACACAAATCAGTTATAATTATTATTTATTTAATATTTATTCATACAATAATTTTCTATGCTTCATAAATCATTTATTCACTAATTATCAATTATGTATTTATTATCCATATCATCTACTAATTTACACTTTAATCCACTAACAATTCTCAATATTATAATTCCACATTTTGGTTCCTACACTTTATATTAGCACACATTCTTAACCTTAATTGGTTCATTTTACAAAAATGCTACTACTATATTACATTACTATATTTATTAATTATTTGTCACACATTTCATCAATTTATTCTTACCATAATACTTCCATCTAAATTGCACTTTACACTTTACTTAAATTCCAATTTTTACTATTTCAATTTGCTATAATTGCACTTGTGCCACTACCTTTTCTTAATACCACTTTTCTTTTCTTTTATTTATTATTACTATTATTATTATTATTATTTCTTATTAAATCATTAATCACACTTACTCAATTAAATTCATCAATTTAATCACATAATTACTTATCTAAATCACATTATCCATTAATTACATTTTAATTCTTTAATTAAATTTATTATTTCTTTAATTACACTTTTATTCTTATCCTTTTACCATGATTTTCAATTATACCCTTATCTTTTCCATTAATAACATTTATGTCCCCATAATTACATTAATTCCATCCATGTCCTTTCCTTTACCTTAATTACATCTATATCCTCTCTTTTTTACTAATTCCATTTATGTCCTCACTTTTACATTAATTACCACTTTGCCCTTCATTATTCATTAATTACCCTTTTAACCTTACATATTTTCTATTTTACACTTTTACCCTTATTTACTTATTTTAATTACTATTTTACCCTTTTTACACTCTTATTCCATTTTTAACCTTACATTTTCACTAAATTACATTTAAGCCCTTATTTTATCACTTTTTCACTAATTTACTATCTTAACCTCATATTTTATCAAAATTACGATTTTGCCCTTACACTTACACTTTTCATCTAACTTTCTCACTTTCTACCAATTTTTTACAAAATTATCATTTTACCCCTAAACTTTTCATTTACTTCATTTTAGTCCCATTTTCACTTTTATTACTATTTGGATCATTTCTATCACTTATTTACTATTATGCCCCTAGTATGAATCCAGTAAAAAATCTACTGACCGGATATGCGAGACATGGGCCCCACAGACCCATTACACTATATAATTATCCTAGTAAGACCATTTCACTGCACTGCACTACACTATAGAATTATCCCAGTAGGGCAATATTTCATCATTATTCATATAAATATCACACTTTATCACTAAGCATATTTCAACATACACATTATTTTCACTTGCACTTTTGCATACACACTTGTTTATCACTATTTAATCACTTTATACCCTTACATCACATATACCATCAAAATACACATATAATTATTCACTTATATCATTCGGCCAAGACTTCCATTTTTCATATCATGCACTATAATTTCATTTATTCACTCAATCACACTTATTTCATGTCATACATCTCATATATGCCATTATATTACAAAAACTCATCACATATTCAATTGTAGTCTTCCCTAAACCATTTGGCCTCACTTTCCTTTCTTCACTAAGTTTTCTTTTAATTCTTTATTCACTCAATCATACATTACACTAATTATACATGTTATAAACATCAATTATTAGCATTAAATCTCATTAGAACTTATGTTTTTCTTAGGATTTCCATTCGGCCTCTAAAGCATATTTCATGCCACTTTGTTTGAATTTATCTTAAACATGTTTATACACTTATTTAGTCCCACTAAGCATGTTTATCAAGTTAGATTCAATTATACAAGCATATTTCACATACACACTATACAAACGTAACCTAAAATCATGCCTTTACAATGTAAAAGAAAGGATATTGTATCCACTAACCTTATTTCCTTGCTTTTCACCATTTAAGCTTACTTTTCATGCCTTATCTCCTTGAAAAACCATCACCTCCATAAACTTCCTTATGTGGCCGAATACATAACCCTAGGAAACACCCATTATTTCTCTTCATTTATTCAATATAACTATATAAATATCTTCTACATACCCTAAAATACCTATTTGAACCATTGGATTAAATTATAGAACTCAAAATCCCTTACCTCACTTTTGGGGCATAACCTTGAACTCTTAGTTTTTCCCACTTATTACACTCCAAATGAGCTTTTGAGACCATCATCAATGAAAAGAGGGGCTGTATTTTACTTAAGAGGGTTGGATTTGGGGAGAACTTTGAAGAAAGAAGAAGAAAATTCAAGAGAAAAAAAGAGAGGAAAATTCGGCCAAGAAGAGAAGTGGAGAGGCTGCTGGATTTGTGAAGATTTCTCTAGATAAATCTGATATTTTCAGCTTATATAAGGGTCTTAATGGGCCGGGCCAAGCCTAATAAAAGTGGCCCAAATAATTCAAGCCTATTTTCCATCCAAAAATTATTTTCCTCACTTCCCAAGCTCAATTTCTGTCAAAATAAATTCCTTAATTATCAAAATATATAATTTAGCCTCTATGTAAAATCTCAGCTCAATCGGAGACCGTTTCCCGGTCCTCTAATTCCTTACCAGTCCGATAACTCAATTTTCTGTCTTACTGTAAAATTTATTTTTCTTTAACAATTGATTCTCCATACTATTCCAAGCACAACCATGCTTTCAGATAATTTTCTAAGGTCCAGAACTCCATTTAAAATTCAGTCAAACTTTGGTCAAACCTAGTCAACCAAAAGTCAACTGATCCGGTCCGACCGGTCCGGTTCACTGGTTAAACCAGTTTGGTTCACTTTTCATCCATAACATCATTTTCACTCTTATATGCCCATTAGACCTTAATTTCATTTCATTTAGGGTCACTATTCAATTTGGTTCAATTAAACCGGTCCGATTCACTATTTTTCCAGTGTCTCCATAAAATTCCTTTTTCACCACTAAACTATTCTACACTCTATTCTGAGTCCATTTATACTTTCAGATAATTTTTCAGAGATCGTTTACTATATTTAGAGTCTCGATCAAAGTTTGGTCAAACTTGATTACTATTTGAATCGAACCGGAGGCTCTCTTCAAATTGACTTTCGGAGCTCAATTTGACTTCGTTTTCAGTTCCGATTTCACCACTAGACTTCTGGCGACTCACAAATTATTTTTGCGAAATTTAAAATTTTCGACCGCCACACAGCCGGGTTCGCTGTATAGCCATCCCGGTGTTACCCGTATCGAAACCGCTATATTTTTAGCACACTTATCAATAAGTTTTGACACTGACAAACTTACTCCCTACACTGTTTGACGCTGCGATCGTCGTGATAACACGAAAATCACACTCTAACACTTCTAGGTCGGTATTTGGGCCATTACACACCCGGCTTTATCGCGCTCACGACGAGGGTCGCTCTTGCGACAGAGTCACGTTTTCCAGGTCTCCAGCAAAACTGCAAAAAATTTCTTCTTTCACAAACTTACCCAGACCTTCAAATTAAACCAAAACTCATCACAACTCACATTAAGCATTCCAATGATCATAAACAACACAAAACACAACTTTTAACTAATTATCATAATAAAATCATGAAATCAACATAATCAAAATCTCTAATTTAACATCCAGCAAATTTTGCTACAAAACTTCAATCAAAAACATATGTTGGTTCAATAATCCACATCCAAAGCATCTCAACCCAAATTATTCAAAACCCATAACATTAGAACATATCTAAACAATTTTAACCCCATAAATTTCCAGAAAATCAAATCAAACACCAAATCATAATATGAATCAAAATCACAAAATCCCAAACCTCAACTCCTTTGCTCCTAATAGCTTTCTTAGATGATTTTTCTTGCTCCCAAACCCATCCAAGGTCTTCTCATCCAAAAATCTCATCAATCAGTATGAACCCTTACCTTTGTAACACCTCCTACCCATACGTAAGCGAACCCATCTGCAAGGGAGTGAGATGTTGTATGAACAGAGGTGTCACCACACAAAGGATACAGAAACATACATTCAATCACATCGTACATACTAAACTACAGCGGAATTTAAAACCTTTGGAAACATCAGAATGATCATTCATTAATATAATCAAAATTCATTACAATAATGTTCTGATCACTTAATACAAAATAATTACATAACCAAAATATACAATGCGGAAGCTTTACAAAAATACCACATAGAGAGTTCTATTACAAAGAAATCATGCTACAAAAATAAAGCCCTAACACTAATCCCTCTGTGTTGGCTTGATTGGCAGCGACTCTCCCAAAAGCTATACATCTTCCGCACCTGCACGGGTGAAAATACTGTGCTAAGCGATAACGCTTAATGGGGAAACAAACAACAGTAATATGGACAGGCATTCACAATGATCGTCAAGGCAAAGCACATACAAAATGGCATACTGATGATCATAACATATGATCACAATAGAATTACATTCATCACCATTCAAAGGTTCAATAAACACATTCATATGCCAACAGATTCATATGCTTATAATCATACTCATTCAGATTCGCATACTTTTAATCATATCAGAACAAATCATAACACCTGCTGACTCACAGTAGTGGATGACGAGTAAACGCATAGAGGTACCTTACGGGTATGAATCGTCACATAGCGGTACCTTACTGGTACGAGTCGAAAAACAGTATCACTTTATCTCTTTTCAAAACATTTTACAGAGTACTCTTAAACAAGATTCAAACACGTAGAAGTTCGCGTGGAACTAAAAGGGGACCTGATCAGGGTACAGAACAGTACAGAGGCTGCAGCAAAAAGACTCTTTTAGGCATGCCTAACTATCCACTAGACTTACTCTTGTAGGTCATGCATAATCTATCAAATCACATTTATAGAATTCATATAACTATACATGCTTAATACACCCAATTATACTCATATGCTTCATAAAATAGTCCAAGAATAATTCTAATAGCATCACAAGTTCGGAAAATAAACATCGGAAAATACAAAAGAAAACACCATTTTGAAACTAGGGGTGTCGCGCTCGCGACGTCTGTCGCACTCACGAAAGAGGCATAACTTGCCCCATATCGCGATCGCGGCAGTCCTCGCGCTCGCGCAAAACAGAAACACACCTCATTGTCGTGCTCGCGGCAATCGTCGCGCTCACGACAGTGAGCTGCCAACAGAGGCTGTCACGCCCATGCGCAGGCGCGCGCCGCAAATAGGGGATTGCCCCGAACTAACTAGCAGCCGAGCGCTCTATTGCGCTTGCGATAGAGGGCTCTGGCTGCGAGCACGGCAGCCCAACCGCTCGACAGTCGAGCGCTTGGCAGTCCAATCCGCTCAGCAGTCGAGCGCCCTACCGCACTCGCGACAGAGAGCTCTCGCTGTGAGCGTTCGACAGCCTAGCCACTCGGCCACGCAGATCCGCTCGATCTCGAGCAAGGGCTAAAATCACCAAACCCTATCGCGACCTCACGACAGTGTCGCGCTTGCGACAGCGTCTTGATTTCCAGCTCTTGTGTGAATTTCTACAGATTTCCTCACTTTTCAAAACACCCAAATTTCCAAACTCAAATATACATCAACCCAACTTTACCTTACCTTCAAATCCACCTTTCCAACACCACAATTAACATAAACCACAACCTAGATTCACATTTAACATAATCAAAAACATGCATTATCAAAAATCAAACTCCTCAAGAACACAAACCCAGAAATTTACAGCAACATTCATCAAACTTCAATATTTGCTCGAAACCTCAACATTCATGCATCATAATTCAAATCAATTAATTACCTATAACATTAATACTATAATATGCCTCATCAAACATCAATTTTCCAGAAATCACACACAAAAACCCGAATCACCCTATGAACATCAAACAATCGAATTCCAAATAAAAATCCCAAACCTGAAATTCCTTAACTCCAATCTACTTGGTACCACTTCCACATGCCTTCTCCTTTCCCTTGGGATTGCGAGGAGGCTCAACTAGAAATGATACCCAAAAATCATACAAAACACAACCCTAGATTAAAAACCCCAAACCAGGAATGAAGAATAAAAGAAGATGAAGAAGATGAAATACAATAAAACTTACCAATTGAGGTCAAGAGATGATTAATTTCCACCACTCTTCCTTGGATCCAAGCTAGGGCACTCTTGAGAAGAGAAAAGAAAGAAGGGAGTAGAGAAAAGAGAAAGAAATAGGAAATGATGAACAAATTCTGCTTTTTTCCCTTTTTCTCTCCCTTCTTTTATTTCCTTTCCTAACCCTAGACACATGTCATTTTCTCATTGGTGAAGATTAACCACTCATATCCAACAAGCATGCACTACACACACACACGAGGCTATCCTCACTAATGCACACCCTACCAACATGTGAGTAAACACACACTAATGCAACCCATACACTCACATCCTACAACTCTACATGCATACACACTATTATAAACCCACAAAACATGCATTTTACCAAAAATACCCTTATCACATACCAAAACACACCCAATGCACACATGCACAAATAGTTCCAACTTCTAGGGGGCAAATAGGGTGTTATAACTCTCCCCTACTAACAAGAATTTCGTCCTCAAAATTCTCACCTGAACTGAAAAGCTATGGATACTGAGCCCTCATCGTCGTCTCTGGTTCCCAAGTTGCTTCCTCAACTCCATGGTGATGCCATAATACTTTGACCAAAGGGATTTGCTTATTCCTCAACTATCTCACTTCCCGAGCTAAAATGGCCTTCGGTTCTTCATCATACGAATAATCCGACTGCACTTGCACATCTTGAACTGACAACACATGCGAAGGATCTGATATATACCGACGAAGCATGGAAACATGAAAAACATCGTGTAACTTCGCCAACTCCATTGGTAAAGCCAACCTTAGCTAACACCTCATACGGTCCAATAAACCGAGGATTAAGCTTACCCTTCTTGCCAAACCGCAACACTTTTCTCCAAGGTGAAACCTTAAGGAAAACTTTGTCCCCGACCTCAAATCGAATATCTTTCCTCTTCAGGTTAGCATAGGACTTTTGTCGATCCTTAGCCACTTTCAAATTTCGCTGCACAACTCTGATCTTCTCCTTAGTATCTCTAATCAAATCTGGTCCAACAACGGAACGCTCGGTCAACTCTGTCCAACAAATTGGAGTCCTACATGGCCGACCATACAAAGCCTCATACGATGACATACCGATGCTCGATTGATAACTGTTGTTGTAAGCAAACTCCATAAGCTGTACATATCTATCCCAACTGCCAGAAAATTCCAAGGCACAAGCTTGCAACATATCCTCTAAAATCTGAATGACCCTCTCTGACTGACCATCTGTCTAAGGATAAAATGTTGTACTGAAGTTCAACTTGGTGCCCAAAGCTCTTTGCAACTCTTTCCAAAATTTTGAAGTGAAACTTGGGTCCCGATCTGACACTATAGACAACGGCACTCCATGCAATCTAACCACCTTGTCCACATAGATACTAGCCAACTTATCCATCGAATAATCCACTCTAACGGGCAGAAAATGAGCTGACTTCGTAAGCTGATCTACAATCACCCAAACTGACTCATGCTTCTTCTGAGTCAACGGCAAACCCGACACGAAATCCATAGCAATATCATCCCATTTCCACTCAGGGACGGGCAAAGGAGTGAGTAATCCCAAAGGAACTTGGTGCTCAGCCTTTACCTGCTGACAGATCAAACACTTGGCCACATAATCTACAATGTCTCTCTTCATGTCGGACCACTAATAGAACTGCTTCATGTCTCAATATATCTTCTCACCACCCGGATGCATAGTGAAAACCGTAGTGTGTGCCTCACTTAAAAGCTGTTTCCATAACTCATCATTCTCGATCACACACAAATGATTCCTATACATAAGCACCCCATCTAAAACTGAGAATTCTGACCGCTTACCAGATCGAACCTCTTGCATAACCCGTTGCAATATCTCATCATCCTTCTGAGCATCCACTATCAACTGTCTCAAGGTAGGCTACACTCTCAACTGGGCAACCAAAGCCCCATCTGAATCAAATCTTTATCTGAACCGCCTCAAAAACAAAGCCGAAACTGACTTCCTACTCAGAGCATCTGCAACTACATTGGCTTTACCCGGATGGTAATCCAAAATACAGTCGTAGTCCTTGAACAACTCTAACCATCGGCTCTGCCTCATGTTCAACTCCTTCTGTGTGAGGAGATACTTCAGACTCTTATGATCCATTAAGATCCTACACTTCTCCCCATACAGATAATGCCGCCAAATCTTCAAAGCAAAGATCACAGCCGCCAATTCCAAATCATGTGTCGGATATTTTTTTCTCATGAGGTTTCAACTGACGAGACGCATAAGCCACAACTTTTCCCTCTTACATCAATACGCATCCAAGTCCAATACCTGAAGCATCATTGTACATTACAAACTCTTTACTCGTGATGGGTTGAGTAAGTACAGGAGCTTCGACTAACAATCTCTTTACCTTCTCAAAGCAAGCCTAACACTTATCCGACCACTCAAACCTAACTCTTTTCCTCAATAACCTCGTCATAGGAGCAGCAATCATTAAGAAACCTTTCACAAGCCGATGATAGTAGCCTGCTAACCCAAGAAAGCTTCTCACCTTCGCAACATTCCTAGGTGTTTTCCAATCAACAATTGCCTCAATCTTAGACGGATCAACTTGGATACCCTGAGTCGATACAATATACCCCAAGAAAGACACTTCCTAAAGCCAGAAATCACACTTGCTAAGCTTCGCAAACAACTGATGCTCCCTCAACATTTGCAAAACTAACTAGAGATGGTCTTCATGCTCACTCTCATCCCTTGAGAAATCCAAGATATCATCTATGAACACCACCACAAATCAGTCAAGATATGGCCTAAACACTCGGTTCATCAAATCCATGAAAGCCATTGGTGCATTGGTAAAACCATACAGCATCACAAGAAACTCATAGTGGCCATACCGAGTCCGAAATGCAGTCTTAACCACATCCGCATCCTGAACTCGAAGCTGGTAATAACCCGACCGAAGATCAATCTTCGAAAAGACTCCCACACCTCTAAGCTGATCACACAAATCCTCAACTCTAGGCAAAGGGTACTTACTCTTCACTATGACCTTGTTGATTTGCCTATAATCGATACACATCCTTAAGGAACCATCCTTCTTCTTCATAAACAACACCGGAGCCCCCCATGGAGATATGCTGGGTTTAATAAATCCCTTATCCAATAACTCTTATAGCTGAGTTTTGAGCTCTCTCAACTCTACAGGAGCCATCCGATAAGGTGCTTTCGAAATGGGCGAAGTAACCGGCATAATCTCTATGGACAACTCCACTTCTCTCTCGGGAGGCAAACCAGGCAATTTACTAGGGAAAACATCTCCAAACTCCCTAGCAACGGGGATACCATCAATCTCTACCTGATCGCGCTTTGAATCCAAAACAACCACTAATAATGCCTCACAACCCTTTCTCATAAATCTCTTAGCTTGCATGGCGGATATCACATTGCTCAAAGAACTAGAACCCAAACCCTTAATAACCACAAAAGACTGATCTCTATTCTAAAGCACAACCACCTTCCTATGATAATCAACCACTACTCGGTGCTTACTAAGCCAATCCACACCCAAAATCAAATCGAACTCTATAAAAGGCAACTCAATCAAATCCGCAGGGAACACAACTCCTTTGACCAAAAAGGACAATTCCTAGACACCCTACTCATATTGACACTATGCCCTAAAAGACTGGTCACACAAATCTCATAGTCTAACAGATCTACATCATGCAACTTATCACTTAACTTATTCGTGCACAAATATGAGTGTGTGGAACCGGGTCAATTAGAGCATATAATTCAGTGTCAAGGAATAGAAACTTACCACTATCACATCGGGAGCATCCTGCTCCTCCCGAGCTCTCATAGCATAAGCTCTAGCGGGCACTATCACGGGACGCTCAACTAACTCTGACGCAACTCCATCTCTAGGTCGACAGCTTCGACCTCTACCTCGGCCTCTACTATGACTCGCTTGCGGAGCATTAGAGCTGACTCTACTAGCCTCACGCTGATCACCAGAAGCCTCATTATACCTAAGACAATTTGCCAAGTAGTGATCAGTGCTACCACATCTGAAGCAACCACCTATGAGCCATCTACACTCACCCCAATGGCACTTCCTGCAGTGAGAACACTCAGGCATAACATTCGCCCTATTCCCCGAACCACCTCTGCCAGAACTCATACTCATAGCTGAACCCTGCCTCCTGCCTCTCAAAGCTGGGCCTAAAGATGACTCATCCTGCGGGTTTCGAGACCTCTTACCCGAGGATGAAGAAGATCCTCCACGAGAGGGATTCCTCCTCTGAGCCCTCTCTCTCAAAACCGACTCTGACCTCTCAGCTCGCAATGCAGCTTGCATAATCTGATAATACCCAACACCCGGAGCACTCATCAGTGAAATCAGCATAACCCTCAGAAACTCATTCAACCCAGTCTCAAAATGCCTACATCGAAACTCCTTAGTCAGAACACCCTCAGGAGCATACTTGGCCTATCGGTTAAATAAACCGTCATCGCCCTCTGCTTCAGACTCAAAAACTGTGCCCACTTGGCATCCTTGTACTCCCGAATCACATACTTACTTGTAAATTCCCTATCGAAGAACTCCCCTGTGACTCGCTCAGGAAACTGGGGATGCCTTCGAACCAACTTCCACCAGTCATAGGCGGATCCTTGCAACAGGGCTACAACACACTCTACCCGCCTCTCCTGAGGACACAGAATCTCATCCAAAGCTCGCTCTACCTTCTCCAACCACTTCTCGGCATATTCTGATTCATGCAAACCAGTCCCATAAAAGTCTACTACGCCCGCCTTTCTCAAATTCTCAGTAGGGACTCTAGAAGCGGTCACACTCTCAATAACCCTAGCCATGTCCTGCGAAATCTTCAACATGACCTCAAAGGGCATGGCTGCAGCCTTTGGTTGCGCCCTAGCAGTTTGAGCCGACCCAGACACAAAAGGATCTACAGCTTGGGGATTCACACTTTCAGCGGACCCCTCAAGTGACCCACGAACTGAACCAGAATCCATCTAAAATAAATAAGAGGATAATCACATCAACCAACACAGTCTTAGACAGATATCTATGCACAATAATCACCCAGAAAATGCCTAAATCGGGGCTCTGATACCAAAACCTGTAACACCCCCTACCCATACGTAGGCAAACCCATCCGCAAGGGAGTGAGATGCTGTATGAGCAGGGGTGTCACCACACAAAGGATACAGAAATATACATTCAATCACATTGTACATACTAAACTACAGTGGAATTTAAAACCTTTGGAAACATCAGAATGATCATTCATTAATATAATTAAAATTCATTACAATAATGTTATGATCACTTGCCAATACAAAATAATTACATAAACAAAATATACAATGCGGAATCTTTACAAAAATACTACATAGAGAGTTCTATTACAAAAGAATCATGCTACAAAAATAAAGCCCTAACACTAATCCCGCTGTGTTGGCTTGACTGGCGGCGACTCTCCCAAAAGCTATACATCTCCCGTACTTGTACGGGTGAAAACACCGTGCTAAGCAATAATGCTTAGTAGGGAAACAAACAACAGTAATATGGACGACCATTCACAATGGTCGTCAAGGCAAAGCACATACTAAATGGCATACTGATGATCATAAGATATAATCATAATAGAATTTCATTTATCACCATTCAAAGGTTCAATAAACACATTCATATGCCAACAGATTCATATGCTTATAATCATACTCATTCGGATTCGCATACTTTTAATCATATCAGAACAAATCATACCACCTGCTGACTCATAGTAGTAGATAATGAGTAAATGCATAGAGGTACCTTACGGGTACGAATTGTCATATATCGGTACCTTACGGGTACGAGTCAGAAAACAGTATCACTTTATCTCTTTTCAAAACATTTTACAGAGGAATCTTAAACAAGATTCAAACACGTAGAAGTTCACGAGGAACTAAATGGGGACCTAAATAGGGTCCAAAACAGTACAGAGGCTATAGCAAAAGGACTTTTTTTGGCAGGCCTAATTATCCACTAGACTGACTCTTGTAGGTCATGCATAATCCATCAAATCACATTTATAGAATTCATATAACTATACATGCTTAATACACCCAATTATACTCATATGCTTCATAAAATAGTCCAAGAATAATTCTAATAGCATCACAAGTTCGAAAAATAAACATCGAAAATCACAAAGGAAAACACGATTTTGAAACCAGAGGTATCGCGATCGCGACAGTTCTCTCGCTCGCGCGAAAACAGAAACACACCTCACTATCGCATCGCAACAGTGAGCTACGAATAGAGGCTGTCGAGCCCACGCACAGTTGCGCGCCGCGACAAGGGATTGCCCCGAACTGACAGGCAGCCGAGCTCTCTATCGAGCTCGCGATAAGTGTCGCGCTCGCGAAAGAGAGCTTTCACTGCGAGCTCGGCAACCCAAGTCGCTCTGCAGTTGAGCGTTCGGCAGTCAAGTGCCCTGTCGCACTCGCGACAGAGAGCTCTCGCTGGGAGCATTCGGCAGCCCAGCCGCTCAGCCACGCAGATCCGCTCGATCTCGAGCAAGGGCTAAAATCACCGAGCCCTATCGCAAGCGACAGCGTCGTGATTTCCAGCTCTTGCGTGAATTTCTGCAGATTTCCTTACTTTCAAAACACTCAAATTTCCAAACTCAAATATACATCAACCCAACTTTACCTTACTGTGACGCGCGCCGGACCCCGGAAGTCGCCCCTCTGATCGCCCGCTCGAGGGCGATCAGGGCATTTGTGGGTCCGTTGGCAACTTGCAATGATCAGGAGGTTTCATGGAGTCGACACCCAATAGAACATTGGAAAAGTTTCTCTCGCCTCGGAGAGCCTAAGCCTGCGCTGATTATCCATTTTGGGCCAACCAAAGGGGTCTTGGAGGGTAAACCTCTCTCCCAAAGGAGCCTAGGATTAACGTCTAAGTCTCGTGACACAAGAGGTGTCTTGGAGGTCTTAGTTCCAATGAGTGATCGGATAGACCTCTCGCCTCTTTGAGCCCAAAGACCTGAGATGGGTTCGGGACTTCTTATCTATTTATACCTTGATTAATTTTACGATTAGGTTTTGAATTTATTATTTCACTCCCTCTCCACACGATGTGATTTAATTAAAGGCGCAATTATTCACGTATAAACAGAAAAGTAAAAGCGAAATTTAAAATAAAGCATTGAAAAGTAAATTACAATAAAATTAGGGGCGGAATACAACCCCCTTATAAAAGGTGCAATGCGTACATAAATTGGGATATTCATTAAGAACGAGGACATTGGTCCTCACATGCATTCATTATGAAATAATTTTGATGTGATGATTTTGGATGGAGAAAATTGATCCATTGGTCCCATTTTTATTAGGAAATTTCATTTTGATAGAAAACGTTTGTGTGGTGGTTCTTTTAAGTGCGGACGAAAATCTTTTATTATTACAGACCACAAACGAATAAAAAGAAATAATAATAATTACATATTCCAAATAATAAATAATAAATTCATCCTAATTTACCTGTTCCAACCATACTTATCAGAAGTACCACATGCCTCCCGCATTGCAGTCAAAATAGAAAAATGATATTGTGAATAAGTAAACAATTGAATAAATAAATAAATAAACAAATGAATGATTGAATAAAGTAAATTGGGAAAAATGAATGAGATTGATAATGGATTAAATTAAATGATAAGTAAATGAATAAATAATTAAATAAATAATTGAATGAAATAAATTGAGAATTAATGAATATAAAAGCACAAATGACAATTAAAATGATTAATGCCAATAAAAATAATAATGCTAATAATACTATCATAAAATAATAATTAATAATAAATAAACATAAAATAATGATAGTAATTATGAATGGATAAAATAATAATTCGATGTAATGATAGTAACATGAACAAAATGATAATAATATACTAATAACAATAATAGCTATAAAATGTATTAGACATAAAATAGTAATATTAATAACAATGAATGATAATAAAAATAATAAAAATAATATAACAAATAATAATAATAATAATAATAATAACATAAAATAAATATACATAACATAGATAAAATAATAATAATATCACACAACAATAATTATCATAATCAACAAGAATACCACTATAATAATTATAATCAATAATAATAATCATAACAATAATATTAATCTAACCATGATAATAGTAATAATAATAATAATAATAATAATAATAATAATAATAATAATAATAATAATGATGATAATGATAAAAATAATAAAATAAATATATAATAATAATACTAATACTAAATAAAATAACATCAATAACAAAAATAACAATATAATACAATAACATTAATAATAAATCAAATAACAATAAATAACATAAAAAATGGAATAATAACTAACAAATAAATAAATATAATAATAATTACAATTAATTAATAATAATAATAATAATAATAATAATAATAATAATAATAATGAAATAATAATAATAAAACAGAAAATTAAATAAATAATAATAATAATAATAATAATAATAATAATAGAAAATATATAATAATAATAATAATAATAATAATAATAAATAAAATAAAATAAAATAAAATAGGGAAAGGGGACTTACCTCGCTGGAGCCTCGCCAGAAGAGAGGTGATCGACACCACCTATGCCGGAAGGGAGATCGGGACACCGGGAAGCCACCGAAGCTCGTCACTCGCCGGAAAGAGCGTTGCCGTCGCCGAAAAACATCTTGAAGCGTCCGGGTCTTCTTCTCTCACGCACCGGCTTCCGGCGGCCGATGGAGGAACGGCGACCACTGATGGTTTCGTCCGGACCTCCTCTCCACGGTGGCGAGGCGCGTGCGGCAATCGGCGGCCGTGGCTGGCTGGCGGAGGCAACGTCTCCTTCCCCTCTCTTTTATTCTTTCTCTTCTTCTCTCCGGTGCCGTTGCCCCTGTTCCACCCTCTCTTCTTCTTTCTACTTTCCTCCTATTTCTCTTTGCTCTTGGTCCCTTTTTCCTTGCTCTCTCTCTCTTTTGCTCTCTTTTCTACTCTCTTTTCTATTTCTTTTCTTCTCCTCCTATAGCCAGCCACCACTGCTCTCAGCTCTCCCTTTCTTTTTCTTTTCTTTTTCTTTCCCTTGGCTTTTTCCTTCTCTCTTTGTTCCCAATCCCAATCCGAAGAGAGCTCCCTTTTTCCTTCATTCCTTTTCTTTTTATACTCCAAAACTAGGGCAAATTAGGTGCACAATGGTAATTTCCTCCATTTTAATTTCTTAATTAATTTAACTTAATTCAAATAACACACATTAATTAATTTAAACATTACATATTAATTAAACATTACATGTTAATTACATTACATATTTTACATCTTAATATAATTAATCTATATATCATATAATTTATCTAATTAATTAAACACTTTACATATTAACTAACTAATCTTTAATCTTTCATGCATTTTAATTATCTAATTAAACTTACAATATTAATAAATTAAATTAACCCAACATTAATAATTAATTTCTAATTTTACCTACCTAATCTATATTATATTTTTTTTTTCCGGAGGGAATTACTAAGGAACCAAAATCACTTTTTGACTTTAAACCCGACTCGGGACCCGGTGTCTACAGTTGCCCCCAATTTTGGAGAAGCTAGTGGTAGACACCTAGGTGAGCCAAAATTCAAAGGAGAAAGACCAAAATTCAAAGATAGAAGAGAGAGAATTACATACCTGGGGATGCCGGACCTTACCTTGCTGGCGTTGGTACATGTGCCCTTGCTGGTCTCGTCTCGACCTGTTTCTGCTGGCCTCGTCTCGGCTCGCGCAGCTTTGGTGAGATATAGTGCTCTCTGACTACAACCTCTATTTGTGGCCTATTCCACCATGAGTATTCCGCTAACCTCGTCTCGGCCTGCACGGAGTTTGTGAGATGCAGCACTCTCTGACTGCAATCCTGGTTGAGAGATGTAGTACTCTCTGACTACAATCCTAGTTCGTTGGAATTTCCTTGCTAACCCCCATCCGATTTGCAAGGTGCGTAATACTCTCTGACTACGACTTGTGAGATGCAGTACTATCTGACTACAATCTCAGCAGTGTTCTCTAACTGCAACTTCGATTGTGAAGTTCCCCTGCTAACCACCACCCGATCTGGAAGGTGCGTAGTACTCTCTGACTACCGCGTGAACTGTGAGATGCAATACTCTCTGACTACAATCCCGGTGTGAAGAGCAGTGTTCTCTAACTACAACTTCGATTTGTGAAGTTTCCTTGCTAACCCTCATCCGATCTGCAAGGTACGTAGCACTCTCTGGCTGCCGCGTGAACTGTGAGATGCAGTACTCTCTGACTACAGCCTCAAGGTGAAGAGCAGTGTTCTCTAACTGCAACTTCGATTGTGAAGTTCCCCTGCTAACCCCCATCCGATCTGCAAGGTGCGTAGCACTCTCTGGATGCCGCGTGAACTGTGAGATGTAGCACTCTCTGGCTACAATCTCGGTGTGAAGAGCAGTGTTCTCTAACTACAACTTCAATTGTGAAGTTCCCCTGCTAACCCCCATCCGATCTGCAAGGTGCGTAGCACTCTCTGGCTGCCGCGTGAACTGTGAGATGTAGCACTCTCCGGCTACAATCTCGATGTGAAGAGCAGTGTTCTCTAACTGTAACTTCAATTTGTGAAGTTCCCTTGCTAACCCCCATCCGATCTATAAGGTACGTAGCACTCTCTGGCTACCGCGTGAACTGTGAGATGTAGCACTCTCTGGCTACAATCTCGGTGTGAAGAGCAGTGTTCTCTAACTGCAACTTCATTTGTGAGATGCAGTGTTCTCTAACTGCAATCCCGCCTTATGAGGTGCAGTGCTCTCTGACTACAACCTCGATTGTGAGATGTAGTGTTCTCTAACTGCAGTCCCGGTTGCGATCTGCTCTATTGCTGATGTTTATCTTGAACTTTTTTTTTCTGCAAAAAAAAGGAAAACGCAAATTTGTAGGGTAAATTATAAAAGAGACACATACCTGTGGCAGTACCTACCTATTGGGGTCGTTGTCAGTTGACACTCACTGGGAGACTTTGATGCTCACTGGAAGACTTTAATGCTCATTGGGAGGCTTTGATGCTCACTGAGAGGCTTTGATCGAGAGGCTTTGATGCTCACTGGGAGGCTTTGATCGAGAGGCTTTAATGCTCACTGGGAGACTTTAATGCTCACTAATTGCCCCCCAGCACAGCGTGGACAGGCTTGCTTTTCTGGGTAGTGTCTGACAACGTTGAGCTGAACCCATCATTTAGATCACCTTTAAGTATGGGTTCTATTCGGACCTTTCCTCTGAGTCACGTACATGGCAATATATACAAAATATTGTGTGTGTATGGGAGCATGTGTGCAAAATGTATATATACATTTGAATTTGGATTTTGTACACTTTGTGTGATGTGTGTGAGCGTACATCTAATAATAGAAAAACTTACCTGCTTGCCCCCGGCATGGCATGCATGAATAGCTTGCTTCCCACTCAAAAGACTTTCAGATTTCGCCTCCTCAGAGGACTTTGAGATCTTTACTTCCTCAAAGGACTTAAAAATATTTTTTGCCCACTCAGCGGATTTTGAGATTTTGCCCCTCAGAGGACCTTCAAATTTTGCCTCGCCCCTTCGGAGAACTTAGAAATTTTGCCCCCTCAGAGGACCTTGGGAAGAGTCAGCTTGTCTATGTGGGACTGATGTATACTATCTAGTCTGCTTTGGACACAATGTATGCATGGAATGCATGTGAAATGCTATGCTTTTATGAAATAACATACAAAGGACTATGATCCTGAAATGCTTATGCATACGACATATATGCCAATGGCTCGTATCCATGAGGAGGATCATGGAACATGTGTTAAGAATCGTTATTCTAACATGTTTGCAAATGATCATGAACAAGAAAAAACATGTAAAGGTTCAAGCATGATAAATATATACAAGGGGATTATGTATGCAGAGTATGTGCAAATGATCATACATGTGACAAGGATAAAGAGTCGTTTATTGACATTAGATGTAAAGAATCGTATGCAAAGATAGGCAGAAATCATTATATACATGAAGGCTGTGTAAAGTAATGGTGTGTGCGATGTGTGCACCTACAACTATGTATATGGAACACGTGTAGAAAAAATTATATACATGTATGTACTGAATGCATGCAAAAATTATGGATGTGAGATGCAAGCAAAAGATATGCCCATAAAGAGCCATGTTTGTCAAAATCACTTATAAAATATATTCGCTAAAGCTCTTATACCAAAAGACATGCACCAAGAATTCTATATGTAAAACTATTTTATAAGAATGTTTGCTACAGTTATGCATAAAAACATTTGCAAAAAACATATGTACAAAGAATATTGTTGGGAGTGTACACAAAGTATCATTTTCATGGGTAGTGATAAGAAATATCCCAAGATTGTAAAATGAGTGCAACCTATTAGGTACCTCAAACTCGAGTTTCTATCTGCCTTTGAGCATACTGAATGAACCATATTCTCAATTGATTCAATCTTAGCAAAAGAATTCGGGAGCCATTCCCAACGAAGTGTAAGGAGGTAAACACGTAAGTATCAATGTTTACTAAATCAGTATGTAAATACGAGGCATACCATGCGATCTCTGTGTATATGTGCAAAAGGCCAAAACAAGATTTTTCATTTTTCAAAAGCAAATTTCAGATGCAATGTCGAGGACAAGACTCAACTCGAATGCATAAATGCACTCATGGCTTCTCGCTTGAAGCTCAAGAAACACCATATGCCTCTTCCTACGTACCAAACCTTATCAGAAGGTCATCTCCGCTAATTAGATAAGGCCAAACCAAGAATCAATAGGTCTTATTTTGGTTATAACGTTAGGCTTAGGTAGATGGTTATCAAAGGAGGATCGGGTCACTAGAGAAAAAAGGGCGCAGCGTTCATTCGGATGAAAGAATCATTTTCAATCTAATTGCATACTGTCTAGATATTCTTGGATTTGAATTTGGTTATACATGAACTCATTAAGCTCAGCATAACAATTTAGTTAAAAAGATAACCACCGAACTCGTCAAAGGGTATCACCTAAGCTCTTCTTCTTCTTCTTCTTCTTCTTCTTCTTTTTTTCTTTTCTTTCTTTTTTTTTATCGTTCTTCTTTTTTTTTTTAGCTTATATCTCTAATTATACAAAGACAATGATCAAACCCCTTTTCTCGAAGTGTAAGCTTACCTTTATCAGGGCAATTTTTAGCAACACAAAATAATTGAGACTCTCTTCTCGAATTGTAAACCCACTTTCATCGGGGCGATCTTTTATCATTCCAACAAAATTACCGATGACTGGTACCCTTCTCGAAAGTGAAAACTGATTGTTATCAGGGCAATTTTTAGTGGTTTTTTTTTTAAATGTAAATGATCGAAACCCCTTTTCTGAAGCATAAACCCATCCTCATCAGGGTGATTTTTGATATCCCAAAAGAATGTCGTAATGTACATCCATGCTTACTAGAGCGACCATCCTTTTAAGGGGAAGCCGAAATTATTTTAGGCGAAGGGAGAGATTTTAACGTGTGTAATAATAAAATCGGTACGCATTTAGCATACCAAAATAAAGGCTCAACGGGCTTGCAAGCGATTGTGAAGCAAGGGTAGGAAATGATAATTTAGAGAGCTATACAAAGAAATGGTGCCTAAATCATTTTCTAGATTCAGCCTTATCCAGAAGTCGCTTTGACGGGTAATCGAAAAAGTTCTAGTGCTCTTAGTGAGTTTTTATCCAATCCCCTAATTGCAACTAGCTTTCTCAGTTTATTTTCAAAACGGGCCAAAAGTGCTCTGAACTTAGAAATGACATGGTATGGTCAAATATTTTCATGTGATCTAGCTCTTAAAGACCAAACATATATACCCCTTACTTAATTCAAAGTGGAATGAAACTCAGATTTCTAGAGTTAAGATCAAATCCATTCATAGTTGAGAACTAATTAGGCAGAGTCAAATCTTGAATTAGAGGTACCTCAAGAGGGTGCAAACATGTCAGTGTTTTAGAATATAGCTTAACATAAAAAATATTTTTATTCCATAAAATATGTATATGCACAAAAATCGTGTAGGCTCAAAGAATTTTTATTTTTTTATTATTTTTTTTAATTTTTTTTTTA
Source organism: Excoecaria cochinchinensis (assembly GCA_947683425.1). Classification (NCBI taxonomy): domain Eukaryota; kingdom Viridiplantae; phylum Streptophyta; class Magnoliopsida; order Malpighiales; family Euphorbiaceae; genus Excoecaria; species Excoecaria cochinchinensis. The sequence goes on along the minus strand of CANTUQ010000175.1, from coordinate 842,948 downwards.
AAAATGTACAAATTATGTGTTAAAAACCATGTTCATGAAACGGCGCACGCAATAGTATCGTGCATATTAGCAATGCATGTAAGGAGCTATATGTTCAAGATATGTGTGAAAAAAAAATTGTATAGAAATATGTACATAAAATATGTGCACAGATGTGTGTTCGTGAAATATCTACCAAAAGGAATTATGAATGTGTAAACACTGCATGATAAATGATGAGCATGCATGAATTTACAGTGTACATGTGAACAACATATAATGAAGGCATGAGTGTAAAATATGGCACAACATGGAGATGGATGTTCATGATACATGGTGTATGTTCACATGGCGTGATTTAGGCATGATAGAGATATGTATGTAAGATGAAGATGTGATGTAGGATGAAGATGATCTGGCACAAAAATGTGCACCAATGAGTTGCGAGGAGTGGCAAAACTCACATATATAGAAGTGCAAAACATATACAAATAATACACATGAGATGGGACACAACATAAGAATGATTGTGTACAGTGAGCTTCTATGGTGTGCAATACAAGACATGAAATGAAAGTGGTCGCAAGAAATGAGTGGCCCCTACAAAGTACGTGTATTTACATGGTATGCGCACACAAAATGTGGCATGGTATATATGTAACGACTGACATGAATGATGCAGGATTCATATGTGCATGGCATAACGCATGCATGATAATGCATGTTCATGATATGGCACACAATGTGAGAGATGCAAAGTGTCATGATGTGTATAATGTCTAGTCTAATAAAGTATGCTAATGTGTGCACACTATGACATGCAGTAGTACATGTATGTAATGTGAGCATACGGATATGTACATGCTATGACACATGGTGAATGCATTATTTTGATTTCATATTATTTTTTTACTATTATTTTATTTTATTTTATTTTTATGTGTCATGGTGGTAATATGTCTATGCGTGTTATGATGCATGTCAATACATACCTTCAGGGACGCATGCCGTATGTACTGGCTATGGTACATGATGGATGCTATGGATGTCATAATGTTATTGTGAGTCGTGACAAGCGCTGCTATATATGTACATGCAGGACAAATACATGTCATGTTCATATTCACAAATTATGATACAAGTAATTTTATATACAGAGTGCACAGGTTCTATTATTGTATGGAAAGAATTATACATGAGACAAAATGCATGTGTTTTATTTACTATTATTACTCATAAAAGAATGTACAAGCACAAATACACACACAAGAAAAGAGTTCCTCCCAACCTTATTTTTATCACACAGGGGGTCGTGCGGGCTCTTTCCCTAGGTAGACTTGATCCATGGGTTAGCAGGTAACCCAATGAGCGCGTACAGTGTGCTGCGAAGCACGAACTCTCATCATTAAAAGCACATGGAGATGAATTTTCGGCTATCGTGTATTTAAACAATTCCAATAAACCAAAACACGCCCCTCAGGGTATGAAAACCTTTAAGGAGTGAACATCTGAATTTATTTGGATTTATTCAATACACAATAACCCACTACACAAACAATGTATTATAGCGCATGCCCCCTAGTGAAAGTATCTATGTCCATTTCATGGGTTTTGATCCAAGGTGGTGTTACTTTAGGCCTACCCAAGCATGGTCCCTGCCGACGGGTCTAGCTCATCACGAGCGTAACGACCGATCGGGTCACCATTTGATATACCATGATAGTACGAGCCTTGGGCTGGTGATTATCCCTAACACTTCCCTACATTAAGTGAACATTTAGTCGTGCTTCGGGAACGCACCGGGGTTGATAGAGGAACCAAACTAACATAATCTAAGACTCTAATGAGATGAAATGCAATTTTGAAAGAAAGCAAAATTTCTAAACTAAAACTTAATTGTAAATTTTAATCAAGGTACTTTCGAATCGAAGTCTCGAATATGTTCCCAGCGGAGTCGCCACTGTGACGCGCGCTAGACTCCGGAAGCCGCCCCTCTGACCGCCCGCTCGAGGGCGATCGGGTCATTTGTGGGTCCGTTGGCAACTTGTAATGAATTGCGAGTGCGTCTATTTTGGGCAATAAGGAGGTTTCATGGAGTCGCCACCCAATAGAACATTGGAAAAGTTTCTCTCGCCTCGGAGAGCCTAAGACTGCGCCTATTATCCATTTTGAGCCAACCAAAGGGGTCTTGGAGGGTAAACCTCTCTCCCAAAGGAGCCTAGAATTAACGTCTAAGTCTCGTGACACAAGAGGTGTCTTAGAGGTCTTAGTTCCAACGAGTGATCGGATAGACCTCTCGCCTCTTTGAGCCCAAAGACAAGAGATGGGTTCGGGACTTCTCATCTATTTATACCTTGATTAATTTTACGATTAGGTTTTGAATTTATTATTTCACTCCCTCTCCACACGATGTGATTTAATTAAAGGCGCAATTATTCACGTATAAACAGAAAAGTAAAAGCGAAATTTAAAATAAAGTATTGAAAAGTAAATTACAATAAAACTAGAGGCGGAATACAACCCACTTATAAAAGGTGCAACGCGTACATAAATCGGGATATTCATTAAGAACAAGGACATTGGTCCTCACATGCATTCATTATGAAATAATTTTGATGTGATGATTTTGGATGGAGAAAATTGAGCCATTGGTCCCATTTTTATTAGGAAATTTCATTTTGATAGAAAACGTTTGTGTGGTGGTTCTTTTAAGTGCGGACGAAAATCTTTTATTATTACAGACCACAAACGAATAAAAAGAAATAATAATAATTACATATTCCAAATAATAAATAATAAATTCATCCTAATTTACCTGTTCCGACCATACTTCTCAGAAGAACCACATGCCTCCCGCATTGCAGTCAAAATAGAAAAATGATATTGTGAATAAGTAAACAATTGAATAAATAAATAAACAAATGAATGATTGAATAAAGTAAATTGGGAAAAATGAATGAGATTGATAATGGATTAAATTAAATGATAAGTAAATGAATAAATAATTAAATAAATAATTGAATGAAATAAATTGAGAATTAATGAATATAAAAGCACAAATGACAATTAAAATGATTAATGCCAATAAAAATAATAATGCTAATAATAATATCATAAAATAATAATGAATAATAAATAAACATAAAATAATGATAGTAATTATGAAAGGATAAAATAATAATTCGATGTAATGATAGTAACATGAACAAAATGATAATAATGATAATAATATACTAATAACAATAATAGCTATAAAATGTATTAGACATAAAATAGTAATATTAATAACAATGAATGATAATAAAAATAATAAAAATAATAAAAATAATATAACAATAATATAGCAAATAATAATAATAATAATAATAATAATAACATAAAATAAATATACATAACATAGATAAAATAATAAAAATATCACACAACAATAATTATCATAATCAACAAGAATACCACTATAATAATTACAATCAATAATAATAATCATAACAATAATATTAATCCAACCATGATAATAGTAATAATAATAATAATAATAATAATAATAATAATAATAATAATGATAAAAATAATAAAATAAATATATAATAATAATACTAATACTAAATAAAATAACATCAATAACAAAAATAACAATATAATACAATAACATTAATAATAAATCAAATAATAATAAATAACATAAAAAATGGAATAATAACTAATAAATAAATAAATATAATAATAATTACAATTAATTAATAATAAACATAAAATACATAATAATAATAATAATAATAATAATAATAAATATGAAATAATAATAATAAAACAGAAAATTAAATAAATAATAATAATAATAATAATAATAATAATAATAATAAAATAAAATAGGGAAAGGGGACTTACCTCGCCGGAGCCTCGCCGGAAGAGAGGTGGTCGACACCACCTATGCCGGAAGGGAGATCGGGACACCGGGAAGCCACCGGAGCTGGTCACTCGCCGGAAAGAGCGTTGCCGTAGCCGGAAAACGTCTTGAAGCGTCCGAGTCTTCTTCTCTCACGCGCCGGCTTCCGGTGGCCGATGGAGGAACGGCGACCACCGATGGTTTCGTCCAGACCTCCTCTCCACGGTGGCGGGGCGCGTGCGGCAATCAGCGGCCATGGCTGGCCGGCGGAGGCAACGCCTCCTTCCCCTCTCTTTTCTTCTTTCTCTTCTTCTCTCCGGCGCCGTTGGTCTCCGTTGGCCCCTGTTCCACCCTCTCTTCTTCTTTCTACTTTCCTCCTATTTCTCTTTGCTCTTGGTCCCTTTTTCCTTGCTCTCTCTCTCTTTTGCTCTCTTTTCTATTTCTTTTCTTCTCCTCCTATGGCCGGCCACCACTGCTCTCAGCTCTCTCTTTCTTTTTCTTTTCTTTTTCTTTCCCTTGGCTTTTTCCTTGTCTTTGTGTTCCCAATCCCAATCCGAAGAGAGCTCCCCTTTTTCCTTCATTCCCTTTCTTTTTATACTCCAAAACTAGGGCAAATTAGGTGCACAATGGTAATTTCCTCCATTTTAATTTCTTAATTAATTTAACTTAATTCAAATAACACACATTAATTAATTTAAACATTACATATTAATTAAACATTACATATTAATTACATTACATATTTTACATCTTAATATAATTAATCTATATATCATATAATTTATCTAATTAATTAAACACTTTACATATTAACTAATTAATCTTTAATCTTTCATGCATTTTAATTATCTAATTAAACTTACAATATTAATAAATTAAATTAACCCAACATTAATAATTAATTTCTAATTTTACCTACCTAATCTATATTATATATATATATATATTTTTTTTCCAGAGGGAATTACTAAGGACCCAAAATCACTTTTTGACATTAAACCCGACTCGGGACCCGGTGTCTACACTTACCTTCAAATCCACTTTTCCAACACCACAATTAACATAAACCACAACCTAGATTCACATTTAACACAATCAAAAACATGCATTATCAAAAATCAAACTCCTCAATAACACAAACCTAGAAATTTACAGCAACATTCATCAAACTTCAATATTTGCTCAAAACTTCAACATTCATGCATCATAATTCAAATCAATTAATTACCTATAATATTAACACTATAATATGCCTCATCAAACATCAATTTTTCAAAAATCACACACAAAAATATGAATCACCCTATGAACATCAAACAATCAAATTCCAAATAAAAATCTCAAACCTGAAATTCCTTAGCTCCAATCTACTTGGTACCACTTCCACACGCCTTCTCCTTTCCCTTGGGATTGCGAGGAGGCTCAACTAGAAATGATACCCAAAAATCATACAAAACACAACCCTATATTAAAAACCCCAAACCAGGAACGAAGAAGAAAAGAAGATGAAGAAGAAGAAATACAACAAAACTTACCAATTGAGGTCAAGAGATGATCAATTTCCACCACTCTTCCTTGGATCCAAGCTAGGGCACTCTTGAGAAGAGAAAAGGAAGAAGGGAGTAGAGAAAAGAGAGAGAAACGGGAAATGAAGAACAACTTCTGCTTTTTTTCCCTTTTTTCTCTTCCTTCTTCTATTTCCTTTCCCAACCCTAGACACATGTCATTTCCTCATTGGTGGAGATTAACCACTCATACCCAACAAGCATGCACTGCATACACACACAAGGCTATCCTCACTAATGCACACCCTACCAACATGTGAGTAAACACACACTAATGCAACCCATACACTCACATCCTACAACTCTACATGCATACACATTATAATAAACCCACAAAACATATATTTTACCCAAAATACCCTTATCGCATACCAAAACACACCCAATGCATACATGCACAAATAGTTCCAACTTTTAGGGGGCAAACGGGGTGTTACAACCTTTTCTTAACAAATTCTTCACTTAAATCACTTGAACTAACAAATTTCATCATCTAAATCTTGGGCTTTGATCTAAGAGAGAGCAAATGGCATTGAAGCAAGAAGGAAAATAAGAAGAGGAGGAAGAGGGGAAGAACGGGAGAACGAGAGAGGGGAGAGCAGATTTTTCTGCCCTCTCTCTCCTTCTCTCTCTTCTTTTATACCTCCTCCAATCTCCTTGCCATATGTTACCATGCCTTTGGTCCAACCTATATATTAATGTCAAATTCTCTTTTCAATCCCTTAATTGTCATGTCCTTAAACATTGACACTTATAACTTACTAATCCTTCACATTGGCCCACTTACTTAATTTTATTATTTCAATCAAGTCCTAATTCCATCTTTCACAATTTTACAATTGGCCGCACTTGCCAAAACTTTTACATTAATTCATAAACTGTCCATTCAATACACCCAACACAACAACTTTCATGACTTTGGTCACCACTTATCCTCAATATGCCCAAATCCTTCTAGGATACATTTCGGGTTGTTACAATTCTTCCCTCCTAAAAGAATTTCGTTCTCGAAATTCACTTATATTAGAAAAATCCGAAGACTATACTTGTAACATCATTATACCCTATACGTATACTGCCGACTTAGCAATACTGTGCAATTACCATGATCAATTAGAAGTCACTTACCTATGAAGTTATGGGTCAATTTTTTCCCTACATTTGATATTAATTCACTATGTCAAATATCTATAAGGCACTTATTCACTTCATATACCACTTAAACAAATACACTGAATTACTTAGCTACCGATTGACCTATAACTGACTTACTTACTATTCATTTGGTATAAATTTCGGCAATATGACGGCTTATAAATTGCACTACCCAAACCTGCAAATTTGAAAATCCACAGTCCCGGCAAGGGCACAACAATAATATCAACCAATAACCATATAAATCCCATCCGCCATGCATCACACAGTCATGATAAAATCCTCACAGATAATATACGTATAATAACATTACATGCCCATATTCAAAACTAGTTTAAGTATATACATGCCACAAAATATCCATTACACATACAAAACATAATTGACTTCTGCTCCCTTTTGCTTGCTCCACAAAACTGAGGTATGTTGCTCCAGTCCCAAAGCGTACCTACACGCAGTCAAAAACAACTACGTGCTGAGTATTAGAATGCCCAATGGTGGTTACCAATCTATAAATTTCCTAACTAATTCTATTTAATTAACATAATGTAAATGCTTCTTTTTAGTATTTTCACTAATTATTATTTCTAATTCACTTAATTAACCATATTATTATTTATACATTCACTTGATTAATTATATATATGAGATTTTCACTAATTTCCTTAATTTCCATTAATTACACTTTAATCACTATTTTTTTCACTTAACTCCATTTATATCCCTAACTTTTTCATTAATTCCATTTACGTCCTCACCTTTTCATTATTTACAATTATCTTTTCATTATTACACTAATACCACTTATATCCCATCTTTTACTTTAATTACACTTATGTCCTCAATTTTACACATAGTTACCAAAATACCCTTATTTGTTCAATATTTACACTATTAACGTTATTTATTTCCTTTTTTCACTTTTACCCTTATTTAACTTACTAAATGACTATTTTACCCTTTTTACATCAAATTTTCACTATTTAACTTACAACTTAGCCAAATTACACTTTAGTCCCAATTTTATCACTTTTACATTGTTTCACCATTTTAGCACCATATATTACCAAAATTACCATTTTACCATTCCACTTACACTTTTAATTTAATTTCACCATTATTTACCAACTTTCTATAAAATTACCGTTTTACCCCTAAACTTTCTATTTATTTCAATTTAGTCTGTTTTCACTTATTTTCACCAATTTTACTATTTTAATCATTTTTATCACATATTTACCAGCATACCCCTAGCATGGACCTGGTAGAAAATCTATTAATCGGATATACAGGATATGGGCCCCACAGACCCATTTCACTATAAAATGGTCCCAACAGGACCATTATCACTGCACTGCACTATATTATACATTGAAATTCACTGTACATTGTGATAAGCTCTCATTGGCTTATCGATAGTGAGTCGCCATGACTCATACCGCGGTGTGAAATTCCTATGGCTAGCCAATTATATCCTGGACTAGATTTTTACTACCAAACAACTACTAAGGGTAATATTTTCTCAAAATTCATATGATTATCACATTATGTCAATATGCATAATTTACCATACATCTTATTTTCACATACCACTTTGCATACACACTTATTTATCAATATATAATCACTTTATGCCATTACATTACATATATCATCAAAATACACATAAATAACCATAAATATACCATTCGGCCAAGAGTTCTATTTTTCATATCATGCACTATAATATAGTTTAATCACTTTATCACCTTAATTACATATTAAACATACCCTGTATAGCAATTAGATGCCATAAATCACTTTAGAATTCAATAGTTTCCTTAATGTTCAATTCGGCCACACTTAGGTTTTTCATACCACTTTGATTTAATTTTAGCTATCCATGTTTATACACTATATTAATCCTACTAATCATGAATATTAAGTTATATTTAATTAATCACTTCATTATCTTATACCTACTCTTAAACATAACCTAAAAATTAACACAAATATTAGGAAAAGTGTAGATTTAGTAACCATAAACCTCTTTTCCAAGCTTTAAAGCACTCTAGGATTGCTTCTCCTTCCCTTTAGCTTGAGAAAGTTCCTCCTCTCTTGAAGAACCTACCTTGGCCGAATATAAACCTACCCATAACATCAAAATCAAGCTTCCACTGTAAAATCTAACATCATAAATGTGTTCTACAGCCCCAAAAACCCCTATAGGGACCAATAAACTCAATTAAAAACTCCTAAATCATAAACCCAAAAACTTACCCTAACCTTTGCTCTCTTGATTTTTCCACTTTCCAGTGCTCAAATTGGACTCCAATTGCTTCAATATGATAATATAGGGGCTGAATATTTTCTATGAGGTGAAAATTTGGGTAAATATTGAGGGAAAATTGAAGAAAAATGGAGGAGAAAGGAGGAGAAAAAGTTCAGCCTTGAACAGAGGAGAAGAGACTGACTTTGGCTGGATTTCTCTAGAGGAGTCCAGCTTGGAATCCAACCATTTCTCCCCCTATTTACCCGTTTAATGAACCAAATTGGTCCAACCGAGGTGGTTCAACCGATTTAAACCAAAATTTTAATTTTTCGGTTCATTTACACTTTTCCAAAGCATCTATATGTTCCCCTCATTATTTTCACTTCTAACTTATACCATTGTTCTTAAAACATCAAAAATAGGTTCCCTACAAATTTTTAGCTCAATCGGAGTCCATTTGGGCACCGATTCACTTAAACCAGTTTGATTCGATTAATTTTTCTTTTGCCATAAAATGCAACTCTAAAGATGTCAAAATTCACAGATAACACTCCCTATAACACCCCAATTTGACCCTAGTAGTTTTGGTAATGTTTGGCCAGGTGATAAGAGTTTTGAGTTGGGATTTTGTCATGTGGCATCGTAGGAGTTTGACATATAGTAGCTTGAGAGTGTGACACTTGGCAAGAGACTTATTTGTTTTGCCTAAATTAGTGTGACAAGTGGCATGGCAGGGAAGAGACACTTGGCTTGGCTATAGTTAATTGATGAATTAATAGTAATTAGTGGCATTAATGAAGTTGGTTGGCTTTTATGGAAAGTCTTTGGTTGTGGATGAGGGTTGACCGGCTGCCCTTTGTTCCTCTTCAGTTTTTCTTTGTTTTTGGCATTTATTCTTTTTGCTTTTCTTGGTTTTCTGCCGTGCTCCCTCTCTTGTTCTTTCTTTTGTTTCTTTTCTTCTTCTTTTGGTCCGCTCTTCAAGTGAGTTACTTGGGTTAGTTGAAGAGAGAGTTATGAAGGGTAGAGTTGATCCTTGAGAAGGTTAGTTTAATTAGTTATCCGATCCGACCTCCTTTTTCTTTCTATATTTGTGTTTTTGATTCAAAGTTAAGAGTATTGGATTAAGTTTTTTCTTGGTTAGTTGTGCATGAAAGCTGTGGATAAGAGCCTGGACAAGGGAAAGGAGAAGCTCGAAACTGATTAGAGAGACGTGATCGAGCTATTCCAAGGTCGGGATCGTATGTGATTTTAACTTTCGTTCATTTTGATTTCTTGCTATGGTTTCATGATATATGTGTATATATGTTTATGATATATGTGTATATATGTTTATGAGTATGTGACTTGATCATTTGAGTGTGTGTTAATGATGTTTGATGGGTTACTATATAGTTGTGATGATAAAGTTTGGTTTTAGCAAATTCTGCTCATTTTTCATCTGACCTCTGTGAAATATTTTTGCCATAAGTAGAGTTTTGGACTCTAAATTGAGTGATTGTTGAGCCTTTAGAACCATGACTTCCATTCCTATAAAATTCTCAAAAATGACCTTGAGCAAATTCTTGCTCTAGGACCCTGAAAGTTTACCAAAACTAGTGTTCTATTTGGGTCGGGTTACTAGAACAGTATGGGTTGTTTAATTCATATATAAAGTTATAGATATCCAATTGATCTGAGACTTGTCCCATTTGAAAGTTAACATCCTAGGGAACAATTTCTAAGAGAGAGTTTTGCCAAAACATGTCTTTAACTATGAGGAAAATGCAGTACAAGTTTGGACCTAAAGTCTATCCAGAGTTTGCCTTGTGTTTTGAGGTATAATAGGTTTACATGGCAGTAAGGCTTATCCATACTGCTGTGTAACTAGGTTTACATGGCGGTAAGACAAGGACACACTGCCGTGTAACTTGCCTCTATCCCTTTTAATTGTTAGCTTCATTACACGGTGGGAAGGGCTCTCCTTACCCTCGTGTGGGGTAGCTTACACGGCGGTAAGACTTACCCATACCGCCGTGTAACTCCCTTCTGTTTTGAGATTTTGGTTTTAAAATGTTACATGGCTTTGAGGGATTTGCATGCTACTGTGCAAGTCCTGTTTTCTCCCAATTGTTTCTTTGAATTTCTTGCATGATTCTTGTACTTAATCACTTTTGAATATGCATTTGTTTAATCCTTTCGTGGTTATACAAGTTATATATCCGTGATAAAAAGGTCTATACATGATTTATATGTTTATGCAATGAATTAATAATAAGTATACTTGAATAAGTGACTATGGATGGTGTTATGTTCCGAATGTGTGAGTTGAGCCTGAATGGTCGGAGTAGTGGATAGATAAGCATGCTTATAAAGGGTTAGAGGCGGCTGCAACAGTGACCTTAATTGTGTCTACTTGATGAATACCTAATGTATTCAATACAATTGAGTAGTTCTCTAGAGTTTATACAATACCCACAGTACCCGTATCCACCGTTATTGAGAATTCAGGCTAATGTATATTTTTTGTAATGTTCAAGAGGTGAAGTAGAGAATTGTATATGTATAGGAATATAGTATAACATGTTACTGATATTGTTTGCCATTTATGAATGTTTGCATATGACTGAGTTAAAGCATGATGGCGTTTGATTACAAGATTGTGTACATGATTATTTGTATATGACACGACTATCAATATGCCTGTGTTATATCTGTGATTTCGTTCAAAGTCTTTTGCTTCTGTTTATCCCCACTAAGCATTATTGCTTGCCATGGGTGTTTTTCCCATGTAGGTTTTCAGGATGCAATTAGAGAGTTTGCATCTGTAGGTCTTGGCCACTAGGAGCTTGATAAAGATCTTTTTGTACTAGATAGAGTTTCTGATGTTTTGAGTAACATCATTATGTATATAGTATCTTAGTGTATATGTTAACTGTTTTGCATATGTACTAAAAGTGAATATGTAATAAGTATAAAACTTTGTTAACATGTACAGCTTATATATATATATATGATATAAGAGCAGTTTGTTGGGCCTAAGTTATTCTATTTATTTACTGTTATCACTTACGCCTTTATGTATGCATGTGTACGAGTGTGTGTGTGTTAGAGTTTGCGTAGCGCCCTGATATTCCTTCCCGGGGGTATGGGGGTATTAAATCTAGTGGTATATAAAGCTTGGAAAAGAGGTTTGGTAACCACAAACCTCTTTTCCAAGCTTTAAAGCACTCTAGGATTGCTTCTCCTTCCTTTAGCTTGAGAAAGTTCCTCCTCTCTTAAAGAACCTACCATGGCCGAATATAAACATACCCATAACATCAAAATTAAGCTTCCAATGCAAAATATAACATCATAAATGTGTTCCACAGTCCCAAAAAACCCTATAGGGACCAATAAACTCAATTAAAAACTCCTAAATCATAAACCCAAAAACTTACCCTACCCTTTGCTCTCTTACCCTAACCTTTGCTCTCTTGATTTTTCCACTTTCCAGTGCTCAAATTGGACTCTAATTGCTTCAATATGATAATAGAGGGGCTGAATATTATCTATGAGGTGAAAATTTGGGGAAAGATTGAGGGAAAATTGAAGAAAAATGGAGGAGAAAGGAGGAGAAGAAGTTCGGCCTTAAAGAGAGGAGAAGAGACCAACTTTGGCTGGATTTATCTAGAGGAATCCAGCCATTTCTCCCCTTATATACCCCTCTAATGAATCAAACCAGTCCAACCGAGGTGGTCCAACCGATTTAAACTAAAATTTCGATTTTTCGGTTCATTTACACTTTTCCAAAGAACCTATATGTTTCCCTCATTATTTTAAATTATAACTAATTCCATTGTTCTTAAAACATCAAAAATAGTTTCTATGCAAATTTTTAGCTCAATCAGAGTCCATTTGGGCACTGGTTCACTTAAATTGGTTCGATTCGATCAATTTTTCTTCTGCCGTAAAATACAAGTCTAAAAGTGTAAAAATTCACAGATAACACTCTCACTGTCTTATTATACACACTTAACATCCATTAGGCCATTTTAACCATTAATAACCCCTTGGTCAAACCCCAGTTCAAATTGAACCGAACTAGAGGCCAACTTCAGAATGACTTTCGGAGGTCAATTTAACTCCGTTTTCAGCTCAAAATTCACCAATAGACTCCTAATGACGCACAAATAATTTTTGCAAAATTAAAATTGTTCGGGGGTCGGACAACTGGGTTTGCTGTATAGCCACCCCAGTGTCACCAGTCCCGAAATCACTATACTTTTAACACACTTATCACTAAACTTTAACACTGGTAAACTCACTCCCTATATTGTTCGGCACTGCAATTATTATGATAACACTAAAATTATGGAATGACACTTCTAGACCGGTATTTGGGTCATTACAATACTCCCATTCACTATTGTTCTCACTGATCATTCCCATTCACTATCGTTCTCACTAATCATTTCTATATCATCGTATAACACCTACGTTCTACACTTATAACACATACCTTTCACTTATTCCAATACACTTTTACTTTTAACATACTTACTTGCTATTACTTATTCTCATCACTATACTCTCAAACCCCTTCTTTTTAATCGGGATGACTATACAAATCATAACTTTTTCTTGTCCATAACTAAACTCAAACTCGTAAAATTGACTTAAATAAACCTCATACTTATCTTCTCATTCTCTTACGTCCAAATTGATCATATTCATTAGAACAATCATTACTTTCACCACCAATCAGAAACCAAAGCACATACACCTCATATACAAACCATTTAACTTACAACATTTTACTACACGATTCCTTAATACTTCAAAACCATCCGGCACACATGCTACTTTCTTTACTAATAATACTCATATCTTACTCCCAAAATCTTTTCAAATTCATTTATGCAAGGTTCCAGAATACTCTTTCTACTCAACTCATACTATATACACAATACATTTTCCTTAACAACTACTATGCTCTTAAATCACACACTTAATCTTAATATCACATACTCAATGTAAACCCTGTCAGCTTTCTCTCCATCAAAACACATGCACAAATGCTTCTCATGTGTGATCAAGGGCTGATGATGCTATGAGGATGTGATGGTTCATGTATGCAATATGATGCAGAAATGCAATTGATGCTATAATAATGTACTTTTCCCATCCCCATGGTTCAGTATGCTTATATTCAAATAATTTCCTGGAGATAGCTAACAGGCATATAGAGCATCACCATAATCTTACAAAATCCAAATACTCCTCCAATTCAAACACCAAATATCTATTCCCATAAGATAACCATTTATAAAAACACTTCAAGGAATTCTACAAAACCTTCTCCTTAAACCATCTACTATCCTATAGAATCCTAACAGAAACTCTGATAACGCATCTAACAAACACATTCCAAAGCGCGCACACACATAACAATTCAAGGTAGGTAGATCGTGACTGTCACACCCCATTTGCCCCCTAGTAGAATGAGCCTGTCTGTCCGTCTGTCTGTCTGTCTGTAGGTGTAAGCATTCGCATGTGTTCAGCATTTCATAAGGGTAGTTTAGTAAAATGTATGTTTTTGGGTTTTATTATTATGGGGGTACATACATGGCATTAGTGTGTTTATTAAGTGAGAAATACTTGGGTGTGTGTGTTTATGCCATTGTAGGGTACTTTAATTATAAGTGCATTAGGTGTGTGTGATGTATGTGGAATTTAAGTGTGAGTGGTTAACTACACCAATAAGAAATGGACACTTATTTAGGGTAAAGAAAAGGAAAAGAAAAAGGAAGGAATGGAAAGGAACTTACAGATTTACGTTTCTTTCTTTACTCACTTTCTTCTTCTTCATTTTCTTTATCCCAAGTACTGTGTTGAGGGTTCAAGCTTTTATTGGTGAAGTTAATCTCTCTTGGCATTCCCTAGCTTGGTGAGTGCATATCCTTGTCTTTATCTTGCTGTAATTCTTCATCTTCTTCTTTAGGTTGAGTTTTAATTTAGGGTTGCATGTTGATGTTCATTACTGTGTTTGTGTTCTAGCTGAGGCTCCACGCGATCCCAAAGGCAAAGAGGTTGCTGGGAGCAGTGGGACTAAGTGTTAGAAGCTTAGAATCCAGGTTTGGGAATGTTTATTTGTGAAATTGTGTGATTTTGAATTCACTGTAGAATTCTAGGGTTTATGTTCTTGTAAGTTTGAATGCATATGTTCTTGATTTGATTTGATTAATTAATTGATGAATTGAGTTGTTTAATTGTTGCCTATGTTGTTTGAGATGATTTCTGGAAGATAAAAACAGGTTTGTATGGTTTTTAACCAAATTGGGATTGAAATTCTTTGTTCTGGAAATTCTGGAAATTCTGGAAAATCGATGTACTGTTGTAGTTCTCTCTGTCGCGTGACTCGCTACGAAGGAAGGCAAGTCACGAGACGTGACCTTCGGTCACGTCGTGACCTGCCTGCTGAGAAGCCAGTCGCGTGACCAGCTGAAGAATAAGCAAGTCACGGGACGTGATCCTCGGTCACGTCGTGCGACCTGCAAAGGCGATGCGTGATCTGCGAGATCACGCAACGTGATCTGCGAGAGAGTAGCACGTCACGTGACGTGACGTCCAGTCACGCCGTGACCTGCGAGGGCGTTGCGTGATTTGCGAAGATCACGCAACGTGACCAGCGAGGAACAAGCAAGTCACGTCGCGTGACCTGCCTGTTGGGAAGGCCAGTCACGCCTCGTGACCAGCCAATCTCGCCCGTTTCTCCGTTCAGCTCGTTTTTCTGAAATTTCCTAGTTTTTAACTCAGAAATGAATCTGGTATTTCTTCTAAATGGACTTTACTGTTGTATGATGCATGTCTTACTGTTTGATGCTTTGATATGCGTGATACCATGATTTTCTGATGAATTACATTCCGTACTCTGAAATGTGATTTGAATGTCGCATAACCTGCTAGAGTCGAGTAAGTGGATAGTTAGGCATGCCTAATAGAGTCTTTTAGCTGCAGCCCTCAGTTCAGTTTGGACCCCGATCAGGTCCCCGTCTGGTTCCTCGCGAACCCCTCAGTAATAGGATCTTGTTTAAGGTCCCCTCAGTATATAAATAATATGTTTTGATAAATAAAATAACATTTGACTTGTACCTGTGAGGTACCCTCAGTATTCGATTCGTACCCGTAAGGTACCTTCAGTATACTCGTTATCCACTATCTAGAGTCAGCAGGCATTTTTAAATGTTAATGGAATTGTTCTGATCTGAACTGGCTATGAATGGATTATCTGAATGAGTTTATTTAAGAAATGCATGTTGGATTATTCGGGTATGGATATGAACTAGTGATAGTGAATGTTTGACCTTTAAATATGAACATGCTTATAGCGACTCTGTTATGACCTTTGTATAATGCCATTGTGTATGTGATCTGCTTTGACGACCATTGTGAATGGCCGTCCATAATTTATGTGTGTTTCCCCACTAAGCGTTTATCGCTTAGCACGGTGTTTTACCCGTGCAGGTGCGGAAGGAGTTTTGCTTTGAGAGAGTCGCCGTCATCAAGCCAGCACAGAAGGGTTTTAGTGTAGGCTTAGTTTTGTATCAGTGATGATTCTTTTTGTATAGAACTCTCTGTATCAGTTTTGTATCAGCTTTCGCTTTTGTAATTACATTTTGAGTTTTGTAATATTATTTTTGTATCAGCTTGCTGATCAGAACATTATTGTAATAGTTTATTATAGTAATGCATGATCAGCCTGTGCTTTCTTTTTTCTGTAAAGGTTTTAATTATTCTGTATTTCTGAATGTATGTTATGAATAAATATATGTTTTACTTTGTATTTGCTTGGTGGCACCTTTACTCATACGGCTTCTCACTCCTTCTCGGATGGGATCGCCTACGTATGGGAAGGGGGTGTTACAGTGACCTACGGAGCCAACACTTAACTAAACACTTTATCTAATCAGGAAGTTCCCATTCCCAACACAAACCTAAAGGACAAGGTAATCCGCTTTGGCCAACGCTAAACTATACAGACACACTTCGAAACACCCAGTTAACTAGAACCGACTAAACCGGTGCTCTGATACCACTAAATGTAACACCCCAACTCCCACACATAGCATACTGAGGGAAAATGAAGACAGAGTGCTATGGTGAGTGGAGGGTGCTACCGGACAAAAACGCTCACTAAGCAAAAATAGAAAACAGAATGATAAAATTTCTAAAATCAGAACCTCAACGGCATCTACATCCCAAACTTATGAAGCTAGCACATTACTATTCACACTAACATATTACATCTCAACTCAAAAGCCACAAAAGTAAAACTTAATTACAACTCGAAAATCAATAACACTTCTATAAAACTTCTACCAACTTGTTGGCCAAAGTCACAGCGGACCGCACGAACTAACTTCAATCTCCTAACCTTCATAGAGAAACACCCGTGCTAAGCGATAACGCTTAGTGGGGCTAAACAAATAATAACCAGCCACTCACAATGGTTGTTAAATACAAACACATGTATAAGCAGTATATATACATAAGCATAAAGGGATTCCGGCTAAAGTTATCACGAATTCATATCATTATTCTCATACGAAACTTAAGCAATTTCACGCGCATATGCATTTTATAGACCATAAGCAGAAATACTTTATTACTCTTTAACCACGAATACATTATATGTCTTTATCATTTGTCTAAATCACTTAATTAACCATATTAATAGTTATGCCTCATAGGTTACCAAAAATACATTTTACTTGTTAGAAAATATTGAGTCTTATCAAATGCCACTATTACGAATATTTCCAAAATTATGCCGATTACAATATCGTTACTTAAGTCAAAACATTTCATTTTCCACAGCTAAGCAAAAACACTTAAATCTTCAAATTTGGCTCGTACTTGAAATAAATATTTCAAGCTTCCTATGTATCCCTATGATTGGGGAATCAGAATCACGTAGTTCAACAGAAAACCATTAAATACACATATTCCAGAATTAATCCTAACTCATTCTATAATTCCAGTTATTTACATCATGCTTACCACTCTATTTTCCTTACTTACTAATCGACACATAATTACTGTATTCATTACAAACCAACAAATAATGCATATAAATTCCTTACCACCATACTTACATTAGTTACCAGGTTAAAGTCCAGAAGGTAGATAACATATAACATACCTGTATTCTCATTTTACACATATAAATGAATATATTCATGAAATCCATTTTACTGAATAATTGACTATAGCAAATACATATATCAATTACTTTAATAATTCTCTATAAAGGTTTCACCTAGTTAGACATACTCGTAACTTTTGAATAGATTAATAACAAGCATTTCTACATACGAATTCTTATACAATCAGTATTCATTCATACATGCTTATTAGAATAAACATTATTTGCTACATCTCTTTCTATTAACGATCATAGGCTTAATATATAAACACACATTCGCATATACGGGTCCATAAAGGATCCAGAACATATAAGTGCGTAAAGCACAAGCTCAAAGGATATATATATATATATATATATATATATATATATATATATATATATATATATATCAACAAACACATTCAATGCTTATTCACATGTCTTCTACAATTCATCAAAGAACTTATCACTTTATTCACATTCTTTCATTCTTTTAATTGCCTGCAAAGTCCAGGGGGTGGATAAACTAGTAAACATAATATATTAGGGCACCCGAGGGTACAATCGAAAAGCAACATCTTTATTTTCTCGTCAAAAATATTTTTACATTGGGGGATCTTAAACAAGATCCATACACATTGAGGATCACGAGGATCCAAACAGGGACCTGATCAGGGTACAGAACAGAGGGGCTGTAACTATCAGAACTCTACAAGCATGCCTATCTATCCATAGACTAACTCACGCAGGCTAAATACGCATATGTTTCCATTAAAATTCTTATAACATTCCTTTATTTTCATATAGGCACAAGCATTCATATACTTGCATATCATTAGCACTAATCACACTTATCATATTCCAAAACTAATCATGTATTCTTTTTTAGGTTATAAATTCATATGAACATAATAAACATATTCATGTTATTAGGTATCGTGCACTCATTTATACTTAAC
Organism: Excoecaria cochinchinensis; assembly: GCA_947683425.1. Classification (NCBI taxonomy): domain Eukaryota; kingdom Viridiplantae; phylum Streptophyta; class Magnoliopsida; order Malpighiales; family Euphorbiaceae; genus Excoecaria; species Excoecaria cochinchinensis. Next base: position 824,008 of record CANTUQ010000175.1, on the reverse strand, counting down.
AAATTAGTTTACATTTCCTTACACATATACATTCATAAAATAATAATGGTAGATAACATTCTCATATTTCAATTATTACCATGCATAGGAACATTTGAATAAATAATGGTTTAAGTCACATATGCATAACACAAGTGAGAAACAATGCAAATAGGAATTTACAAAAACATTTTGAGGAAAGGAGGACTGTCGTGCTCGCGACACTAGCCAAGTTTGCCCTGCAGGAAAGGAGGCTGTCACGAGTCGTGCTCAATGTCACGACTCGTGACGGTAGCTTACTGTCACGACTCGTGACTTTTTGTAACACCCCCTTCTTATACATAGGAGAACCCATCCGCAAGGGAGTGAGAAGCCGTATGAGTAGGGTATCACCAAGCAAAATGATACGATAGCATTCATACACATAATATAAACATACATATATACAACGAAAATTAAACTTTAAAACTAAACTGAACATTCATTCATAGATGGAATAATAATATTCAATACATAACTGTTCTGATACCAACATAATTACAACTTTCAGAGTTACAAAGCAGAAGCTAAACAAAAGACCAAATACAATGAGAGTTCACTATTACAAAAGAATCATAATACAAAAAGAAGCTAAGTCCTATCAACAATCCCACTATGTTGGCTTGACTTGCGGTGACTCTCCCAAAAGCTATACACCTTCTGCACCTGCACGGATCCTTCTGCACTTGCACGGATGAAACACCCGTGCTAAGCAATAACGTTTAGTGGGAAAACAAACAACAATAATATGGACGGCCATTCACAATGGTCATCAAGAAAAAACACATACTCAAAAGCATATGCTAATAATCATATGAGCTATAATCATATTCGAATCATATACATAACCATTCAAAGGTTCATAATCACATTTTTATATATTAACTGATCCATATGCTCAAAAATAGAGTCATTCAAATTCACATACTTATAATCATAATCATTCAGATTCACATTCTCATAACACAACATAGTATAACACCTGCTGACTCATAGTAGTGGATACCGAGTGAACGCATGGCGGTACCTTAAGGGTAAGAATCAGAAAACAATATCACATTTTCTCATTTCAAAACACTTTATAAAGGGGATTTTAAACAAGATCCAAACACATTGAGGTTCGCGAGAAACCAAACAGGAACCTGATCAGGGTCCAAAACAGAACTAATGGCTGCAACTACTGAACTCTATTAGGCAAGCCTAACTATCTGTCATTTTGTCTCTAGCAGGTCATGCATAATCCATCAAATCACATCTATAGAATTCATATAACTAGCCATGCATAATACATCCAATTATACTCATATAATTCATAAAATAGTCCAAGTATATATCTAAAAGCATCACAAGTCCAGAAAATAAACATCGAAAATCACAAAAGAAAACACAATTTTGAAGCCAGGGGTGTCGCGCTCGCAACAGAGGCATAACCTGCCCCCTTTCGCGATCACGGCAATCTTCACACTCGCGCGGAGATAGAAACACATCTCACTTCGCGCTCGCAACAGTGAGCGGCCAATAAAGGCTGTCGCGCTCGTGCGCAGGCACGTGCTCACGATAGGGGACTGCCCAATCTGCTCGGCACCCGAGCACTCTATCGCGCTCACGATTGAGAGCTCTCGCTGCGACCGCTCGGCAGCCCAATTTTGCTCGGCCACACAAATCCGATCAGCCTCGCAAATCCACTTGGCCTCACACAAGGGATGAATTCACTGAGCTCTGTCCCGACCTCGCGATAGAGTCGTGATTTGCAGCTCTTGCATGAATTTCTGCAGAATTCACACTTCCAAAACACCCAAGCCTCCAATCTCAAACACAAAACAACCCAAACTTCATCTTACCTCAAATAAACCTTCCCATCATCAAATATAACATAAATCACAAATTTTACAACAATTAACACAATCAAAATCATGGATTAACATAATCAAACCCTCAAGAACAACAAACCCAGAAAATTTCAGCAAAATTCATCAAACTTAGAAATTTGTCCAACACTTCAACATTCATGCTTAGCAACTTGAATCAAACCAAAATCCACATTCAATTACATCCCAAACCTAAAATTCCTATGCTCCTAATGGCAAACTCCGCTCCCACTCGCCTTCTCTTTCCCCTTAAGATCTCGAGTAGGCACTTCTAAACCCAGAAAACCCAAGAATCTTAGAAACACAAAAATCTCAAATTAAGAACACATGCAATCAAATCAAAAGAAGAAGATGAAGAAGAAGAGAAACCCAACTAACAACTTACCAATCAAAGCTTAGGGAATGATCAATTTCCACCAACAGCACTTGGATCCAAGCTTAGGGCACAATTGAAGAGGAAAAAAGGAAGAAGAAGTAAAGAGGAGGGAACGGGAAAGAGGCAACAAATGGCTATCCCCTTTTTCTCTCTCCTTCTATTTATACCTCCTTCCTAAAGCCCTAGCCACATGTCACCCTAGGATTGGTGGATCTTGCTCACTCACACCCTACACTCATGCAATACACCTCACACAAGACCAACCCACACTAATTCACACACTACTCCCTTATGAGCATGCACACACTAGTAAGACCCATAAACACACATTCTAATACAATATATGCACCCACACTATAATAAAGCCCACAAAACATGCATATTACCCAAAATACCCTTAGCACATGCCAAAACTCTCACACATGCACACAAACACATGGCTTCACACATGGCTCAAACTACTAGGGGGAGAACGGGGTGTGACAACTCTCCCCTACTAACAAGAATTTCGTCCTCGAAATTCTCACCTAAACTGAACAACTGCGGGTACTGAATCCTCATCATTGCCTTTGGTTCCCAAGTCGCTTCCTCGACTCCATGATGTTGCCAAAGAACCTTGATTAGAGGAACTTGTTTACTTCTCAATTGCCTTACTTCCCGAGCTATAATGGCTTTCGGTTCCTCATCATAAGAATAATCTGGCTGAATCCGAACATCCTGAACCGATAACACATGCGATGGATCCGATCTATACCGACAAAACATGGAGACATGGAAAACATCATGCATCCTAGCCAACTCCATTGATAAAGCCAACTTATAGGCTACCAGACCAACTTTCTCCAACACCTCGAAAGGCCCAATGAACCGAGGACTAAGTTTACCTTTCTTATCAAACCGCAATACTTTCCTCCAATGTGAAACCTTAAGGAAAACTTTGTCCCCGACCTTAAACCGGATATCCTTTCTCTTCAGATTGGCGTAGGATCTCTGTCTATCCTTAGCCACTTTTAGATTCGACTGCGCAACTCTAATCTTCTCTTCTGTATCCCTAATCATCTTTGGCCTAACAAAAAATCGCTCGGTTAACTCTGTCCAACAAACCAGAGTCCTACATGCTCAGCTATATAAAGCTTCAAATGGTGACATCCCAATGCTCGACTGATAACTGTTGTTGTAGGCAAACTCCATAAGCCGTACATACTTATCCCAACTACCAGAAAAATCCAAAGCACAAGCTCTAAGCATATCCTCCAAAATCTGGATAACCCGCTCGGACTGACCGTCTATCTAAGGATGAAATGCTGTGCTGAAATTCAACCTGGTACCTAAGGCTCGCTGCAACTCTTTCCAAAACTTAGATGTGAACCTTGGATCCCGATCTGACACTATGGACAATGGCACTCCATGCAGTCGAACTACCTCATCCACATAAATGCTGGCTAACTTATCCATAGAATAATCCACTCTAACCGGTAGAAAATGAGCTAACTTCGTAACCCGATCCACAATAACCCAAACCAAATCATGCTTCCTCTGAGTCACTGGAAAACCGAACACGAAATCCATGGCAATATCATCCCTTTTCCACATAGGAACAGATAAAGGAGTGAGCAATCCCGAAGGGACTTGATGCTCAGCCTTTACCTACTGACAAGTCAAACACTTTGCCACGAAATCCACAATATCTCTCTTCATCCCAGACCACCAGTAGAACTGCTTCATATCCCGATACATTTTCTCACTACTAGGATGCATAGTAAATACCGCAGTATGCGCCTCATTCAAAAGCTTCCTCCTTAACTCATCACTCTCGGGCACACACAACCGGTTCTTTTACATAAGTACCCCATCCAAAACCAAGAACTCAGACTGCTTACCACATCGGACCTCTTGGAAAACCCGTTGCAATCTCAAATCATCCTTCTGAGCATCCACAATTGACTGTCTCAAAGTCGGCTTCACTCTCAATTGGGCAACTAAAGCCCTATCTGAATCAAATCTCCATTTGAACTGCCTCAAGAACAAATCCAAAACCGTCTTTCTACTCAATTAGCTTTTCTCGGATGGTAATCCACCATGCAGTCATAGTCCTTGAATAACTCCAACCATCGGCGTTGTCTCATGTTCAACTCCTTCTGCGTGGGGAGATACTTCAAACTCTTATGATCCGTAAAAATCCTACACTTTTCCCCATACAGATAATGCCGCTAAATCTTTAAAGCAAAGATCACAGCTGCCAATTCTAAATCATGCATCGGATAGTTCTTCTCATGAGGCTTCAACTGACGAGACGCATAAGCCACAACTTTACCCTCTTGCATCAATACACATCCGAGCCCAACTCCCAAAGCGTTACTGTACATTACAAACTCTTTACCCGAGATGGGCTGAGTAAGTACAGGAGCTTCAGCTAACAAGCTCTTCAACTTCTCAAAGCATGCTTGACACTTATCTATCCACTCAAATCTGACTCCTTTCCTCAATAATATGGTCATAGGAGTAGCAATGACTGAAAAATCCTTTACAAACCGACGGTAGTAGCCTGCCAAACTAAGAAAAATTCTCACCTCAGGAACATTCCTAGGCACTTTCCAATCTACAATCGCCTCAATCTTCGTTGGATCCACTTGAATACCCTTAGCTGACACAATGTGTCCCAGGAAAGACACCTCTCGAAGCTAGAAATCACACTTACTAAGCTTCGCAAACAAACGGTGCTCCCTCAACACTTGCAACACTGACCGAAGATGCTCTTGATGTTCACTCTCATCCTTCGAGTAAACCAAAATATCATCAATGAACACTACTACAAATCGATCAAGATATGGTCAAATTACTCGGTTCATCAAATCCATAAAAGTCGCAAGTGCATTGGTCAAACCAAATGGCATCACAAGGAACTCATAGTGGCCATACCGTGTCCGAAATGCATTCTTAACCACATCCGCGTCCTTAACTCAAAGCTGATAATAACCCAACCAAAGATCAATCTTAGAGAAAACAACTGCACCTCTGAGCTGATTAAATAAATCCTCGATTCTAGGCAAATGATACTTGTTCTTCACTGTGATCTTATTAATTTTCCTGTAGTCGATACACATCCTCAAAGTACCATCTTTCTTCTTGACAAACAACACCGGAGCTCCCCATGGAGATATGCTGGGTCGAATAAACCCCTTATCCAATAAATCTTGTAGCTGAGTCTTAAGTTCCCTCAACTCTACAGGAGCCATCCGAGAAGGTGCTTTCGAAATGGGCGAAGTACCCGACATTATCTCTATGGACAACTCCACTTATCTCTCAGGAGGTAACCCAGGCAACTCACCAGGAAAAACATCACTAAACTCTCTAACAACTGGGATATCCTCAATCTCAACTTGATCATGCTTAGAATCTAATACCACTGCTAAAAATGCCTCACAGCCTTTCCTCATAAATCTCTTAGCTTGCATAGCAGAAATCACATTACTTAAGGAACTCGAACCCAAAACTTTCACCACAACAGAAGACTGATCTTTACTACGTAACACAACCACTTTCCTATGACAATTAACTACCGCCCGGTGCTTGCTCAACCAATCCATACCCAAAATCAGATCAAACTCCCAAAACAATAACTCAATCAAATCCGCAGAAAATTCGACACCTTGAACCAAAAGAGGACAATTTCTATACACTCTACTCACATTAACACTATGCCCTAAAGGACTGGTCAGACAAACCTCATAATCTAACTGATCAACATTATGAAACTTATCAAATAACTTACTTGTGCAAAAATATGAGTGTGTAGAACCAGGGTCAATTAGAGTATATAACTCAGTGTCAAAAAGTGGAAACTTACAAGCAATCACATTAGGGGCATCCTGCTCATCCTGAGCCCTCATAGCATATGCTCTAGCTGGAACCTTCAAAGGATGATCAACAGACTCTGATGGAGCTCCCTCTCTAGGCCGACCACCTCGACCTCTACTTTGGCCCCTACCACGGCTGGCTTGTGGTACATTCAATCCAACTCTGCTAGCCTCTCGCTGATCACTAAAAGCTTCACTTAACTTAGGACAACTAGTAAAATAATGATCAGTGCTCCCACATCAAAAACAGCCACCCATGAGCCACCTACACTCACCCCTATGGCGCCTACTGCAATGCGAACACTCAGGCAATGCCTCAGTCCTGTTACCAGATCCACCTCTACCAAAACTCAAACTCATAGCAGAACCGTGCCTCCTACCTCTCGAAGCAGGACCTGAAGAAGACTCATCCCGCGGGTTCCTAGACCTCTTACCCAAGGATGATGATGATCCTCCATGAGGGGGATTCCTTCTTTGAGCCCTCTCTCTCAAAACCGACTCTAATCTCTTGGGTCGCACTGCTGCTTGCACTATCTGGTAGTACCCAATACCTGGAGTACTCATCAAAGAAATCAATATTGCCCTCAGCGACTCATTCAAACCAGCCTCAAAGTGCCGACACCCAAACTCTTCAGTTAGAATACCTTCAGGAGCATATTTGGCAAGAAAGTTGAACTCTTTCTCAAAATCTGAAATCGTCATAGCCCTCTGCTTCAAACTAAAAAACAGAGCCCACTTAGTATCCTTATAGGTCTGAGTCACATACTTACTTGTAAACTCGCTCTCGAAGAACTCCCAAGTAACCGGGTCGGGCAACTGAGGATACCTACGAACCAATTTCCACCAGTCATAGGCAGACCCCTGAGGCAAAGCCACAACACATTTCACTTGCCTATCCGGAGGGCACCGAATCTCATCCAAAACACGCTCCACTTTCTCTATCCATTTCTCAGCAAATTTCAATTCATCCAAACTGGTCCCATAAAAGTCTTTTTCCCTAGCTCTTCTCATACTCTCAATAAGGGCCTTCGGAGCGGTCACCCTTTCCAAGACATGAGCCATGTCCTGAGAAATCTTCAACATTGCCTCAAAGGGCATGGCTGCGGCCTCAGGCTGAACCCTAGGTGTTTGAGCCGAAACAGACACTGAAGGATCTACAGCTTGAGGATTCACACTCTCAGCCCCTCAAGTGACCCACGAACAGAATCAGAATCCATCTAAAAGAAAGACAAAGACAACTGCATCAGCCAACACAGTCCTAAACATATATCTATGCACAACAATCACCCAGAAAATGCCTAAACCGGAGCTCTGATACCAAAAATTGTAACACCCCCTTCTCATATGTAGGAGAACCCATCCGCAAGGGAGTGAGAACCCGTATGAGTAGGGGTGTCACCAAGCAAAACGATACAATAGGATTCATACACATAATAGAAACATACATATATACAGCGAAAATTAAAACTTTAAAACCAAACTGAACATTCATTCATAGATGGAATAATAATATTCAATACATAACTGTTCTGATACTAACATAATTACAACTTTCAGAGTTACAAAGCGGAAGCTGAACAAAAGACTAAATACAATGAGGGTTCACTATTACAAAAGAATCATAATGCAAAAAGAAGCTAAGTCCTATCAATAATCCCACTGTGTTGGCTTGACTTGCGGCGACTCTCCCAAAAGCTATACACCTTCCGCACCTACACGGATGAAACACCCGTACTAAGCGATAACACTTAGTGAGAAAATAAACAACAATAATATGGACGGCTATTCACAATGGTCATCAAGATAAAACACGTACTCATAAGCATATGCTGATAATCATATGAGGTATAATCATATTCGAATCATATACATAAGCATTCAAAGGTTCATAACCACATTCATATATATTAATTGATTCATATACTTATAAATAGAGCCATTCAGATTCACACACTTATAATCATAATCATTCAGATTCACATTCTCATAACATAACATAGTATAACACCTGCTGACTCATAGTAGTGGATAACGAGTGAACGCATGGCGATACTTTACGGGTACGAATCGAAAAACAATATCACATTTTCTCATTTCAAAACACTTTACAAAGGGGATCTTAAATAAGATCCAAACACATTGAGGTTCGCGAGGAACCAAACAGGGACCTGATCAGGGTCCAGAACAGAACTGAGAGTTGCAGCTACTGAACTCTATTAGGCATGCCTAACTATCCACTTATTTGACTCTAGCAGGTCATGCATAATCCATCAAATCACATCAATAGAATTCATATAATTAGCTATGCATAATACATCCAATTATACTCATATACTTCATAAAATAGTCCAAGTATATATCTAAAAGCATCACAAGTTCAGAAAATAAACATCAAAAATCACAAAAGAAAACACAATTTTGAAGCCAGGGGAGTCGCGCTCGCGACGTCTGTCGCGCTCGCGATAGAGGCATAACTTGCCCCCTTTCATGATCACGGCAGTCTTCGCGCTTGCACGGAGATAGAAACACATCTCACTATCGCGCTCGTAACAGTGAGTGGCCAATAAAGGCTATCGCGCTCGGACATAGGCACGCACTTGCGACAGGGGACTGTCCAATCCGCTCGGCAGCCGAGTGCTCTATCGCACTCGCGACAGAGAGCTCTCGCTGCAACCGCTCGGTAGCCCAATTCCGCTCGGCCATTTAAATCCGATTGGTCTCACAAATCCGGTCGGCCTCGCGTAAGGGCTGAATTCACCGAGCTCTGTCGCGATCTCGCGACAGTGAGTCGTGATTTGTAGCTCTTGCGTGAATTTTTGCAGAATTCACACTTCCAAAACTCCCAAGCCTCCAATCTCAAACACAAAATAACCCAAACTTCATCTTACCTTAAATCAACCTTCCCATCATCAAATATAACATAAAACACAACTTTTACAATAATTAACACAATCAAAATCATGGATTAACATAATCAAACCCTCAAAAACAACAAACCCATAAAATTTCAGCAAAGTTTATCAAACTTAGAAATTTGCCCAATACTTCAACATTCATGATAAGCAAAAATCATATCAATTACCATGAATGTTACCTTGCAGGCATGGGTGAGTGCCTCTTGACCAAGTTCGATAAAGAGTTCAACAGATCCCAGTACCGGGACAGTAGCATTACCGAGCCCAATCAGCGGAGTGGCATTTGGCTTTAGCTCTTCGACCGGAAGTCCCATGGCTCGGTAGGCTTGAAGGGTGAGCACAGTGACATCGCTGCCATTGTCTACCAAAATCCTTTTAACATTAAAATTGTTAATCCGAGCTCTGACGACAAGAGCGTCCTCATGAGGGAATATTATGTCTCGTGCGTCTTCACTGGATATGGTGACTGGAGCAAGCTGTTCGGCCTGGTGAGAGAGATAGACACCCTTCTCCTTCTTTTTTCTGGATAGGTCCTCTCCATAAGATGATCCTCTAATGATCACATTTACCACTCCGGCATATGGTCTGCGCAGGTCGGCATTCCTTGGGTTTATATGCTCATCATCATCGTCTGAGCCAGAGTCATCCTTCCTGGGGTTCGGCCGTCTATAGGGACTTTCCCTCTAGCCGGACCTATGAATTTTTTGAGGGACCCCCTTCATATCAGCCGCTCAATCTCCTTCTTCAACGAGATGCACTCGTCAGTCGTGTAACCGACGTCTCTATGAAACTCTCAATATTTGATGGGGTCCCTTACGGTTCTGCTTTGCTTGAATAGCCTTCTGGGCCAATTGACCTTGCTGTGCTTTTCTTTAATCCACATCAACACCTGAGCCGGATTGGCATTGAGCGGGGTAAAGGTTCTGATTGGCCGGTCGTCTGAGTGCTTAGCTCTTTCCCATCTGGACTCCTTTCATTTGCCCAAATTTCTTGAGGTTGCGGCTCTGTCCGGGATCCTCGCTATCCGTTCGAATGCAGGAGCTCTATTGAATGACCGTCCGTCTAGATGTTGTAACCGGTCCAAGATGTTGGTCCTTCTTCCCCTGCTGGACCTCAGGGCATCATCCAACTGGATGTGCTGCCTGGCCCTTTCCATCAGATCAGCAGAACTGACCGTTATTGATTCAAACAATGGGCAATCCATGATGCCCCCAGCCAAGGTGGTAGCCGCCATCTCTACACTCGCGTTCCTCACTTTAGACATTGTAGCTTGGAACCTATCGATGTAGTCTCTAAGACTTTCATCGGATCTCTGGTAGAGATTATATAGGTCGCTCGCCGATTTTGGTGCGCGCGTCTGCACAATAAACCTTGTGGTGAATAACTCCTTAAGTTGTCTGGAGGTGATTGATTCCTGCGGCAGCTCATGGAACCAATTCAAAGCATCTCCTTCCAAGGTGGTGGGGAAGATTCTGCAGGCTATCCTTTTATCATAGATGTAGACCTGCACTTTAGTCAAGTATTCTGCTAAATGAGTGGTGGGGTTAGTTTTACATGTATACTTGTCCATCACCACATCTCTCCACCTGGGAGGTAGCTTGGACTCCGTTATTTCCCTACAAAATGGGGAGGCAGTGTTCTTGCAGGTGTTCCCTTCGAACATAGCTTTTTTGGGATCGATCAAGCCAAACTGCCTGAGCTTTTGTTTAAGCCACTTGTCTTCCCTGCTCATGGCCATGGAGATGGACTCATTTCTCAGCCTTCTGGAGTGGCTACGATTAGGCATGCACATGAAGGACAGGTCATCCCCAATGGATGGGGTGAAAGATCTGCTGGAGAAATAAGTGGAGTCCTTACATGAGGGCATCGTCCTTTTCCCTTTGTCATATCTTCCTGGGGTCCTGATAACGCCCCTTCCGCTGTCATGAGCTCATGGCTCATTGATGGAGATGCCCTTGTTTCTCCCCCTTTCGAAGTCTTTGTCCATAAAGTACTCTTCATGGTCTCTTTCGAAGGTTCTGGGCATCTTTCCCTTCCTGATTATTTGGACGATGCTCTTAGTGAAATCACTAAGGAGGGCACGTATGTCCCTGACTGTGATGGGAGTATTCTCTAGTTGTCGTAGAATGGCATCGTTAAATTTTGGAAGAAGGTTCCCCCTGGCTGGGGACCTGGGAGATCTCTCTCTTCTCCCTGAGGGCCTAGACCTGCCCTGACTATTGCCACTACGATTATGCTCTCCAGAAGATGCATTCTCATTTGATCTTGAACTTGCCATAGCTCTCAATAAAAGCACTAAATGATAAGACGAAGAATGTCTTTATCTAGAAGAGAGAAAGAGCCGATCTAAAGTTTCAAACGATATAAAAGGAGAGCCAATCGGATGATCAAAACCTGCAAGAAAGAATACCTGGTCGGACCAGGCATGAGTACTCCGAATCTTAAGTTAGTAGCTTTCTAGAGAGAGAATGCTTAAAGAGAGAGTTTCAGAGATTTAATACCCGATGCCACAGTTTGTTGGGCTATTTATAAGAGATAGGAGAGGTGCACTTGAGTGCTTGGGGAGTGATAACTGGCAGTCAGAGTAGGTGAGCGGCGAAGCGACAGGGAGCAGGTGAAGGACGTATTGTCACATCAGTCCGATCGGACGTGGTGCTGCCTTCATGCTTAGGCTTTGTGCTTTTTGCTGATGAGTTTTGGACCCTGTTAGGTGGATTAGGCCAACTGAATGGGACTTTTTGCAAATGTTATTATGTAGTTATCAGTTAGGAATCTTAGAAGTCTTGATATTATTTTGCAAGAACTTTCCATAAGCATCATCGGCCAAGACTTCTCGAAGAAATTAAACTTAGCCAACATCAAGGGAAGCATCGATTGGATCACCAACACAAGGAATGTTGAAAAGAATGGCCAAATAATAAATAGTTGGGGTATTGATACCAAATTTAAATACAAAACCATTGACATGCTTTGACCAAAGAAAGAGAGGCCGCCCCAAAAGGTTGGGACAAAGATTTGACTAAGGCAAATTTTAAAATTTTTTTCTGAAATAGGGTGGATGTGAAAATATTTAGAGGAATGGGGGGTATTTTAGTCAATGTCGCAGGTCAATCCTGCGGCATATGTCATTTGGCCTCAGATGCTGCAGGGGATCCCTGCGGTATCTGATGACGTCAGTTGCCGCAGCTGAACTGAGTCAAATAGGCTGCGGCATTTGATGGGTAGGGAGCAGCTCCAAAGCTGCTCCCTGCGTGCCTGCATGCAGGTTAGTCACGCGTGAACAGTATCACGCGTGACTGACATCCCATTAAAGGGATGAATTAATGGCATTGAAGGAATGGCAAGAGTCCATCCCCTTTATAAGGGGTGAGTGTGTCCGTAAGGCCAAATGAATTATATTTCTTTCTCTCCTTCCTTTATAAAAATCTCATTCGGTGTGTTTCTGGGATAAACTTGGTCCAAATTTTCTATTAGATTCAGTAAGCATAATTTTTTAGCAATTATAGATTATTTATATCGTTATGTTATATTTTGTGAGTTAATAATATTTGTAATCAAATATTTAACTGTGTTATGTTTGATTTTGTAGGTATTTATTTCAGCATACTGGTTACGAATAATCTAAAAGGCAAGTTATTATTTTTAGTTTTTTTTGGTAAAATAAAATATGATAGGAAGAATAAATAATAATTATGGAACAGGAATAAAAAGTAATATAACCTCAATAATATGTGCGGAACCATTTATTTATTATTTTTATTTTTGAAAGTTATAACGTAAATATTATATTTATATCAGCAAGTTGTACGAATTGCAAAAAAATAAATTTAATTTTGGAACATGAATGTCAAATAGTATTTTACACAAATTATATTAGTGTAAAGCAAATTTTTTTTTTATTATATGTGTGATAAAATATAATTATTATTTATGTGTATGAAAGTTATGAAATGAATTTGTTATATACTAGTGTAAGTTGTTAGAGCGGAGAAAATATTTTTTTTTTTACAATCAATTTAATACAGTGGTGTTTGAGAATAGTAGGTATGCGATTAAAATATTTAATTATAATAATTGTGGTATGAAGGAATATTTTCAAATATCCTAAGGACACAGTGGAAAATGAAATTATCTATATTTTTGTGCATAATGCAGTATTTAATTTTGTAATGTAATGTAGTAATAATTTTATGTGTAAATAAATGGGCAAATGGAGAATAATTTTTGTCATAGTATAGAAATATGGTTAATTTATAAATATGTACGGAATAAAATTATTATTATTTGTTGATATGTGTTATTATTTGAATATGTAATTGTTGAGATATCGGAGGTAAAAATAATCGTATTTTTAATAAAAATATTAAAAGCAAATATGAAAAAAATTAAAAGTGTTTTTTGTTTGTATGGAGTGAAGTAAAATAATGTTAATATATTACGTTGTAGAATGGACTTATAATTATGTAATTTCGGTAAAAAAATTATAAAATATATTAATAGTTAATATTTTCAAATATTTGTTCATACATTAGTAAAAATTGCAGTGACATTTGTTCGTAGGCAAGAAAAAATGAATCAATTCGAAAATCGGTAATATATAAATCCGGGTCCACTTGTCGGTGAGCTGCTGAAATTGCATGGGAAACATCGTGCAGATGATGTATGGAGTAATAATGTATGTATAGATACGAAGCCAATTTTTTAAGAAATTATTATTTTTTTACAAAGTATATAATGACAGACAACTGTGCGACTGGAAGTATTTATCTAATTTTGCAGGTTGAGCATGAAGTATTGTTTGCACACTGATCTAATGTGGAGAGCCACTATAGGAACATTGATCCAAGAATAGTGCCATACCTTCGATTGGCAGGTTTTTACGGTGTTGCTCAAATTGGAGTAATGAATGTAGACTGCTAATTAATAACTGCACTTATAGAAAGGTGGAGACCGGAAACACATACTTTTCATCTTGCTGTAGGTGAAGCAATAATTACACTTCAGGATGTCGAAATCCTGACCGGTCTACCTGTTGAAGGAATGGCTGTGACAGGATATTTACAGTACAATTGGGCATATGTGTGTGGACGGCTATTGGGACAAGTTCCACCAGAAGATGTTCTGAAAGGCCATCAAGTTAAAATGACATGGCTTAGTCGGAATTTCAGTTCGTTACCCGCAGGGGTAAATGACTTCACTGTACAATGTTTTGCCCAGACGTGGATGGTGTATAGGGGGGTTGGTATGTCTTGGACAGTCGAACAATTACATACACTTAATGTGGCTCCCGCTTTTGGAGCATTTAGATGAAGCTGGCAGTTACAGTTGGGGATCGGCCTGTTTGGCGTAGCTGTACAGAGAGTTATGTCGTGCTACCCGTCCAAGTGCAAATAGACTAGGCGGTTATCACCAACTTATTCAGTTATAGGCATGGGAAAGATTTACTCAGTTGCGCCCGACATTTTTGGACAACGTTGTGATTAATCAGACCATGCCATATGGCTTTAGGTAATTTTTACATTTTTTTTCATTTATATATGTGTGTGTGTGTGTGTATATATATATATATATATATATATATATATATATATATATATATATATATATATATAAATGTTTAATTAAATATAATTAATTATTCGGTTAAATAATTTTTAATTTGTTTCCTTTGTCAAGTGGCGATCTCCCCTTGATTTGAGAAACAACCATAATAAAATTGTGAATGACTATCATTTGGATTTAGACATGCAACGGCCGGACCAGGTATGTTTTATTTATTATGCTAATTAATATGATTTAATATTTAGGATTGCGGATAAAAATGGATCATGCACATGGAAATTCTTTATTTTTTCCAGATAAAATGGGAGCCCTACAATAATGTGATCCACTTATTGCCCGAGTATTGTAGAGACGGTGTCAATAGTTGGCGACCGCTATACCCTCGCGTTGTGTCACATGCTTTCTAATTAATTGCATGAACCATGCCTAGCTGGATTTATTTTCTGACTCTACAACAGCAAATGCAACCGAGAACAGCATGTTGTTACCATCGACGGAGCTAGCTACTAGCAGTGTTTGTTGAATTTACCAGTTAAGAAAGTTCCATCGATCAACAAAATTGGCTTACAGTGAAAGAGCCCATCAATAGCAGGTTTTAAACTCCAGAAAACCATTTGGAATTGCTTCACATTTAGAAGGTTCGTATCTTTCACGTTCAGCTCATACACAGTTCCAGGATTATAAGTTTCTAGAGCTAATAAAAAACTCGGCAACTTTGAATAGGAATCTACATAATTTCTGAAGACGGCCTTCAATGCTCTCATCTTAGCGTACCATGCCTTTTTGTACGATTCTTCAAATTTAAATTGTTGCTTAATGGACGCTACGATTACATCAACAGGCATGGTAGGATTTTTACTTACCATTCCAATAATGCAATTTCGAATGATTTTTGATCCCAGTTGTCTGTGATCCTTAGACATATTAACGGAAAGGCATGTATGTGGCCCCTTGTACCTAGTGATCGTCTAAAAAGGACTATTCCCTTTCATTACAGCCCTTAACCTCCAATTGCAACCGTCATCGCCATTAGCACAACGCAAAACCCAAGTTTTGGCTTTTGATTCGATAACTCTGAAGTCAACATTTCTAATTATTGAATACTTTTTCACACTGGATTTAACTTCTTCCTTGCTGTTAAAAACCATCCCGGTAGATAACTCAGACATTCCGTCCCATGAGCTAAGTTGAACTCCTACTGATAAATCAACTTGTGCTGCATCAAAGTCGATTTCAGTATAATGTTCGGAAGGAAAGTTGTACCGTGCATAGCCTGTATCCTCTTCGGGATGGAGTGATGCTAAGGGACTCGCATATTGTGTAGCGTTAGATGTGTCACTATCACCACTTTTGGAGTCGTCACTTTCGTCACTCATGTTCGTAGCGGCCCCCTCAACATCATCCTCGAATTCGAAATCATTGCTCAGTAAAAAATCAGGGTCATCCTTTGTGTCCCCCATCTCATATGACGGCTCTTTGTCATGTTCTGCTCCGGTTGGATTACATGATATTACATCATCAATATTGTTAGCCGCGATGTTAACGGGTATGGAATCTACCAACAAATCACCATCCCTTCTACTACCATACTCATTTCACATATTTGGTTCTTCAGCTGGAATTTGTGAAAACAATTGGCTTCGAATACCATCAGGAAGAGTTGATACAGATCGTCGTTGTCTGAAGTCTGAAATTTGCGAAACTGATCTCCGTGCCCTAATTTGTTCTGTACTATGACTTTCTGCGGCATTACATCCCCCGCCTGGATTTCGATCATTCGACCTACTACCTTATCTTATCCCAAATATTGCTTTACTGATAAAATTACCGACCCGCTGGCTAATCGACCTTCTGGGTTAACTCACAGAACTAGCAGGTCTCTAGCTTGCAGATCATCGTAGATCACCGTACCCGATTCCTCCACTTGTCCTTATTATGTTCGTATCACCAGGCATGCAACTGACAGATTGCCTAGGCTGAATAGGAATAGCTTCCCCTACATTTTTATTTGATTGCCGTTGTTGACTTTCAGTTACATTATATTTTGTATCGGAATTTTCTCCTCCGTACTGATTACTTTGGGATAATAGTTCAGTATCATGTCTACTAACAGCTTGCATTGGCTGACTTCCACCCACCTCATCTACATACATAGGTTGACTAGGACCTACATCAATAGTTGCTAGATTGCCAGATGCATCGGCTTCACTAACCACAATAATTAATTCCACCACTGTATAATCATCATTACTTCTTAGATTTTCATATATCATCTCAATATCATCATCATCCACCACATCCACCGATGTCCAGTATATTGAACCTCGATTGTACATTGGACTCTTGGATATAATTCTTGAAACCACATCATTTATCCCCATTCCCAATTTAACGTGAATTTTATGAAGCAATTCAGCAAAAGTAAGCCTTAGCCTCCTTGTAATGGCATTTAGACCAGATATATCATATTGGAATCCTCCTAATCCATAACTTATTTTGCCACTAGTATGCAAATAAAAGTCTGTGTATGCTGCCATCTTCAAATTGCCTATAAGTTCAAATGTGAGATTATTAATTTTTAATTATTTACTCACATTTCGATACTTTTTTCCATTACTTAAAACAACCTATTATTTATTACTTAGTAATAAATTAACCCATTACATACTATCAACCAATATTAATAATAATAATAATAAATATAATATTATTAATAATATTATATGAGCGCTCAAATATTATTACATCATATTTTTCCACATAACTACTTTATTTAACATGCAATCCCAAAGCTCATTACATTGTACAAAAATCTAATAAACGTAGTGTATAGACCACATATTATAATTGTACCACTTACAATAAATTTTTTGTTCCACTGGCATCGTATCTCTAATTTTTAAATATTCATTTTCGCTAAATTCCAATACATCTTCGACAAAAATCAGGACTAACTCCTCATATTTTGTCACAGTCTCCATATTCCAAATTTTCATTAACGATTTTAAATAATATAATGGTATAGTCATGTATAGAGCTTCAACCATTTCTGCTTCTTCCATTCGATATCCCCTCATTATAATTTCTTGTAGCCTTTTATTAACCATAATAATATGATTGAATATTGTTATGCCATATCCCACTCGACAGTTATACAACTCATTCCATTTTTGTGCGACCATTTGCTTGGCAACATCACTCATCATAGCTCTTTGAGTTAAATATGTGCGAACCATTTACTACAATCACAATAATTAATTTTTTAACACTATAATAAAAACTATTCTAAATTATATTACATGCTAATACTCATACATTATAATAACAAAATACTTTTATTTTAATAAATAATTTTCAAAACATACCTTAAATCTTCTTACTCAATTTCTTGGATGAATCCAATAAAAACTATTTCAAATTATATTACATGCTAAAATTCATACATTATAATAACAAGATACTTTTATTTAAATAAATAATTTTTAAAACATAGCTTAAATCTTCTTACTTAATTTCTTGGATGAATCCCTGATCAATGTTGTATAACTGCTCTCAAAGGTTGCTTTCGGTGAAAAAACTTTGTGTTGCTTTCCGGAAGAATGAAAATAGATGTGAGTGATAAATGCCACTGACACCACAACCAAGGACTACGGCGTCAGAGTCAAAGACGTAGCTCAGTCTTGCGTCTTTGACTCTAACGCCGCAGTCCTTGGTTGCGGCGTCAGGTCAAATGCTGCAGTCAAAGGCTGCGGCATTTGTTGAAGCGTGGCTCCATTACGTGGAGCCCACCAAACTGGCGACGCAGTACTTTCCTGCATTTTCAAATTTACTCTCCCCTCAAAAATACTATTCCTTCCACCCTATTTTAGTAAAAACTTTTTCTTTTCACCATATTCAAATCTTTGTCGCCAAAAGGTTAAGTAGGCATGGCCCTTTGTAGCTTGCAAACTGGAAAAAGGTCATAAATGCCTACTTCTTCCTATATTTATTTTTTTTTAAAAAAAAGGCTCAAGTCTAGACATCTAGTAAGAGAAATCGATCATTGGTGCAGGCCATGATTTGATGAATTTCTTTTTTCTAGGATGTTAAGTTATTGTTTCTCCAAAGTCTAAGGGGTTCAATTTTATTGGAAGGATATAACCATAAGAAATCTTTCTTATTTTAGAGTAGAGATAGACCTAAGGTGCCTAAGGAATCGAGTGGTAAACACCTAATTGTCTGCCGAATAGGGGTTTGGATATCTGAGCTTGTTCAAAGATTTCTAAAGTAAATAGAGTGTATGAGGTCGAAGTTCCTTACTTTATTTTGTTCATGATGGTAGGAAGGCACATTGAGTTAGTGTATGACTTGTTACAAGCTTATTATGAATAAGTTAAGGCCGATTATTACATGAATGAAGAAATAAGGTCACAAGTTGATAAAAAAAAGGGACATCGGTCAAAAGATTAGGATTATTATTAAAATAATAATAATAATAAATTAATTAATTAATTAATTAACGTAATGAAAAGGTTTTTACCTTGAAGAGTCAAGCTTGTAGGCTGATGTTGAGAGTTATGATAACAAAGGTAAAAATGAGAGGTTTTAACCTCATATTTATAGATGGTGTAGCAACGCTCCTTTCAAGCCTGTAACAAATGTTGTTACTACCACCATATAGGATATTGTGAATTTTACTGGATATCATAAAAATTGCAGGACTTTTCAAGTAAGGGATGTCAGGTATTTAAGATTCTAACAAGTGAAATTTGGTGTGCCAGGAATCAGCTTGAACAAATCTGTTAAGTAAACGAAGTTAGATTAATGATTATAGGCGACAATTGGAAAAAGCCAATACTCGATGACGATATGGACCGTTGTGATTTCGATTTCGTGAGTTTATTTTTCTGGTTGATTTTGAGAGAGATTTAAGAGGCTTTAAGTATTGTTACTTTTAGTAAAACACTTCAAAGAGGCAATTGTTTATTCCTAGCCCAAAATCAGGCCAATTGAGTGGTTAAGGTCCATATTTATCCTATTTGGTATTTACTTATTTTTAAAGTAGTTTTTTGAAATAAGATAAGTAACTAATGGGATTAGGATAATCAACGAGAGTGTCTCAATTAATTGATTAAGGATTCCTAGGAAAGTAGTCAAAAATTGTTTTTTTACTAGGAAACCGCTTATTGAGCTATAAATAAGAAAGAATGAAGACAGAAAAAAGCTCTCACACTCTAAAATATTACTGCTCCCTCTATTTTCTTTTAAGTATCCATTTTGAGTTTTTCATTAAAATTAAAAAATTATTAATTTACTTAGTGATTTACTAAATTAGTTTTCTATAAAATAGTGTATCTATTTAATGCACTAATAATTATGTATTAAAGTAAGGTTAATATAGGAAAATAATTTGTAATTATAACTTATTTTTTTTAAATGAATATTTATTTAAAAATAAAAATAAAATTTAAAATAAACACTTGTAAAAAAAATGAAGGGATTATTATTTTTGCATTTCTTTTAAGCTCTAAGGGGCTGTTCAATTCAAGAAAATGTTTTCCATTTTCTTTTTTGAGTTTTTATTTTCATTTCTTAGTTTTCCATTTTTTCATTTTTCAAAATAAAAAATTAAAAAATAAAAATTATGTTTGATTCTCTCCTTTTATCTGTATTTTTATTTTTCATTTTTTTACAATTTTATAAATTAGAAAATAAAGTAGTGTAGTTGAATTTGAACTCTCTTTTAATAAAGGAAAAATAAGAAAATATATTTTTTATATTTTTCATATAATAGTTTAATTTTAAAAAATTTAAAAAATAATTTTTTATTTTTTAAATTGAAAAATATTACTACTAAACAGTATTTTTCATTTTCTAATTTTTTTAAAGTAATATTATGAAAAACTGCTTTTATTTTTCAGAACTAAACAGTACCTAAGTTTTTAATGCTTTTTCTTAGAATTTTGTTTCCTCGGATTGTTCAAATCAATTGGTTCTTGGTCACAATCTGTGTCCAATTAGACCTTCACTTTCCGAGCAATCAAGCCCGTCTACGTTAGACCAAAACCGAGTACTGACGTGGAACATTAGCCATCTTAAATTAGATCTTGACTCAATAGTCAATTATTATCTTCCTCGTTCACAATGTGTTGGAGCTTGGAACTTTCGGCCATACAAAACTTTCAGGAACTGAACAGGAAATTATCCAAGAAACTGAACTAATTATTTTTATATGCGGGGAGTAGAAAATAAATAAATTAGTTCTCATTTCCAGGCTATGACCTGTGGACCCAGGATAAAAGTATGAAGGCCAAATATTATATATAAAATATTTAAAAAAATTAGAATAATCAAGTTATAATAAAATTAAATTTCCAAATATCAAAAAGTAACGATCAACGTAGGCCTGCCACCGGCTATGTCATCAAGTAATTAGCTAATAATGCCTAGTTATGATTACCTACAATTCATTAATTTAATAAAGGTTAAGAGTATTTTTTTTTTTCAGTCGTTTGTTAAAATAGATAAATTTATTCTTAATATTTATTTTGTGACAAATTTTTCTTTAACGTTTGTAAAATTAAAAAAAAAAATTTCTACCGTCAAGTACTGCTAATTTTGACCGTTAATACGTTAGTTGACTGTTAATGGGATACGTGTCATATATCCATTAGACATGTGAATCAAACGTTTGGATGTCAAAAGTATATTTTTGCCCTTAACATTTTTACAAACGTGCAAATTTGGACCTAACGTTTGTAAAATAGGAGATTTTTGCTTCTGCCATCAATTACTGGTAACTTTGACCGTTAATAAGTTGATTGACCGCTAATGGCGGGGGCAAAAATTTATAATTTTACAAACGTTAGGAGCAAATTTGTACCAAAATAAACGTTGAGGTTAAATTTGTCCATTTTGACAAATAATAGGGATAAAAATGCACTTTTAATCTTTAATAAATGATGAAATTTGAATTAGAACAAAGGAAAAAATATTTGAGTTTTTGCGGACTAATTATATTTTTTTTTCCGCCTTTAATAGCTTGTCCAGGGACAATTAGCAATTAGCAAAAGAATGAGTCTTTGGTCGGGCAAGTAGATCATTATCTCTGCTAAAGTTATAAAGGGAACTTTTTTATAAATAATGTTTTTTAAAAGAATAATTTGAATTTTGATATTTGTAGAAAAAGATTTAGAGAATTGAAATGTTTTTTGGCGAACATGAAACACTCCAATTTTTTTTTTTTTATGGGCAGTTTTGCCATGACAGCTTTTCCATTAGTTTTTCCATGACAGCTTTTCCAAATGGAAAAGTTGTCTCTCTTTTTCTATATAATTTTTATTTTATTTTTTACTTTTTTTAGATATTTTTTTTAATTTTATTAATACGGAAAAAAAAATTTATCCAATTTGATAAATTAGATAATTTTTTATTAATATAAAAAAATATTTTCATTTTATTTACTTTGATAAATAAGATAAAAAATTGTAAGTTAATAATAATTTATTAAAATCTAAAATTAGTAATATATTGTGCAAATATAATAACTCAAAATAAAAATAATACATTCATTATATATATAATCAAATTAAATAATATTTTAATATCTGTGTCATCTTCTCATTTTATTAGATAAATTTTGTATAATATGATTTTCGCACACACGCAAACACATCCAATTGTTTAAATTTATAATTACTGAGTCACAATAGGTACTAAAAAGAGTGATAAATTAATTTGAATTATTGATCCAATTAAATAGTAAAAGATGAAAACCAATTTTCTTATGATTATAAAATTTAAATTAAATACAATTTATTTTATTTGCATATATGTGATTTATTTTATGGGAGTCATTTGCCTCCAGAATAATTTATATCTATAATCACCCCCATAAAGCAAATTTATTGTTTTTGGCAAACATTAAGGGCAAAAATACATATTTTTGCCAATATTTTATTATACTACTGGACTCTTTATTTCTGTTATACTACTTAAAAATTATAATTATTACTTATTTCTATTTGGATTTTTTAAATTTGTTTACCTATTATAATTTTTTTCTAATTTTTCCCTCCTAAGTAGGCCACCGATTTCATATGGACTTATCATAGTAAACAAATAATTATAATACTCTATTATAAAATACAACGCGGCAATAACTTTTTTTATTTGTGTGGACTCCATTTTAATTCTTTTTATTTTGTTTCTATTTTATATGAACTTATTTCGATTTCATATTGACTCCATTTTTTATTATTTATTTTTTTTTTCTCACAATTTAAACTAATAGAATATTGTATTATACTGCAAATATGAGAGCTATTTTAGAAACGGAAATGAACCGACAATCGATGATAATATGATTGTCGTTCCAGGTAAAATGTTAATATCTCGTACAAAGGAAGAAGATGCCAAAAAAGCTTTAATTAGTGCTCTATTTCCTGCATTAGCAGAAAATTCAACATCGATACAGTGCATAACAAGCGGTCTAAGCTACAAAGAATGAGTACGTAGATCAAATCAATCAAAAAATCAATATAATGTTCCTTGGAGTACCTAAATTTCAATTATACTTTTTTAAGGTATAAAATCGAACAAATTCACCCTATACAATGCTGTTAATTCAACATTTTGTTTGCAATAGTCAGAAAAAATTAATGGTTGGTATGAATTGAAATTATTAGGAAATATTAGAATCCATTTATCTGTTTTATAGAATGGAAACAAAAATAAATATGAGGTCACTTTCTTTGGTGATGCTTGGAAACTGCCAATTGATTTCCGCAGCCTTCTTCACTACGCTAAACTTTCTTTTCTCATTTTCTATATAAACATACACTGATTAAGTACCTCTCCATCCCTGTGTTCTCAATCAATATTTCAATCTTAAATATCTTTCTGTTTTGCATGTAAGTTTTAGTTTGCCAATATTTTTGGTCTTATTTCAGTACTGTCACCAAAAATGAGCATAGCGGAGTTATGGCTTCAACTAAGCACAGCAATTACAGGCATAGTAATTGCATACACCATGTTTGATCGATATTTCCCTCCTCAACTTCGCACCTATTTTGATAAATATACCCAAAAACTGATTGCCCTTTATTACCCATATATCAAAATCACTTTCCATGAATACAGAGGCGAAAAGCTCAAGCGAAGCGAGGCCTACTCCGCCATTCAGAACTACCTCAGTGCCAGTTCTGCCATGAGAGCTAAAAGGCTCACAGCTGATGTTTCCGTAAATAGCCACTCTATTATTCTAAGCATGGATGATCATGAAGAAATTACTGATGATTTTAATGGAATTAAAGTCTGGTGGGCCTCACACAAACACATTCCCAAAACGCAGTCGTTTTCTTTCCACCCAGAAACTGAGGACAGAAGATATTTCACGCTCACTGTTCATAAAGGTTATAGAGAAATCATCACAACCTCTTATATTGATCATGTTTTGAAAGAAGGGAAGGCAGTTGCTTTGAAGAATAGGCAGAGAAAGCTTTACACTAACAATCCTAGTCAGAATTGGTATGGATGGAAAGCAAACAAATGGAGCCATGTCGTTTTTGAGCATCCGGCGTCGTTTGATACTTTGGGTATGGCTACCGAGCTCAAGAAAGAGATTAAGAAGGACCTTATAAAGTTCAGTAAAGGGAAAGATTATTATGCAAAGATCGGTAAAGCTTGGAAGCGTGGGTATCTCCTTCATGGTCCTCCTGGGACTGGGAAATCCACCATGATTGCTGCCATGGCTAATTTATTGAATTATGATGTTTATGATCTTGAATTGACCACTGTGAAAGATAACAGCGAGCTCAGGAAGCTGCTGATTGAAACCACAAGTAAGTCTATAATTGTGATTGAAGATATTGATTGCTCTTTGGATCTGACTGGTCAGAGAAAGCCAAAGAGGGAGAAAGATGAAGACGATGGTGATGATGAAGAAAAGAAAGATCCAATTTCAAAGAAGAAGAAAGAAGATGAAAAGGAAAATAATAAAAATAGTAAGGTGACATTATCTGGGTTATTGAATTTTATTGATGGGATTTGGTCAGCTTGTGGAGGAGAAAGAATAATTGTGTTTACTACTAATTATGTGGAGAAGCTTGATCCTGCTTTGATTAGACGGGGAAGAATGGATAAGCATATTGAAATGTCTTATTGTTGTTTTGAAGCATTTAAGGTTTTAGCTAATAATTATTTGGATATTGAGGATCATCCACTGTATCCAGAGATTGAGAAATTGTTGGAGGAAACCCACATCACTCCAGCAGATGTTGCGGAGAATTTAATGCCCAAATCAGATGAAGAAGATGAACAAACTAATTGTCTGAAGAATTTGATTAAAGTTCTTGAGGAGACGAAGGAAGAGGAAGCAAGAAAAAAAGCTGAGGAAGAAGCTAAAACCAAAGCCCAAGAGAGTGCTAAAGAAGATCAGAAGGAGAATGAAATTTTATCAGCAAAGGATATCAAAGAGAAGAATGGTTTCAATGAAAAGTAGTTGGGATTAGGGTTGAATATTCAACAGTTCTTTTTACGTGGGATTAGGTTTTTTCAGGATTTCCGGCTATGGAGCGTGGTGGTAACGGTGGACATTTTAATGAAATAAAAAATAACAATAATTAGTGAAGAGTGAGAAGATGAAGGTGAGCAGTATTTGTCCTTGACCGCAAGATATTTTGTTTTTAATTTTAAAGTGTAGTTGTAATGTGGCTAGGTTGACTCCACATCGGGGTTAGATTGTGATGGTAATAAATGTAAGGCTACGTTTAGTAGAAGGGATTGTATTGTATTGTAATGAAGATTGTAATGGATTAAAAAATGTATTATAATATAATGTAATTATAATTACATTACTATATTTGGTTGAATTAGTATTGTAATGTAAATGTTAATACATTCCTATGTTTGGTTAGATTATATATATGTATTGAAATATAATTATATTTATAATTACCAACTAATTTTTTTATATAATTATTTTATTCTTTTCTAATTATTTTATATATTTATTATATTATGATCTCATATAAAAAAATACAATTATACTAAATTGTACTGATTCATATTAAGTTTTAAACTTAATATTTAAAGTAAAATTAACCACCAAAATTCAAAATTAAAATTCATGGAGTACATTTAATTGACATAGCAATTTTCTATCTATTTCTTTTCCACTCATTGAACATATCATTTGCCAAATTATCTCTCCAAGCACTCCATTCATTTGATGTTTCAATTGTTGAAATAACGTCCTCGGTCTCATCAAATCTTTCTCCTTGTAATCTTCTTCTATCTAACCTCTCCTCCATCTCATCAATAGGCATTTCCCTTCTTATAAAATTGTGAAGAAGACAACAAGCAATAATAATCCTATTATAAGTCTTGATAGGATAAAATGCAGGACTCCTAAGGATTGCCCAACGCAATTTAAGCAAACCAAAACATCTTTCAATAACGTTTCTTGCAGCAGAATGCTTCATATTAAAAAATTCTTTGCTAGAATTAGGTTGATGTCCTTCTTTCCAATCATTCAAGTGGTATCTCTGTCCTCTATATGGTGCAAGAAATCCTTCACAATTTGTATAGCCGGCATCAACAAGATAATATTGTCCTATATAACAATTACGGCAAGAATTTTTAAAATAAATTATTAACTAAAATTTAGATTATGTATTTCAAACAATATGCACTTACCATGAGGAACTTTTAATCCATTTTTCCTAGTTATAGCATCTCGAAGAACTCTACCATCGGCAGCTGATCCCTCCCAACCAGGCAATACATAGATAAATTGCATATCTTGTGAACAAACTCCAAGCACATTAGTAACAATTTCACCTTTTCATGATCGATATCTAGGCCTATCTTCTCTAGACACTTTGACTCGAATATATGTGCCATCTAGAGCTCCAAGACAATTCTAAATAGAGAAATAATTTACGTCAATAATTAATTTTTTTTAATAAAATATATTAGATATTAAAGAGTCACAATAGTACCTTAAACCATTTTCACCTCAAGTCTGTCGAGTTGTTAGGAACAAGTTCTGGTTTCTTTAATAGGATTCCTTGCAAACAGATCACAGCTTTCAAGACTTCCCCAAAATGTCTACTAATAGTTTCCCCAGATCTCTTAAATCTCGATTGTATTGTCCTATTTTTAACATGATGAGCTAATATATGCAAAAACATTGCAACTTGTTCATCTATCAGCATGAATTTAGTTTCCTTTAAACCCCCTTCATGTTCAAGTAAATAACATAACTTACTAAATGAATTTCTATTCATCCTTAATTCTGATTTACAAACATTATCACTCTCATATACCATTTCATTCAATATTTTTCTTCTCAAGAAAAAATCATTGGTATAACTTTTTCTCAAATAATAAGAGCTAATATACGTTGATACCACATAATATAATTGAAAAAACCAACTTATTACATTTAAAAAGTCTAACCATTGTGACAATATTACTAATTTCTTTCTCCTCTTTATCATCTTCCTTGTGGCCAAACCTAGGCGAGCCATTTTTCTTTAACCTGTACATATAAAAAAAAAATATTGTATAACTAGAAAAACTTGAGCTATTTCATTGAATTTTTATGTTAGTTAAACCTATTACTAGAGTACTCAGGCTAAGAAGACAAAGATATAAGGAAAGTTAACCACTAATTTCTAGTTTGTTTTCTTCAAATATTTGTGGAAAATGAAGCCAAAAGTTCACCAAACACAATCAATATATATACCAAACAGCAAATGCTTTTTGGCTTGCGGCCAACACAAATTAAACCAATTTGATATCATGGACAGACCATGTTTAATAAATTAAGCTAAATATAGTAATATAGCATTGATGATCATTAAAAAAAATACTATAGCTTGAAATTTCAGGTGTTAGATAATTTTCAATACCCACATGCACTGTTGGCAGACTCACAATACGCGGTAGCTCAAATATAAATTATGCAAAAAAATTCATCAATTGATTGGAGGGATTATGTGGTCGATGGAGTGACCACTGGTTTGTATTTGTTCGTCTGTATTTTCCTTGTTATTCACTTCCTTATTCTCGCTAGAAATTGGCAGATGTACCTCAAAACTCTTCACTGGGTTTAGTTTAATAACAAAGAATGCACTAAAAGACGCTGAGTCCATGAGAAACTATGCCATATGGGCCATACAAAAATCAAAAGAATAATAGTAATTGAGAGTAGTGATACATAAACATCAAACTCAATTCATCTACAAAAGAATTCGTGACCAGGAGAATATCAAAATCTAGTAGGATATAGTTTATGCCAAACTTGAGTTAAATCACCCACTTCAGAAAACAACTCCTGAACATTAATTAGCCATTATAAGTTAAGAAACATTCAAATTTTCAATATGTATCATCTATGTTCACATTTTTAAACTTTTAAAAACAAGAGATGCAGCCTACTAGAGAATATAATTGAGAAATGTAAATATCAAAAACCAATCAACAAAATTTAAAGTTGAATCAAATTGTGAAAATAGTCCTACATATTATCATGCATTAACCATAAACAGTAAAGGGTATCCTCCTCTAAAACAGAAAACAGAATTCAAAGATAAATTCCAAATGCTTAATAAATCAAACACAATAAAGTGCTAATTCAATATATATATATATATATATATATATATATTTATGAGTGGTCCTAAGAAATTCAATCATAAAACCATTTTGCCCTCACTCACTCACTCACAGCCTAAACTGAAAGTGATAAAACAGAAGCACTCGTGTGGCTAAATAAGCTCTGCCATATATAAATTAGTTTCTCCAATAAAATGAAGGGACAGAGGTGTAAAGAAAGTTCCATATTGCCAACCAATTGAAGAAAAGTGTTGAACAAAGTTAACATAAAACAGTCCCAGTTATGAAGAAATGAAATTACACAGAAACAGAAAACAGGGGAAGATGAACTCAAATTCAAAAACTCTCTATTTCTTGTATATACTAGCACAAGGTTGAAGCTCTCCAGAAATTCTTCAAGAAGCTAAAGTGGAAACAAGAATTATCAATAGAATCAGCAAAGCAATCCCAATCCAATATACCCAATTCCTTCTCTTACTTCTCTCAAGAAATCACCATCCTCCAACTCAGATAATTATATGAAAAATCAAAATAGACAAAAAAAAAGAGAGAAAAGAGACCAGATTCACCTTCTCACAAGACCGAAATCAAAACCAAAAAGAGAATCTAGACAGAATGATGAGTTACTCACCGTTAAAAAGAGAGCAGAGAGCTTCGTTTTCGATCGGGTGATTCCGATGGTAACGAGACCGGCGATGGTGAGGTGAGACCGACGATGGAGGTGAAGGAGGCGAAAGAGGCAGGGAGAGGCAGGGAGGTGAGGGAGGCGAGGGAGGATGGTAATCAGAAATAAACGAGACCGGCGATAGTCATGTGAAGGAGGCGAAAGAGGCAGGGAGAGGCAGGGAGGCGAGGGATGGTAATCTGAAATACTGGATAAATTTAAGGGATTGAGAAATACATTAATAAACGTATTTAGTATTACTGATGTATTGAGTATTACAATACAGTATAAATATTTTATCTTAACAAACAAAGGAATGATTACTGACTTAATTACATTACAGTCCAATGCAGCCTACCAAACACTGCCTAAGTATTTCAACATCTATTTTCTTACTTTCCCGATTTCTACATTTATTTTTGTATTCTCCTACTTGCCTTTTAAGGCTATGTTTGGATAGGGCGTATCAGGAATTAACTAAGGTAAAAGGAAGTAAAATAAGACTGAAATTTTATTTTATTTTTTTATGATGTTTGGAAGAAACGGAAAGTAAATGAAGATTTAAAAAGATGGAATTATAGTTAAATTACCAAAACACTCTTTTGATATAATTAAGACTTAATAAGATATATATACTATATAAGTAGAATGCAATAATTTATTTTAATTTTTTAAAATAAAATTTTTAATTTTGAGTTTATTAAATATAATAAAAATTAAGCATTTACTTATACAACCATGAATTTAAATAAAACTAACCCAGTAAACATTATTTTATAATAATAATAATAATAATAATGGAAAATAAATTATTTATACCTCTTAACACCCCGATTTGAGGTGTTAAAAATACTGTAGAAACTTACCCCCTTTATCATATTAGCACCTGTTGAACATCCAATCCCTCTACCCAAACAAGCTTCCTTACCCTCCCTGCCCTCACTTAACCCTTCCTTTACCCCAATCCAAACACAGCCTTACTTGTACATGACCTTTACTTACTTTGCAGCTAGTAGTAATAATATTTTCAAAATTTTTATAAATAACATTATTTTTTAAAAAAGTAAAAACTCCAGTTGAACTCAAATCAAATCCAGATCAAACCATAAACCCAATATACACAACAATAGCTCTCTTTTTGAATCTAATATGCTCCAAGGACAATGTTTTTACATGATGCACTGAAACATTGCTTAATCTAAGTCAGACGAATGTTATAACTAAATTAAATCAAATCAAATCAAATTAGTACGTACAGTGGAAAAACGAATTTAGTTAACAAAGAAAGTCAATAATGCATCCTACAAATTCCAATGGCGATACAAACGTAGCATATCCTTCAAGTTAAGAGATTAGACTCGTAATCCAAGCCAACCATTTATATTTGATTTTAGAAGCTAGTCTATAATAGGTCAACCAAACAAAAATGGTTACATGTAAAAGTAGATGGGAGGCACAGCCTGGCAAGCATTTTTGCATGCCATGATCTTTCATTTCCTTAACAATTTGCCTTTTTTGGTTGGTTCATCTTTGTCTTTCTTCCTTGCCTTTTTTGGCCTTCTTGGCATTTTTTTTTTATCTCTGGTGGCAAAATCGGTTGTTTATCTCCTTTATCCCAAAGTTCTCTTCCTCGTAGTGGTTGCAAGGAATATTGATAAGACTTCAAATAAGTAGCCTTACAATACCAACTGCTTACATACTTATCTGGATTTTGGTTCTCCAAACTATACATTGAACACACTACATAGGTACATGGAATTCCCGTCAGATCTCACTATCTGGAACTACATGTTTTTGCTTTCAAATCAGTTACATGTATGTTTGTTATGTTGAAGATTAATGAGATTTCAAACCCTTCTGCTCCATTATAATTACACAACCAATTGCAAGACTCCTCTTTTTTTTTTTTGTAGTGGCCTCCATCCTTTTTTTCCATAATCGTTGCATAACCCGCATTCTAATGTCATTAAGCATCGAAATTATTGGCTTACATCTACTCTCCAAAATCCATCCATTAAATGCCTCACATAAATTATTGTCAATAACACCACATTTACTGTCTATTGTGAAGAAATACTTAACCCAACCACTCAATGGATAATCAATACAGTTTTCAACTATCCCCTCTCCCCTTTTGTCCAATGTGTCCATATTCTTCTTCAATTGAGCTTTATATATGGATTTTGTAATGGACCAGAATGCAAGCTTCCTCTTTTCCCCTCTTCATTTTTTGGCCCAATGTCCATAAATGTGTCTAGCACACATCCTATGATTAGGCAACTCTTGCTGAATTGCTGCATCTAAACCCTATTCAATCATTTATTTAAAGAATATCAAGTTATCATTTGCATTTAAAATATAGGAAAAAACTGATATAACAAATTAAATTCTCAAATCAAATGAAATACTGACCTTCTGCATATTGAAAATACATGTGTAGCCAGTCCTATTACCTAAATCAAGATCGTTTCTCAAAGCTCTGAAGAACCAAGCTCGGTTATCTGTATTCTCTACCTGTACTACTGCCCATGCTATTGGGAGCATTTGATTGTTCCCATCCTTCCTAATTGCACATAAGAGCTGCCCCTTGCAAACCCCTTTAAGGAAACATCTATCAACACCAATCAGTGGCCTACAACCAGCCTTCCAACCTTTCTTTAGAGCATCAAAACACACATAAAATCTTTTAAATACATTAAGCCCCTTATCATTATCCTTGCTAGACTCTACATAACAAGTTGTCCCCAAATTGCATCTTATAATCTCATTAACATAAACATTCAAATCAGCAAATTGTTTAGTGAAATCACCTATTATAGAACTAATTACCTTCCTCTTTGTGTTGCTATAAATAGACCAGTTGACATGCAACTTAAACTCACTTCTACAATAATCTTTTATACCAATGAGCTTTATTTTAGGATTAGCTATGATGTGGTCTCTTAGTAGAATAGACAGAAAGTTGCTATTTGCAAGCTTGTTATTACTTACTCCATAACATCTATGCTGACCTGAGTATGTCTTAATCTTAAATGTCTCTCCATTCCTTTCTATGCTAGCAAGAAGCTTCCAAGGATATGTTGGCTTACATTCAGCCCTCACCCTCACTTTATCATTTTTTACAAAATGCACACCTAGACCTTTCAAAACTGCATACTTACTAATTGCATACCTCAACTGTTGAATATTTTCAAAGTAAATGCCAACACTAAACACAGGAATTGTAGCTTTTGAATCAAACCAAACCTTACAACTTGGCCTTCTTTGAAAATATTTGGCAATTTCATCATCTAACTCCGAATAATAACTTATTAAATCTTCAAATTCATAGTACAATGAACTCTTGTCCGTATCAAATCCATCTTCCTCCTCATTTTGAAACTCATCTTCTTCAACAAACTCTATAGTTTTATTACCCTCTCTATCTAAATCCTTTGTAGCTTCCAGATTTGCATCTTCTGTTGTTTTCTTCCTTGTAAATCTACATCGATTATACTCCCTAACTTTATCACTAACAGCTTGCACCTTGTTATCTTCATCATTAGTTACTACATTGATGTCAACAAGAAACTCTTAGTCTCTATCTCCTAAGTATATTTCTCTTTCCTTGTAAATATCCCTCTTATCTTGGTTACCCTTTCCAATACAATTTTGAAGGTCTTAATTTTGTTCTACAGATTGTTCAGCATATTGTTCAAAAGGTTGTTCTAAAGTACAAGAAACAGTTTATCCCATGTTTTGTTCTTCTAGGACATCATGATCTATAAATAATTCAATCATATCCTATCCACTTACAATGTTAGCCACATTTATAACATCCATATCATCAGTCAATGGAATATACAACTTTGACTTGGGGTCCCTAACATAAATACCTCCTATTGTAAAATAACCCATTCCTTTACGTAAAACATGAAATTTGGAGAAATAAGGTGATCCAAATCAAATTCTTTGTCCACTACTCTCTCTGTCCTACCCAAATACTCACGCAGCCCATCTCTACTTAACTTTAAACGACTATTCTGCTGTATTACAAGCAAATATTTATCACAACTCATCCTTCAGCAATAAACCAAGAAAAAAATAATTTAATAAAAATTATAACACACCAATCAATGTAAGAGGACAACTCGAGATGCTTTCTTTATGTAAAGCATCTGGACCTCATACAAAAGTAGCATTATTATATATATAAATACCTAAACCCTAAACATGTAAAAAATTCTAGGAATATCTTTTGTCGAAATTTTGACAGTAGTCAACTTTCACTAACTGGATTGTGAAATTAGACTGTGAAATTACCTATATCCCCAAAATTTAACTATTCAGGAATAGATTAACAAAGTAAAATAAAAAACTTACCTTATACAGTTGCAACCTTTCTTCTTTAAAATAACATTTGCATGTAGGTTGTTGAAGATCGAAATCAATTCCAACAAATATAAAACCCCAAATCACTTTTGTCCTCTCTCAATTTTCATGAAATAATGGTGATGAAGTCGTCGTTCTTCCCATTAAAACCAAAACCCATCTTATTTAAAAATGATGTGTTTTATAAGTATATAATGGTCATTTCTTTCTTATTTTGTATAACCCATCTTCTGACTTTTTATTTTATATTATTTAATTAAAATTTTTTAATTATTAATATAAATTTTCACCTTAATAAATTGAATAAAATATTATATTAGAGCCGATAATCGGAGCGTGTAGTAAACACTCTTCTCCTCAGCCATATAAGGATTTAATGTGTAGTAAAATAAAAGTTAAAGGACCTAATGTGTGATTTTATTTGTACAAGGAGTTAATGCAAAAAAGCTTGAAAGTTCAGGGACCAAGGAATGTGTTTTGCCGATATACATCTATATATGTATGTAGGTACATACATGTACATACATATATGTATGTATATATGTACGTAGTACCTTTATGTTTGTACTTGCATAGATATATGTATGTATGTACATATGTACCTAAAATGACGTTCTTTCATAAAATTCTTTATACATTAAAAAAAAATGAAACAATATATGCAAAATTAGGATTTTTTTAAGAAAAAATTGAATTATTTGTAAGAATCGAAAAAACTAAAACTAAAATCGAATCATTCGGGTTGCATTGTAACTTGACCCATTCGTGTCAGTTTTGGGATGGGTTTGACCCTTAATTTTTCGGAGTGAATCATGTGCCTTTTTTCAAATTCGGATCACTTTTTCTGACGGATTTGGGTCAAAATTTACATATCTATTTAACGGATATTAATTTTTATCATAATTGTGTTTAGTTTAATTTGATTTATATTTTTTTTAATTTAATTTATCTCGATATTTATGGGCATGATTTGATTATAAATTTAATTTTTATATTTATCTTGTTTTGCATTTATTTTTAGAAAAATGTTGATAAATGGGTATTTAAATAGGTATCGGGTAGTATATGGGTATTTATAGTCGAATTTGAGAGGGGTACTGTGATGCGTGTCACCAGGCAAGCGTGTACGAGGGTATCAAAGAGAGCATCTTATCTAGATTGGTTCCACTTTTATGGACAACTAGGCGAAGGTCCCCTGCCCATTAAGGCCAGTTGCTTCGCAATAGTGAAGAATTTTGACCCAATTAGCCGAGTCCCAAACCTAAAAAAGGCATGAGAAAGTGTTTTGAGGTACTCCTATCCCATTGCAAACAGTCAATCTCAGAATGCACCCTTAGGAATCACAAGGTAGGTATGATGAAGTAGGGGTGTACACAGTTCGGTCCAATTCGGTTATTTACAAATCTCCGTATTGTATTGAAATTTCGGTTCTTATAAATTTCGGTACAGTTCGGTTCTTATTAATTTCGGTACAGTTCAATACGGTTCTTATAATTTTCAGTACAGTTTAGTTCGGTTATTCGGTTCTTTCGGTACAAAACAAAACAAGACAATACAATACGGTATTTCGGATAATTTAATATTTTTAAAAATTTACAATATAAATATACACAATAATAAATACAAATATAATTAAAATATCTCAACAAGTACATACAATTTTGCATTCAATTTTAAGAAAATATTTCAATTTATCCCTCTCCTTTATGAAAAAAGAAAAACATATTTTAACAATAATAACTCTAGATGAAATTTTAAATTCGAGATAAATTACTTCAATAAATTTCCTAAAATTCTAACATTTAATAAAATTAATTAGTAATTCATCCCTAATGATCATCCTAATTAAAGCTTATGTACAAGTCTATTGATCAAATTTTTAACTAACTAATGACGTACTATTAACGAATACCATAAAACCAAAAGTTGTGTGTGACTTATCCTTACTTTTAGATGTAACCGCAGAAATAACAGTGGCAGTGACGAAAAGAAGGAAATACAAGTATAAGCTAAAACCAACGGAAAAGATAGGAAAAATTGTGGGGCTTGACACGATTTTGAGATAGAAAAGAAAGAAGCAGGCACAATTTAGGTTTTTTTTTTAATTTATTTTCTTATATATATATATAATAATAAAATATAAAACCGGTCGGAGTGTGACGCAGCAAAAATACCTCAAAACAAAAAAAATTTATTCCAAGTTGAAAAGTCTCCTCCAAACTCAGGTAACAAACAATTTATATGAAAAAAATAAAAAAATTACAATAATACCCCTAAAACTTCAAATTGAAAAACGAAAACTCAAACGTTATTTTTGAGATACGAAATGAGCTGTTACGGGAAACTAAGATTTCCGGAAACATATAATAATAAGCAAATTGACACCTGTAGGAAAAGTTATAACAAAAACAATAATTAATGATGATTGGCCTGTTCAACTAGCTCCATATACTGAAAACCCAACTCGTCCGCATTAGATTGCCTCCAAATATTTCGATTTCCTCCAAATATTTCAATTCCCTCCTAAACTTAAAATAAAAAATATTTCTACTAAAATTTTTCAAATTTTATTCTTAATTTGCTTTAAAAAAAATTTAATTAATAAGATAATTATATACTTATATAATTATATTATATATAATTAATAAAATTTTATTAATATAATAATTGTATATAATTATATTATTAAAATATATTTTCAATTACTTACATAAATATTGTGCTAAATACATATGAGTTTTAGTTGAGTAACGCTAAAAATAAAAAAAATTAAAATTTAATTATATATAATTTTATTTTTAATTTACATATTCATATAAGTATTGTGATAAAAAATAGATGAGTATTAGTCGAGTGACATTAGAAGTAAATGAAATTAATTGATAAAATGATTATATAATAAATTATTCAGTTATATATAATTACATTATTAAAATAAATCAATTATTCAAATATATATTGTGTAAAAATAGATAATTACTAATTGAGTAATACTAAATATAAATGAAATTAATTGATAAGGTAATTATATATACAGCATCAGCTGATTATATGGTTAGAATCCATCCATATATATTATTTTGGTTCAGTTATTATACTCAATTTCACTAAATGTGGCTTAATAGTTAAAAGATTGTTAATTAATATTATAGTTAATAACTATAAGAGTGAAAGTAAAAGTAGTATTAAAAGTAAATAAAATTAATTGGTAAAGTGATTGTGTATATAAATATTTGTACAAAAAAATTAAGTAGTGGTCGAGTGACATTAAAGTTAAATTAAAGTAAATACGAATTAGTAAAATTTAATTATATATAATTAAATTATTAAGTTACAACTCAATTACTCAAATATGTATTGTGCCAAAATAGATAAATATTAGTTGAGTGATACTAAAAACAAATGAAATTAATGGGTAAGGTGATTATATATTTATATAATTACATGAATTGAATCGGTAAATTTCATTATATATAATAATTATTATATATAATTATATTATTAATTTATATACTCAATTATTCATATAGGTATTGTACAAAAAAATATACATGAGTATCAATCGAGTGATACTAAGAATAAATGAAATTAGTTAGTAAGGTGATTATATATTTATATAGTGATATTAATTAGTAAAATTTAATTATATAGAATTAAATTATTAACTTACAATAGATAAATACTAGTTGAGTGATATTAAAAGTAAATGAAATTAATTGGTAAGATGATTATATACTCGTATAATTACATTAATTAGTAAAATTTCATTAATATAATAATTATATTTGTGTGTGTATATAAATATTTGTACAAAATGAAAAATTATGTAGTAGTTGAGTAACATTAAATGTAAATTAAATTAAACACAAGTTATTTTAATTGCACATTCATATAGATATGATAATTAAATTTATCTTATTAATAATCAAAATATTTATTTTAATTTATTAACTATTTATTATATTAATTTCATACATTAAAATATTTAATACAAATAATTATAAAAGTTTCACAAAAATACAAATAATTATGAAGTTAAATTTATATAATAAAGATATAATAGAAATTATAAATAATTTATATATATAAATTACTAATATTATATATAATAATTAATAAATATCGGTTATTTCGGTCCAATTCAGTACAGAACAGTTCGGTACGGTTCAATACGGTTCTCGATTCGGTTCCAGTATAATTCGGTTCGGTTCTAATCAAAAAGTCAACAGTACAATTCGGTTCAGTTCTAGTAAAAAAAGTCAACGGTACAATTCGGTTCTGGATCTTTTTCTTCGGCATTTCGGTTCGGTACAGGAAGATCCAGAACCGTGTACACCCCTATGATGAAGTCGCAACCTGATAGAACACAGGGACAGTGGTCCGACCTTATGAGGCCAATCGAGAGAAGGGTTTGACACCTAACTCTTATTCATACCCTTGGTTAATATGACATTTATTAGACCGTTAAATTAATCATTTTATCTCCCTTCTTAAGGATTTATCAAGGTAATGAAAAGTAAAATGCAATCTTACATGTTGGAAAGTGGTAAAGCATAACAAGGAATATAAACCCTACACTAGCATGGCATACATATGCATCAAAATGGGCTATTTATTGAATTCATTTATATGGGATTAATTTCACTGATTGTCATCGAACTTATACCAAAATTACGCAAAAGTAACTAAATAATTTTTTTTTCAAAAAAGTTATTGAACTTAAAACCATTATACACAAAAGTCATTATGAACGGATTCCAGTGTTGACGCTCACCGAAAAATCTAGCTGACAGCCCATGTGCACACGCGAACTTAAAATAATTCACTGATAGTCATCAAACTTATAACAAAATTACGTAAAAGTAACTAAATAATTTTTTTCTTTCAAAAAAGTTATTGAACTTAAAACCATTATACCCAAAAGTCACTATGAACAGATTCCGGCTAGATTTTC
This sequence comes from Excoecaria cochinchinensis, assembly GCA_947683425.1. Lineage (NCBI taxonomy): Eukaryota > Viridiplantae > Streptophyta > Magnoliopsida > Malpighiales > Euphorbiaceae > Excoecaria > Excoecaria cochinchinensis. The sequence continues at coordinate 785,821 of CANTUQ010000175.1, read as the reverse complement.
CGGTGAGAGTCAACGAGGGTCAACACCGAAATCCGTTCATAATGACTTTTGTGTATAATGGTTTTAAGTTCAATGACTTTTTTGAAAGAAAAAATTATTTAGTTACTTTTGCGTAATTTTGGTATAAGTTCGATGACAATCAGTGAAATCAACCCATTTATATGAGGACCTTGGTCATCTCATACAATCATGAAGAGGCATTTATTGCGACTTTTATTGGTTGAAAATCGAGACATTAGTCCCATTTTATTAAAAAGATTCAAATTAATTCATTATGTACAAATTCTTTTACATTATAAAAGCTTGTTATTTACATATGATTTTTTAGCATAAAATAGGACATTGGTCTAGTTTTATTAACAAAGACCACAATTGCACAATATAAAATTTTTTGTGATATTTTTTAATGACCAGGTGAAATCCTTTTATTATACTATATGCACATGAAGAAATAAATAATAATAAGGAATTAATGCTATTCTAGCCCAACGTCTACGTTAAATTATGGGCCATTACTAGTGAATCACGCTACAATAATTGAGTCACACCAGTGATTTCATATCACGGACATGAGTCATGACTTACACCCGTGACTAGCAAGTCACAAGTGTGACTTAGCTGGGCTCATAAATTTGAGAGAAGAGACCGTTTTATCTAGATCAGTCTTACTTTCTAGGATGGCCAGATGAAGGTCTCCCACCCATGATGGTTGGTTGCTTCGTAATGGTTATGGAATTTGATCTAATTTTTCGAACCTCAAAAAGGCATGAGACAACATTTCGGGCTACTCTTATCCCATTGTTAGCAATTGACCTCAGGATGCATTTTTGGGCATTAAAAGGTAGGTATGATGGAGTTGCCACCCAATAGAATATTAGAAAGTAATGGTCCAACCTTATGAGTCTAAAACCAAGAGAAGGGTTCGGAACCTCACTCCTATTTGTACTGGTTAACATGACATCCCTGGACCTTTAGATTAATGACTTTATCCCTCTTCTCACGTGTATATCATGGCAATAAAAAGTAAATCGCATCCAATCAAACTAGAAAACTGTAAAACATGACATAGACATGCATATCAAATCAAATAAGCATCTGTAAAGTGGCCAATTTATTTAACTCAATTGGATGAGGACTTTGGACCTCTCATGCAACTACAAAGAATCATTTATTGCAAGTTTTATTGGTTTAAAGCCGAGACATCGGTCCTAATTTATTAAAGAAATTCTCAAATTGTTTAATTATATACAAAATCTTTTACATTATTGAAAACCTTATTATTTTCAAGTGATTTTTGTGAATAGAGTAGGACATTAGTCCTTTTTATTAGCAAAAGCCTTGATTATTAAATACAAAATGTTTTCATCAATCGAGTAAAAATCCTTAATTTTACACTATACATACATAAGCAACAAATTCAAGAAATTAACATCATTCTACTTGGCCAGCCAAATAACACATAACGAGGCATATGATCATGTATAAAAAGAACTATAATGGAAAAAAAGAGAAAAAGAGAATAAAAGAAAGATTTTAAAAAAGAAAAAAAGACTAGCGAGTCATGCCTCAAAATCCAAATCACACCCATGACTTGAAGTCACAGCCGTGAATCATGACTTATGCCTATGACTAGCAAGTCACATGTGTGAGATAGATAGGCTCATGGCAATAATGGAGGAAGGCCAATTATGGCCATAACTCACTGAGTCATGACCATGAGTCACTTCAAAACAACAAATTCTCCTTCTTCCTTTATTCCATTCACCCCTTCAATGGGTGTCAAACCCAAAAAAACTAAACAAGCTAAAAGGACAAAAAAATGCTCAAAAACCTTTAAAAACAGTCCTTTTACTAGTTTTAAGGTAAAACCAACTAAAAATTAGTAAAAAATAAAGCTTTTAAACACTCAACCTGTAATGCTTCTACCACATGTCAACTTTCCACAATCACAACCTAAATCTATTTAAAATGAGAAAACCTATTAAAAAAGTACCTGAAAGGTGAGTTTACTTCACTCAAGAGTGAATGTATAGACTTGCCCAATAAAAAAACTAAGCTAAGAAGGAGAAAGCTTTATAATATTACCTTCAGTGTACTTTTTGTTTGTAAACAATGGAACTTTGAAGTCCAAAAGTCTCCCATTGCTTGGAAATAACAAAAACGAACTTGAAAACTGATTTGTGGAGCCTGAAAGCCTAAAAATCAAAGAGAGGAAGGCCAAAGGTTGTTCAAGAATGAAAACTCCAACCCTTATGCTTTTTTCACTTCTGCCTTTTCTAGCTTTCTGGAAAAAGGCCAGGTCACGGTCGTGACTTGTCTTTTTTCTTGCCATGGGGCATGACCAACCAGTTATATACGTGAGGAGAATCTAAGGTTGTTGAATGAATCCCCTTAGAAAGTGATATTTTTTTATTCCCTTAGACACCTACTACATAGGCGTAGACTACACTAATTTGACTTATCTGACAAAGGAGCCACCTGGCTGGGAACAATGGGTGATTAGGACCTTAGTTTTATTTGTCCATGGCTGACGCTCTCCTACGTCACTCGAGATGGTTACTTGAGTTTCATACCATTGAGTTGATCGTATAGAATCACATTTTGCATTTCAGCCCATTGTGCACGATAGTTCGGTGATAAACAGGTCATTGTTAGGGATCCATTATCCTTTTAGGGTGGTGGGCTGATTGCCACACTCGCCATAGGTTATCATTAACTTTGGAGACAACTTCCATTAAAGCCCAACATTCAGGAATTCAAAGCAAGCAACTTTTGTACTACAACTGAATACAAAATCTTTGTGATGAGTCCTGTGAGGGATCACAAATCATCCTCGTTGAAATGCCAAAGCGGTGAAGGTAATAGCCAAAAATAAAAGATATGGATATTATCTTTGTATCAAACACTGCTTTTATTGCCTTTAAATTAACTTACTCAAACACACGTTCAAATGTACAAAAGAAATAACTATTTTCTTTACATGTTAATCATATGATTGTTCTTATCTTATCCATGCGTTCCTATCTACCTCATCACTTGGCAATGACAATAGTCATGACACGACATTCAATGCAAAAATAAGTGTTTCCATTTAATCATGAGGTGACACCTTAAGTGCACCTAACTCATGTTATCAATTAGCCTTTATGAGTTTTCATGACTAAAAATTTTCTCTCAATCCCTAATTGTTTCTTGGGACACATTTTTTTGATTTTTACCTTAGCGGGATGCCAAATTTTAACATGACCGCCTTTTTTCAGTTTTCGACTTGTGGGGCTTTATTTTCTCTTTTTTAAAGCTATGATTATCGTTAAGTATTAATATACAGCAAGGACATGCTCAACAACATTGGCCATAATCCTCTCAAGGCCATTTCCTCTTTTTGTATACTAAAACAAATCCGTAATCATAACTATAAAGATCTTAGACAAATCAAAGATAAAAATTGAATATAATACTGAATTATAATTAGAGAAGGGGGAAGATAAGTAAACATTTTATTTATTGCACTAGAGGCAGTGTCTATAAACGATTTTTTTTCCTTTACAAAGAAAACATAACCTCTCTTATATAGAGAAGAAAAGAAATAAGTAGATGCTCAGCCAGTAATAGTACCAAGCTGAGTTATGCAACAAACAAAATACAAGATAAAAAAGTAGTCAGCAAAGGCTGACTCAAAAGCATCAATAATATATAGTACTTTACTAAAGACAAGATAATACTATCGAAGGAATCTTTAAATTCATTTGTCTTCATGCACAATTATTTTCTAAAAGGCTTATGAGATGGTGACATATTTGGATCCATATCAGAAAGTGAGTTAGGAATATATTCTTCAAATCCTTCATTGTCCCCTGCATTATTTTATGATTGAGAATATCCCGAAATGGCGCGAAGTTGAGAATCCAATACTGGTGTGGGATTTGATGAATTGGGTTCTGATTGAGATGGGCCTGGTTGAGATAGGCCTGATTGTACACGAGCTTGATTGAGAATCCAAAATTGGTGATCTTCTTTGAAAGATGTATAATACTTTATTAGGTATGATTCCCATGGAATAAAGTCATCTTTCCAATTAGGCTAAATTTCTTTAGGGATGATTGAATTTTTCTCAAAGAGATAATGCATTAGATCTAACCATTTTTGAATAAAGCTAAGATAGAAATTCATGCAAGCTTTTCTGACCGAATATGGCAAAAGTTTGAAGAAATATTATGAAGTCACAGCCTTATATTCTCTATTTAGCCATATATTATGACGATGAAAAATATATGTAGACCTTTGGCTCTATGAATGAATGGTTCCATATGAATGAGCTTTATTGGTAAGAACTGTTTCTCACTAATCTAGAGATCTAAACCAAGTAATAAAGGTTCTAAGATGGGGATTGTGTTGAGTTCCATTAATAATACCTTGGATATCACAGACCAAATGTCTGTTATGAATTTCAAATGCAACCATGTAGAGATGACAATAGTACCACATGAAAACCAGAAGCGCTTTGGGCTAAATAAAGGGTTTATCAAATGTGAAATTGAGCATTAATGTTGCAAAAGGATATTAAGGATGATAACTCAACTAATCTAGATAAATGGGTCCATAGGACCTTATTAATCTAGATTGGTAGATGGATAATTGAACTTAAGAAAAATTTCTTAACCCATCAGGGGATAGATTAACTAGTACTTCCGATGGAGCTCCTTGCATGAGAAAAGCTTTTTGGAACATATAGACCATTCGAATGATGCAAAGCTATTCTGAAGGTCCCTCAAGAAATCTGGAATTAGATTTTTATCTCCCTTGATGTGCTGGACTTTAAAATCATATTTGCTGAACCAATCTTTCCATCTAAACAACTGAGGATGTGGAATTATTTTTTCCCTTGAATTTAAGCATCTTAGGGAAAGATGAACAGTCCACAAGAACTGTGAATTGTTGGCCAATGAGATGGATTTCAAATTTTTTGATCCCATATTTTACCACTAAAATTTCTTTGGCAGTGGAATGGTAGTGATATTTTCTAAACGAGAATTTTTCACTTGCATAAGCACATAATTTTCTTGTTCCTTACATTTTTTCTAACAGGATAACACCCCAGTATTGATCACTAGCATCTGTTTGAAGAATTCCTTTTCCATTTAAAGGAATTTATAGTGGGGGTAATTGCTGGGTCTCCTATTTAATAAATTGCATTGGTTTTCTTATCAGACCAAGACAGGTGATTATTTTGAGCATTTCTCTCAAAGGATTGGCCTTTTCAGTGATGTGTGGAATAAAGTCTCTAAGAAAATTTGCAATCCCAAGGAACTACTGAACTTGTTTGTGAGAGAGATTTTTATCAAAAAAATTTAAGAGCTCAAAATCAATGTGATTTCCTAGTTGATATCTTCCATCTTGAAACCTCATGCCTAAGAATTCAATCTCCATTTTTTCTAAATGCATCTTTGTGGGAGATAGTATGATTCCATATTGCAAGGTTATTTCTTAAAATTTTTAGAGTAGCTCATGATGATCTTTTTTAGTTGAAGAGTAAATGAGAACATCATCCATGTAAACTAGAGTAGAATGAAGTATGGGCTCATAGATCTTCATTACAGCTTTCTAGAATAATGATGGAGCCACCTTCAATTTAAATGGCATTACTATCCATTGATAGTGGTGATTCGAAATGTAGAAAGTTGTTTTATATCTTTCCTCTAGCCCAATCCTAGTTTGCCAGAAGGTTGCTTTAAGTTCAAATTTTGAGAAGACCTTTGCTTTGGCCAAGTAAGTAAACATCGATGAGATCTTCAGGAGAGGGAATTTATCATCTCCGAGGAAGTGATTTAAAGGTTAATAGTCAATGACTAATCTCTTTTTTTCCTATAATTTGTTCTGATCTTTTATTGACATAAAAGGCTTGACAAGCCCATTTAGACTTGGTGAGTTCAATTATATTTTGTTGAAGAAGTTGATTGCATTCTTCTAAAGCAAGAGTTAAATCTAAAGGGGACATCCCATGATGGGTTGCCTTTGTAGGATTTCTGTCTTTATTTTGCTTAAAAGGGAGAGAAATGAAAAAGTCTGGGTTCTTCCATAAAGGTGAAGAGCATTTTCGAAGAAACTATGTTAAAGTGTTTTAAGCTCTTCTTCAATGGTAAGAAAAGTGGTTGTAGGCTGTAGAGTGAGCAAGGAAGAGATCTGTGTATAAGGCTAAAAATATCTTTTATATTTAAGTTCCATAGAACAAATCTGAAGATTTTTCATTTGATAGAGAGAATCAACCAAGTATGTGAATCCAAACATAACACTCTAGAAAGAATTGTATCTTGATTGGAGTTTTGGATTTGAGGGTTGTAAAAAAGGTATCTACATTTGCTACTCTGAAATACTCTTTGTGAGACTTCCATTATTGCTGAGGAAGAGTATCTAGATTGCGAATTGTTCTTTGAGCGCCTGTATTAATGAAAGCCACAACTTTGATTGGCTTTGCATATGTGTCTGGATAAACTTTGACAAAAGCTTGGGAAATTGGTGGCTACTGTGTTGAGAATTATGTAATACCCCAATTTGTACCCTAGTCATTTTGGACATGTTTAGGGGGTATATATATGTATAGTTGGGGTAAATGAGCATAATTGTGTTGATTGTATTGAGGAGTTAATGCATATTAGAATTAATTTAATTGAAGAGGTTAATGTAGTAATCTCACAAGTGATGACCTAATTGCATAAATATATGGGTTTAATTGCATCAATTGAGTAGTTGTATATGTCTAGGAATAAATATGTTTAATCAATCGCTGAATGCATGAACTTAAGTAAGAAGAAGGAGCAATATGGTAAATAGACAAGGGGAACCAATCATGCATGGACATCTATCCATTGTAGAGTTTGGAAGAGACTTTATGGCTTTATAAGCCATGAAGGTCGGCTGCCAAGAGGGAGAAATAGCCACCGACCTTCCTCTTCTAAGCAGCTCTCTTCCATCCTTTTGGCACCCAAAATTTGATTAGAAGTGTTTTCAAGTGCAATTGGTTTAAAGATTTAGTTTAAAAGTGGTTTTGAAGCATTAAAGGTAAGAACAAGTCTCTATTCATCATCTTCTTCCTCTTTGCTTTTTAAAGTGCAAGTTGTGATTTATATGTATATTCATGAAAGTTGATACGTTTTTGCTATTTGAATTTGAAGAAGAAGTAGTTGTTGGAGAAAGAAGAGGAAAGGAGGTGAAGGAGTAGATAAAGAAGTGATTTTGAGGTTTGTAAATTTTTGTTATCAAATGGTCTCCGTATGACAACAAATTTCATGTAATGATATTTACTTTTTTTCTGTATGATTTTGTGAATTACTCATATGAGGTGTACATATACTATGTAAATCCTTGTTTAATGACATGGTATTTTAAATGTATAAAATGGCTAAAATCCTAATTCCTGCTCTCCTGCCTGCTTTAGATGGAATAGTGAATAGATAGGCATGCCTATAGGGACTTTGATTGCTGCAGTCCCTGTTTGTACCTCTGGTACCCTCATTTGTCCTGTAGACCCCGTTTAGGTTATCACTGATTTTAAAGGAGATAAAGAACATAAGTAAGATGTATTGTACATTCTAGTACTCCCGTTCAGTACTCTTCCCTTTATCCACTTCCCCTAGGTTAAGGCAGGCAATTGTATGATATTATTGTGTGTTGATTACTATGAATGAAAATATATCCAATACATCATTCTCTATTCTGTGCACTGAAATTATGATTATGCATTACTTATCTATTGATAATATATGTTGTATATTCATTAGGTGTGCTTGATTTCGATGACTGCTATGAGTAGTCATCCATTTCACGTTAATTCCCCACTATGCTTTACGCTTAGCACGAGTGTTTTATCCGTGTAGGTATCGAGGACGAGGCTAGCTACAAGGACACCCCCCATTAGCTAGGCCAGCACTCCTGTAGAGGACTTCTTATGTAGGGTTTCCTCTTTATTTTAAGCTTTGTGTTTAATGTAAAGTGGCCTATAATTATATTAAACCCTGTTTCCAGATATGTATACTATGGAAATATCTTTTGGATAATGCAATTTAAGATGGAATTTTGTTATAGCTATTTGTATATTTAATGAGATTATGAAATTTTATAATTTCGATAATTAGACCCATATGTGACGCGCGCCGAACCGGTAAGGCCCTCATTTAGGAGGCCCGCTTTTAGGGTTTGAGGGATTGGTTCGCGTCTTTTGATCTTGGATGCTAAGAGACATTTTGGAATCCCTGCTCAATAGAACATTAGGGAGTTCATCTAACCTCATGACACCTTTAGTCACCTTCGAGGTATTTTGGAGTTGCCACCCAATTTACAAGAAATTAGTAAAGGTCATCTAACCTTTACGGTCTAAATCGGAGAAGGTGTTCGAAACTTCACTCTTATTTATGCCTTAGTTAATTATAAGTGAGTTTTTAGATTATAGAATTCTATCTCTCTTCTCACGCGATTAACGCAATTTTTTAAAGCACATTACAATCATCTAGAAAGCAAAAAAAGAAAGCCGTAAAGAAAGCGATAAATAAAGCAGTAAACATGCCAAGCACACAATTACAAAGGAAAAATAGGGACAAAATACAATTCCCAAATGAAAGAAAGCTAAATAAAATTGCCCCAAAAATAATTAATTATAAGGGCCCACAACGTTTATGAACATAAAATTAAACAAACAAGCAAAGTCAATCATAAGAAGAGACATACATAAATCGGGACATTTATTCAGTTTAGGAACATTGGTTCCTTCATGCTCACTTAAAGAGGGATTGAAGAGCTATTTTGATTGCTGGATTGAAAACCGGGATAAGTGATCCCATTTTTAGAAAACTTAACTCTTCGTTTTATTCATGACATTTTGCATTTCTTGGTTAAAAGGAGAGACATTAGTCCCAATTTATTACTGAAATCCCAATTTGGTTATAAAAGTACTTTTATGATTTTTTATCTTACACGCGTATAAAATAAACATATTTGATTTGCAAACAAGTACAAACACAGATAGAGGATATGAAAGGTCTCACCCAAATGATGTGGTCTCCTATGCACCATAACCCCTCCGTGTGGTCACGACGATACTCAAAACAAGCGAACGTCACATTTTACCCAAACATGAAAAGAACAATAATAAAAATAATAGTAATAAATCTAACATTAAACACATAAATATAAAGACAAGATAAAAATAAAGAAAAATTAATCATGCAAAAATATAATGATAATAATAATAATAATAATGGTCAAGAATGATAATAACAATAATAGTAATAGTAATAATAATGGTAACAATAAGATAATAATAATGACCAACACAAACACATAATAACATAGATAATAATAATACTGATAATAACACAACAATAATAATAGCATTAATAATAATAATAAAAATAATAATAATAATAAAATGACAATAACAAAAACAAAGACAACAGTAAACATAATAATAATAATAATAATAATAATAATAAAAATAATAATAATAATGACAAAACTGATAATAATGACAATAATAACAACAATTGCAAATGCATGATAAAGTTAGGGGTGAGCAAAAAAATCGATGGACTCGGTTAACCGAAAAAAAAATCCGAAACCGAACCGATGGACTGGTTAACCGATTGTAATGGACTGCTTAATGGTTAGTATTTTGAAAAAACCGATATTAATGGACTGGTTAATGGTTTTGACTCATGTGACCGGTTAACCGAACCGTACCGAATTTTTAGTTAATTTACTAATTATTTAATATGTCCCTATTTATTATTTTTTGTTATTTATTGATTTATCAAATTTTTCAATAATAAAAATCAGAATATATTCGAAAAGTATAATAATTTATCCTAATTAAAGGTGATTATGTATTTTTTTTTCATTATACTAATTATTTTAAAATTTTTAAGTTTTTTTAATTGACTATTAGTAAGTATAACAATTTATCTAATTAAAAGTGATCATGAACCGGTTAATTTATTTACTTATTAAATATTAATTTTTAAAAACAAATTTGCTTATATCCACCAAATATTTTTATTTTGACAACAATAATGTTATATTATAGTAAAAAATTTTAATTTTTAAGTACTTTGAACATTTTAATTTTATTTGTGAATACATTTTATAATTATAGTGGTTAACCGAAAAATATTGGGTAACCGATCCGAAAATCCGAAACCGATGGACTGGTTAACCGATAGTAACGGACTGGTTAATGGTTAGTGTTTTGAAAAAATCGATATTAATGGACTGATTTTTTTTTTGGCTCATGGACCAGTTAACCGGTCCATGCTCACCCCTAATAATAGTAATAACAACAAATATAATAACAACATTAATAATAATAATAATAATAATAATAGGGACGATAATAATGAAAATAAAAAGGTAATGATGGTGTGACGCGCGTCGAACCACGGGTCGCCCCGAACGCCCGCCTTTAGGGCGATCGAGAGAGGTTCATAAAACTTGTAAGAAATTACAAGGGTGTCTATTTTGGGCAACAAGCAGGTTTCATGGAGTCATCATTTGCATTCCTTGGTTAAAAGGAGGGACATTGATCCCAATTTATTACTGAAATCCCAATTTGGTTATAAAAGTACTTTTGTGATGTTTTATCTTACACGCATATAAAATAAACATATTTGATTTGCAAACAAGTACAAATACAAATAGGGGATAGGAAAGGTCTCACCCAAATGATGTGGTCTCCTAAGCGCCATGACCCCTTCTTGTGGTCACGACGATACTCAAAACAAGCGAACGTCACATTTTACCCAAACATGAAAAGAACAATAATAAAAATATTAGTAATAAATCTAACATTAAACACATAAATATAAAGACAAGATAAACATAAAGAAAAATTAATCATGCAAAAATATAACGATAATAATAATAATAATGGTCAAGAATGATAATAACAATAATAGTAATAATAATAATAATAATGGTAACAATAAGATAATAATAATAATCAACACAAACACATAATAACATAGATAATTGTTACCAAATTATGAGAACGTCACCTCTATTTATAGAGTTCTTAAAGGTTAGAGTCTTAATACTAGTTTAACTCAGAATCATTTCTGAGATAGGATTTGGTAATTTAATTTAGATTAAATAACGCAATTTAATCTTAATTGAAACTCAGTCCAATATAGAGTTATTGGCGTATTCCAACTCTATCATTACTTGTATAAAGTTTAATCATTTCGATTTTAACGGATTTTGAGAATGAACATACTGGACTCAATGATTGACTATTCCTAATTAATTTGATATTTTTCTGGAGCTTACTTCGTTTGCACCATTTAGTTGCTCCTAGTCATAGCGTACTAATGCCCTTTTATCGTCATTCATTAATCTTAACAAACAAAATTATTCACAGTTTCGTCAATTACTCAGTTCATTTAACTTTGTGTTACTTTTTAATAAAATTTAAATTTTATTTATTTGATACTTATATACTTTTAATAATATTTTTAAATTTTTAATAAAATTTATTTTTTTAATATAAATTTACTAATTAAATTTAAATATAATTAATATTTCTTAATAACATGAAAAATAAAACATAAATGGGATGGAGAAATAATTCACTATTAGTAGGGGTGAGCATGAATCGGTTAACCGGTCCATGAGCTCCAAAAAAAATCAGTCCATTAATATCAATTGTTTGAAATTTCAGTTCATTAACCAGTCCATTGCTATCAGTTAATCAGTCCATCGGTTTCGGATTTTCGGATCGGTTAATCAATATTTTTCGGTTAACCACTATAATTATAAAATGTATTCATCAAAAAATTAAATTGTCGAAAATACTTAAAATTTAAAATTAGAAAACAAATATAATTCAACATAATAATTAAATATGATGTTCAAACAACAAATATAAACTAAAAATATTCAAAAATATTATTTTCATATATATTAAAAAATGTGTTTTTTTTGAAAATTTTAGTTAATATATTAATTTTATATAACTTTTCGAATATATTTTGATTTTAATTAATGAAAAATTGATATATCATAAAATAATAAAAAATACTAAATATGAACATATTGAATAATTAATAAATCAATATGAACATATTGAATAATTAATAAATTAACTAAAATAACTTGAAAAAAATTAAAATAAAAATGAAATATTTTAAAGTAAATGAAAATTAAAAAGATATAAATAATTAAATATGAAAATAATATAATAAAAATTATAATAAAAATAAAAAAAAGAGTGAAATAAAATTAATAAAATATAGGGGTATTCATTTATCGGTTTTGATTCGATTAATTAATTTATAAGTTAAAAAATAAAAATCAGTTCATTAATTTCGATTTTTATAAAATACTAATCGTTAATTATAAAAATCGATTCGATTAATCTATTTTTTACATCGATTTCGATTCGGTTTATCGATTAACTAAATTTAACGATTTTTTTTTTTTTTTTTTCCACGCGGGTAATTATTAGCGAATAGGTAGCACAGAGTAACTCTGCCACATGGGGGTGAGTCAAAACTTCCTCCAAATTCCCCCTTATATAATCTCAGAAGCCCTCTCTCCTACTTTGTCTTCCATTTCCATTCTCGCGCCTCTGAAGATCCAGAAGAAACCCTAGGAACCGCCATTTCCTGAAAAGAGAGGTGAGAGAAAGACTCAGCAAAGTTCCATAGCCATTTTACATCTCTCTCTCACCTCATTCTCTCTCTCGGATCCAAATCTCTGTTCAGGTGACTGTCTTTTCTCATTTATTCTTGTGTTAAATGATCTCTTACCCTTGCCTTTAAAGAGTAAATGAAGATGTTTCTTCTAGAGCTCGCTAAATGCAAACAGCTCTAGATTTTATTATTATTCTTATTTAATTTCGGTTTTTTTCCTTTTTTTTAAAGAATACGTTTAAGAAATTTATAATTAGGAGGATTTGTTAGGTGTTTTTGGTTGATTTTCAGGTAGTCTTCGGTGATGGCGGCGGCTGTCCAGCAACCTGCAGTTACCCCTGATGTTGTATGTTCTCAAATTCTTTTAGTCGGTAAATTTGGTTTTGCATATATGTGATGCTTTTCTCTATGTGCTTTTTAATATTGTTTTAAGTGGAGTTCATGGTGGGTTTAGGTCGGGAACGCATTTGTTCACCAATACTACCTCATATTGCATCAATCGCCGGAGCTTGTTCACCGTTTCTACCAAGATGTTAGCAAGCTTGGTCGTCCAGAGGAAGGTGGAGTCATGAGTACCACAACCACCATGCACGTGAGCTCATTCTAACTTTACAATACCTACACAAATGACTTACATGTTTTTTATTTTTTTCTTTTTCTGAAATCGTTTATTTTACTTCCCTGAGAAATCTTTAAAGTTGATTGTTCTAAGTTAAGATGTTTATTTTTACGCAAATTACCCACGTTGGAAAATTAAGAAAGAAAAAGAGAAGGAGAAATGTCAAAACAACTTTTTGTCTCTTAAGAGTTGTTTATTTTTCTGAGTAATTGAACTTAGCTACTGACGTCCAAGTATATATTTAATTTTATTTGACTAGAATATTGCTTTTGTTCTCCAACTATTTAAATTGAGCTTAAAATCAGAATGGGGATGACTGGTAAGGAGTTATTCTATAATACTATTTTTTTACTATCAAGGTTAGATTAGGAGGCTAAGCCTATTTGTAGAAGCGTGTCATATGCCTGCTGCAAGTGGAGATTACTGAATGCTAATTCTTTGTTAATTTGTGATGCTTTTGTGTGTGTCTGACCTGAGCCCTATGAATCAGGCCATAAATGAGAAGATACTTTCACTTGGTTATGGAGAATTCAGGGCGGAAATTGCTACTGTTGACTCACAAGAGTCATACAATGGGGGTGTGCTTGTCCTTGTGACTGGTTATTTGATTGGAATTGATAATCTGAGGCAGAAATTTACTCAGAGTTTCTTTTTGGCACCTCAAGACAAGGGTTATTTTGTTTTGAATGATGTATTTCGATATGTTGATGAAGCCAAATATCAAAACGGGAACCCTGATCCAATCAACCATGTTGAAGCTCCAGTAACTCCTGACCAAGGTATTGGAAAATCATGTCGCATTGTGAATGTAAGTCTCTTTGGTGAATTCCATGTTGAAGGTGATTGTTTCTACAGATCCTCCTGCACATGAAAATCATGTTCCTGAACAAACAACTCCATCTGAGGAAGGCAATGGAGAGGAAGTGTTTGATCCCTCTGAGAATGGGGACGGTTCAATTGCAGACGAAGCCCCAGTGCCTGAGATTGATGAAATTCCTGATGATTCACATATGGTGGTTGATTCACAGATAGTGGCAGAAAGTAACTCGAAGATTGAAGAAGTGCCAAAGAAGTCATATGCCTCCATTGTAAGTAGCCATTTTACAATATTATAAGCTTGGAGTTCTTTTACAGGTTCATAATATTATGTCTAAGAGATAATTTTAATTTTTTGATAAACTGGTGGAAGTTAGAATTATTGATCTGTTTTGTCATGTTGGTATTCCCACTCTGTAAAATGCTTTATAATGTTAGATTGTTTCATGTTTTGTTCTAGGTGAAAGTGCTGAAGGAGAATGCTGCACGTTTTTCAAGTCCTGCTCCATCTCCCTTGAAGGCTGCACCTAAGAGCCAAGAACAAGTGACTGCTACAGTTACTGATCCACTGACATCTGATGTGCATGTGTCCACTTCAAGTGCTACTGAAAATGGGCATATCCAAGAGAGTGAAGGTGTTTTTTTCTTTTTTTCTTAATTGATTATCTTTGATTAATGTTAAGATTTTTCTTAATGAGTTTTTACCTAGATGCTCTACTACTAATCTCATCTATCTTTTCATTTGCAGCGGAGGGTCCTTCTATATATGTGAAAGGCCTACCTTTGGATGCTACTCCTTCCCTCCTTGAGAATGAGTTTAAAAGGTTTGGACCTATCAGGGCTGGTGGTATTCAAGTTAGATGTCAGAAGGTATGGGCTGACCTCTTTTTTTTTTCCTTTGTATTTTATTGTTCATTATATATGCAGCTATTTCTTTTTAATCTACATCTTGTACACCAGGGATTTTGCTTTGGCTTTGTGGAGTTTGAAGTGGCAATTGCTGTGCAAAGTGCAATAGAGGTATGGCCACTTTAACGTGTGTTATTATTATTTTTTTTTTTATTTTGCTTTTGTGAACATCTGAGATGAATCTGTCTTAGTTCAGTGAGCCTGTTGAGAGATACTTGTAATTTTGATGAATCTGTCTTAGTCCAGTGAGCCTGTTAATAGATACTTGTAATATTTGATGGTGCTAGTCCAGTGAGCCTGTTGAGAGCGGCCTAGTCATTTTCTCCATAAGGGTGTTAACTTCTGTAAATAGACTGGTGGGATCCATTTTCTCAATGAGTATTGACGTTTGTAAACAATGCTAGCATAGGTTAGCTACTGCATATTGATTTGTGGGAATTCGTTTTATTAATAAAATGGTATTAAGGGGTAACGTTAGTTAGAGATCAATTTTGTTGGAAGAATAGAACATCAGAACTATTTCTACCAGCTTCGCCACTGCCTATTGTTATTGTTATTATCTTTTAAACCAATGGGGAGATTGATTGCTATGGTCTGCATTGTTGCTACTCCAGCTTGCTATATTGTTATACAAGGTAGCTGTTCGCTGTTTTCCTATTAAGATTGCATTCTGTGTTTCCCTCTAAATTATTGCAAACAGCTGTTATTTTCATGTGTAAGTGTTCTACTGGTGCATTTTCTTTCTACTTCCACCATTTTGTTTTCTGTCTAAATTATGTTTATCAACTCTTTTGCTGAAGCTTGTTTGCATCCATGTTTTCAGGCTTCTCCGATCATGATTAGTGGATGCCGGGTTGGTGTTGAGGAAAAAAGATCCACTTCTAGAGGCAAGTTTGGTTTTTTAGCAAATTTTTCTTCGTAATTTAAAATATGTTGTTCATGTGCTATGCATATTAGCAGTACTTACAGAACTTATATAAGGATAAAATTCAGCAACTTGGAAAGTGAGCCTTCCTTCACCAAATTAAGGATTTGTTCGTTATGCAAAAAGTTTTGTATATAACTTAAGAGTAGTGAAACTTTTGCTATAAAGTAATGATGATAGCATGTTAAGTGCTGTTTTCCAGAACAACTTGGTGAGACGAGTTAGGAGTGAAAACCATATGATATACATTGGTTTGCCTACTTTCTTTAGGACTGGGAAATTCTTGTTTTGTGTTTTAGGGGAATAACAAAGAAGTGTCTCACTGAGAATTTCATTTAGATTTTTGATGGCAAATGTATGAAGTCCTTTGTATGTTAGTTACCTTCCAGTTTCAGAGAATTGGGTTTTGCTGGAAATTCATTTGTGCTGATTAATTTGAGAAAGAGCTGTATTTTCCAGCATCTGGACTGTGAGCTGTAAATCTGGATCATCCTCAATGCCTTTGCTTATAAAGTGGCATTTCATATTGCAGGGAACAATAGGGGGAGATTTTCTTCCGGAGGAGGTACTGGATATAGAAATGAGGGAGGGAGAGGACGTGGAAATTTTGGAGGGGGCAAAGCCTTTGGCCGGGGGGATTTTGGTAACAGGACAGAATTTGGAAATCGGAATGGCAACCGCAGTGGGTTTTCAAACCGTGGAGGTGAAGGATTCCGGAGGGGTGATAAGATGGGACAGAATGGTGGCCGTGCCAACCGTGCTGGTGGCTTGGCACTTAATACTGCAGCTAAAACTACAGCACCCAGGGTATCTGCTACTGCCTGAAGATTTGTATTTTTGTGAGGTGGTTTGGAGGTGATTAAAGATAGTTTGTGTCCAGTAGTTGAGTGATTTATCAGAGGGGTTTAATAGCAATTAGAAGATCTTACATTGTTACAGACAAGCAAGCTTCCTGAAATTTTGTCCATTTTTCCTCAGTTAACAATGTATTTGATGGATAGCAGTAAGGTTGTTTGGTATACTAATTACAGTTCAGACTGCACTTTTGGGGAAATGTCTTTCATTTATGAAAATATCATCTGGGCTTGTTTGTTACTCTTGTTCTTTCGATTGTGTTTCTTTCGGTTTCTTTTCTAATGTATATATATTTTTTTAAAAGAATAGAGAGCCTCAAACAAAATAATAAAATTATCTAATTATTATGAGAAAGTCACTTTAAAATCATTAGGGGGAACATTTAGATAGTGAAAATTAGGCCATATTTCAACAACGAAGTGGATGAAGAAATCAGCATTTAAATTAGTTCTGACGGGGTGCACGAAAAAAAATACAAATAAAAGTGATTTTAAGTAAATTTATCAAGCCTGGGAGAAAAAGATTTTCTATTAATCATATTAATTACTCTAAGACATCACTTTCAATAATAAACTACTGGAAATTCAAATTTTTAGCAAGATTCAATCTATGAATAACAACTTAAGTTTAAGCATAGAAGATATTACAAACATCCAACTTCTTCCAGCAAAAGCTTTTTACCCAAACTCTCAATAATTTTTATATAAACTACTAGTGAAAGCAACGCTTAAATCATAAAGGATTGATGCATGAAAATAGTTAAAATTAAAATATTAAACTTGTCACTGTTCAGATTTCGACCCAATCAAACCGACCAACCCAGTAAAATACGGTTTTGATGGTTTATGAGTCGGGTTGGTCGGTTATTTTTAAGCTAAAGTCGGGTTATATGGGTTATTAATGAGATAAGTTGGTTATTTGCTAAACCGACCGCTTTCATCTTCGTCTTCTCAATCTCGAAATCACTGTGTCTCAATCTCTCTCTCATTCTCGCCCCTTGTCTCGATCTCATTCTCTGTGAATATCGCTCTCGCTCTCGCTCTGGATCTCACCCTCGCTGTCTCATTCTCCCTCTCGCTTTGTAGATCTATCGCGATCTTGCTCTCTTTCTGTACTAATCTCGCTCTCGCTCTCGCTCTCGATCTCACTCTCCCTCGCTTGGTTTTGTGCCATCAACGAGGTATGTGTTTGTGACTGGCATTGGTTTTATTTTTGCTTTTCTACTGATTCTGCATGATATAATTCCAAATATGTGTGTTTTGCCATTTTCTTCTTGTTTTTTGCCATTTTCAAATCACGTTTCTTTAGTCGAGATCTAAAATTGAAGCCTGATGTTGATTTTGATTTTTTATGGGTGAAAATTAATTTCTCCCTGATTTAACTTGCTTTCGTGTTATGGCTTGCATTTGTTTTGGGTTCCACTTTGTATTGAGCTAGAATATGCATATGTGATGTAAAATTGAGTCAATGCAGTATCATCAATCATTGGGTTTATTGGATTTATTCTTGGATAGAATAATTGTGAACAAAATTAAATTTGATGGTTAGCAATCTGCTCTGTTTCTGATCTTAACATTTCTTGATAAGAACAACCCAATTCTACAATCTTATTGTTGTTAGGAACAATGACAGCGCAATCAGGTGCAGGTTTTACATGGTTTTGAATGAAATAAATAATGTCATTGTAAAGGGTTTTCATGTGAGAAAGTTCTGATAAAAGCATGTAATTCTTTCTTCTTAATCTTTGATTATCTTCTGATAAAGCTGTTAGGATGTCCAGTTTATTTGGAGAAGGAAAGATTGGATTGTCAATCCAAGGAAAGGTTTGTTGTTGTTGGAAGATTTGGGAGATAAGTGATGAAGATTGATCGTCAAAATTTTGGTGTTGATTTTGATGATTTTGTGGAGTTTTTCTTCTGTGAATTTCTGATAATAAGTGCTTTGCTCCTTTTCTAAAGTACTCATTTGCAAACTCCCATCTATCTGTTACTACTTTCTTAAATCAAGATTGTCTCATTAATGATACAGTTTGTCTTATTAATTAAAGTATCATTTTATAAAATTAAAAAACATTAAGCACTAATTTTTTTTAACATTACTATTATTATTATATTAACATATTCACTGCTGGATTGTGCAGGTATTAACATTAGCATAAATTTAAGGACTAATATTCGTTGAAGGCAGGTTTGATGATATATCAATTAATACTTTTTCTTTATTGTCATTTTTTAAGCTTTTTCATTTTCATTCTATGCATAAAAAATGTACAAATAAAATAAAAGTTTGAGTCTTATATACTTTTGTGTATAACCATATGTCTGAACATATATATGTAGTATGTTGTTTAATAATTGTCCAAGTTTTTTAGCATGTTTGCATTAGGAATTGAATTAGCTATATAAAAAAATTCATGTTTGTTACAGATTTATCATGGATAAAAGTAATCCAGTTTCATCAATGGATGTCCAAAATGAAGATTCCGGGAGTAAAAGTATCAGTAGTATTTTCACTTGAAGAAATTTTTGCATCTTTCTGGGTTAATAGTCTCTAGTTTCTGGATGAAATAGTATAACCATATTTGTGAAGTGCCTATGCTTTTATTTCAAGTTGTCACTTTATTACAAATCTGCCGTTATCAATTGTAATTTTGCATTCTGTTGATGTGCCTAATACATTGCTCTGTGTAGGCTGCTTTTCAAGTTCATGGGGGCCAATTTGCTGCTGGTTTTTTGAGTAGTTCCCAACTTCCAAGCAAGATGAAGACAATGATGATGAGGAACCAGATGCAGGCATTATATAGGATGTAGTGAAATATATTGAAAATATGGTTTGTAATAGTAGATTGTATTAAAGTAAATATATTGAAAAAAAAAAAGAAAATTTGCAGTTTTTTTAATATAAAATGCAATTTATAATTTAATATAATTATTATTTTGTTTATTATTTTATTTTATAATAATTGAAAGGGTTAGAGCTTTGAAAAAAAAATAGTTAAATATAGTATTGAATTTACTTCAAACCGTTTTTAAATCATTTTAAACCGTCTTGAAACCGCCTCAAACCGTTCAAAGTTTTAATGGGTTGGGTTGATTTTTAATAAAAAAAAACCATACATTTCATACATATTGAGTTTGGTTGGGTTTATTTCATTTTTGAGCCAACCCAACCCATGAACAGCCCTATTTGTCAACATAACCGAACTCTAGATAAGTATAAAAAAACTGTACGAAGGTAAGACATTTTAACATTTTTTCGAGAGTTAAAATAAATATCAATTTTTCATCAGTTTCAATTGTAATTTTTAGCCAATTGTGCGATAGCTAAAATTATTTGGAGACAAAAATATACTTAAAAGGACAAATATGTACTATTATTAATAATTTAGGAGCAAATTTAACCTAAAATATATTTAAGGGGCAAACATACACTATTTTGTTCCTCCAAGACTTTCTATTAATCATATTAATCACTCCAAGACTATCACTTTCAATGATAAACTACTGGAGATTCAAATTTTTAGCAAGATTCAAAAAATGAATAACAACTTAAGTTTCAGCATAGAAAATATTGCAAACACCCAACTTTCCTCCAGCAAAAGCCTTTCACCGAAACTCTCAATAATTTCTACATAAACCATCAGTGAAAGCAACGCTTAAATCTAAAAGGATTGATGCATGAATATAGTTAAAATTATAATATTAAATTTGTCAAAATAACCGAACTCTAGGTAAGCATAAAAAACTGTACGACAGTAATAAATTTTAATATTTTTTTGAGAGTTAAAATAAAATATCAATTTTTCGTCAATTTCAGTTGTAATTTTGAGCCAATTGTGTGATAGCTAAAATTATTTGGGGACAAAAATATACTTAAAAGGACAAATATGTTCTATTATTAATAATTTAGGAGCAAATTTAGCATAAAATATATTTAAGGGGCAAATATATACTATTTTGTTCCTCCAAGACTTTTTATTAATCATATTAATCGCTCAAAGACTATCACTTTCAATGATAAAGTACTAGAGATTTAAATTTTTAGCAAGATTCAAACCATAAATAACAACTTAAGTTTTAGCGTAGAAGATATTGCAAACACCCAACTTTCCTCGTGCAAAAGCCTTTCACCCAAACTCTCAATAATTTCTACATAAACCACTAGTGAAAGCAACGCTTAAATCTAAAAGGATTGATGCATGAAAATAGTTAAAATTATAATATTAAATTTGTCAAAATAATCGAACTCTAGATAAATATAAAAAACTGTATGACAGTAATAAATTTTAATATTTTTTCGAGAGTTAAAATAAAATATCAATTTTTCATCAGTTTCAATTGTAATTTTGAGCCAATTGTGTGATAGCAAAAATTATTTGGGATCAAAAATATACTTAAAAGGACAAATATGTACTATTATTAATAATTTAGAAGCAAATTTAGCCTAAAATATATTTAAGAGACAAATATGCACTATTTTGTTCCTATAAAATATCTTAGAAACTTGTTAAATTATAATTAGCCGATTGTGTGATAGCTAATTAGCAAGTTCTACTTAAGTTACTAAGATTAGCAGTCATTGCTTTTGATCATTTGTTAAATTAGCAATATTACTTCATATTCTTTACCACTAGAAAACGGTTAAGAATAGTTAAGTTTAAACTACATCCAGTTCTTAGATGATAAGGTTGAACTACGTGATTTTGAGTAACTGTGATGGGATTCATACAAAGCTTGAGATTTAATATCTCAAGTCCAAACCAAACAGAGATAATTATAGTCTGCCGAATAAAGGAATGGATAGTCTGAAACTTGTATGCTTATGAACATGTATATATATGCATGAGTGGTTATGTGGATGATAATTTCAAATACTTGTATATGTATAAATTGGGAAATGATGAGCGTATGAAGAGATGATAAAGAAGTTTTAATAAATAAATTATGATTATCTAAGTGCGCCTAGTTAATAATTGTTTACGGACATAGGATAACTTGGCATGTCAATGGTAGAATACCGGTTAGCAGTACTGCATTGAAATTTTGAATTATTGAAAGTGACGAGCGTAGCCAGTAATTAAATTCAGTGAGATAAAAAATTATCACTGATAAAAAAATTTTAAAATATTTTAGTATGATTAATTTTTAATAGAAATATTTAAATATATTAATAGGGTCAATTTTTAATGAAATCAATTGTTAATTGGGTTATTTAAAAGGGTTAATAATAAAAAAGAAAATTACTAAGGGTATTTTAAAAAAATTTATAAATTAATCCCACTTAGTATGTTTTCCCTACGCCCCTGGATGGTTGGCGAGGGATGACCCTAAAAGATGGAAACTATGATGTGTAAATAAGCTCTAAAAAATAAGTTTGCAATTTAGTTTTGTTATCCTTCTCTGTTAGAAATTAAACTTGATTTAGCGGAGATTTTTAGGAGTTAATGAGTTGTAAATAAATTGTATTTGACTTGATCAAATACTAAGTAAATTTGGATTTGAATACTTAGTTATAAATTGGTAGTATTTAACTTGGTAAAATACCAAGCAAATTTGAACTTAAATATGTAAGAGATAAAACTCTTGACACCCTGTCTAGCCTACCGCCCAACATATGCCAACTAAAATTTAGTTGGTTTTTATCTCTTACATATTCAAGTTCAAATTGGCTTGGTATTTGACCAAGTCAAATACAATCCATTTACAACTCATTAACTTCTAAAAATCTACACTAAATCAAGTTTAATTTCTAACATTCTCGGATAGATGATATAAAAATGTTATATGATAATTGGATGAATTAGGAATGAAGTTAATCATCATGGTATAAAATGAAATTTTTTAGTAGGCATGCATGCTGATAGATGAGATTGAAATTCATTATATGATGTCAAGAGATGATGCTGAATGACCTATATGAGATAGTTAATTGTAAACATGAATTTGCATGTTTACTATTTATATGAATGTTGTGATTTATCGAATACAGGTTCTATTGTTAAACTGTATGTTATGCTCGTTATTTTAGTTTTCATGTTCATGACTTTGATGCTTATAAGCACACAAACATGGAAATTATTATGTATTAGGATAAGAAAAGATTTGTTGAAAATAAGAGAAGAGAAGGTAGAGATTTGAATGTCTTACTACTTTTTTTGCCACAACGGTGATTCAGGCTTAAAAAAAGGAGAAATCATCGGTTAATTTTTTACCGTTAACGGAAATCAGATGAGGCATACCGCATCATTTGGTACGCTGAACGTACCAAATTTATATAACCCACTTTATAGATATTTAAGAAATGCAAGAAAAAAACAAATGAATCAATAAAAGGAGTTCCATTTCCCCCTCGTCTCCGTTCTCCTTAACTTCTCCGGCTCTGCCCTCTTTCTCTTTGTTTAGTTGGAACTACGATGCTAACAACTCGTCGCCTTTTATTAGCTGTTTCTTCTTCTCAGTTTCTTACTACCTCTCGCTCCCCCTCTCATCAGGTTGGTTCCATTCCTCAGTCTATACTCATAGCTTCTCCACTAAAAGATTTAGGGTTCAAATCGACTATGGGTTTGTTGATTTATTAACTTCCTTCAATCGGATTTGTTACCTGAATCCACCTCCTTTAATTGAATTCAGTAAACTACTATACTATCTGCACTTGTTAGAATGAAACGTTTTGAGACTGTAATTTCTTTGTGGAAACGGATGGAATTCCACATAATATTTATACTACTAACATTTTGATTAATTGCTTCTGCCAATTGCACTATTTCGATTTGGGATTCTCTGTTTTGGGAAAAATTTTAAAAATTGGTATTGAGCCTGACATTGTAATCTTTAATACGTTGATTAACGGGTTATGTAGGGAGGGTAAAATCGGTGAAGCTGTGCATCTTTTTAGTTAGATGGAGGCTAGAGGATATCAACCTAACGCTCGTACTTATACTGTGATTGTTAATGGTTTATGTAAAACTGGAAAGATCAGTATGGCAGTAGGTTTGCTTGAAAGAATGGTTGCAAGAGGTTGTCAGCCGAACATTGTAACTTATAGTGCCATCATAGATAGCCTTTGCAAACATGGCCTGCTTTCTGAAGCATTACAGCTTTTCAAAAAGATTGAGAGCCAAGGAATTTCACCTAATGTTCACTTTCAATTCCTTAATTCAGTCTCTGTGTGATGCGGGCCAGTGGGAGAAAGCTTCGAAGCTGCTAAATAAAATGCTGAATGGGAATGTAACACCAGATATTATTACCTTCAATATATTGGTTGATCAACTTTGCAAAGAAGGGAAGGCCGAGAAAGCTGAATGTGTAGCGGAGAAAATGATTCAGTGGGGTCTTGGGCCTAATATTATCACCTACAACTCATTGATGGATGGATATTGTTTGAAAGGCCGAATATATCAAGCTAGAAGATTATTTGATTACATTATAAGCAAGGATTGTAATCCTGACGTAATTACGTATAACATCTTGATTAATGGGTACTCTAAGATCAAAAGGGTGGATGAGGCCAAAATGCTTCTCGATGAAATGCTTCATAAATGGTTGCTTCCTGACACGTGTACATATAATTCTCTCCTACATGGATTATGCGGTGCAGGTAGCCCTTGGGCAGCCTTGGAGCTTTTCAAGAAGTTGTGTGCTAGTGGTTATTCTCCAGATGTAGTAACTTATTCAACTTTGCTAGATGGCATTTGTAAACATGGGCATCTTG
Source organism: Excoecaria cochinchinensis (assembly GCA_947683425.1). Taxonomy (NCBI): domain Eukaryota; kingdom Viridiplantae; phylum Streptophyta; class Magnoliopsida; order Malpighiales; family Euphorbiaceae; genus Excoecaria; species Excoecaria cochinchinensis. The sequence goes on along the minus strand of CANTUQ010000175.1, from coordinate 761,313 downwards.
ATGTGGCATTGGACTTATTTTATGAAATGCAAGTGAAGAAGTTGAAGCCTAATTGTTCCATTTATAATATCCTAATACATGAATTGTGTAGAGCTGGGAGGTTTAAAGATGTGGAGGAATTATATTCTAAACTTTGTATTGAAGGGTTGCTGCCTGATGTTCGAACAAATACTACAATTATAGGTGGACATTGCAGACATGGATTACTAGATGAGGCATACAGAGTCTTTCGAAAAATGGAAGAGGATGGCTGCCCACCGGATAGTGCCTCTTATAATGTGATTATCCAAGGGTGCCTCTTATAATGTGATTATCCAAGGATTTCTTTGGCATAAGAATCTATTAGGGGCAACAGAACTTATTGATGAAATGGTGGGTAAAGGATTCTCTGCAGATAACGCTACAGCAGCCTTGGTAATTAATGATGATCTCATGCTAAAAGAACTACAGAAGGATCTCAAAATTTTAAAGATGAAGTGAGATGTTCATATTTGCAAGTGATCTTGTGATGATGTTAATTAATCTTTGTATCAGTATGTTCTAATGCCGTTTATCAATGAGGTGTCCATGTTTTAGTTCCATCGTTGACGTTTATACTCAAAAAGGTTGGGAGTATGGCTTGTGAATCAGTCAATGGCTTGCGCTGATTATCAATATTTCAGAAGTCAGTCCAATTTTGTTTATAGATAATGGGAATATACATTTTTCTTAAATTGCATTTGGACTTTCATTGGTGTAGCTTATACAGCTGCGACCTGTACGTGAGAAGTTGAATGACCTCACTTCCACTGCATGAAATTATTCAATCAAATTGTATGTTCTCATATGTTTATTCTTAATGAAGTTTTTTCACGTTTACAAAACCACTGGTTCTTATTTGTGAATGAGAAAGCCATAGTTTAGCTCCCTCTCTGCTAATATGCCAATGAGATAAGAGGCAACAAGTTCAGATGAAAAATAACAAGTCATGACCAGAAAAAAAATTATGATAACTAATTATTAAACTTAAAATCATGATTAAAAATTTGGAGAATGAATCAGTAAACTACAAAAAGATAGGCCCAATAGAGACTAGTATCAGAATGGGTAGTAGAACAGCGGACGAAGAGATATTGAGAACTTGAAGCTAGAGTCGCCCACTACAACAAATTTTTGTTGCTTGACAAGTTGACAATGACATGTATAAATATTAAACTAGAAAGAAATCTAGAATTAACATAAAGTGATATTCTACACTTGGAAAAGCTGGTGATTTTCTTCAATATCAATTGGTGATCTTCAAAAGATTTTGATATTTTGGTGCGGTTTTACATGGGAAATGAACAAAATCAGAGCCCAAAATTGCAAGCCTGGACGAACTCCAATTCATAGTCCACAAACTTTGTCCAAAGTGGTTTAAACTGAGTCATGGCAATATCAAGCCATGGCTTCATATTCCCATTGAAGTGAACCACTGCCGCATTTCGAATCTCATCCATGCTGATGCTTGGATTATAACCAAGCCCCAAAACATGCCATGACTTGTCCAGTGGCTTCGTCGTTGAGTAAAATGTGATCAAACCTGGGGGCAATGTCCCCAATTTCCACAACGTTCTGTTCTCATTCTGCAAACATTAGCACCGTACAATTCAGATAATAAAACAAGTTTAATGAAATACTACAGGAGATTGCAATCTGCTTTCTCAGTACTATAGTGTCACAAAGTAGAAAGTAATCAATGGTGAAAAACTTAACTAATATATCCTAGTTTATAACAGAGCACCTAATAAGCAAGCAATGCGAAAAAGGATATAATCTAACCAAAAACACTAAACCCATTCTTACCAGATTCTGCCAATAGTGATACTGTTCTGTGCATTTTTCTTTCCTCCAAGCATCCAAATCGAAGAAGTTCATCCCATAAGCCCATGCACAGGCCTTTGGATTAAACTTCTCCTTGATTAAGGGGTGTGAGAAATTCATATACTGTGCATATCTATGAAATGACCCAAAACATGTCTCCACTGCCCCATTAACCTTCCCATCCATATCAATCTTCCACAATCCTGTCAAATCCTTCTGCACCACAATATCATCATCCAAAAACAATATCCTATGCAACTTTGGATACATCTCAGGCAAGTAAAATCTCAAATGATTCAAAATCGACAAGTACTTGGGATTCCTGAACTTCATATTTGTAGTATCCTTGGTTGCATTCTCTAGCTTATTCTCAAAGTAAAACCTCTGCAGATTAGCAGACTCCAATTGCCTAAGCACAGGCACATAAGAAGAATTCAAGAATTTATAATCCTCAACAGCTTTCACTTCTACATGCGCACCATTATAATCCTTCAATTTGAACATAACCTGCATTGCTCCAAGATTCATTTTATCAGTCACGACATGAAAAACGTGTTTCCATGGTTCTTTGGCGTTTTTCACTGCAGAGTTCACCACCACTGATGCAGCAATCACATTATCGGAGAAAATTGCATAGTGGTAAAGCTTTGGATCCTCCAATTCAGGTGCTGGTGGCTTCCCTTCATCAGTATATTTCTCTGGATGCGCAATTCTCTCCTCCATCAACCTCATAGCAAGGCAGTGCAAGCTCTTAGGTATAGATTTTGCAGCAATCAAACTCGAAAAAGCCCCTTGCTTTTTTGCTTTAGTTAATTGCTCGTTGACAGCAAAAATTGTATCCTTTAACTTTTGAATTTTCAGCTGATTGTCGAAACTTTCTTTGGCCTCAGCAATTATTTGGCGCGTAACTTTGATACGCTCCTTCACTTCCTTCTCGAATTGGCGCAACGTAGGTTCCTCAATGGATAGCGAATCCGACTCAAAAAGAGCTCTATAAGATGGCTTGTTAAGGAGATCGGTGTAGTTTCGAGAGAGATCAGCAAAAACCCTAACGAGCTTCGAGTTCTCAAGTTTGAGCTTGCGCGCATATGATGCGTATGCAAGAGCGAGAGATCGGTGATCGTCCGCTTGTTTCCGGATCTGATCTACTCGGGGCTTTAACGGATCTGATTTCAGTGCTAGAACGGATCTTCTCCCGGATCCAAATCCATACTGTACATTTCTGAAACCCTAATAGAAAAAAAAAGAAAATTACAATCACAATCAAATTTCTCACTAAAATGTCAAGCGCAAATATACTCAAGTTCTGTGACTTATCTCAATTTAAAAGGCACAGAAATGGCAAAAGTGAAAACAACTAACAATTGCATTGAAGAATTAAAGAATATAATCATGAACATGAAAAAGATCCGTAAGCAGAAACACTTCAGGGTACATTTCCGCAAATCACAATTTGGCATAAAAAATTTCAATTCCATGGACAACAGAGTTGACACTAGATCTCTGTTTGTTTGTGGAGAGAAAGTAAAGAAGAATTGAGTGAATCGAGAGAGAAAAGAAGAGAAAGTGAAACTTACAAAGTGTTGAAGGTCGGTAGGAGAGTGAGAGTGAGAAGTGAAAAGAAAAGAGACAGTGAAGAAGAGGAAGAGAGCAAGAGTAATGGCGGAAGCCAAAACTCTAAACGACAAACTGAAACTGCGTATCAATCCATTTCGCGAGCTCCGATGAGTCGCCATTATTGTAAATCAATTTCTCCGATTGATAGCCAAACAAAAACGATAAAGAGAAAGAGAGAGGTCTCACTGCTATTGGCTGGCTCTCTCACTTTCAGCGACTTTGTTTCTGCAGAGAAGAAAGGGAAATAGAGAGAGTGATTAGGTAGATTTGTGAGTATTCTTACTAATGAGATATCAAAACCGTTAAATTTGGCAATTATGTGAGAGCCGCAGGATTTGGTATTTGGATTAGGGATGGAGCCAACTGGAGTAGGAGTGGGAAAAACGCGGGATCAAACGTCAATTATGTCAAAACGATTGAATGTCCGTGTCGGTGTGTTTTAATCAAACATTATTAATTGAATATCAACTCTGCTTTGCTTCTTAAATTGTATACTTACCTAATGCAGTAATAGCAGTTTTTGCAACTCATTTAAGGTTTGGTTTCTCTTTATTCATAATATTAAGTATTAACCCATGTTTGTTCCAAAATTCTTTTCCATATAATGATAATAATATTCTTAAATGAACAAGTCAGATGTGAAGATTTTATCCCTAAAGGAACTGGTAGTTCATAATTCAAGAAAAATCATCTGTAGTCAATTACCGTTGCAATTGATTAGAGTTTAAATTCTACCATTTTCTGAGCTAATGATATAATTAAAAAAAGAAAGAAAGATACTAAGCAATTGAAGTTTTACCCACTTATAATAAATAATACACTATGAATAATAAGAAATATTAGGTACAATTAGAGCATACTCCGAGTAAAAGGAAAAAAAAAATTGTATTCGAACCTAATCCAAACATTCTTCAATATTCGAATTTAATTTTAGCTGTTCTCACGATATGTAGGATTACGTTGGGCCTAGTAGCTAGAGTCCAACAATGAAAAATGCTAAGAAATTAAATAGTAATAATAATTAATAAATTTTGAAATGTCATAAGTTTGAACCACGCCGAATAGTAGATTGAGATCAACAAGAGTTTTGTAAGCGGCAACAAAATAAGTCCGATTAGATTACGTATAAAAACTCCGAAATTTAAGTCAATAATACTTTTAAAAAGATAATGTATTGAAAGAGTCTCATTTTGATTTTACAATATCTCGAGATATTTATAGTGGATATGAAAAATTACTTGAGTATTAGGAGTGAATCTACTTTGGTATCAGAACAGCTGAGCGGCAATATGACAGAGAGCAGGCAGGAGGCATGGACTTTTTGATGTGTATCAGTGGATTAATAGGAAAAGTGTCTTATCAGTACGATCGGATAACTTGTACCGTCATCTCCCTGATTCCTTGGACGCCTGCTTGTCACGCATCGGGCTTCTTAATTGATAGGACTTTGGACATTTGGTATCTGTTAGGCCTTGAACTGAGATTGACTCAGACCCAATTTGATAATTGATATTATCAATAATAATAATAATAATAAAGAACATGAAAATAAGTGAGGTGTAGCCATGGATGCATGCACAATGAGAAAATGAGATACATTAACTTCAAATAATAGTAATAATAACAACAATAATAGTAAGAGTGAAGATAGATTGATATATAACAAATAATTGCATAGCATAAATAATGGTAAAGTAGTTTATATGAGATTCAGTTGGTGAATTATAATTATGTATAAGAAATTCCAATGTTTTTGTTGTGTTTGAGTAAATGAAAGCATCCCACATGCGATACGACATTAGCGAGTTACTTAAAAAGTGGGTAAACTTTAATGAATCAATTATTTTATTTTCCAAACCATCTCATCTCTATAATTGCTCCTACTGGTTTTATTAAGCAGAAGAGCACCCACTGCCCCAAGAATTCATCTTATCCACTAATAATGTTAGTCATTGTCAGGCAGCAATTTTTCTTTGGTATAGGATTAAATGGAAGGAAGACTTACAGTCAAATGTCACGGACGTCATGTGCTGCTAAATACGATATAACGGGTAGATAAGACCCATGTAGAATCATCTCTAAGTTAATGTGATCAACTATATATTTCTCCACAGAAGTAGAATATCAGTTGCATAGAAATGGGTTGGCATTATTGATGTGTAGAATGGAAGAATTGAATGTATTTTAGGAGCGTGATCAGATTTTAAATATGCCCATTATGAGCATGCAAGTCTATGAACCTGAAATGAGAGGGAAAGAGAGACTGCGTTTCATGCAAAGAAAAGGCAATTAAAGCAACATATTTACTTAGCTCAAAATAAAATACAGAAATTTAATTTGGTTTAATTAAGGCAATAAACATGAAAAAATTAATGATAAGACTTCTTCTTAGAAACATGGTGCAGCCATCCAATTCCCTTGAGAGCTTTGGAAAATTTGACAAGATTAGGCCTTCCCATTCCTAAATTCATCTTTCCAGCAGAGAATTTGAGAGCCTGCAAACAACACAATTGCCCATCATTTTCTTCTTCTTCTTCTTCTTCTTCCACTTCTTCTTCTTCTTCATAATCTAATTTCTTCCCCTTCTTTGATTTGCTTTTAGCCTGCAACTTCATTGAATCTGTCTCATATGTCTCCCAAAGCAAATCCATTCCTTCTCCTCCATCCACATTATGTCTCTCTTCAAAAAGCTTGCATGCCAATGTCCTCCTCCACTCTTTCTCCTTCCTCATCGATCCAAAACTTCCAAGATTTGATCTCAGTGATGGCGAATAATCTATTACTCTCGGAGTGTACTCTCCACCATTTTCCGGGCTCCATGAATTCATTCTTGTAAGAGTCTCTACATTACCATCATCACTTGCTTTAGTACTTAGTTTATGTCCCATTTCCTTGGATCCGCTCTTTGTGTATAGTTCTTCTTTCTTTTCTTTAACTTTCTTGAAGTTTTCGCTGGATGATTTGACTTCTTTTTCCCCCTTTGGGCTCGAGAATTCTTCAAACTCGTCCTTTTCATCTAAAAAGACACTCAATTTCTTTACTTCCACAATCAACTGAGAACTTTCTGACCTTGGAATCTCAGCTGAATTTTCATCTTTTAACACCTCACCAACACTTAAAGCATAATCTTCATGGATCGAACTCTTGTTTTCGTCTACTTTGTCGGTTGCTGAACTGTTTTCTTTACTTTCTATCGCGGAATCTTGAGCTAAGTTTTCTCCAATATCCAAATCAGATGTAGCAAACACAATCTTATAAGCTTCTAGCTCCTCAAACTGATCAAACTCTATATCCCCATCTTCCTCAACTTTAGACCTTAATCTGTCAACAACAGCTTGGTATGTTCCAAGCATGAAACTAACTTTAGATTCAGCAAATTCAGTACTCAAACCTTCATAGACAAGACTGGGAGAGAGAGTGAAGAAAACAGAGAGCAAAAGGAAAGTAGTAATGAACAAAGGAGAAAGAAAAGAGAGAAGCTTGAAGAGATAAGGAAAGAAGAAAATGAAGTAGAAGAAATAGAGAGGATGAGACAAAATGAAGGAACAGAAGAGGAACAAGTCAGAGAGAAGAAGACTAGAGAAATTGGTTTTCTTGAGAGTGGTTGGAGACAAAGAAAATTCAGACATTTTTAGAAATTTGAAGTGCTCGAAAGGAACAGAACAAGAAGAAGGAAGAAGTTGGTGATGGTGATAGAAAATGGAGATGCTAGAGAAAGAAAAAAACACTGGTTCTTGTTGGTTTTGGGCTAAGAAATTGTGGAGAAAGAGTGTGAAATTGGGAGTGAGAGCGGCGTGAATAAAGGAGCAAACTAATAAGAAAGTGAAGACAGAGAGTATAACTTATATTGTCAAGGAAAAGAAAGAAAAGCCGCTTTAGAAACTTTGCTCTGTTTCTCTTTAACCACCAACTTTAATTTACTTTTAATTTAATTAGGATTTAACTCATGAATATATCCTGTAGATATAATAATGTGTTTTTAGTCTTTATTAAAAAGTAGAAATTTACTGTTAATTGTAATCAAATCCACAAGTTCTATATAAGCAAAAGTATTGTTGACTAAGTTCACTCGGAAGCAATTGCATTGCCAATTAGGAAATCTCTTTGAGGTGGTATATTTTTATGGTCTTATAATGCTGACAAATTCACAACTAAAAACAATGGATGATTGTTATTATTCTGATCATAAGACAAATTCTTTGTAGAATTTTATAAATATAACATGTTCATCCAATCTCCCCTTATCACAACTATGATGGTATAATTTAATATAAAAAACACCAAGAATCACAACAAACTATAAACTACGAAAAAGAATTTCTAAGCTTCTTCAAAGAAACATCATTTAAGTGGGTGTTCCACTATTGTTTATGATATTTAGCCTTCTTTGATTTAGCTTTTGAGAATATATATATATATATATATATATATATATATATATATATATATATATATATTTGCAAATCAGCTGTTTTAAAGACATTTGTTAATATTTTTCAATCAATTATTGGTAATTAATTCTTGTCCCAAACAAATGCTCAATTTTAGAGCCTTTTTCTCATTAACTAATAACCGATGCATTTTATTTTTTACTTAGATTATAGTATCCTTTTATTAATTATAAATTTATCAATCATTTACATCAATATTTTTTATAAATAATAATTATAATAACAACTCAAATACGTGTATAAATCATTAAAATCGAAAAATTCTAAAAAGTTGTGAAATTTTAAATTTGTATCTTATAATTCAGGATAACTTCATCGGAAAGACTTCTATAAGGTTACAATTTTTACCCAAAAAAAAAATTCTATTAGCTATTAGCAATTGGATATCAACAATTATTAACAGCCATCAAATATCAATTAGCATATACTGATATAACCAAACCAGCCCTCAATATCTATATAATAGACATCCTAACCCTCACAGTAGTAAATATGTATCTATGCCTATGATAAATCCATGAATTTGACCTTTTGTTTTTTTTTTTAACTAATCCCATTTGTTGCCACCATAATCAGTTGGTAACCACCATTAGACTAATGCATAAGGCAATAAGGTGATGCATAGGAAGTGAATATCTCCATTTGATGTGGAAGGAGTAATTTGCAATCAGTAAATGATTAAGCATAAGAGGATATGGATAGATGAAGGAGGATAATCATAGGAGACAGAAATTAATTGAGGGAGGTTTAGAAATAAGACTGGTTGCACATGGAAAACCAATCATGGCCACTCAAGTGCATGCCCTGCATGCACCCCTTTGGTCCCTTCCTTTTCATCCTACCATGGACCCACGTGTCTTCTTACACTTTAAGTTCTATAGATTATAAGGATGTGTATTCATGGAGGTTTTAGTACAATCTCCTTTCCTTGTTTGACCACTAAAGTCTTCTACTCCGCATTCAAAGCTTTCCCTGATCGGAATAGGTTTAGCCACAAGTTTACTTCGACAAAAGAAAGATATTGTGAAACTTTACATCTTTCAATTTTATAAAGCACACAAATTTCTGATTCTCGACAGTTCTTTCTTTTTCCCGAAAGGCATTTAGAGATAATTTCGCCTTAAACATGCAACTCCTAGCATTTACGAGTTCTCTTTCCATGTGAATCTACCAGCAAGTATCAAAGCACCAATATTCAGAAAAGTATAATTCCTACAAGTCAAAGTTGTTTTGCAAGCTAATTTTCACTAACCATGTAGAGCATTGAATCCATACATAACATAATCCACATAAAGCAAGAGCACATCAATTTTTAAAGAGAGAACTGATGATACATACGTAACATAAGTGCCAACTTGGGACAGATTAAAGGCCAAAGCATTCTTCTGTATTGAAAACTATTTGATAGTAAGCTCAAGGGCAATAGATTTCCCATATTCCAGAACCGTGAAAAATCTCTTTAAATTCATCATTACTATACAATCATATCCCAAGGGACCCTTCTATTGACATTTTTTACAGGAGGCCCGCACCTAGAAACTACTTTTTTGCCTGAGTTTTGCCCAAAGAAAGTATCTTTTGGGGGTCAACCAACAGACAAAAAAGATAACCCCCCCTTCCTTTTTTCAAATCCCTCCTTTGAATGGGGTATATGAGCTATTAACTAAAATAATCAAACACCTACCGCAATTATTTTATCAAATAACTCCATGAAACTGTACACCACATACATAAAATGAGGCAACAACAGAACTCAAACTATAGCCCAACCACCTGTACAGCAAATATAGTGTCATTCACAGTTGAGTTACCTGTCCCGTGTCATAGGAAAAGTTCTTACTTTCACCAAATCATCGAATACAGCTAAAATGATTAATAATCATCTACACAGTTTCAATGCCAACACTAATATTTTAAGCAATCAAATCATTCATACAAATTCAAAACGGCGTAGTATGTAATTCATCAGATGTACAACTCGCCAGCTCTCTGTCCTTCCTAGTTTCCACCACATTATCTGGTTTTTTAACACCCTCCAAAATAAAAATAAAATAAAGAAAGAACCTTCTCAACAAAGACACTTAAAACTTCCAATATTTAACAATTATTCCATCTCGAATTTGTAGACAAAATATGAAGGATAATGAAGCTCTAAAAATATAAGAATTCAAAGACAATTAATTAAGATACTATCCATCATATGCTTTGGTTACCATTCTTTGCAAAACAAATTCACGGTATGTTATACCCTTCACAAAATAGCAATCACATCCAAAGAAACAATCATTACAACCTAAAGAAAGCTTAGTACAGCAATACATTCATTCATATTAGACAAAATCCAAAATTCCTAAAATTTTATAATAGGATGCTGAAACACCTTTTATCCATTCTACACCATTTTAAAGCTCGGTAGGCAAAGCACCTGTCGCTCCATCATAACAGCTTCATTCTGTCATTACAGGCTTGTTCTCACTTGCTTTCGGTCTTTGTTCCTTTGGCTTCTGTTCCTCCATTTTCCTGAAATATCAAACAAATATTATACTAGTGTTTAACAATGTCCCAAAGCAAAAGCAAAGCATGCAGTACGAAACACCAACTAAATAGGCTTAGAAGAAAGGATTTTTGCTCAACTAGACCGGGTTCATAAATAAATTCACGAACCAGTCCAATGATAAAAAGCTTCAGTGAATGCTAGAAAAAGCAATGAAAGAAATGAGATATGGTAATCAGCCTAATCCATTCCATTATGCATCAATGAATTCTAATATATTCAATTTGCATACTCAAACAATCAATTCATAATAGACAATTTGGTGTAAAGGTATAGAAATTCCAATTGAAGGGCAAGTAGAAACTCAAAGAAAATCAAATAGAAAAATCACAAAAATGCACTAGAAAGAAATGCAACTTCAAATACATTAATTTCAGTTTATTCCATAAGCCTACCAAAATTGTTTGATTTCCTTTCTTTTTTTTTTTCCAAGATAATTGAAAAACGAAAAGAAATCCAAAATCAGGATTTCAGAACTAATTATCTCCATAAAAAATTTAAAAAAAAAAAAAACGAAACATTTTCAAATTTTAACACAAATTAGCTCTTCAATCAACAAGATAAAATGCGTAAAGAGAGAAAGAGTAATGGAAACCTCTTATCGGAGGAGCCACCCTTCTGGCTGAGGAAGGAACGGAAGAGAGGAGAGTTAACGTCGTAGATCATGGTAAACACCGCTTCCTGATAAACCCTAGCTTTTGTCTTGCCGCACACCTGCAATCTTGGGCATGTATTTGGGGCTCCGTTTTTATAACAAATATTTTGGGCCTCTCATTAACCAGACACCTGTGCTTATCCGACCCAATAAATATCAAAATGGGCCTGAATGAGAGCCCGACCATTTGGGCCCAAGTTTGTAGCCGAACTTTGTAAAAGTTCTTCAGGATTCTAATGCTAATATCCCAATTGAGACAATAACATGCGGACTGCATCGGTAACAATAAAAATAAAAATTACAGAGCAAGTGAAAAATAATGTTATTTTAGCGAAAAATAAGATATTTGTCCGAGCGGAGTCTGCGTGACGGGTAGTTTTCTAGGGCAAATGGAGTGGGTCCTATAGAAATTTCACTTGATTTGAATTGAATGCGACCAAAAATGTAATTTTGTGATGATGCTTTAAAGTTTCAATTGGGATTGGGCAATGAAAGACACGTATGGGAACAAAATGAGAAATTTGGGTGGGACCCACATTCCAAGAATATTTTGACCCCGTTTATATGGTTGGACCATTTCTTCTTGTAATACAATAACCACAGAAAAGTCAATGATCGTGCGTCTACTTTTCGGTTCACAATTGCATACATTTACAGAAAGCAAGTGAATGTTTCGGCCACATTCTTATTTTTAGTTTTCGCCAAATATGTGATTGCTCATATATTTCTATTTTTCTATACATTTTAATATAATAATCTAAATTTTTTTAAAAAAAAACATTTTAATTTATTTAATATAATTTTTCATAAAAATTACAAATTTTTTCTTAATTTATTCAATATTTAAAATCCATTAACTCGATCAAGTTATATTCACATTAGCTAAATTTATAAATGGATAAAATGCTCTCTCTAAAATATTTAAAAATATATCGTATTTATTGAGAGTTATAAGATAATATTTTTAATTAACAAAAGGCAAAATGTTCTAATTTGCGCCTAATATTTTATTAGAAAAGCTTATTTGCTTTTAATGCTTATTTTGGAGTTGATTTGCCCTTAACATTTTAATTTTGAATACTAAAATGCTCCTCCATGTTCTCTTGATTTTTCAATTTTATATTTTTACCTCAATTCAAATTTTTTTTTTCAAAACTTTTCTTGTTTTAAATTATGTAAAAAAATTATGAAATTACTTCAAAATATTTTTACAAAGTCTCTTATATCAATTAAAGCATGCCTTAAATTATGTAATTATTTCGGGATCTTAAAAATATTTTTTAAATATCCTAAATAACTTTATAATTCCACATAAAATAGTTAAAAAAATTTTAATACAGAGTAGACTGGCTTTAATTTAATTAGTATCAAAGCCTTAATAGAAGTATTTTAAAGTAATTTTATAAGTTTTGAACTTAATTTAAAATGAAAAATAAGTTCCAAAAGAAATGAATCAAATAAAAACATAAAATTGAAAAATTGAGTGAATATAGAGAGACATTTTAGTATCCAATATTAAAAATTTATAGATAAATTAGTTCAAAAAGATAAACGTTAAAATGATATTTATTCATGAAGGTAGAGATTTTTTTGTAGGTGAGCAATAATGCCAATTAGAGGTAGCAAATTTAAAACCGATCTACAAATTCAATTTAAAATGTTAATGAGAATGTGGCACAAATCCAATTCGATTAGTATTATTTGCAAAGTAATTTAATTAATTATAGTTTTATAACTTTTTTATATAATGTGAATATAAAAATAATTATTTTATAAATTATATATGTATAATTCTTTATTTTTAATGAAAAAATGAAAAAATTAATATTATAAACTTTGATATGCATGTAACCCTTTTAATAATGATACATTTGAATCATAAACGTATGTATGTGATTCGACAGTTAAAATCTATTCACCACATATACACGCACACACTAAATTACTGCTTCAAAATATCTCATTCCTTATACATTTTATTGCAGGCCACCTAACACTCTCCTCGTCTCCCCTGCTACGAAAAATACATTGGCTTAATACTGAAGCACTACTTTTGTTTTTTTAAGGGATAAAGGTAATTTTTACTCCTAAATCATTTGAAATGCGTCGATTTTATCATCGTTTTGCACAACAATTAATCACATATTGTCATATGTTATTTCGATAAATTTAAGGACAAAAAATACTTATTTTGAAAATATATGAGGAAAATCTCTCTATTTTAAATAATTTAAGAGTAAAAATCAAAAAGGCGCAAAACCATCATATTTACCATAATCTAGACGAAAAATCACATTTTATGTTTTTTTTTTAAAAAAAAAAAAAATTGTAAGGATAGAATTTAAACTTGAATTTTAAATTTCAAAGTCGAATGGGCAGAATCACATTTTATCTTTTTTTTTTTCCAACGTCGTACTTTTAATTTTTTTATTTCTTTTTATAAATGAAGAATAACGCTTGATTACAAATATGTTACTAAAAAATTTCAAATTTGAGACATTTCATAATTTTTATCGAGTGTTGATCAATAATTACTATTCTCTTTTTTTATTAATTTATTAGTATTTAGTATATGCCTACTTATTGGTGTAATTATTTTATTACAAAAATATATTTTTATAAAAAGTCATTTATGTGGCACATTAATTCAGACTTAATTAAAATTATGGGTTATTTTGGTAGGTATTATGTAAAACACAGGCAGAGAAGAGAAGCCAAATTCTGTCCATTATATATTTTTTTCTCCCAATAATATCGAAATAGGTTTATTTATAATTTACTAGGGACATTCCGAGAATACCTTATCTTATTGTACCTAGTGTAAATTAATGTCTAGTAATCAAATCAAACAATAATAAATAACATTATTAAATGTACTCACAAAGCAACAAAATAAGGTTTAAGGGCCATTCTAAGATATTTTAGCTATGATTGGAGTCCGCTTAATGTCGTTGCAGTGGTTATGCTAATTTAAGAATAATTGTATCGTTTAGTATTATTATGAAATTTATTATTTTTAATTGATTTTGTCCATGCGAACACATCTTGAGAAACCTATATATAATTATAGTGTAGAATAGGGATAAATACGTAAATTTTTTTCTTAAATTGCGAAAAGAATATTTGGAGTGGGACAAATAAAAAAAGGAAAATAGTCTTTTAAAGTGGGACGGAGGGAGTATTATTAATCAATTGCTGACTATTTTTTCAACTTTTTTTATCTAACGTGTTATTGGTCGGACTAGCTAAGTCTTTATCCACTTCAATTTGTATACAATTGATACTACCCCTACATACTATGAGAGAGTTCAAAAATAAAATAATAGTTCTTTAGTTCTTATAATCATGTTATAAAATCTTTCTAGTTATAACATGTATATATATATACATATATAGCCATATAGAAATGTAACGCCTAAATAGCTAAGAATACAGATCCTATTACTAGGTTAATTAAAGTCCCCTGTAACTCAAGAAGGTATAAAAATGTCAACTTCAATTTGCTAATTTTTGAAAATTAGCCAAGCAGATGGATTGATTTTGTCAAGATATCAGGAAGGAAGGATGCCTTCATGATGGTGTACAAATTGACAAATATATATTACAGGAACACAATAAAATCCAAACTCAAGATTTTCTTTTTTTAACTTATAGAGCTGCCAATTTTTATCCCATACTTGAATCTAACCCATATGATTCGTATCCAAATCTGATGCATAAATAATTTATAAATAATTCGATTTATATAATTCGAAAAATTTTAGGTCGGATTAGAGTCAACTCATATTTACCCTAATTAATTGAATAATAAATTGTCAGGTTGACCTCTATGAATTATGAATGTTTCTATTATATATGTGTTTATACCATCATAAAAATTTCATATATGTTTTCTTTTTTGCGAGATAATGCAAACATTTTATATGAGTAGTAATTACGCTCGCATCTGAACCGTCAGATCGATATTTCATTTCATATTATGCAACAACTAACAGTATCATTTTCCTATAAAAATTAATATAAAGTATGAATTATCAAGTATCATTTTGCACATTAGTAAGTATTGGAAAAAAAAATTATTTCCATACCTTAAAAGTATTTAAACCATCAAAGTTTTTTTTTTTAATTCTCTTAAGATTCGAACTCAACTGAGAAAATGTCATACCATTAAGCCAAAAATTATTAGTAGCATATGATATTATTTTGATATATTACTCTTCTGATAGAGTTGGGATACGCCCATGACTTTATAAAGGATTGAGTTCCTATCCAGATTAAATTGAGTTATTTAATCTAAATTAAATTACCAAATATTATCTCAGAAAGAGTCTGAGTTAAACTAGAGTTAGGTCTCTAGCCATTAGGGCCTCTATAAATAGAGGTGAGGTCCTCATAATTTGGTAACGAGAAAACGTACATGCCGCAAGGCTGCTCGTTCCCACTCACAGTTTTCTGTCTTAATTTTCAGGGGCATTTAGATTGTGAACAAGTTGCTCTTATCCCGAGTGGATAAAAGCCGGATCAGTGACAAAAAACAAACGGGATCTTGGTAGACGCTTCCGCAACGAGTTTTTGCGCTACAAGAGGTAGGTACATTTATTTAATGTTACCTCCGCATGTTAATTATATGCGTATAATTTCCCATCATTGGTATCAGAGCCGTCGTTTTTGCGTCCTGGCATGTGGCTAAACAAATCTAAAATTTTATGTGTAAAATTATTAGATCTGGGATGCATAGAACACAACAAAAATTCAATTTTTGTGTGAAAAATATATATACGTGTATATTTCGGCTCGATTCCGTGTATGTGTACACTGAAACCCTAGGGGATGAACATGAGTGTTCTAAACGGATAACTAGAAGTCGGGATTTTTTATTTTTGACCTCACCATTGAATTCACAGACCCTGAAAACCCCCCACCGGCCGGAACCGGAGAGTCAGAATCGGTCGGCAAGGCGGCGCGTGGACAACACGCGCCGCAACTCGTTCGGCGCGTGCGCGTGGGCGGTGGCCCACACGCGCGTGCCACGTGTCAGCAGTATTGCGTCACTGCTGACACGTGGCCCAATGGCCGAGCGCCACGTGGATGGCAGAGGCCATGCCACGTGGCACAACGTGGGGTGGACACGTGGGCAAATTAGAGGATGACACGTGGTTGACCGAGATCGTGCCACGTGTCATGATGACATGTCATACAGCTGACACGTGGCCCAACCAAGGAGTGACACGTGGACCAATGAGGCGGTGCCACGTGTCATGCCATGTGTTATTGATGACGTGGCATCAATGACACGTGGCCCTATCAGGGGTCGCCACGTGTCAGACCGAGGTCTGCCACGTGGCAATGCTGACGTGTCATGCGTGACACGTGGACCAATGAGACATCACCACGTGGCACCATCTGGACCAATAGTTTTCAGACACGTGGCGTGACTGGATGAAGACACGTGGCACGCTGTGGCTGTGACACGTGTCTGGTCTAGTGGGAGGCCGCGCGTGGGCGCGTCAATCTCCCTCTGGTCGGCGCGTGTGGGCGCGTGCGATGTCTTCCGACCACCATTTCAGCTCCGATTTTTGTCAAATTTATTTTTCAAATTATTTCTGATTTTTTGGTCATGTTTTCAAAATTTTTTGATGACCAGAAAATATATTTTGTAATTTTTGATATTTAAATGTGTTTAATTTCAAAAATAAAATATTAAAAAATTGTAGAAAATGTGTTTTCTGCATTCGATTAATTTTTGAAAGTATTTTGAAAAATTTTTGAGATGCTGTCCTTATTTATTGATTGAAATGTGTTTCAATTATGTGTATTTATACATGAGTGTATAAATTTTACCTGTTATATGTTACAGAAAAGTTAAATAAGGGCACTGGTACTTCCTTATGAAATGCATAGGTTATTTTAAGAATTGCAAGGGTGCAATCAATAAGTAACATGCAAATGCGAAGGAAGTTTTGAGCTGATGACATTGATGCAACAGTGCATCATAAATTACATGTGTAAGAACAAATGCAAGAGTGCATTTGAACTGGTGGTCTGAGTATGAAAATAAAATTTTGGTTCGAGTTACCAAAAGGGCAAGTGTTGAAAAGTAACACTAAAATTCTGTGATGGTGTTGAGAAATGGACAGAGCGTGCATTGTCCATGACTTCATCAATGGACTTATGAGTCACTTGATGAATTGATTAAAACGGTCAAAGATATAATCCTAACAACTAAAAGATTTAATGAAATCTGGACTTCAATAATAGTTGACATAAGTGTCAATTTGAGTTGACATTTGTTATTATTAAAATAGGATTTATATTTCCTATTAATATTTGACATGAGTGTCTTATTTTGGAATTATTGGATTTTTTGGTTAAATAAATGTGTTTATTTACTTATCATGATGGCATTTAACTTTATAATAAATGAGTTTATTTTAATTGTTAATTGCCTTGCGATATTTTATGAGTAAAATGATTGCATGCTTATTAAGTAAAGGCTTAATAAAGATCCCCTCATAAGTTTGAGAACTTGATAATCCAATAATTCAGATTTATTATACATGAAATCTTAATCTATAAAGTTGGACATTAGAGTTTAAAAGGTAATTGGTACTCTAAATATACTTTTCGAATTTGAGTCTAATAGAAAACTTTATTAGGTTATTATTTCAGGTGTATAGTAAATTGCATGTATTGTTTTATCTCTTTTAAATATGTGCAACATTGTTCCATTTGAGATCAGAGAATTTTAATGGATGCTGCTTCCAAATTATAATTATGAAATCTGGAATATAAAGATCCAGTATGTGCTTGAAGAGCAAGAGGCTCTTAAATCCTCAAGTTCTGTTATGGCTGAACCTGAGGATGATGCTATATCCCAGCATAAGTAGGGCCGAGATGCCTATATTGCATCACATCACTAAGCAATTTCGCAAGTATCAAAATGCAATAGATCTGTGGATCGGTTTGCAGGAGAAATTCAGAGATGTGACTCTGAATAAACTTCGATCATTGTAGATCAAATTTGATACATATCAGAAAAGTCTGATCATTCGATGCGAAAACATCTAAGAGAGATGAAAAATAAAAGTGAGCAAAGTGAGCTTAGTAGTCATAAGTGACTGATAAGTAGAAGGTCCAAACTGTTATCCGTTCTTTACCCAAGAGTTGGTAGCATGTGAGGATGCAACTAACTCACATAGATAAGTAAAAAGACATTTGAGGATGTCGCTTGTCATTTGAAGCTTAGAAGGGACTGTCTGACAATGATTAAGGTCAATGTCATAGTGCATATAGCACAGTCCTGTTCTAATAGAATGAGTTCTCATTAGAACAATAAAATAAGCTTCAACAATAGAGGTAAGAAAAAGGCTTGAGAGCCTGAAAAGCAAAATGAATAGAATCACAAAAGGTCCAAAGGCAAATGGGTGGTAAACAATTCAAGAGTGAAATGTTTAAATTGCCTAAAAGGATACTATGCAAAGAGACTGCATTGTGTCTTTAAAGATACACTATTCTGACTCAAGAGTGAGTGGAATTTATGTATATAGTTCTAAATTTCATCCTTTGTGGGTGATAGATTTAGAACCAATGGACTATATAACAAGGGATCGAGATACCTTTGTTATGAAATTTAGGTTCTGTTCTTGATTTATTGAAATTTGTTTTCAATTTATTTTTGAGGATAACAGTGTATGCTTATGCTTGAATGATTTCTATTATGGATGTGGACCATGACTATTTTCCTTTAATTTATTATTTTTCGCATTGTTATGAGAACAATGTGAAATTATGGTATGCTAAATTAAACCATATTGGACAGGACCGAATGAGTCGGTTAGTCAAAATAGGTTTAATAAGTAATTTAAATAAGGTTGAATTACTTACACGAAAGTATTGCCTAAAAGGAAAAACTAGTTAGAAAATCATTCGAATAAGGAACTAAAGCGAATTTCCATTGCAGTTAGTCCATTCTGACGAATGTGGTCAAATGAATGTGAGGGTAAGGCATGGGGCCTACTATTTCATCACATTAATATATGACTATACTAGGTATGGTCATGTCTATTTGATTTCTCACAAGTCAGAAGCATTGTGTTGCTTCACGACTTATATGAGTATAGCTGAGAATCAATTAGATAAAAAGATCAAAACTTTAATAACTGACAGAGGTCAGTAATATCTTAGAGATAAACTTAAAGTTTCATGTGATGAAAAATGATTGAATATCAGTTGTTCATTCCTTGAAATCCACAACAAAACGGTGTTGAGGAAAGGAGAAATAAGACTCTCCTATATATGGTTAGATCTATGATGGCAGAGGCAAATTTGCCTATTTCCTATCGGGGAGATGCTTTATTGACTGCCACATATGTTCTGAACTGTATGCCCTCCAAATCTGTCATTACCACAACTTATGAGTTGTGAAATGGTCGACAAGTTGACCTAAGCCATTTATAACTTTTGGGTTATAATGCTTACGTCCATGATACCTCAATTTGGTAAATTTGAGACCAAGAGGCAGAAGAGTATCTATGTGAGATATTCTGAAGTATCAAAAGGATATATTTTCATGGGTAAGTAAGAAAATGGCATAATGATAAAATTTGAATCACTAGACGTCACATTCTTAAGAGAATGAATTTTTTAAGTTGGGCGAAGTGAATTAAGATTTCACTTTATATTTCAGTAAGAGACCATCAGGATCACTCCGTCCGAGTGGAAGGGAGTTAGAGGAAGAAGGTTAAAAGCAATAGAAGAAAAATTGGCATCCATGAGATCAAACCATGTTTGAGAACTAGTTGATCTACTGGGAGGACATGAATTGAGAATAAATGTATTTTCAAAGTAAAGCGAAAGGCTGAAAAAGGTATCGAAAGATATAAGGCTCGGCTAGTCGCTAAGGGGTTCATACAATAGAAAGAGATTGACTATGAGTAGATTTTCTCATCTGTTGTAAAATTTACGTACATAAGGTTCATTCTAGCCACAGTGGCGAGTTTGAATGTAGAGCTTCATCAAGTGGATGAAAAGACTGCTTTTCTCAATGGAGAAATGGATGAAACAATCTACATGTTTCATCGAAAAAGGCAGCAAACATAAGGTTTGCTGATTGATGAGTTCAATTTATGGCCTTAGACAGTCTTCAACACAATGGTACTTGAGGCTTCATCATATAATCATGTCGAATGTGTTCAACATGATTGATGAAGATCATTGTGTTTATAGTAAAAGTTCTGAAAATGAATTTATCATTTTGGCATTGTATGTATACGACATACTTAAAACTGAAAATGATAAATAGTACGTAAATGAAATCAAAGATTGGTTATTGTCCAACTTTGAGACAAAGGATATGAGTCATGCATATTATATTCTTGAAGTTAAGATTTCAAGAGATCATTCAAGAAGATTGTTGTCTGTTTCTTGAGAGAAATATTTGAACAATGATCTTGAGCGATTTAATATGCAATACTGCAAACTCATAGATTACCCCATTGCCAAGAATCGGTTTCTTAGCAAAGATGTGTGTCCTATGAGGTCAGAAAAATTGAACGTATGAGGAGCGTTCAATATATATGACAGTGCCATGGGTAGTGTTATGTATGCAGTGTTGTATACAAGACATGATATATGTTATGCAGTGGGCATGGTAAATAGATATCAATCTAACCCAGGCAAAGAACATTGGAAGCAATTGAATGGATACTTATATACCTTAGAGGTACTGAAGCCTATTCTCTCTATTATTAAGAAAATGATCTGCATTGAGAGAATACAGAGACGTTGATTGGGCAGGAGATGTGGATGAGAAGGCATCCACCTCAGGTTTAAATTCTTGTTTGGCAAGAGTGCCATCTCGAGGAGTAACAAGAATCAAACCCGTGTAGCCCTATCAATAGTGGAAGTTGAATTTGTCACTTCCTCAATTGCAGTACAGGAGAGAGTTTGGCTGAAATGGTTTATGAGCCATTTAAGAGTAACTGTCTTAGAGGTATTAATGACAGTATTTAGTGACAGTCAGTCGTTGATAGCTTATAGTGGAGCTAAGCGTATCGGCATTAAGTATCAATACGCGAGAGATATTGTTTCACAAGGAGAGATGTGAACTGACAGTACATTTCTACGCACGCAGATCCATTGAGTAAACCTATGACGAGAGATGTGTTTTGAGAGACACATTAGATCTCGAGGTTTGCGTAGAATTTAACTGGTACTGTTATATTTTATATAATCCCTTAACGTTATTATTTGCGAATAATAACTAAAGTTCATTGATGGCAATACATGAGTGTGAATGTTTATGTGTAAACATTTACTGTTATTGATATGAGATTGAGCATGTCGGACAGAGAAGTAGCCCGCTCACAAGGGTGTTTACCTTAGTTTTGTCAATGAGTTGGCAAAGACTAAGATGAGGCGATTTTTGAACATATGAGAAAGCTCGAGAGCCTGTTCAAAATAAAAGTGCCGTCTTGCAGAAATTACAAAATGAGTCTTGTTAAGGTGCGAGATAAAGACATACATAAAGTTGTATGCTTTGGATTGAGATCCAAAATAAGGATTGTATGAAATCCGATGGTCAGTTATATGTAACTACCATGTTTTGTCTGAAAAGCCAGAAGTAGTCTTTAAGTAAGCGGACTAAAGTTGGGTGCTTCGGTGCATCGCAACCTTACGCTTCTGTATGGTGTTTTAATATACACATTATAGAAATGTGAGACATGCGCTCCTTTAAGGGAAGGAAAGAACACCATAACACATGTTTTATACCGTGTGTGCTTATGTGACCACAGGGATGGGAATTTAATAATATAATTGATCTCAACTTTCCCTATTGTGAGACCCTATTTATATTTCGACCCTTAGAACCCTTAACTTATCCCTGAAGTATGGTTCAATGTGGCTAGCTTAGTTAGTTTCCAATAGGTCCGGGAAAAATTTAGGCCTGACGGATCTAACTAGAAAAGCGAGTTGAATCATGATGGATGGCATACAGTAAGAGGGGAAGATAGCCTTCTGATCACTTTCATAAGGTTTCGTGGTTCACTGACCGGTCTATTATAGTTTCTATGAGTAGAAATATAATAGTGAACACGAAAATTGTTTTATGAGATCATGAGTTAAAACAGTGAATGTGAGAAGGCAATCTAGGGTTAGGCATACGTGAAGAAGAGGATCATGTTTTCCGAGACGCTATATATCCCTAACAGGTGTATAGCACTAGTGCTCTCGAGGTATGCTGGTCACACAATCTATTTGCCAGTATAACTGAAGATTAAGACTGGAATGTGTTCCGTCATGTGCGAGTGGGAGATGATAGAGTTGGGATACGCCCATGACTCTATAAATGATTGAGTTCCTATCCGGATTAAATTGAGTTATTTAATCTAAATTAAATTACCAAATATTATCTCAGAAAGAGTCTGAGTTAAACTAGAGTTAGGTTTCTAGCCATTAGGGCTTCTATAAATAGAGGTGAGGTCCTCATAATTTGGTAACGAGAAAATGTACATGACGCAAGGCTGCTCGTTCCCACTCACAGTTTTCTGTCTTAATTTTCAGGGGCATTTAGATTGTTAACAAGTTGCTCTTATCCCGAGTGGATAAAAGCCGGATCAGTGACCAAAAACAAACGGGATCTTGGTAGACGCTTCCACAATGAGTTTCTGCGCTACAAGAGGTAGGTACATTTATTTAATGTTACCTCCGCATGTTAATTATATGCGTATAATTTTCCATCATCTTCAAATGTAAAATATAATTTACTCTTTAACTATCATTTTTATAAGAAAAAATTAAATTTTTTGCACATTGTTTGCCCAATTTTAATTAATAAATTTAAAAAAAAAATAAACAATCGGATGTATCCGTGATTTGATCCATTTGAATCCGTCTATGACCAATTCATTTTACACTCGTTTCATAATGATCATATATATATGATTTGTTTGTCAAGTCTATTTATAATCATATTATATATATATATTATCAAATTATCTGATAGCATATAAATAGTATTTGGTAGTTTGGTATTAGTTTATAAGAAACATATTTTGGCATATACGAGATTCTATGTTCATAAATAAAATTATATGTATTATTTTTGGGTGTAGGAGAAGTGGAGAATAAGAGACAAATTGAAGTAACAAAGGTGAAATAAAAGTAATTAGAAAATAAGGAGATTGAGGTTGGCGGGACATTATCTTAACGATTATATGGCAGGCCGCCCATCCAATCACAGTTCGTCGGTGCCCTCAGCTCGCAACCAACTAATCCACACTATTAATAATTTTCCTCTATCATTTTGTCTACCCTTTTCTTTCTCTTTATTCCCATTTTGTCCCTTTTGCCCCCGCTTTATACGCCATTTGCCGTCTAAATATTTCTTTACTTTATTGCCCTTCATTCTCTACAATTATTTTCTTAACTTTCATATTCTAACTTTATGTTTACCCTTTTTGGCAAAAATATCTTAATGTTTTTTTTTTGTTAATAGAGATTCGAGAACTCTTAATTTTGGCATTTAATTATTAAATAAATTTTATTTTATTTTTTGCTAGTGACATTAAATCACACGGTTCTCTTAAAAAAATAATTCGGTATCGAAGCGTTACCTACACAATATATATAAATTATTGTTGAATTGGAATATCTGTATCAAATGTCTCAAATTTGAATTCTTATTCTAACTTTTTTTTATCAAATAAAATAATTTTTAATCAAGTGGTTCGTATGGTCAAAATCTTTTTGTATTATGAATTACGAAAATAAATTAATTTTGTTATCTTATATTATAAAATTTGGAACTATCCGTGTGCCAAATCTAAATCCAGCTTACCCTACATTATAATTGTTGGCTAGTTCCTAATATTTAAAAATTACAATGCAATTGGTGAGCATAGCTCCCCTACTAAGAAAATATTTAATTGACTATATATATATATATATATATATATATATATATATAGGGGAGGAAAGAAGGAAAATTTCCATAAAAACATATATGCTAGTTTCTGATTCAGGAAAGGAAATGATATTAATTGGCTGCATTACGAAAGTTGGAAAGGACTTTTGCCTTTTTTTAAAGAAATTGACATGAGCTGCTATTTAAAAACGCAGCATTTGTTTATTGTTTTAGCATTGTGAGTACTCCATTCATTTCACTACACGTGACGTTTTTTTTTTAAAAAATTTAAATTTAATTTATTTGACATTTTTAGATTTTTAGTAAATTTTTTTTTTCAATAAAAGTCGAATTGTTTAAAATCAATTAGATTTAACTTTATGGATTAAATCATTTAATTTCATTTTAAATTTAAAATTAATTAATAACTCATTAATTCTAGTTAAAATAATAAAAATGTCACATGTAATGGAATAGAGGGAGTAGTATTTTAGGATATGATTTCACACGATCTTATATTTATGGAATAATTATGTATAAAGGGTGTTTGACAAATTTTTTCAATCAGCATTTGATGGCTGATTTTCTTTTTTATCAGCTACTATATATTGTGAAAATTACACCATGTTTTTCAAGCTAATAAACTATAGCTAATTTAATTTTATTTTTATGTAGACTATATATGCTTTTTTATTGGTAGTAAATTTCTCAATTTTCAACATCAATAACCTTTTTATAAATATCATTAGTAATAGTAATTAGGAATGGCAGAATACTCTCCGCAAGACACATATGTATATGTGTATATGTATTAACATTATACTTTTTTGTTAATATCTCGATTCAAATTTTTATATAATATATACACTCTCGATTCTAATTTCACGTATAAATAACAGTTGTTAAATTTTTACCAAATATTATAATTTTTTTCAATAAACTATCAACTATCAAGTATCAATTATTAAATATCAGTTAATATGAACTATTAAATTAAATAAATAATTCGAAATTAGATAGTATTAAAATTCTGAAGATAAATGAAAGCTGGTTTATAATGACTGCAGAAGCAATAGATATGAGCAAAAAAATTGGAAACTTATGGTGAAAAAGTTCTCTTTCTATGATTGTGTTAATTAACAAATGAAAACTCACTTGAAAAAAAAAAAAAACAAATGAAAATTTAAATTTACAATTTTACCCATAAGACCTATATATATATATATATATATATATATATATATATATATATATATATATAACTTAATCCTATTATCTATAGGTGGCAAATTTTAATATGAAACATTCATAAAAAATGTAATCAAAATTCAATTCGATTGAATATGTTTGATTTGAAAAGTGACTTAATTTTTTATGTGATTCATATAACATTATCCGTTTGTAATCGGTTTATATTATTTGAATTTTATAACTTTTTTTTTATATAATATGAATATAAAAATAATTATTTTTATATATTATATATGTACAATTTTTTTAATGATTTTTTAAATAATATTATAAAATTTGATTCATTTGAATTATAATTTAATTCGACTTAAATTAATTCGTTTATAACCAGACTCATTTATGAGCCAAATTATCATTACATATCCTATCCAAATTTATCCAACTTGACCTACTTGATACCTACGATGGATGCATTATATAAACACTACTATAAATAATAATTTCTACCATTTTAGATTAATGTAGCTCACTGTTTTTCTTCATACTAATGTAACTAATTAACTCGTTCATTTCCTTTAAAAGTAAGAAACAATAATAGTAAATCATATATCATTTGAAAAAAAAGGCTTGAGACTTCAAGAGCCTAGCTCAAAGTCTAAAGCCTATTTATATAAGACTAGCTAAATTACTCTAACCACATATTTTTCGATTTACTATTATAATTAATCTAAATTAGACATGCTAGCAAATCTAATCATTTGGTTACAGGTATAGCTTGTATTAACATTTAATATATTATAATCACCATAACACGCAACACATGAGATAGTATAAATAATTTATTTATTTCAATGGTAAACACTCTTACTACATTTCACTCTCTCTATATACTTTATATCTCTAAATCTTATCTAACTTAAGATTTGGAATGTTTAACGCGGTTAGGGTCAAGTTTTTTCTTTTATCATTTATACAAGTCTTTTGCACGTATGTTTTCACGACTTTTTTTTGATATAATTTGAATCTTGCTTATTTTATTTTCTTAAATCCTTTTGAGATTATCACATAACAATGACATTTTTAGAAAAATTATCAACAAATGGGTTTTAACTTAATAAAATTAATATTTGCCCAAAATAATGAAATTAATAAATTCGAAAGTTAGGACATACGTAGTGGAAGGAAAAGAAAAAGAAAAATGAAAATAGAGAAGCAAAGGGCAATGAAGTAAATACAAAGGTGCACCAAGCAATAATAACAAAAATGGAATTTACAAAGTATGAAAAGGGCAATGAAGGAATCAAACCTAACTAAAGTACACAAACAAGCATACGTTCCCTTAATATTCAACCTTCTTTTTTTTTTTTTTTTATTTAATTTTCTCTCTCTTAAAAAAAAAAAAAAAAAAAAAAAACTCCATTACCACCACCACCTTCCTCTTCACACCCCACCTCATAAAAATTTTGATAACTCCAAATTAAAAACAACGAAAGGTGGTAGATGCATGAGCCTCAACATATCTCTCTTTACTCTCTCTCTCTAAAATCCCATTTAACATAATCCCCTTTTTTGATCTTCTTTCTCCTTCAGATTTCACATTTAACCTGTTTTTTCTTTGTTTCTACACTTGCTTAAGGTAAAAGATTATTGCTTTTTTACTTTTTAATCTCTTCTTCTTCTTGTTCTCGGATGTCTTTTAGCTTTCAAGATTGTTGTACATGGTTTGGTTGGCTCGTCAACTCTCAAGTTGAGTTCTTATGGTGATGGGCATTTTGATTTTATGGGCCTAAAATGGGTGAAAGATTGTGTTTTTATGAGTTGGGCTTTGTGGGTTTCTGTCAGAGTTTTTGTTTCTGTGGGTTTTTAGTCTCTTTTCTATCTAATCCTCCATGAAAGGTGGTAGGTTGATGGGGGGTTGACTTCTTTTTCCAGGAGAGATATAGATACATAGAATTTTGGAATTCTTTGCTATAACTCTTTCAGCGTTGTTTTTGGTTTCTATTCAACTTTTAGAATTTTAATTTCGTCTGTTTCTTTACTACCAATTCATCAACTAACAATTTTTATCTTTATCTATTTTATTTTTATTTTATTCATCTGGCACCCATGTCCCTTATTTAGAGTTTGATTTTCTTCTTCTTCTTCTTTTCTGGAGCCACAAAAAGTTGTTCACATTCTGTAAATTGAATTTGGGAATGGGTTATGTAGTGCAAGTATTACTATAACTGGGAATGGTACTTAATTTTTAAGGCAATCATTGTACTTCATTTTTAAGGCAATCAATGCTAATTTAATTTTTTTTCTTTGTCATTAATGGTTCTATTATTGGCTACTTAAGTTTGACCGCAGCACTGGCTAGCAGCTAAGATACAGCTCATCGTCTTCTCTTGTATGGATAGTAAAATTGGTAGGAGTTGAATTGGACGCGTATGTTCATCTTTCTGACTCCCTCTGTTTCTGTGGGACTTTTGATGGGAAACTCCAATTGTCATCTGGGAATTTGTTTATCAGCTGTTAATGAGAACGAAATGTATGGGTTGAAATCTTTAAGTAAATCGCATATACTTAAACGTAGTTCTTTCAGTGATTATAAATGGACACACGTAATACTTTGTTGCCTTTAGGTAATATTGGTTGAGGTTGGTCCTATATCTAAGCGATCAACAGCCTTCGTTGCCTTTTGTTAGGCTATATAACCAGGAAAACAACTACTCTGTCTTGAGAATTCTATTCTATTTATTTATGTTTTGGATATTTGTTATACTAAGTACTTGTAAATATTTTCTTTTAGAGCATGCGCAAGTACAATGTAGAAGTTGTGTTCCTTTTATGGTAATTTTAAGTGGTTTACTTCCAGAATTGCTTTCACTTTCATATTTGTTGTGTGCTAACTGATCTCTGTTTTTTTTTTTTTAATCCAAGGAGTAAGTTGAGAAATGACAAGGGCCTTCGTCTAAGCCACTGTGTACTGAGACAAAGATTATAATCTATAATGGTCAGCATAAGAAGGCGTAGGGGCCTATGTGCTGGTAAATGCTTATTGCTTTGCTTTTTTTAACAATTGAATTAGCCAAATTAAGTTAGCACGTTCACTAAGTGCATGCTTTAATGGCATTTGTCTGTCATTTTGGGTTGCTCTTGGTATCAGTCCTTCCATAACTTGATAGTTTTAATGTTTAAAATTCAGTTAAAATAATCTTCTTTGTTTAACTAAGACAAAGGTTTTAATAATGCGTTTATCATGCTGGAATATCATGTTTAACGGATTTGATGGTATTTGCAGGGAGAAGTTCATTCTTGACTCCACTTCCACGTTTTTTTGACAATGGAATTGCTCCCATAAGCTCTGGAGTGAATGCCAGGTCTGTCAGTGTGCATCCCCTGCCATCAGATGACGTTGGGAAGCTGGGGGAGGTACAATAGCTTGTTATTTCAATTTATTTAAATAGCATGCATGATGGACTGCTCTCTGCTATGAATGCTCTATTTGAAACTGTTTTTAGTCTGCAACGATGTAAATGTATATCTTAAACTTCTTGAGATTCTAGGTCTATTAAGAACACTTTCACACAAATCAGTGTTGGATGTGGAACTTAGATAGGTTATTGAGATTAGTCTCAAAGATATCTTTTCTTCGCCTTACAACAGTTGAGGTTGAACTAAAAAACCCCCATACCTATATCACTGCATTGTTAACAACATTAGCCTTATCGAGACTCATCCCTTCACTAGGATCTAATAGGAAAGCTTTGGGATGACATTAGTTTTGTTGGCCTTCTTGTATGTGCATGTATGTGATTATGGGAAGCTGGGTCTGCCTTTACCCATGCAAATAAAAAGAATATGCAGTTGCAGTCATTGAGAGATGGGATTCAATATGCCAAGTCTATTAATTATTGGTGTACTGGCTCAATGAGTTTGGACTTTGGATTATAGGGGTCTTGATACAGAGGAGCATAGTTTGGGTTGTTGATCTGTCAAGCCCAAAAGTTTAGCATATTGGTGCTTCCAACTTTTCAAGCTTTGACATCTGGAGGTAAACTAGCTCAGTTAGAAACCTGTTTTCATGTTTGAGCAAAGGGTTTTTAAGATTCTACATTGACAGGCAATTGTTTCATGCAACCAGTGGTTGTTTTTATACTCATGCATTGGCGGATGAGATGGAACTTATATTCCCATTATTAAAGGCATTAAAAACTTTAGGTGAATGCAGATTATGTGCTTCACTGGCATTTGTTTCATGCAACCAATGGCTGTTTTTATACTCATTCAATGACGTATGAGATGGAACTTATATTCCCATTATTAAATGCATTAAAAACTTTAGGTGAATGCAGATTATGCGCTTTACTGGTGCAGAAGGTGATAGAAAGTATTATGTTTTACAAGTTCTTTTTTTAGTTTTTATTTTGAATTCTATACAAGTTATTTTTTTAGTTTTATTTTGAATTCTATATTTATACTTGTATTTTATTGGTCCATGACGTTTCCTAGAAGACCATTGGCAAAGTTGGAATTGGTTCATCTAATGTATCAGCTTCAAGCTCATCTAAAGAGCAGCAATCTCAACCATATCCAGGTTAGTCTGCATGAGAAGCAACCTTATTTTTCTGAGTTAATATTTGATCATCAAAACACATTTAAATGTTGCTTATCAATATCTTGGTACAACCGAGTATTTGGTTTCTTCAGGTGAACTAGATTGTCTTGATACAACATAGATCACTACTGTAGATGGACTTGCATATTTCGCCATCTTCATAAAATTGTCAGACAGGTTCATTGTAATATTATGGAGCAACATGATGCACAAGATGATGGAGGTGGAACAAGAATGGAAATGAATAAAGACAAGATAGCAGAATATTCTATTGGGCAATATATTCTATGCCCCTTTTTGGAAAAAATTGCAATCTAGAGTCTAGTTGAAGCGAATGTGTTGAACCAGGAAGGTCATGAATCTCATGAACCTGAAGGCCCCAAATAGCTTAGCTTGATCTAAGATCATGTGAATCAGACCTAGGAAAATGTGTTGGTTGACACAATTTGAGTGAGAAATTTTGCAGATAACTCACTTATGTGAGGATGGGGGAGTGCACATGAGAGAGAGAGAGAGAGAGAGATATTTGGGTTTTCTCTTATCATGAATGAAGAGAAAAGGTAGGACAATCAAATGTAAGCTAATTAATGTGACAGTTTTACAGTCAGAGGCAATGGAGCAGAGATTTGTTAATAAAATGATAAACAAAGTTTTTGTAAGTAATGATGTGTGTGCATCAGCTAATAGGGTTGAAAATGTTTGCTACATTTGCCATTAGTCGTTTTATGTCTCAAACTGGATTAATTTGGGGTAGAAATGACAATTTTTATAAGTCTACCCTTTCTCACCTGGTCAAT
The DNA here is from genome assembly GCA_947683425.1 of Excoecaria cochinchinensis. Classification (NCBI taxonomy): domain Eukaryota; kingdom Viridiplantae; phylum Streptophyta; class Magnoliopsida; order Malpighiales; family Euphorbiaceae; genus Excoecaria; species Excoecaria cochinchinensis. The sequence continues at coordinate 730,702 of CANTUQ010000175.1, read as the reverse complement.
CACTGCAGACCAGTTGGCCTGTGAAATGGTCTTTATTTATTTATATATTTATTTTTTATTTTTTTTTTGTTTTCTGTTCTGAGTCCTGACAATAGAGTTTATTGTTGCTCAAAATGTTTTTTTCTTTTACCTGTGGCCCTGTGGGGAGAGGGATGTAATTAGATAATAGTCTAGAAAATATTGTCTGGTAGGAAGAATTGCACTCAATATTGAGTTGCCTATATGTTTAATAGCATATTTATGGCAGGTAACCATTTTTCCCATGGTTGTAATTGTATCTTTATACCACTCGTCTGAACCAAACTGAGTTGGAGCAGACCTTGCACCTCTATCTAATTATTTTTGCGCTGCATAGTTTCTCATTTTTTTATTAATAATAACAATTGAGTTGCACTATAAACTTTCTTCTCCATAACTAGCTTGCAACAGTATCATTTCTGTCCTCCAATGCTTGCACACAAATGGGTGCATGCATTTGAGTGGCTTGGCTACATGGATAAGACAATACTTTCGGCAATAAATTAATTAGGGAGAAGTTGATGTCTTCTGTTACTTAACACTGCTAAGTCCAAATAACGTATCATAAGCAGAAGGTACTTTTAGAGGATCTGATCATTTGAGACTATGGTGTGGGAAATGAGCTTGGTCATAGACTTTTCTTCTTGTAGAACTATATAAACCGAGTGATCAACTTGATTTCATGAGTAAATAGCTCTAACACAAAGGAAAAGAGGATGAAACTTTTTTGAATTGTTAGTAACCGAAGCACTCTATTGGGGAGAATCTACTCACCAAGCAATTTCAAATCTTGAGTTTGATGTTTTAAATAAATGGAATATGTTTAAATAAGATACCATTTCCATTAATTTACCATCCAAGTTTCAACCAAAATCTTCCAACCACGTATCTTTCCCTGCAGCATGTGTTGTGAGTGACTTCATTCTTATTTAGTTCTTAGTAGACTTTTTAGTTTTATGTTATGGAGGGTTAGATGGTGAATATATAATTTGAGGTTAAAGGAAAAAGTTGTACTAGGAATCATTACAATGGAATATGAAAGAAAAGAGATCCTTCTTCAAATGTTACAGACTGGTATTGTCTCTTGTTATATGGATGTTAAAATGCTGTTTGATTTACTGAAATTGCTTACTGTACAAAATGCTGTTTGATTTACTTAAAATCCTTCTTCAATTTGAGCTAGTTTTCTGTGAGGTTGGGTGTTGGGTCCTTTAGGTTATGCTTCGTATAGTAAGCATCCTGCTAATTCATTCTGTCTTTTTATGCCTGTTGCATATGGTGTGGATCTGAATTTGCTTATCTTGGTATGATTCTGGTAATAATCAATATGCTAAGATGGAAATGTAATAACGTGGGATCTTATTAATGTGCATTGTTTTTCAATTTATAGGGCAACCAATTAAACGTAGAAAGCGGCACCGGAGAAAGCACGTTCAAAACCAAGAACCTTGCGTAATGAGAGGAGTCTATTTCAAAAATATGAAATGGCAAGCAGCAATTAAGGTTGACAAGAAGCAGATCCACTTGGGGACTGTCAGTTCACAAGAAGAGGCTGCTCGTTTGTATGACAGGTAGCAATATGAAATTTTCCGTCCTTGCAAACCATTCTTATTTGCATGAGTATTTACTGTTACAAAAGTGAATTTATCTTAGTATATGACAATCCTGCTGATAATTTTTGCCCTCTTTGACCTTAATGTGAAACATATGCATACATTCATGGATTAGTTAAAGATGAACAGATATCTACCTGTGGAGAATGGTGCTTGTGCATGCAGATATGCAATAAGCTGCTACCATTGAAGGAAATCATGAAGTTTATTAATCATTTGTCTTTTACTAGAATGACCTAATTCACTGTAAGAACAGCCGAGTTGAGGGTTATACCATGGCATGGGTCTATGATGTTTAATGTAATCATTAAAGAAAAACCAAGATAGGCCTTTTACTTGTAGTTTCTTTGTGCTTCTAAGTTTCCATGGATAGGTTTAGATTGCACAATTTCTCTTATATTTGCGCGAATTGAACAAGTAGGAGGAAGATTCTTTATTTCTTTATTTTTTTGGCTCTTTCCTCATTAGAACTATATATTTTTTTCCCTTTTGGCATTGTTTTTCTATATTTCTTAATTATTGTGACATCATTCATAGTGAGACCATGTGTGAGGTTAGATTAAAAGAATTTACAGCAATCACTTAAGACTTCTTTTGTCTGCAGGGCTGCATTCATGTGTGGGAGGGAACCCAACTTTGAGCTTTCCGAGAAGGAGAAGCAAGAACTCCGAAAATTTAAATGGGATGAATTTTTGGCGGTTACTCGAAGTGCAATAAATAACAAAAGTAATATCCGGTTCTGGTCTTTGTCATTCAGCGTCTTTGTTGGTGAAAAATGTAAATGAATTTTCTGTTAATAATTGATGCAGAGCACAAGAGACGGAACGGAGCAGGATTGCAGAAGAGATCTGAACCTACATCCCAGACTGGTGACTGGGATAGCAAGCAAGGAGTAAACAGCTTCTCAGCTTCAGACGATGTGGAACCAGACTCATCCACATCCTGAATATATCAATTCACAATGAGGCTGAATAACCCAGTTCTAACAGTCCACTTATAGCTTAATGGCCTGCATTTTTGGTGTACAAATTCCTCATTTGGCAGATTACGGTAAGCATACTTGCAAAATAAGGGGACAGAAAGCGCAATATTAGATGCGCTAACACTGCCTGCAATCACCATCATCAGTAGACCTCTTAAATACATACATATATCTCGCACTTCCCTTTTTTTACGCCTTATTTTAGCCACCATTGTCAAAGCTGAAAAGCTCGCAATGCTCGAGGAACTTGTTTAGATAAGCAAAATTTTCTCGCACAGTAATTGAAATGAGTATATCATTAATCATGTGCTCTGTTCATGAATCTATATGTATGCAATGAGTAGTGTCTAGCAGTGGAGAAGAAAAGAAAAGCATTGGACAATCTTAATGTAGATGGGGAAAACTTTGTCAAGCAAGCTGAAGGCAGCTTAAATGCAAACCAAAATCAGATGGCTTTCGTGTTTAAAAAACAATAGGTATTAAGGTTAATACCAACATTAAGAAATGATTGGAGGTGACATGTCTGAGAAATTTCAAAATTTATATGTTGGTTTTGCCCGAATGACAAACGACAGGTTATTGGTTATGAACAAAAGTTGCTGTGTTTCAACACTTTCTTTTTTGAAACTTTGGGTATCCAACTCCCACCACTAGCATGCCACCCTGTTAACATGGTATTAAGAGAAAAAAGAGGTATTGATTAGTTTGATCTTGTGGCAATGATTTGTCGTTTTGTCAGTACGAACGACAAGTCGTGTGATTTAGCACAAATGTTAAAATTTATTACTACTGCCATTTTCAGCAAAGCAAATGTTAATGGGGTTAATCAGGTCTCTAGTTATCGAATTTTTGGACTTATAATCAAACGGTGATAATAAAATAATTTGTAATATAAAAATTATCAAATTTTTATTTTATTTCAATTAAGGTAAAAATGACAGAAAATTTAATTTTTTGTCACTGGATAACCACGCAAATATGCCACGTCATCAGTAATCTTCTAAAACGCGTCTAGTCAGCATACGATATGACCCGTTTACATGGAAAAATTGACATATCAGCAAGTACACGTGTTATGTTAACCTGTATAAAAAGACAAAAAAAAAAATTTTACTGACGTGTACTTATTAACGTATCAATTTTTCTATGTAAACGGATCATATTGACATATTTATTTAATTTTTTGGTGATAAAAAATTAATTTTTCGATTATTTTTACCTGAAAAATAAAAATTTAATAATTTTTATATTATAAATTATTTTATTATAATTATTTAATTATAAGTATCACGTGCCTAATTAACCCAGTTAGATGGAGCAAAAGTCACCAATCACCCGGCGCTTTACCGAAAAGGGGAAAATCTGTCTCAATTATTAGAAGCATAAGTTTTGCCATAGCAGAAACGACATGTCGTTGCTTCAGCCCAAGATGGGCAAAAATGCCAAATCTAGTGTGGGTGCAGAAGGAGAAACTTGCCCTGGACAGTGTAGTTAGTCTACCGGACAACGACCTCTTGCTTCTCCTTCTGCAAAAATTTTCAGTGAGAATCAATTTCAGCGTCAGCCCAATTTCTGTGTCATAAAAATGGCATCAAACGATTCAAAGCCCCAGCAAAAAGACGCCAATCATCTACCTCCGCCGCCGCCATCACCATCGTCGTCTTCTTCATTCTCTGAAACTTGGAAGGAACGCATATTCATTCCTACTCTCCTCGCAGGTTTTTCTTCTCTTCTTTTCTTAATTTTATCGCCCTTTCTCTTATTGCGTTAGTACCCACTTCTTCTTTTGGCAGCGAATTGGTAAGTTTGGTGTCTTTTTTTGCAGGGATCATGGGTGGAGGAGTTGGGTTGGTCTCTAAGCACCGAAAATTTCATGGACTCGCAAACATTTCTGCTAGTTATGCTACTAATTTTGCCATTGTTACTGGTTGCTATTGCGGTAATTATGTCATTTCTGCGTTTCTCATTGTATGATCTCATTACTAAATCAGAATGTTTTTTTCCTTGCTTGTTGATTCTGCTACTGATCGTCCGTCCTAGGTTATAACTTTGCATTATCTCTACTGTTTTGTGAAATTTTTAATCAAGATAAGTTTTCATCCTTAAATTGCATTGAAGAGAATCTGGACTTTGATTTATCCTGTTGCGGACATTGTTTTTCCAATTGAGATCTTCACGTTTGAATATTGTTTTGGTGCCTGGAAGAATACACCACAAAATGTTGGTTGTTTGATTACTGCTACTATGTAACTGTAAGTACCACTTTAAGGATTGGGGGAGCAGGATTAGATTTCAAGTTTTCAATCTGAGCATACCAAGAAATACCTATGGATGATAGTCTTCTTTGGAGACAATCCTTTGACATGGATTTTGGCAAAATTTTAATATTTTTTTTCTTAGTATGAGAATTTTTTTTTTTCAAACAATTGTTTGGGATATGGTTCTCTGAAATTTCAATGAATATTTTTTAAGCCTCTAATTGTACAAGTACATAAGTATGAATATACTGATTTGCGTTTACTATAAGTTGATTATGTAGATACTACTAACAAAATTATGAATTATTGCCTCAAAGTATGGTGATTGATGCAGAGCATCCAAATCTAACTTGGTTGAGTGCAACGCACATCAACTGATTTGAAGCTTCTTATTTAAGCATTTGTTTGACAATTATGATCTGGGTCTGCATATGGATGGTCATTGCTGGTATATGACATGTAGGAAATATTGAAAACATGTGGTTGCTGAAACATAGGAGAACTGCATTTGTGGGGTTAACTATTTGTCAAAGACCTGTTTAATTGAATTTAGATGTTTGATTTCTGTGTTTTTGCAGGTGCACGTGAATATGTAAGGGTAACTCGAAAATCAGTGCCTGATGACCTAATAAACTCTGCGGTTGCGGGGTTTGGTACTGGTGCTATTCTTGGACGTCTTCAAGGTTAAATGCATTTAGCAATATCCCTTTAACTCATTGTTGTGTGCATGTTTATTCTTTGTTGATAATTCAGAAACAATTAGCTCACTTGATTTGCTTGAGATGAGTAGGAAACTTGGTTGTGGATCATCTTTTTCCTAGCATTTTGGAATTTGATTTTTTTTTCAATTTTTTTATACAATGATTTGTAGTGTGTACACTGGGACCATCCAGTAGAAATAATCTTAATGTCTTTGTGCTTTGTTTTTCTCATCATAGAGCAGTTTTTCTCTTGGACCTGACGTGCAGTTTGCTAATCATGTGGCAATCCACCTTTATTCACCGTTCCATGGAAATTTTTTCTTGGACCTAACATGCAGTTTAAGGTGCAATGTTAAGATTTTCTATTCACCTTTCCATTTAAAGGTGAATCCGCCTTTTCTTTTTTCCATATAGTACAAGTTTTTTGGACAGGGATATTTTCAAGATCCCAAGCCTTTGATCGAGTCACCATGGGCTCCATATCTTTTTTATTAAAAACGCAATTCAAGCTTGTTAAAGGGAACAAGAACATTGGAACTCGTTAGGGAGAGTTGCCTACCTGATGTACTTTTGTACTGGAAATTTTTGACTTCATTTATTTCTCCATTTTTAGCTCTTTAAATAGAGTTGACATGTTGTTGAAAAAGGAAAACTCGTCGAAATAGAAAAATATAAACATAAATGACTAAATAGCAAATCTTTATTTTAAGGATTAAAATCAAGTACTCCTACCAGAATAAAAATACTTGCTGAACTTATAAAAACTCCTAATTAGATAAAATTTCCTGAAAATATATTATTAATTTGACTAGTTTCTTTCCATCTTTAACATGATTGAGTCTACTGCTTATCTAACAGATATGATCCATGGAGGAGTCATCTGTTTGCTGCTTTAGTTTTTACTTTTCATCATTGATTAATTGTCTCTCATCTGTTTGATGCTTTAGTTTTTACTTTTCATCATTGATTAGTTGTCTCTTACACATTCTGCGTGTATGTTTATTAACTTTCTACTGCGTATCTAACAGATATGATCCATGGAGGAGTCATCTGTTTGATGCTTTAGTTTTTACTTTTCATCATTGATTAATTGTCTCTTACACATTCTGCGTGCATGTTTATAAAACAACAGATGCAGAGATCTTGTCAATGAGAGTGTGAGGAAAGATCTAAATACTTAGTGAGCTGTAACTAACTGATCAGTACACGTCTTCAGGAGCAAAATGTAGAAAATTCTATGGTGATGTAGGTCCCAGCATATTTCAACTTTGTGCATTTAGTTGAGTGAAATTTTAGTTGGTCATGCGGATGAAACAAGGTGAGGTGGCAGCATGGGACCGTACCCTACTCCTGCACTACCTTTGCTGTTAGGAAGAAAGCCCTCTCCATCTTGTCTTCTTGGGGAGCCATGGAAATTGCTATTTAATTTTTTAAATGAATTTTTGTGGTCTTTATTTATTTAAATAAATGGAAATTACATATATTTTGTCCTAATAAACTAGTTAACTGCATAACTTCAAATACACAAATACATCGGGATTCCCATGGGGTGGGAGAAATACATTTTGCCCTGTTCCATTTGTGCTGAATCCCCACCCTATTGCCAATATGTCATCATCTTTTAGTTATTTCCTTTCTCATCTTTTTTATATGGCTTAGTCTGTATTATCTTTTTCTTTTTGAAATCTTAGGTGGTCAATTTGGTGCCTTCCGATACTCGGTCATGTTTGCTGTTGTGGGAACAGCAGTGGATTTTGCTACCATTAAGCTAAGACCCAGCTTAAGGAGTTTAAAAGAGAAGAAAGATGATTGGTTGAAGTTACCAGAGTGGTCTCCCATTCAAGTACTTGATGAAGAAGCTCTTGCTGCTAAAGAAGCTAGGGAAAAACAACTCTATGCGCAAAGAGCTATTGGCAAATTAAGCAAAGAGGAGTCTTAAAAATCCAAGTTTGAACCTGAACTTTGTCAGTCCATATACGCTGATAGCATATTTTGTTTCGGTTGATTTAGAGGTGCCTAGGATGGACCATTTCTCGAGCTTTACAGGTGATGGAAAGATTTTATTTTGTTTGTAAGGTTGCTTCGTCATATTAGAAGTGCCATTGTTAATAGACCTTCAAATAATTGTAATCAATCCGTAGTTTATTCCCACATTTAGAAACTTCAGCAACTTGATTCAGTATTTTGCTGATGAAATTTCCTGGCACAAGTACCTGAGCTCATTTAGCTGTTGTTATTTTTGAAAAGCTCGTACGAAAACGTTTTGAGGGGTAAAAGCAACAAAGAGTTGAGAAGTAGTTAGCAATACGTACGCCCAAATTCAAGTAATCCAAAAGTTTATCTTTACAGGGAAGCTAGGGTTGCAGCCAAATGCAGAGTTGGTGTTTCTCTCAAATCTGCTTGTAGAACAATTTATGCCCCCTCAAAAGTCGACGCTTATAATTTGATTTGCTAACCAGAAAATGAACCTAACTATTAACAACTGCATACACTTGGCCATTACATATCTTCCATTCAAGCTTCAAATAAATGCAATAAATAACAGTGTCGGAACTCAAGAATCCCTAGTCTGAATTATATCAGCCGGCTTCTCTGTTGCCTTGGTGGATATTGGATAGGTGAAATTATTCCACTCCTATAAGAAGCTTGTCATCAAGATGGAATTTTCCATTACCAAAAACATCATGTACAACATATTCACGACAACAGATGGAAAACAGCAATAACAGAAATATAATCTAGACATTTGCTTTTAATTTACACGTGTTCAACCCGCTAGTCCAGAACTAATACAAAACACTGCAAAGGTAAACGACCTCCAACTTCATTCTATCACATAACAGCGCTAACCTAGATCATGTGAAGGGGACAGCATTATGTGTCCTCAGAATCTTATGAGAGCAGGGAGACAAGAGAGACAAACTCCAGTGTTACACGGCCCTTCGACCTCGTGTTGATGACAAAGTGCTCAGGATATTTTCTTAGTAACATAAGCAAGCCATACCAGGGTTTTCCTTTGGCTTCTGCCCCAACCCGGTCCTCAGATGTGAGATATCTCCTCACCCTACTGTGATGCCAGACGTTGCTGTATTGCTCCAGCAACTGAACAACATTTAAAATACAAGAATTAAGCGACAGCATTCTGGGCCTCATACATGATACGGTAACAATAAAACAAGGTAAGGAAAAAAAAAAACCACACACACACATCATTAAGTCGTGCATGCTTACTTCATTTAAAAAAATGAATAAAAACAAATAAATCTTTTAGCCCCCAGGTTCTCAGGCTTTATCTATTGAACTCCTACTCTTTTTACTTTTTGATACATTAAGGACTTTGCTAACATCCAGTTTGATCTAATAAAAAGTTCCGAGAATTTCACCAAAAACAAATTGGGATACTCGTTAGAAAAAAGTTGAAGGGCATAAAAATGTGATTTTCCAAAGAAAATAACAACAGGTAAAGCACAAGGCATATACAAATTGAATAACTAAAACCCTTTGGACATAACATGCACAATAACAGACCAAGACTAAGTGCTGCAAACAATTTTTTTAAGCATTTCATGACCAAAAATGATTGGTAGATGTTTAGAAGCTAGATCTAAACTCTACTTACATCACTTGTGACATATACCACAGATGGTAGAAGTCATTCTTGAGTTGAAACACAAGGATCATAATCTGGCAGGAACCACCACTTCATTTGCAATTAGAATTATAAGGAAAATCCATAACAATTTTTTCCAGGCAGTAGAAACACTTGAGCATGGCAAAAATTTCATTTGTACTAACACCCAGGATATTTATGAGATCTGATAAAATTAAGCAATCTTATCCAGAATATAGTTATTTGTAAAAAGCGGCCATTTCATATATCAAACCGTGCCATCCTCCAAACAAAACCCTCTATGTTCAGTAAACTAAAGGTACAAGACTTGGGAATTCAAACTCTTCATATGGCCAGGAAGAAGTAGATGTCCTCTATAAAGAACATTAGCCAACAAAAAAACTGATAAGCTCAGGCTCCAAACATAATAAGAACATTGTCCTTAATAAAATTTGGTAAACCATAAATTGAAATGTCCAGACAGTGAGTAAAAGATAAGCAAATACTTTAACTTATGCTGAACCCATATACTCCAGGTGTTCAAGAATACGTTAATGGGTAATTGAAAGAGCTTCATAAATCCATGAAACCCAGAGAATGCAGGTTAATAGAATAACTAATTGAACGCAGCAACAAACCTTAGCATGAAGTTTCTCCATGGGCATCCATTCTCCAGGACCACAAAGATCAGAAAGCACTGTAGCTACAGATGACACTACATCTTTTTCCTCTAACTCTAGAAGCTGTTGATTGTCAGAATCACGATCAACTCTTGATCTTCCGTCCATTTTCTTCTCAACAGGAACTGGACAAGATAAAATCACAGTCAAAGGGCAGGGTATTATGCAGAAGTGTAGCGCAGAAGAGAACTACAAGCATTCAGGAAGTAAACTGGGGTAGAAGAAAGCAATTCATTGATGCCAGGTCAATCACATAAGGTAAAGTTCTCTATCGAAAATAGAAAGGGTAAAATTCAAGAAGGGAAAAATGACTTCACAACCATAGCTTGCAAACTGTGGAATTTGCTCTCCGATGAACATGAAGGTGTCACCAAATTCTTAAGTGTAGTAGGTAACGGCTAAAGACGCCATCTCGTGAAATACTAAGAATGATTAAAAATACTGAGAATGTTAGTATGAATTAGGAAGAGGATTTCATCTTACATGTTATAAGGAAAGAAACTCAGTGTCAAACAGACAAATGAATGATATATGGAACACAATAGATAGCTGGTAGTTTTATTTATTTGCAAATTCAGAGCACAGAGGATCATTCATCTATTATCCCTATCACTCAGAAATTCACACATTTTCCTGGTAATCAAGTCAAAAGACCTAGGAAGGCAATAGACATTCTTACTGTCTTGGATCAAACACCAAGTGTCAAGCAATAAGCTTGCAGTGGATTATCAACTCCCTACAATCAAATAATACCAAAGTGGCATATGATCAGCATGAATATGCCATATATAAGCATGTTTGTCATTCAAACAGACTCATTAAAGGCTAAATCACAAACACGTATAGTACACTAGTTATTTAGCATCGAGAACTTTATGTGCACGTCTTTGTGTGCTTTTATATTGAGCATATGCATGTTGCAAAAACTGAACCAAATCATTGACCAGTCTCCGCTCAAACCTTAAAATAGTAAGAAAAGCAAAACTGGAAACCTGAAAAACCAACATGAAGGTTGTGCTAATGCCGGAAGATTCTACTTGAGATTGGAAATATTTGCAAACTTTTAGCCAAGCAGTAGTGAATATGAGCAATGACCTCAAGCAACAGAAACGAGGAGAAAAACACAAATAAAAGACTGATCAAACATCTACTGGAACCAATCCAAATTAAATGATTAAAATTCATCTGCCTAGCTCTTGTCCTCAAAGATATCCAAATACAAGAGTAACAATTCAGTAATATGTCAAACACCAGATTCTATGATTTCCTCTAAAACCTAAAAGTATAAAACTCAAGTAATAGCCACTTCCAACACTAAAATTTACAGAAGTACATAATAGGAAAACGGAATTTTTGAAGTTAAGACTACCTGCAACTATAAAAATGTCTGTCCAAAAAGAAAAAAAAAAAAAAGAGAAGAGAGAAAAATCACAAGCGGTAACCTAGTGCTCCAGCCAGTCCCGCTTTACCACCGGAACCACCACTTGAACCATATCCGTACCCGTCTAACCCCTCTCTCCTCGTCTTCTTTCCACCGCTACCACCGCCGCCACCAATCTCCTCATCATCATCATACTCGTCCTCAAAAAACTCCCTAGCTCTCCCTTTTTTACCACCAGCCACCACTACCGGCCCGGCCATTCTGTCCGCCCCGGCAGAATGATAACCGTACTGAGGCACCATAGCCACATGATGCCTAGGGCCAAGATGGCCGCCCAAAATACTCCTGACAGGGAGCAGAAAATAAAATTCCTTGTCCCCAATTTGCAACAGATCTTGAGAATCGAGCTTGACCGGTGGGTTACCGGGGAGATGGAGGACCCCTTCGACCAAGCAACCGTTTTTACCAAGAACCTCAAGTGCAAAACGGCGCCGTGTGAAGTCGTAGAAGATGCGAGCGTGATGGCGAGAGATGTTCATGCCGCCACCTAGGCTAGAGAGATCTACATCAACGGTGGATTTCTTGGAATTGCGGCCTAATATTATAGAATAGGTTTGCATATAGTACTCGAAATCCTCGCCTTGAAGCTTTGCGAAGCCTGCTTCGACGTCGCTGCACGTCGTACCCATTGTGTACTAATTCGGGTCGATCGGCGAAAGATATATACTACAAGCGATACGAGTGCGAGGAAATGAGAGTGACTTTGTGCTGGAAAGCAGGCTGTTGGTTCCTAGGAAATAAGAATGAGAAATTGTGAATAGCGTCAATTTTATTCTTCAATTATTTAAAATGTGTTTAACAAAGTCTTCATCTTTAGTTTAATTTAGTCCTAATTTAACTCGAATAGCCAAAACCGGCCTAATTTCGCTGGTTGGATACAAGAATAGCTTTGTTCTTGAAGCTTGTTTGGTTGTACAATTTAGCTATACTTCAGATGTATTTGAGGTTATTTGAAAAAAAAAAACTGCAATTTTGATCTAAAAGCTAGTGTGCAACCTATTTTGATTAGCAATGGGACTATTAAAAATGTGAAAATTTTTTATTTTCTCTAATTACGTTATTAAAAAAAAAATAAATTAACGGTGAGAAAATTTTAAATTTTATGAACTAAAATTCTAATTTGTTTATTGTAATTGTTTGAATTTATATTTTTTTGTTCTTGTCATGCCATATTTTGGATGGACCTTAACTCTATGGTCGGCACTTTTAAATTCCTACTATATTCAGGTTAATTTTCGTTTGATCCGGAAAATTTTTTTGTGATTTTTATCACGCGTCTCAATTTTGAGATGCACTTTTAAACCCATACAACATCTAAACTAATTATTTTTCAGATTAGAAAGGTTTTTTGTGGTTCTTCTCATGCGCCTCAACTTTATGGAAGGCACTTTTAAACGAATAACACGTTCAGACTAATTATTGTTTAAACTGTAAAGTTTTTTTGCTGTAGGCAAAATTCTTGTCTCAAATTTTAAATAGTTGTATACACAAGTATTGAACTCATGACCTTTTTTAAGCCATAAGCTCACCTACATCCCGAGATTCGTTACTAATTTTTATTATTATAATTTATGGTTGTTTTATATTCTGATTGCTATATATGAAATTTATTTTTAATTTATTAAAAATTTAGGCTTGTTACGGATTTTGGTGACTTTAAGTATTTTTAAATTTTAGCATCATCCATGATGTATGGTGATAAAGTTGGTACCACAATTGACAATTACACATGCTAATTATTATTTCTTTTTTCTTGTCAATTTTACGCATTTGACAATTTATAAGTTCATAAAATTTTCAAAACTATGATTGATTGTGAAATTTGATGCGGCAGGCCCAGGCCCAGGCCCAAGAAGCCTCCTGTAAAATACTGGTTGCCTTATTTTTGAAGTCCTCAGTTCTATCCACAGACTAGATAAGACAAACAGGCGAACACAGAGAGGGAGGCAAGATGATTATTCCAGTTCGTTGTTTCACTTGTGGCAAGGTCATTTTCATACCTTCTTTATTCTTTTTCTATTTTTCCCGGGTTTCTTTGCTCTATTCACATTATGGCCTTCTTTTCTAGGGTTCACTCCCAATTCATCGCTCCATAATTTCAGCTTGTGCGTGTGCGTGTTTTTTTTTTTGTTGTTTTTTTGTCCTTTTGAGAAAAATATTAACTGATATTTGAATGAAATTCTGTTTCTGGTTCAGTTACCTCAGGGAAGATACCTTATCTTCGTAGCTGTATTAACTTTTTCTTTTTCAGGGTCCGTAAGGTTGGGAAGGGTTTCTACAGGCTAAAATCTTTATAACAGAGGAATTTGTTATGCATAAATTTCTTTTGAGACCTATTTGTGTAACAATTTGTTTTATTTAAAAGATTGAGACTTTATGGAAGCTTATTGAGTAGTTCTCAATTTGATTGAAGAAAGAGAGACCCCTTTTTTAAGTGTTTGAGTGTTGCGCTGAATGTCTAACAGCTCCTTTTGTGATTGGTTTTAGGTGATTGGTAACAAATGGGACACTTATCTTGATCTTCTTCAAGCAGATTACTCCGAAGGGTAAGATAGTTGACCCTTTTCTTTTTCTTCTTTATTGACTATTCTAATCTGAATTGCAAGAATCAATGTGAATTGAAGTTTGGTCCACTGAAACTTTTATTCTCTTGCTAATGGATCCATAGGGTTCAAAAGTTCCCTAGGCTATATATCCTTCGCTCTTGTTGCTTGAGCAGGATTTTGGGTATTTATTATTTCTATGCACTTTGTACAATATGCTGAAATGCTGGTCTTAGTTATTATTTCCACTACTTTTATCTGCATATTAACTTTTGATTTTTCTTGGGTATTCAGTTGTTGCTGGTACAAGTATATGTTTTGAGACACAACGATATTTTTATGCTGTGGATGCCTTTTTAGGGTAAAAAATTAAACATTAGAGAATTGCTGGAAAAATTATATGATTTTGTGGTATGGGAATGTAATTTTCTCAATTCAATGCATATGCTACTGGTCTTAAATTTTAGAGTCAAGGAATATATATGTCTATCTTCTGAATTCACTTGCAAAAGAACTACTGAAGACCATAGCAGAACAACCTTTTTTTAGTCTTTTCTCTGTTTTCCTTTGAAGCAAAGCTTGTCATAAATTGAACATATGATTATGAAAATTCGACAAACTACTATTAAGAAAAGTTACATACAGAGAGGGCATTCTGAAAGCTAGCATCCAACATCTTATTGCTTGGCATGCAGAGATGCTCTTGATGCATTGGGGTTGGTCCGCTATTGCTGTAGAAGAATGCTCATGACTCATGTTGACCTCATTGAGAAGCTTTTGAACTATAACAGTAAATCTCTCTCCCTTGCTTTCTCTCTTTTATATGCATTCATTTTGTACTTTATTTATTACACTGAATCTTGTGCACACAACCCACATGTGCCTCCTTGTGCTATTGTATTTTGTGGCTGACTGGTGGCTGTTCTTTCAGCTCTGTAGTCATCTGTGTACGCTGTAAGCTATGCTAGATGAAAGTCTCTATTTTTTCTTGAACCTGTTGGAAATTTCCTACGGTCCAACAATTTAATCATGCTTAGAAATTTTCTTATATTTTCATCATCATGCGACTTGAATCTTGCTAAATGCTGCAAATATGCTTTGAATTCTTATTTTAAAGCTGACACCAAGAAAATAAGTGATTGTAGTTTTAACAGATTGCATTTTGCTTGGGCTGAACTTAGGTTCAAATTCTGACGTTTAATCATTTCCAAAGAACTTGATTGGGTTTATATTTTGTTTCTCATACTGACAAAATAGTTCATTGCAGCTCTGGAGAGAAGCGAGGGCAGCTGAAAGATACAATGGAGTTCAAGAGTTTGAAGGAATATACTGGTAGGATGTGTAGTGCAGTGGGACTGTGGACATTGGAAGAAGACAGTTAATGTTTTGGTTTATATCATGTTTACAGACCAATGAATTAAATTTGATGCCAGTGTTGTGAGAAACTGCTCAAATCGTTTTGTATGCTTATTGGTTGATGTTGTTGGAGATATTTAAAAGTAACAATGGGTAGTAGTATCTATCTGAAAGTCCCAGTTGCTCTTTTTGTCTTCCATTAGCATGGTTCAGTAGACCTAGGAGTAGGGGTGAGCAAAAAAACCGATGGACTTGGTTAACCGAAAAAAAAATCCGAAACCGAACCGATGGACTGGTTAACCGATTGTAATGGACTGGTTAATGGTTAGTGTTTTGGAAAAACCGATATTAATGGACTGGTTAATGGTTTTTGACTCATGTAAATGGTTAACCGAACCGAAACCGAATATAGTTAATTTATTAATTTTTTAATAATTTATAACAATTTATATAACAATTTATCTTAATTAAAGGTGATCATATATTTTTTTTCATTAAACTAATTATTTTAATGTTTTTAAGTTTTTTTAATTGACTATTAGTAAGTATAATAATTTATCTAATTAAAAGCGATTATGGACCGGTTAATAAATTTACTTATTAAATATTAATTTTTAAAAACAAATTTGCTTATATCCACCAAATATTTTTATTTTAACAACAATAATGTTATATTATAGTGAAAAATTTTTAATTTTTAAGTATTTTGAACATTTTAATTTTATTTATGAATATATTTATAATTATAGTGGTTAACCGAAAAATATTGGGTAACCGATCCGAAAATCCGAAACCGATGGACTGGTTAACCGATGGTAATGGACTGGTTAATGGACTGGAATTTCAAAAAACCGATATTAATGGACTGGTTAATGGACTGGGGCTCATGGACCGGTTAACCGACCATGCTCACCCCTACCTAGGAGTGACTTAGCATTCAGAACCAACTGACTAATACTTTGGCTGGCTATCTCAGTTTTATATATATATATATATATATATATATTGTTTTATTGCAAGTTTGGTTGGTTCAATTATATTGGTTTTTATCAGTAAAAATTAAACTGAATAGATTGAATTTAACAATAAAACATTGAACTGAACATACTCAAAATTGAACAAGTCAGAATCGAACTTGTTAAATTTTTTCTTGGTTCAGTTGTTAAATTTTTTCTTGGTTCAGTTTGATCTCTTACACTGAATAAATTTTTCTTGGTTTGGTTTGATTTCGAACACCCTAAATAGAATGCTTGAGCTCGCGGAGATGGACTGGGTCCAAGTCGGCCTGAGCCCATGAGAGCACTTAACACCAAAAGATTAGTGCAGTCTGCCCATGAACCAAGACTTTAGTGTAACATATTCCCATCTACACAATTTTGGTGCACCCGGAGTTTGTTGTTTGCTTAACAATTTTGGTAATTTAATTGTTTTTGACATGAAGCCAAAGAGCAATGAGGGCATTTCTTTATTATTACAGGTGTGACTTTGGCGTACGATTCTTAACTTGTTCCAATCTCTTGGCATTGAGCCGTCAATTTCAAGTATTCAAAGGATGTAATGGACCCCTATACTATTCATGTATCTGGTTGCTTTGCCTATGGAATCAAACGTTTCTTTATCTTATTGCATGGTTTTGGCATTCACTGAATGTTATTAATGTTGGGTTAATGATTGATTATGAAAGTATACATGTTTTCTTTTTTCCGGATAAAGAAAATCAAATGATGTAGAATTTGGTGACAAGGCATGCTTCTCGTATTGCCATGTCTATCAACATCTACGGAAATAAGAATTTTCACCTTTTCTTTTGTTAAAGAAATGTTTTATTTCTCTCTTTTTCTTTATTTTCTTCTCTTTTGAAAGAACACATTATCATCAATTATTCCATCTATTTTAGGCATTAACTTTTTCACATCTCTAATTTGCCTTCACCTATTTCCTATTGCCATCATTTCTCCATACTAAGTATGGCAAATTGCGATCTTCCACCCAATTCACACATTAAAACGTGGTCAAAATTCGTCTTCTAACGATCCATTACATGATTCATATGACTTGATTTGTTTATAATATTTTTAATTTCATAACTCTTATATATATATATATATATAATTATTTCTTTATGTTATGCATAAATGATTTTTATTTTTAATGAAAATAATATTTAAGAATAAAAAAAAATGTCATAGAGCTCTGCCCATTTATTACTTATTTAAAAATATTCATTTAAATTATAATCTAATTTAATTCAATTCTACTTATTCATAATTCATATAATTTTAATCCATTTATAATTTAATTTATTTATGATTCAATCCGACTTAAAACCACCCGCCTATACTCAAGACCAAAGATAATCACTAGAAATTAATGATCCATGCATGATTTTATCTAATGATGTTAACTTTTTTATCTAAAAGTTTGAAACATGTCATACTTCATCTACCTTTTCCCTCCATGTTACGAGAAGAAATGAAAAGTATTCAAGTACTCATTAGCCAAATTATATATATATATATATGTATGTATGCATTTGAATTTGTGTTACAACTATAGAAAACCCGAAGAAATTAATAATGCAATTTTACAACATATAATGGAAGCATAAATGAGTAGTGATTACTATATTTTTCCAACATTAAATCCTTTGTATGTATATTACTTTCATTTAGAAAATATTTATCCATATTATATTTACAAATTCAAGTGCTAATTTAGGAATTTAACAATTCTAACTATATTGGTGGTAAAAATAAGCTTAGTCTCTTTAAATCTATTTTTGGTATGTCATAATAATAACATAAGAGTAAAAATTTTGAGAAATTAAAAAGAAGCAATGGCATAATTTCACTTATTAATAATTTTATAATTCAAATAATAATTTTATAATTCAAATAGTAATATTGATCACCAAAAATAGGAAAAAAGTTGACGGCGTTTAATTTGAAAATTGGTCCCACAGACATTCCAAGAAACCCAAACATTTCCTAATAGCCAAAACAAAGCGTTGCAGTCGGCTTCAACATCACTCTCTCTCTCTCTCTCTCTCTCGCAGTTCCTCAAAATTCCAGCTCAGAGATCGCAAAATCACTTCCTCTTTATTCATTTCACGTCCATCTCGTCTCTCTCTCTCTTACTTTCTAAGCTTGCACAGAAAAATAACTCTCAAACTCACTTCTTTGTATTAAAACTTCACTTACATTAATATTACCCATCACCCATTTTTTCGAAATGCTACTCTCTTTAGATCCAAACCAGTTGGGAAATTTTGATTTCTGAGCTGAACAAGCAAAACCCAACAAAGTTTTTTGTTAAAGTTTTAATTTTTTTTTGGGTGAAATGAGTGTTTTAATAGAGTCCTGGTGCTTTTGCAAAGGAGTTGGCAAGTCGGAGAGAATGAAGGCCGCCATTTTCTCCGGTAAGGGTTCTGCTATGGCCAAAATCTCCTGCTCTAGCAATGCCACATCCGGCACTGGATTCTTGATCCACCGGAGTCTGCTCTTGACCACTCATGTTAATATTCCCTCTGTCACTGCCGCTGAGAGTTCAGAGATCCGCCTCCAAAATGGTGTAGCTGCCACTCTCGTCCCTCACAGGTTTCTCTTATAACATTTCTTTTTGATTGTATCTTCTGGGTACATTGTTTGACGGGGAAATGTACGTTCAATTCTAGAGATTGATTTTGGAAGAGAGATTAGTTTAAGCTGAGATTTGGATTTCACTGATTGACTGAGAATAGCTCTTAGTGAAGTGATTACGAATTTGGATTTTATGAATGTTGGTGAGTAGCCACGTTCATGGATGACATCTGTTCATAATTTTTGAGCTCTGGATCTGATATGCCTGCGTATGAAAAGACAACTTGAATACATATTGTTTTTGCACAGTAGCCGGTTCTGCTAACTGTGGAGCATCCTTAATCATTTATTTTGTTTATTTTACCATACGTGTCTCCATAATATCGAAGGAATTGAATAGTTACTGTTTCTTTAGTGTGCCTAATTGTCCGCTACACTATGCTGAAAGCTTGCCGTTTAAATTCTAAATTGTGCAGGTAACAACTTGACAATTTGCATTTTACAATATGACTCTCTTGCTGAGCTTGCGTTGCCAATTTAGATCTAACCAGTGTCTTAGTACATCTTATATGGCTAATCTGTTCAAGGCAAATAACTTGCTTTCTGCCATTTCATTTTGAGATGCTTCTCTTAAACTATGTTTTGCTAGGTCCTTCCAAGTAACTCATGCCTTAATCCATTTACAGGTTAGCTTCTTTTTATTGCTTAGCAAAAGAAATTCTGATTTCCGACTGATTTCAAAATTACTGGAGTATTAGTTTTTGGCGATACATGAATTTTAATGTTAGGAATTTAGGGTTTTTCATTGGGGAGCAAAGGTTTTGATGTTCTATGTTGGATTGAAGTTGAGGTCAATGTGTGAGACAATGGTGGGTTAGTGAGATTGTGATGTGGAGACATGCCAGTTTCCTTCTGATAGCATTAAAAAGCTTTAGCAGAATGAGATGAGAAGGGTAACAAAAACAAGTGCTAATTTTGATTCTAGAAGTTGTATCGCCTGGAATATTCTGTGGGACCAATTAGTAAGATCTTTTAGTAACTTGGAAAGTTGTGCCGTCTATTATTTGATTTTTACATCTGAAAAAGTAGTGCTCCCATCTGAACTCAGGATTCACTCTTAAAATCACAAGCTTTACTTGGCTCCACCCAGCAAATAATGCCCACTTCTTAGCCCTTTGCCACACCACTTAACACTTATATAGCTTTCTAATGGCAAATGCATTGCTACGTTGATTATGGATATAACCTGTGCTCTATCTTCTTGGTTGAGTAAACTGAAAGTTAAATTTATCTAGAGTTCATGGTTTTCAGCTGGATTTTTAATTTAATTATTAACTAAAAAAGAGGAAATTGGGTAAGCTGCATCGGTTGTCTTCACTCAGATCTCTGTATGAAGCATGTATTGGCAAAGTTTGTCTGAAGCTTTAGTAGAAAGAAATTGAGAAATGCTGCATAGTCATAATAATCATTATTAAGCAGACGCCTCAGACCCTTTTCCTACTGGCTACTGTTATTTCATCTCATCTTGACTCTCAAAGGACAAACTAAATCTCTCTTATCTCAAGTTGATGCCATTGCTTTTCAGACTTTTTTGGTTTGTTGGGGATGTCAGATGTCAACTCCAAATTTAGAAAGGTTCTTTCCTTTCCCTAGTCCAATACTTTAACGGCTCACTTGCCATGTTTCCACAGATTTCATTTTGGGTTGCCCCAAATGAAGTCATTTTGTCTCATCACATCTGCTCAAAGATGGGGGATTTAAATGTAGAATTCACTTTCGGATATGACTGGGATTTCTTGGGGTTATTTGAGTCGGTCAGTCTGTTGTCTATTGTTCCGCGGGGTTGATTTGCTTTGTGATTGGGGCTCTGCAGTGTCTTGTATTATGACTTGTTTAGGCTCTGTGAAGTGATTTTTCTGTGCATTTCCCTGTTTGTGTGCCTGGTGCATCGGTCTTACTAATGCTGCCATATTGCCTGCAGTTCTGTCAGTTGGGAAGGGAGAGGTGGCAACTGTCCTTCAAATCAGCTTCATGATTTAAGTTGTGCATTCTTCAATGGATTTCTCATGTATATTGTTCATTGCAGGTTTTTCATCACCAGTTCTGTTCTTGACCTTACAATAGTGGGCTTAGATGCTATGGATGGAGAGTCGAGTACCCCAGGGCAGCAACCTCATTACTTGAAGACATGTTCTAAACCAAATCTGGATCTCGGCAGTGTTGTTTACTTTTTGGGCTACACAGAGAAAGAACTGACAATTGGTGAGGGAAAGGTGGTAATAGCCACTGACAATCTCATAAAACTGTCGACTGATGGAATACAATGGAGCCCTGGATCTTCTGGATTTGATGCTCAAGGTAATCTTGCTTTCATGATCTGCGATCCTATGAAATTAGCAACATCTCCAAATACCAAATCTTCTTCAACTTCCTCCTCATCCTCAACATCCTGGAAGAAGGATTCTCCCATGCAATTTGGGATTCCCATTCCCATCATCTGTGATTGGTTAAACCAGCATTGGGAAGGTAACCTTGATGAACTTACCAAACCCAAGTTGCCAATCATAAGATTGATGTCTACAGGCCAGAAGAGTGAGCATTCTTGTGCTTCATTTTCACTTCGCCAAGTTTTCAAGTCAATAGAAGTGGATAACAGTGGAACCCCATCGTCGTCAAATACAATCTTAAAAACCGATGATCATCATGGACCAGGTTGCTCAGGTGTAGCAAACATCACCAAAGAAGGAATCTCAAGCACTGATCGCCATGCTGTCCATATGCAGGGAATCTTGACTCCAGAAATATATGAATCTCGAAAGATGACTGCAGCTCCGATTAGGAAAAAGGAAAATTCTCCAATTCAGCTTTTGGATATTAATTTCCCACCAAAGGCCACCAAAGCTACTGTTCAAACCTTGCAAGACAACCGAATGCTCCCTAACTCTGATGAGAACTGTGTTGAGGTAGGTCCTCCTCAGAGCCCATCAGGTGAAGATCAAATCATGGACAGAAGAGTTGTTAGTCCCGAAGCAGATGCTGAGATTGCATCTACTGGTTCTGTAAATGGGGCCCAAAGTGAGGTCCAGTCTAGTTCCTCTCCAGTGGAGGTCTCAGAGATGCATAATGGATATAGCAGTGAGGGAGAGACCATGTACTCTGCTGAAACTGCAGAGAGCCGAAACTATCCCAGTCCTAGAGAGGGAAAGTTTCAACATGTAGGCAGAAGCCAAAGTTGTGTGAGTCACAGTAGATGGGGAACTGCTTCCCACAGGAACCTGGTAGCCCGAAGGGACATGTTAGAACAGCAGAGAAGCTTCATTCATGGAAGGAAGATGCATTCACAAGGGGTAACATCTCAGAGGAGTAATGACTACTTCAGTCCAACTGTGTCATCTATTATGAAGAAGCGAAATAACTCAGAGCAGCCTAGCAAACCAAAGCAAAGTGCAGTTCATTCTTCTCCAAGATGGATGTTCTGATTATTCTTGATTAACATGACATCAGAGGAGATCAACTGTAGAAATATAGTGTTCCGTTTGTTGTTTGGATCATGTCCATTCAATTGCATATAGTGTAACTAATTTATTGTTACCATTTGGAAGCCAATCTCAGACGAATAAGAAAATTCATCAAGGTCGTAGCTCTGTGCGAGGACTTGAGTATGTAATTTCGTACACAACTGTTTCTTTTTCATTTCAATTAGATTCCTCGCTGACATGGCTTAAAAGTAGATGAATGAATTTGGACGACAGTTATACAGTCCCGAGAATGTCTGACATCCTGTATACACTTTTTTTTCTTAGTAAACTGAGGCTAGAGCCCCATTTACCAGTTGCATTACTGTCACAATTGTATCAAATGTTATGCTGAGCACTTGAATGCATATTATCATATTGCGACGGTCTTATACCCAACTCTGTGCATGTTTCATCTGGTTTTTCATATCATATTAAATAATAATTATCTTTTGTTTCATCATTAGCGTTGTAAATTACTAATGACAAGAGAAAGACCACTTTGCTGATAACTGTCAACCCTCAAAATGTAACAACGTAAAGAAACATAAAAATTCTCCCAACAAAACTACAGCAACTGCAGCACAAGTTTTGAATCCCTTGGTTAATACTGGGAAAGAAATCACTACTCTCGTGCTAACCAAAAACAAAGACTGTTATTCTATGTTAAACCAATGTAAATGTTCATAGGATTTCGAATAACATCAATAGGATGCCCATGAACTCATCTCAACAAGCGGAATACTGACAGTAGCTTCTGATTTGAACCAACCAAGATTTTTGATTAGCTTCCCCATAAGGTAGCCTGCAACATAAGAAACTCCTGAAGCCATAATTCCAGCAACAGCATAGTACATCAAAGTCTTTAAGTAATTCTTGGGTGGCTTCTTGACATAAGCCTTGCAAATGGCAAGTATTACAATGCACAAAAGAGAAGCTGCTGCCACTGCTGCTATCTTATAATCCTTGTTGTCACTCTTCCTGAATGAGAAACCATAAACTACAGGCGGTACTAAGCCAAAAATGAGGAATGATAATAAAGCAACTGTGGCATGTAGAATGAAATTCTGCCTCTGCCCGAGCTGTTCTTGGTATCGATCAACTTGTTCATCCGTATGATCAGATGTTCCTCTAGGTTCTTCATTTTTGAGTTCCCTGAGCTGCAAGCTCACATATATAAGTTCAAAATGCAATAAACTCCTTTCTTGCATATTGAAGATTGGGCAGAGAAATTACTCACATTGTGTCCAATAATGAAGAAGCCGCCCACTAGGTTTGCCAAAGCCAAAGCTACAATATGTGCTGTGGTAGCATCAGCACTTGCAGCAGATGTCACAATAGTCAAGCTCGTGATGGATTCGGTTAAGCCACCAAAGACAATGCTTTTCAAGATTTCCATCTTTTTTTCATCTTGCGATTCAGAATCATCTTCATCAGCCATTGGAATCAAGATCGATATGCTTGGCTGAAGTTCGGTATCTAGTGCTGCTTCTAAGGAAACAAGCAGCAGAATAGATCATCAGTTATTTTCAATATGATGTTTTCAAAAATGCAACTATAGGAACATAATCATAATCCGAAAAGCATACATATTTGCAATAAATAATTTTAAATGTAACCCAAATTAACTTGATAATAAAGAATTTCTGCCATTATATATACCTGTGTCACCCTTTTTAGCTTCAATATCTTCTTCCATTTTTCCATCAGGCTGAATATCTTGTGTGTCTTTGCCATCTGCATATGTTTTCATTTAAAATTGATTGTAACTACACCAATTCAAAAAGAAAACAACAGAAAGATGACAAGAAGATAAGTGGTTATGAATAATCACAGGAAATTGACATCTGAATCTTCTCTAAAAAAATGTTATATTGATTAAACATAAACTGAATCAAATGAGAGATACCTGTCCTCTTCTCTTCCATTGAACCAATAAACCTTATAATTCCTGTTTCTATTTGGAGCTTTTCAACAGGAGATGTAGCATTATCATGCATTGATTGAGTTTTAGTTTGGCCAGCCAATGAATTATTTGGTGAATCTTTCACAGCATCAGTGTCTGTTCATCAGCCAAAAAAGAGAGTTCATGACCAGCATTACAAAACATCACATCTGTCTTAGATCTTTATTGACTACAAGTTCTGTTGGTGGAAAGCTTGAATATTGAGTACTAAGAAAATAACTATGAGATTACAAAAGGAAGATTTTTTTAATTATTTTTGTATCCATTTATGGGCCAAATGCTTGAATTATAAGAGATTCAATTATCATTTGTTGGATAAAAAGCAGACTATGAATATGGGAAGTGATACTTTGTGATACCTAATTCAATTATTAGAATTTCACTTATAAATTTTAGAACTCTCACTTCGTGATACTTTGATATCCATATAAATTCAAACTCTAAAACTCTGTTTGTAATAAATAAATTTTATAACATTTTATGAAATTTATTTGTAATTCATATTTTTTATGCTTGAAATAAAAAAAAATATCATGCCTTCACCAAATTTCACCAAAATAGATAAAATTTGCAAATGAATTACATATTTTTAAGGGTTAAATTTGAAAAGATTATAATGCACTCTTAGGGCCAGTTTGGCAAAACTTATGAAAATAGCTTTTTCAATTGAAAAAAGTTATATTCCAAAAAGCTGTATGTCGAAAAGTAGATTACTGTTTGGTAAATAAAATTTAAAATGACTTATAAAATTAAAAATAGTTATTAACTGTTTGGTAAATGATATGATTAAAAATGGCTTTTTAGAATAAAAAAATAAAAAAGGATAATTTTGAGTGATAGGATAAGAGAAAAAACAAAAAAAAAAGATTATATTAGATATAATTGTCATTATGAAATAAAATGAAGGATATTTTTGTCTAAAAAAAATATTAAATCTGCTGCCCTTAAAAGCTGAAAATCAGCTTTTCTGAAAAGCTTCAATTTCTAGCTTTTTCTAATAGGAGGTTTTTTCACTTTTCAGAAAATTGATTTTTCTAAAATCAGCATTTACCAAACACTTATTTTTATCCCATAATCAGCTTTTTATCAAATAAGCAGCTTTTTGGCATTCCAAAAGCAATGCCAAACAGGCCCTTAATCATTTATTAAAAATAAATTATCCTTATCCAACGTAATATGTTCGTTTTTCTCTCCTATGACTGTTCTTGATGCGTGCACAGGGGGGTCAACCCATCATGGCAATCCTACGCAGGTCAAATTGTGGAAGTTATGGAGATTCAAGAGAGAGTTGAGCCAAATTGTGCTATATCTAATCCAATGGGGCCAAATGCAAAAGATGGGCTTCAATTGTGCTTGATTAATCTCGAAGAGTAGCTTTAGGCTGCCCAAGGGGCTTATTTTATTATGTTCAACTTGTTTTGTTTTAATTATTTAGTTGGACCCTCATTTTGACCTGCGTAGGATTGCCATGATGGGTTGACCCCCCTGTGCACGCATCAGTTCTTCTCCCTCTTCTACCATTATTCTACACTGAATGTTAATATATATATGACTTTTTTTTTTAAAAAAAAATTATGTTATCATTGATTCGGTGTTTGTCAAAAATTTTAAAATGATGATTGATGATTGTTAAATTTTTTTATTGTAAATAATTGGAAGAATGTATCAAAATTGGCATTGAGGATATTTCAGGAAATAAAATAGAAATGAATTTCTTTATTTATTTATTTCAATTAAGTATAAAAATAAGAAATTCATTTTTAATTTTATATTTTAATAATTTTATTCGAATCATAGAAATTCATTTACAAATGAATTTCATATAGAATTTATTTGTAAATTGATTCTATAATTTAAATTTATTTGTTCCAATAGGAGTCTAAAAATAAGTTGGTTATGTTACTTCTGTAGTTGTCAGATAAGGTTGAGTGGAGTGAGTTCGGATTGAATTGTAAGTGGATTGATTTATGCATATTAAAATTTTACACATTATAAATAAATATTAAAATTTTACATATTATAAATAAATTTGATAGATTGAATTATAAGTGGATAAGTTTCATCATGTATCACTTATAAAAACAAACGTTTTTATATCCAAATTATATAAAAAAATTATAAAATAATAAATAATATAAGCAGGTTAAGAATGAATCAGAAATAATGTATTTAATTGTATCACTTTATGAGTTAAACGAATCTAATTATTTACGAGTTAATTTTATCTAAATCACTTATAACATGAAAATCACAAAAGAAAATTTTTAACCCTGATATGGCCTAACTTATCCATTTTAGTGAATACTAATAAGCTCAAAATGAGAAAAATAAACATGTTAAAGGTACTAATGCATTTCAAGTACATATAGAAAATGATAGCTAACAATAAGTTGATACCGTACATTCCGGTGGGATCAATTTTCGGGCAAAATAATTTTTTAAGTTAAAAAGAGTAAGTTGGAATATTTTTAAGTTATAAAATTTTATTTCGTGACTTTTTCATTATAAGTGCATAAATTTAATAATTACAGTAAAATTAACTTAAATAGCAACAGGAAAAATTAATTTGAATTATTTTTTTTTTATAAACAGTCAAAAACTAAAAGTGTGGGAAAACGCAATAGAATAATCCTATCCAAGATTATTTAAAATAAAGGAAGTGCATAAATTATACCTTGCTCACTTCTCCTTCGTTCCTTATTCCGAAAGAACCAATCACCTTAATTATGAGTAAACAAATGAGAAATTAAGGTTAATTAAAACAAGATGTAGAAGAGCAAGATCTAAAGTTTAAATTAATTAATAGTACCTGTAGGAATGAGAAAACTAAAGCAAGAAGTGCATGTGAATGTGTAATTTGTGTCAGCAGAAGCACTCTCCAATTCTTGAACAATAACCTTTTCTATGCAAGAATTACAATTCGGACACAAGAACTTGTGTGCTCCTCCTTTCTTGTAAACCTCCTCCAAGTATACTTCCGCTCTCCTATCACCTAAACTCTGTTTGTTATCCATGGTGGTTGTCGGACTAGGTTGTTGCCGAGACCGCCTTCCTCGCAACCCAACTTCCTCCTCCATTGCTTCCTCCATTTTGCACTTACTGACCTCTGCAATTTTCCAAGTCAACCTTCAGTATTGTTATTTGTGTGTTAAAGTGTCATATAAAATAAATTAAAGACTGCCTTGCAATTAGTCAATTACTGCTTGCCGCTGCCATACGTACCTAATAAATCGGAAGTACTAAGAAATTAAAAATAATTGCACGTTCTGAGCTTAACTAAAATAAATGCGTACAACATGTTTGTAGAAAATAGGTTTTTTGTTAACTGTTTTTATTTGTGCATGTGATTGTGTTTTTTTTTTCTTTTTAAGTAATTTTTAAATTTCAAATATATATATTTTATTTTATCTTCATATATATGTAAATAAAAAGATAATTAATAGAATAAAATTATAATACTATAAATAATTAATAAAAAATATTTTAATAAATTATAATAATTATTAATTGAATTTAATGTTAATTAATGACTTTTTATGCTTGTAACGAGAGTATATAAACATGTGAAGACTACTTTGATGCGCTGTCATCATCATCTCTGCGTGCAGAACCAAACTTTCCAGCATCCGTTTTCTTTTTTTGTTTTTTTTTCTTTCATTTTTTTTGTCATTTTATATCCGGAAATTTTTATTAATAATATATATTTTTTAAATATTTATAAAAGTGAAGTGTGTCAGAAATGATTTGTAGGTTTGAGATTTTTTCGAAGACGCAACGAGATGTTGCGTGTTGTCAGAGTCATTTTGACTGTGACAAATTCTGAAAACGCAGCAGGAGGCTGCGTTTTCAGAGTCCCATGTGACTGCAGTCACATGGGAAGGCAGGCCTGCCGCATCTGAAGACGCAGCAGTCTGCTGCATCTTCAGACGCGGCAGGCTTTATGCAGGTCCGATCACATCATGTTGACCGGTCCGAATGCGTTTGTTTTTTGTCACTGGTCCGGCTTTTATCCACTCGGGATAAAAGCAACTTGTTCACAATCTAAATGCCCCTGAAAATTAAGACAGAAAACTGTGAGTGGGAACGAGCAGTCTTGCGGCGTATACGTTTTCTCGTTACCAAATTATAAGAACCTCACCTCTATTTATAGAGGTCCTAAAGGCTAGAGTCTTAACCCTAATCTAACTCAGAATCATTTTTAAGATAAGATTTGGTAATTTAATTTAAATTAAATAACTCAATTTAATCTAGATAGAAACTCAATCCTTTATAGAGTTATGGGCGTATCCTAACTCTATCATCTCCCACTCGCACATGACGGAACACATTCCAGTCTTAATCTTCAGTTATACTGGCAGATAAATTGTGTGACCAGCATACCTCGAGAGTACTAGTGCTATACACCTGTTAGAGATATATAGCGTCTCGGAAAATAAGATCCTCTTCTTCATGTATGCCTAACCCTAGATTGCCTTCTCACATTCACTGTTTTAACTCATGATCTCATAAAATAATTTTCGTGTTCACTATTATGTTTCTACTCATAGAAACTATAATAGGCCGGCCAGTGAACCACGAAACCTTATGAAAGTGATCAGAAGGCTATCTTCCCCTCTTACTGTATGCCATCCATCATGATTCAACTCGCTTTTCTAGTTAGATCCGCCAGGCCTAAATTTTTCCCGGACCTCTTGGAAACTAACTAAGCTAGCCACATTGAACCATACTTCAGGGATAAGTTAAGGGTTCTAAGGGTCGAAATATAAATAGGGTCTCACAATAGGAAAAGTTGAGATCATTAATATTATTAAATTTCCATCCCTGTGGTCACATAAGCACACACGGTATAAAACATGTGTTATGGTGTTCTTTCCTTCCCTTAAAGGAGCGCATGTCTCACATTTCAATAATGTGTATATAAAACACCATACAAAAGCGTAAGGTTGCGATGCACCGATGCACCGAAGCACCCAACTTTAGTCCGCTTACTTAAGGACTACTTCTGGCTTTTTAGACAGAACATGGTAGTTACATATAACTTACCATCGGATTTCATACAATCCTTATTTCGGATCTCAATCCAAAGCATACAACTTTATGTATGTATTTATCTCGCACCTTAACAAGACTCATCTTGTAATTTCCGAAAGACGGCACTTTTATTTTGAACAGGCTCTCGAGCATTCTCATATGTTCAAAAATCACCTCATCTTAGTCTTTGCCAACTCATTGACAAAACTAAGGTAAACACCCTTGTGAGTGGGCTACTTCTCTGTCCGACATGCTCAATCTCATATCAATAACAGTAAATGTTTACACATAAACATTCACACTCATGTATTGCCATCAATGAACTTTAGTTATTATTCGCAAATAATAACGTTAAGGGATTATAAAAAATATAACAGTACCAATTAAATTCTATGCAAATCTCGAGATCTAATGTATTTCTCAAAACACATCTCTCGTTACAGGTTTACTCAATGGATCTGCATGCGTAGAAACGTACTGTAAGTTCACTTCTTCTCGTGCAACAATATCTCTCGTATATTGATACTTAATGTCGATATGCTTAGCTCTACTGTAAGCTATCAACTAGGGGTGTGCATATGGTCGGTTCGGTTCGGTTTTGGACCGAACCGAAAAAACCGAAAACCGAACTTTCATAATTTTTAGAACCGAACCGCAGACCGAATTTATTAAGACCGAAACCGAATAAACCGAAATAATTTCGGTCGATTCGGTTCGGTCCAATCGGTTTTCCAAATGAGTAATAAAAGAATTTTTTTCATTCTCACCCTCTCTCTCCTTCTCTCTCTCTCCCTCTCTCCCTCCTCTGCGGCTTCACTCTCACTCCTCTGCTTTCTGCTTCTACCTCTCCTTTGCTCTTTAGATCGCCGATCAGAGTTCACCGCAACCATGTCGCCCTCCGCCGCCGTCCCCTTCTCCCTCTCCTTCTTTCTCTCTCTCCCCGTCTCCTTTTTCCTTCTTCCCTCTCTCCATCCCTCTCTATCGGCAGATCTATTCCTCGCCGATCGACCCCACACTGCCTTCCTCCACCGCACACGGTCTCCGTCGCTTGGGATTTGTAGATCTGTTATCTATTGTTCTATATAGATCGATTTTGCTTGGGATTTGTAAATCTGTTATTATTGTTCTATATAGATCGGTTTTTATTTTTTCTGTTATATATATATATATATATACGGTTTCTGTTTTCCATGAATTTTGATTTTGCTGGTTTTGTTTCTGTTTTCCATGGGTTTTGATATTGCTGGTTTCTATTTTCCATGGGATTTGATTTTGCTGGTTTCTATTGGTAATATACAGTTTCCGTTTTCCATGGTTCTATAGTATGGTTTTGATTTTGCTGGTTTTGGTTGGTTTATATATATATATATATATATATATATATATATATATATATATATATATATATATATATATATATATATATATATATGTAACTGTGAGGGTTAAATAGTTCATAACCGAACCATATACAAAACTGTGAGTGTTAATAGTTCGGTCGGTTCGGTTTCTTCGGTTTTGCAATTTTGAGAACCGAACCGAATTAACCGAAGTTTAATTTCGGTTTAGAACCGAATGAACCGAAAACCGAAAAAACCGAACCAAACTGACCAAAATTCATTCGGTTCGGTTTTCGGTTTCGGTTCGGTTCTGCACACCCCTACTATCAACGACTGACTGTCATTATAGACTGTCACTAATACCTTTGAGACAGTTACTCTTAAATAGCTCACAAACCATTTCAACCAAACTATCTCCTGTACTGTATTCAAGGAAGTGTCAAATTTAACTTCCACTATTGATAGGGCTTCTCAAGTTTAATTCTTGTTACTCCACGAGATGACACTCTTGCCAAACAAGAATATAAAACATGGAGTGGATTTTCTCTCATCCACATCTTCTTGCCCAATCAATGTTTCTGTATTCTCTCATTTGCAGATCCTTTTCTTTAAAATAGAGAGAATATTTTACAATACTATTAAGGTATATAAGTACCCTTTTAATTGCTTCCAATGTGCTTTGCCTGGGTTAGTTTGATATTTATTAACCATGTCGCTGTATAGCATATATCATGTCTTGTATACAATACTGCATACATAAGACTACCCACGACACTGGCATATCGAATGTTCCTCATACGTTCATTTATTCTGGCATCATAGGACACAGATCTTTGCTAAGAAACTGATTCTTGACAATGGGGTAATGTATGAGTTTATAGTTTTGCATATTAAATAGTTCAAGGTCTTTGTTGATATATTTCTCTCAAGAAACAGACAACAAACTTCTCGAATGATCTCTTGAAATCTTAACTTCAAGAATGTAATATGCATGACTTATATCATTTGTCTCAAAGTTGGACAATAACCAATCTTTGATTTCATTTACGTACCATTTATCATTTTCAGTTTTAAGTATGTCGTATACATACAATGCCAAAATGATAAATTCATTTTCAGAGCTTTTAGTATAAACACAATGATCTTCATCAATCATGTTGCACACATTCGACATGATTATATGATGAAGTCTCAAACACCATTGTGTTGAAGACTGTTTAAGGCAATAGATTGAACTCAACAATCAGCAAACCTTATGTTCGCTGTCTTTTCTGATGAAACCTAAAGGTTGGTCCATCCATTTCTCCATTGAGAAAAGCAGTCTTTTCATCCTTTTGATGAAGCTCTACGTTCAAACTCGCCACTATGGCTAGAATGAACCTCAAGGACGTAAATTTTACAACAGATAAGAAAGTCTACTCATAGTCAATCTCTTCCTATTGTATGAACCCCATAGTGACTAGCTGAGCCTTATATCTTTCGATACCTCTATCAGCCTTTCGCTTTGCTTTGAGAATACATTTATTCTCAATTTGTGTCCTTCCAGTAGATCAAATAGTTCTCAAACATGGTTTGATCTCATGGATGCCATTTCTTTTTCTATTACTTTAATCTATTTCCTTAGATGGGCATGAAAAAGCCTTTTGAATATTTTTATGCTCTTTCTTGTCTTGTGGGATAACTAAAAGGGCTTCATTCTAACCTTCGATTTTAAATCGTCAGCATGGAACACTTATCCTTTTAGATTTTTACAGTTCTGAATCTTGATGAACATATCTCATATATTCATCATGATTTGTAATGCTCCCACTTGGACTATGTTCCATACTCCCACTGGAGTCAGGAATACCGTATTCTTTCCTCCCACTGGAGTCAAGAATACTCCCATTCATATCAGGTCTCGAACATCCGGATCGTTTGGAGGATGAAAGTCTTAACCTTTTTCCTCTAACTCCCTCCCACTCGGATGGAGTGATCATGATAGTCTCTTCCTGAAATATAAAGTGAAATCTTAATTCACTTCGCCCAACTTTGGAAATTCATTCTCTTAAGAATATGACGTCTAGTGATCCAAATTCTGTCATTATGCCATTTTCTTACTGACCCATGAAAATGTATCCTCTTGATACTTAAGAATATCTCACATAGACACTCTTTTCACCTCTTAGTCTCAAATTTACCAAATTGAGATATTATGGACGTAAGCATTACGACCCATTGTTGAGGTAAATGGCTTAGGTCAACTTGTCGACCAGTTCACAACTTATAAGTTATGATAATGATAGATTTGGAGGGCATATAGTTCAGAACATAAGTGACAGTCAATAAAAGATCTCCCCAATAGGAGATATGCAATTTGCCTCTGTCATCATAGATCTAACCATATATAGGAGAGTCTTATTTCTCCTTTCCTCAACACCGTTTTGTTGTGGATTTATAGGAATGAACAACCAATGTTCAATTCTTTTCATCACATGAAACTTTAAATTTATCTGTAAGATATTACTGACCTCTATTAGTTCTTAAAGGTTTAATCTTTTTATCTAATTGATTTTCAACTATACTCATATAAGTCTTGAAGCAACCCGATGCTTCTGACTTGTGAGAAATCAAATAGATATGACCATACCTAGTACAGTTATATATAAATGTGATGAAATAATAGGCCCCATACCTTACCCTCACATTCATTTGACCACATTCGTTAGAATGGACTAACTGCAATGAAAATTTGGCTTTAGTTCCTTATTCGAATGATTTTCTAACTAGTTTTTCCTTTTAGGCAATGCTCACACGTAGGCAATTCAAACTTATTTAAATCACTTATTAAACCTATTTTGACTAACCGACTCATTCGGTCTTGTCCAATATGATTTATTTAGCATGCCATAATTTCACATTATCCTCATAACTATGTGAAAAATAACAAATTAGTTTTACTCAAATAGTTATGGTCCATATCCATAACAACAAAATCATTCAAGCATAAGCGTATACTGTCATCCTCAAAATATAAATTGAAAATAAATTTCAATAAAGCAAGAACAAAACCTAAATTTCATAACAAAGGCATATTGATCCCTTGTTACACGGTCCATTGGTTCTAAATGTATCACCCACAAAGGATGAAATTTAGAACTAGATACATAAATTCCACTCACTCTTGATTCAGAATAGTGTATCTTTTTAGGCATAATGCATCTCTTGCATAATGTCATTTCTATAGACAATTGAAATATTTCACTCTTAAAAAGTTTATCTTCTTTTTGCCTTTGGACCTTACGTGATTCTATTCATTTTACTTTTCAGGCTCTCAAGCCTTTTCTTTATCCCTATTGATGAAACTTATTATCTTATTCTAATGAGAACTCATTCTATTAGAACAAGACTTTACCATATGACATTGACCTTAATCACTGTCAGACGGCCTCTTTTAAGCTTCAAATAACAAATGACATCCTCAAATATCTTTTTGCTTATCTATGTGAGTTAGTTGCATCCTCACATGCTACCAACTCTTGGATAAAGAACGGATAACAGTTTAGACCTTTTGCTTATCAGTCATTTATGACTAAGTTCACTAACCTCACTTTTCTTTTTCATCTCTCTTAGATGTTTTCGCATCAAATAATCAGACTTTTCTGATATGTATTAAATTTGATCTACTATGATCGGAGCTTATTCAGAGTCACATCTCTAAACTTCTCCTGCAAAGCGATCCACAGATCCATTGCATTTTGATACTTGCGAAATTGCTTAGTGATGTGATGCGACATAGGCATCCCGGTCCTGCTTATGCTGCGTTATAGTGTCATCCTCAAGTTCAGCCATAACCGAACTTGAAGATTTAAGAGCCTCTTGCTCTTCAAACACATACTGGATCTTTGTATTTCAGATTTCATAATTATAACTTGGAAGCAGCATCCATTAAAATTCTCTGATCTCAAATGGAACAATGTTGCACATATTTAAAAGAGATCAGGCAACACATGCAATTTATTATGCAACTGAAATAATAACCTAGTAAAATTTTCTATTAGGCTCAAATTCGAAAAGGCTACTAATAGTATCCAATTACCCTCTAAGTCCTAATATCCAACCTTATAGGTTAAAATTTCATGCATAATAAATCTGAATTATTGGATTATCAAGTTCTCAAACTTATGAGGGGATTTTTATTAAACATTTACTTAATAAGCATGCAATCATTTTACTCATAAAATATTGCAAAGCAATTAACAATTAAAATAAACTCATTTATTATAAAGTTAAATGCCATCATGATAAGTAAATAAACACATTTATTTATCCAAAAATCCAATAATTCCAAAATAAGACACTCATGTCAAACATTAATAGGAAACATAAATCCTATTTTAATAACAACAAACGCCAACTCAAATTGACACTTATGTCAACTATTGTAGAAGTCTAGATTTCATAAAATCTTTCTTGATATTGGGATTATTTGTTTGACTGATTTAATCAATTCATCAAGCGACTCATAAGTCCATTGATGAAGCCATGAACAATTCGCGCTCGTCCATTTCTCAACACCATCACTGAATTTTAGTGTTACTTCTCAACACTTTTCTTTTGGTAACTCAAACCAAAATTTTATTTTCATACTCGGACCACCAGTTCAAATGCACTCTTGCGTTTGTTCTCACACATGTATTTTATGATGCACTATTGCATCAATATTATCAGCTCAAATCTTCATTCGCATTTTCATTTTGCTTATTGATTGCACTTTTACAATTCTCAAAGCAACCTATGCATTTCTTAAGGAAGAACCGGCTGTCCTTATTCAATATTTCTGTAACATATTACAGGAAAAATTTATACACTCATGTATAAATACACATGATTAAAACGCATTTCATTTAATAAATAAGGACAGAACCTCAAAAATTTTTTAAAAATTTTCGAAAGCAGAAAACACATTTTCTACAAATTTTTAATAGTTCATTTTGAAATTAAACACATTTAAATATCAAAAATTACAAAATATATTTTCTGGTCATTAAAAAATTTTGAAAAAATGACCAAAAAATCAGAAATAATTTGAAAAACTAATTCGTAAAAAAACAGAGCTGAAATAGTGGTCAGAGGATGCCGCACGCGCCGACGAGGGAGTGGAAGACGTGCTTACGAGCCACACGCGCGTCCTCCCACTTGGACAGACACGTGTCACAACCACATCGTGCCACGTGTCCGCATCCAGTCACACCACGTGTCTGAATTCTATTGGTCCACTCGGTACCCACGTGGCACAGTCGATGCCACGTGTCGGTGTTTCATTGGTCCACGTGTCACATGTGACACGTCAGCACCGACACGTGGTAGACCTCAGTCCGATACGTGTCAATATATGATTGGACCATGTGGCATGACCACAGTTTGCCACGTGTCTCACGTCTACTGGGCCACGTGTCACTAACACCCGACATGACACGTGGCAACACCTCAATGGTCCACGTGTCGATTATTGGTTGGGCCACGTGTCACCTTATCAACACGTGTCATGACCTCAGTCAGCCACGTGTCATCCTCAGATTCGTCCACATGTCCGCCCCACATTATGCCAGGTGGCATTTGGCTATTGGGCCACGTGTCAGCAGTGATGCAATACTGCTGACACGTGGCGACGCGTGTGTGGGCCACCGCCCACGTGCACGCGCCGAACGTATGCGGCGCGTGTAGTCCATGCGCCGCCTTCCCTGCCGAATCTGACGCTCCGATTTCGGCCGGTGGGGGATTTTCAGGGTCTGTGAATTCAATGGTGAGGTTAAAAATAAAAAAATCCCGACTTCTAGTTAGCCATTTAGAACACTCATGTTCGTTCCCTCGGGTTTCGGTGTACACATACACGAAATCGAACCGAAATATACACCCATATATATTTTTCACACAAAAATTAAATTTTTGTTGTGATTAATGCATCCCAGATCTAATAATTTTACACATAAAATTTTAAATCTATTTAGCCACATGCCAGGACGCAAAAACCAGGCTCTGATACCAATGATGGAAAATTATACATATATAATTAATGCGGAGGTAACATTAAATAATGGTACCTACCTCTTATAGCGCAGATACTCGTTGCGGAAGTGTCTACCAAGATCCCGTTTGTTTTTTATCACTGGTCCGACTTTTATCCACTCGGGATAAGAGCAACTTGTTCACAATCTAAATGCCCCTGAAAATTAAGACAAAAAACTGTGAGTGGGGACGAGCAGCCTTGCGGCGTATATGTTTTCTCGTTACCAAATTATGAGGACCTCACCTCTATTTATAGAGGTCCTAAAGGCTAGAGTCTTAACCCTAGTATAACTCAAAATCATTTCTAAGATAAGATTTGGTAATTTAATTTAAATTAAATAACTCAATTTAATCTAGATAGGAACTCAATCTTTTATAGAGTCATGGGCGTATCCCAACTCTATCAATAAATATTTAACTGTATTATGTTATAAATTGTAGGTAATTTTTGAAGAATTATTTTGAAGACAGAAAAAATAAAAGGCAAGTTATTAGTTTTATTATTATTTACTGATATACAATATTGTATGATATTACATGTTAGAATAATACAAAATGAAAAAATTGTTGTTAGTGTTAATTAAGATTTCATACATTTAGTATTGGATTTCTATGTTTTATTTGATTATTTATTTATTTATTTATTTATTTATTTATATAATGCTATGTTAAACTACTATTAAATAGTGTGAAAAATTATAATAATAAAATAATATTTATGAAATATATAATTAGAATAAATTGAAAATTTAATTTTATTAACGTATTATTGTTATTGAAATTTATTTATGATAAAGTAAAAAATATTTAAGTATTATAGAAATATAGATATATTTTTTTATTTGTAAAATATGTACATATTTTTTATATAAATTAATATTATTAAATAATATGTACTTTTAATTATTGGCGAAATATGTGTTAAATTTATTTTATATTTATTTGTTTATTTTATAAAATGCAAGCATTTAACTTGTATTATTATATTACCCATTGATAAAGGTCGAATTGTCTTTATCTGGAGAGGGAGGGAACGACCGATCGGATGAGAGCGACCTACAAAGAAAAATGCCCGGTCGGACCAGGCGTAAGCACTCCGAAACTTAAGTCAGTGAAAGCTTAGAGAGAGAGTGCTCAAGGTTCAATACCTGAGGCCATCGCTGGCTGGGCTATTTATAAGAGATGTTGAGGGACACTTGAGTGCCTAGGGGAGCGATCTCTGGCTGTCAGAGTAGGTATCCGGCGAAACGACAGCGAGCAGGAGTTTGAGGTGATCACTACCTTGTGTCAGGCGGCTGATGGGACGGAATGTCAAGTCGTCCGATCGGTCCTCCTTGGGGCTCATGCCTCTTTGCTTCGCCTTGTGGGCCTTGGGCCTTGCCGGTGTTTGGGCCGACTCTATGGGCCTGAAAGCATATGATATTTGCTGTGCTATCACTTATCCCCCCTCAACAGGTTCGTCGGGCATGAAATTGCCTTTGAGGTCCCGTTCGGGGCGGAACACCGCTGGAGTTATTCCGATCTGAGGGCATCCGTTAGCGGGATTTTGAAATTTGAAGGGACGGCTGGCTGAAGGGACGCGTCTGTTCACGAAGTTGCTTTTCATTGATTGTTGTGCGCGTATCGAGGATGACGCTTGGTTCTCCGTGTAACGTCTTTGGACACGTGGCGGGGTTTTAACGGTGGTGCCTCCGAGAATTTCGAGGAGTTCAGGCCTATAAATAGGCGTTTTTCTGAAGCTTTGTCCCTTTACTTCTTGTTACCCTTAGCATTATTCTGTGAAAAAATCTCTTTTCAATTCTTCGCAATTCAGCAATCCTTCTCGTTTTTTCTTCGCGACTCCCTCAGACCTTTTTAAAGCAAGTACCCTCTCCTTTCGCTTTCAAAGAGTAGCTTCCGCCGCCTGAAATGATAAATTTTAACGTACCAACTTATTTTGTCTGTTGTTTTGTATACAGTTGAAATGGCCGGTGGAAAGGATGTGAAGCAGATGTTAGCTGAGCGAGCCGAGCTAAAATGCGAGGCCGACTTAAAGGCCAAGCAGGAGAGGAAGAGACGGAGGTTAGCAGTTGCCGAAGGTGCCCCTATTCACGCCGTGCCCCTATCGGCGGTGACGCCGGGAAGTACTTCTACTTTAGCCCCGCCCCGATCGGATAGGGAAACTCACCATCCCAGCTCTTCCGCTGCAAATCTCTTGAATGAAGGTAATCAAGAGAGGGGGGTTCTGGTTGTTGCTAGCGGCGCCGACGCTCATCAGGGTGAGTCACATCAAAGGTTCGGCAAACGCCCCTCCCACATCGGGGGGTTCCTGGAGGAACACTTCGGCAAAGACTGGTCCTCAAGCCAGGTGGCAAGCTTTATCTTCCGAGGTTTGCTTCAGGAGAGCGACCATGCAGAGATTGCAGACGATAACCAGCTGGTCCGGGAGTACCGCGTGCTCAGCCAACAGCTGCTGGAGGTAGGATTTTCTTTGGCAAAGTGTCAGTACTTACT
This sequence comes from Excoecaria cochinchinensis, assembly GCA_947683425.1. NCBI lineage: Eukaryota > Viridiplantae > Streptophyta > Magnoliopsida > Malpighiales > Euphorbiaceae > Excoecaria > Excoecaria cochinchinensis. The sequence continues at coordinate 691,529 of CANTUQ010000175.1, read as the reverse complement.
AGGGTTGGCTCGTCGGGGTCTTTTTCTTATCCACTTATCTTTTTCCCCTTTCTTTTATTAGGTGTGCCGGCGGACTCAGCGACTCCACCTCATGGCGGGGGTTTAGAAAGGAAGGGCTGATGTTGTGGCGAAGAACACGACGGAGGTGAACTCTTCTCGCTATGAGGCCGTCCGAAAGGACGCCTCGACGCTTCGCATGGAAGTGGCTGAACTTCAAAGGGAGTGTGCCACCCTCCGATCGGAAGCACGGGCTTCCGATGAGAAAGCCGCTCGTGCTACTCAGGAGATGGAAGAGTGTCGGGCCGAGGTGGATCGGTTGAAGGACGATAATGCCCGTCTGGCTGCTGCAGGCGCTCAGGGTCAGAGGTTGGAGCGTCGGGTGACTGTACTGGATGCCGAGTGTCACGAGTTGAGCGGCGAGAATGCCAGCCTCAAACTGGAACGGGCTAGGCTCCAAGGGGAGCAGGACCAGGCTCGGGCCGAGTGCATTCGCTTGCGCAATGAGCGGGAGGCATTGGGAGTGTCAATGCAGGAGAGGGAAGCCACCTGGAGGGTCGAACTGGATGCAGAGCTCGCCTCTCAGAAGGAGCAGCTTCTCGAGGAGCTGGCGGAGGCGCAGGCAGGAGTTCTATCGTGCTTAATCCGTGAAGCCGAGAGGCGTTTCCCTGATGCTGACTTCAGCTGGATAGGGGACCCCGCGGCTTTGCCCGACCCTACCGCTAGCGACGACGAAGCAGGTCTCCGATAGGGGCTTTCGCCTGCCGGGACTTCCCAATCCTTGCCTCCCAGTGGGGTCGCCGGGCCCTGTCTGCCAGTGGGGCCTATCTCTGAGGGGGGGGGCTGCAACTCAGCGAGTTGCATTTGGTTCCTCTCAGGCCACCGACGGGGCTCCATTGTCTTCGAAAGTCGGACAGCCGCATACACCGAGCTCGGGGGTTGACGATCGCCGCTCCGCAACTCCTGTCAAAGAAGGCATTGTACATATAGAAGATTAGGGTTTTTCGTGCTCTTCATTCCTGTAATTATTAAGCTGTACAAGTGGAATTGACTTCAATAAAATTGATTTTTCTCTTTTATCTTTGTGAGGTGCTGTGCCTTTGGTAATTTTCGTTATTTATGTGGCAGAATAATCTATGTCCTTTGTTTGCAGATACTTCCTCAATTGAAAGGAGTTAGGCTATTGGTGAACAATCGGGGGTCCCGAAGTCCGCTGTCGCGGTCTTTATTTGCATATTGGTCCGTGGCCGTTGCATAAAATTGCATGTTGGCCTGGGACTGCTGCGTGCGTATCGCATGTTGACCCGTGGCCGTTGCATAAAATTGCATGGTGGCCTGGGGTCGCTGCGTGAGTATCTGCCTCTCGTAATGTAGAGTGTTGCCGCACCCGTCGATAGATCCGAACGGGGAGCGAGTGGTCTGCCATTGACCAATTCTGGCGACATTAGATCGGGAACCTTTTCGGTCCGAGCGCCTTCGATCGACCATTTCCGTAATTTTGATCGGCTCGGTCGTCGGGCACATGATGAGCTCATCATTTTTGTATATATTAACGGTGCGACGTTCATGAGGTCGCTTCCATATCTTTGGACCGGGAAAAGCATCGGTCCTAATGGATTAACATTACCCTCTAAAGGGGGAAGGTACCTTCCGTGGTTTGCACATGGACAAACAACAAACCTAACACGAGAGTCAAATTATACATGCAATAAATAGAATAAAAGATCTTTTACTAACTGGTGAATGCGGGTACGTTATTACAAATGGTACTTTTTTAGTACATCCACATTCCAGCTCCTCGAGATATCTCGACTTTCGATTGTTCGAAGTTTGTACGTGCCCGGGCCTAGGACTTTGGAAACCTCAAAAGGTCCTTCCCAGTTTGGCATAAGCTTGCCGACCCAGGCGTTTCCCGAGCCCAACTTGGCTTTTCTAAGCACGAGGTCGCCGACGTTGAAGGTTCTTGGCCTTACTCTAGCGTTGTGATATTTGGCTATCCTTTGCTTGTACGCAGCTATTTTAGTGTAGGCGTTTTCCCTTCTTTCTTCCGCTAAGTCCAAATCTTGGCGTCTTTCCAGAGCATTGGCCTGCTTAGTATAGAGTGCCAATCGGTAAGATGGAAGTCCGACCTCTAACGGGATCATTGCCTCGGTGCCATAGACAAGAGAGAATGGAGTCTGATGGGTGCCTGCTCTCGGCGAAGTTCTGTATGACCAGAGAATGCTTTGCAGTTCCTCGGTCCAACTCCCCTTGGCTTCTCCCAGTCGCTTTTTCAGCCCTTGCAAAAGGGTCCGATTGGAGACCTCGATCATTCCATTGCTTTGGGGGTGTGCCACCGACGTAAACCTCAAGTTGATTCTCAGGCCTTGGCAGAAATCCCTGAAGGTAGAGCTATCGAACTGTTTTTCATTGTCTGCAATGAAAACGTTGGGTAAGTCATACCCGCAGATGATGTTTTTCCATGCAAAGCTCTTGACCCTCTCAGCTGTGATGGTGGCCACAGGCTCGACTTCGATCCATTTGGAGAAATGGTCGACCGCGACTATAAGGAACTTCATCTGCTTTTTTCCAAGGGGGAAAGGTCCCAGGATATCAAGGCCCCACTGGTCAAATGGCCAGGCAACTCCGATCAGCTGCTGATCCGCTGCGCTCTGTCGGATGATTTTCCCATGCACTTGGCACTGCGGGCATCTTCGCACTTTTTCCTGGGCGTCTTTGAGCAAACTGGGCCAGTAATACCCCGTCTGAAGGGCCTTCCTGGCCATAGCTCTGCTTGCCTCATGTGCGCCGCAAATGCCCTCATGGATTTCCCTGAGGATGTAATCTCCTTCCTCCTCTGTTACGCACCTGAGCCAGGGATAACTGAAAGCCTTTTTGTACAGATCACCATTGATGATGGAGTAATTGAGGGATTTTCGCGATGTCTTCCGGGCTTCATCCTTGTCCTCCGGAAGCTGCCCCATTTGCAGGTATCGCTTGATAGGGCTCATCCAAGTTTCATCCGCCTGGTCGATCTCCATCACCTCTGGTTCGTCCAGGGAGGGAGAGGTTAAGCTCAGGACGGCAATATCTCCCTTAACCGTGGTTTGCTCGGAAGCGGAGGCTTTCGCTATCCTGTCGGCTTCCGACGTCTGATCGCGTGGCACCTTTTGAAGGTCCCATTCGGAGCCTGCTCCCTCAAGCGCTTCAAGGGCGGTCTTGACCTTTGCTAGGTATTGGACTATTGTGGCCTCCTTAGCCGCGAAGGTGCCTAGGACCTGGCTGGTGACCAGCTGGGAATCGCTTCTGATGACCACAGATTCCGGTCGGATAGCGTGCAGCAGCCTCAAACCCTGAAGGAGCGCCTCATACTCTGCAACGTTGTTAGAAGCTTTAAAGTCAAGTCTTATTGCGTACCTTATGATGATGTCCAGGGGCCCTTTAATGATAATACCTACTCCTCCTCGAGCGTCATTCGCGGCTCCGTCTACCGTCATTTCTCAGAGTCGCCGTCTGGGTTGACTTTGCTGTTCTTCGCCTGCGAACTCGGCAACGAAATCGGCCAGGGCCTGGGCTTTAATCGCCTTCCTGGGCTCGTATCTTACGTCCCAAGATTGTAGCTTAACTGCCCAGCCTACCATTTTTCCTTCTAGGTCGGGAGTTTGTAGGATTTTTCTGAGCGGGTGGCCCGATCGGACAATAATGGTGTGCGCCTCAAAGTACGGCCTCAGCTTCCTTGCACACATCATAAGGGCGATAATCAGCTGCTCTACCGGTCCTTTCCTTAGATCTGCCCCCCTGAGCACTTCGCTAACGTAGTAGACAGGTAGCTGTTGCGTTCCTTCTTCCCGAACCAGGGCTCCTGCAACAGCTTCGCCAGAGGTAGATACATAAAGATATAGGTTTTCACCTGACGCCGGACGGCTGAGCAGTGGAGGGTTGGTCAAGAACGCTTTCAGCCCTTCGAAGGCTTGTTAGCAGTCTTCTCCCCAATCGAAAGTCTCGCCCTTCCTCATCCTCTTAAAGAACGGTGTACATCGTTTAGCTGATGAAGATACGAATCTCCCCAGGTCAGTTATTCTGCCGTTGAGCTTCTGGATGTCCTTCACGCTCCTGGGGGGCTGCATTGCCAAGATGGCTTTAATCTTTTCTGGGTTCACTTTGATTCCTCTTTGAGAAACCAGGAAACCCAGAAATTTGCCCGATGGTACTCCAAAGACGCACTTCTCAGGATTGAGTTTCATCCGAAACTTGTTCAGGGTAGAGAAGACTCTTGCTAGATCGGCGGGGTGTTCCTCGGGGCTGTGACTTTTGACAATCATATCGTCAACGTAGACCTCCACGTTCTGTCCGATTTGATCTTTGAAGATTTTATTCATGAGACGCTGGTACGTGGCCCCAGCATTTTTTAAGCCGAACGGCATCACCCTGTAGCAGAATGTCCCATCATCTGTAATGAAGCTGGTCTTCTCCTGATCGGCGAGCCACATGAGGATCTGATGGTAGCCGACATAGGCATCAAGAAGGGAATATATGGCGTGACACGCGGTGGCGTCTACCAGCTGGTCTATGTTCAGGAGGGGGTAGCTGTCTTTGGGGCATGCTTTATTGAGATCGGTGAAGTCCACGCACATCCACAGTTTTTCCAACTTTTTCTTGACCAGACTACATTGGCCAGCCATTCGGGATAGAGTCTACCTCTCGGATTGTTCCGGTCTGCAGTAGTCTATCCACCTCTTCGGAGATAAATTTCTCCGATCGGGTGGCGTGCCTTCTGAGCTTCTGTCGGACTGGCGGGTGATCCGGGTCCACGTTTAGCTTATGCGTGATGACATCGGGGTCTATTCCCGAGATGTCTTCCGGCCTCCATGCGAAAGTTCCTTGGTTCTCCACTAGGATCCGTACTATGGCGTCTTCTGTTTTTTCATCCATGCTGGTACCTACTGGATATTCTTGCCTGGGCCAACGCCCTTGTTTTTGTTTCTTCGGCGGGATCCATCCTCGGTCTCTCTTACTGCTCTGGTCGTTCCAAGCCGAGTTCCACTATTGCAGCTTCTCGCTGCAGCTTTATAGTGTTGATATGCGCTTCTTGCGATGCCCTCTGATCGCCCCTTAAAATCGCGGTCCCCCCCAGGGTCGGGATTTTCATTACCAAGTAACGGATGCAGATGATAGCACCGGTTTGGGAGAGCATGGGCCTGCCAAATATTGCGTTATAAGCAAAATTTATGTCAATAACTATAAAAGTTACCTCGCATTTGTGCGTGACCGTATCCTGACCCAACATTACAGGGAGCTCTATAGAACCCACCGCCGGTATTCTGCCATCACCGATCCCGATCAGTGGCGCGGTGGTCGGCCTAAGCTTATAAATAGGCAGACCTATCGCTCGATAAGCCTATAAAGTGAGGATACTGACGGCGCTACCGTCGTCCACCAGAACCCTTCTGACGTCGAAGTCGTTGATTCTGGCCCTTACAACGAGCGCATCTTCATGGGGAAACATGACATTCCGCGCATCCGTGCTAGATATAGTAACTCTTGTGGGTCGCTCAGCGTGGCGGGAATACCTGTCTCCTCTCTTCTCCCGGCCGCCGAAGGGATCCACTCGAGAGGTTGGCTCTTGAGTGATCACGTTGATGACTCCAGCGTAGGGTCTGCCTGGATTCGAGCCTCTCCGGTCCTGCTCGCCTTCGTCTGGGTCGGAATCATCCCTTCGAGGCTTTGGCCGTCTACAGGCGTCATCCCCTCTAGCCGTGCCCACGAATTTTCTAAGGGACCCTCGGCGTATGAGCCTTTTGATTTCCTTTTTCAGGGTGGTGCATTCGTCGGTAAGATGGCCGAAATCTCTGTGGAACTCACAGAATTTGCTACGGTCTCTCCTGGCTCGGCTGCTTTCGGACAGTTGTCTCGGCCAGTTGACCGGTTCTTGTTTTTCTTTTATCCACATTAATACGGCGGACGGAGTGGCATTAAGGGGAGTGTACGGCCTATCGCTCTGGTCTTCCGAACGTCTGCGCCGCTCTGTCTTCGATCCCCTCCTCTTCCTCGAGCTTCGGGATCCGGACCCTTATTCTGGACTCCTCGCACTCCAGTCGGATCTAGGAGCCCTGTTGGAAGGGAGGTCGCCTGAATGTCGTGACCGTTCTGTACTGCGCGTCCTCCTTCCCCTATTAGACCTGATGGCGTCGTCGAGCCGAATATACTGCCGGGCTCTCTCTATGAGGTCAGTAAAGCTAGTCGGGGGTTTCGTTGGTAAGGACTCAAAGAAAGGACGGTCGGTGATACCCCCGGCCAAGGCGGTGGTCGCCATCTCAACGCTAACGTTCCTTACCTCGGACATGGTGGATTGGAACCTATCGACGTAGTCTCATAGACTTTCGCCGGATCTTTGATACAAGTTACAGAGGTAATTCACTGTTCTCGGCGCGCGCGTTTGCATGACAAACCTCGTGATGAACAGCTCCCTTAATTGTCTAAAAGAGGTAATTGTCCCCTCGGGCAGGTCATGGAACCACGTCAGGGCATCTCCGCCGAGGGTAGTGGGAAAGACCCTACAAGCCACTTTCTCGTCATAGGTGTAGACCTGCACCTTGGTCAAGTACTCTGCCAAGTGAGTGGCAGGATCCGTTTTTCCAGTGTACCTGTCCATGACAACGTCTTTTCACCTCGGGGGCAGTTCGAATTTAGTGATTTCCTTGCAAAAAGGGGACGCGGTGTTACCGCACGTGTTCTCCTCAAAGCTCTCTTCTCTGGGAAGGAGGATGCCGAGTCGCTCGAGCCCTTGCTTGAGCAACTGATCCTCTTTGCTCTAGGCCGTGGCAGAGGGCTCATTTTTGTGCTTCCTTGAGCGGCTACGACTCGGGGTGCACATGTAGGGCACATCATCCACCACAGTCTAGGTACCAGACCTGCTGCGAAAAGGGGAACTCAAACATGCGAGAAGCGTCTGCCTGCTCTTATCATTCCTGTCTGGGGTCCTGACGGTGCCCTTGCTATTTCCTTCGGCGCTTGACCCACCGATGACAATCCCTTGGGTTTTCTTTCTCCTGAAGTCTTCGCCCGTGGGGCAATCCCCACGAACTCTTTCAGAAGTTTCCGACATCTTTCCTTTCTTCAGCGCCTGAGCGACACTTTTGGAGAAATCAGCGAGGATGGTGCGTACATCCCTGAAGGTGACAGGGGTATTCTCAGGCTGTCCTGCCGCTGCGCCATCGAAGCTGGGGAGGAGATTGGTTCTCACAGGAGATCTGACGGGTCATGAGGTACCCGACCTGCCGCGACTATAATTGTTGTAGTCAGAATTCTCAAGGGTCGTATTCTCGTTCGATCTGGAGTTCGCCATGCCTCTCAACGAAAGCACCAAATGATAAAGGTCGAATTGTCTTTATCTGGAGAGGGAGGGAACGACCGATCGGATGAGAGGGACCTGCAAAGAAGAATGCCCGGTCGGACCAGGCGTAAGCACTCCAAAACTTAAGTCAGTGACTTTAGAGAGAAAGCTTAGAGAGAGAGTGCTCAAGGTTCAATACCTGAGGCCATCGCTGGCTGGGCTATTTATAAGAGATGTTGAGGGACACTTGAGTGCCTAGGGGAGCGATCTCTGGCTGTCAGAGTAGGTATCCGGCGAAGCGACAGCGAGCAGGTGGTTGAGGTGATCACTGCCTTGTGTTAGGCGGCTGATGGGACGGAATGTCACGTCGTCCGATCGGTCCTCCTTGGGGCTCGTGCCTGTTTGCTTCGGCTTGTGGGCCTTGGGCCTTGCCGATGTTTGGGCCGACTCTATGGGCCTGAAAGCAGATGATATTTTCTGTGCTATCACCCATGTTTTAGCTAATGTTTGTAATCTTTTTATATCTGTGAAAAATAATTAGTGAAAAAAATAGTAAATATTTTATAATTAAAAAAATAATTTAAAAAAGTTATATTCGCTAAAAAATGATAACAAATTTGTAATGGAATAATTTTGATATATTTATTTTATTTTTGTATTATATGATGAATATATTTTAATTATACAATATATTTATGTTATTCATATATATTATTATTATTATAAATTATTTTTGTAACATGCACATGTAACACATGTTATTGTCCATGTGCACGTAGGTTATCAAGGAATGAAACATTTTAGAAATCAAGAATTTATCAATCCAGGACCATATGTTGATTAGCTGCTGACTTTGAATGGCAAGCATCGAGCTGATGCAGTATGGAGCGGAACTGTAAATATACTGCCACTATATAATGATATCTTGTGGCATTTTAAATAATTTTTGTTATACATATTTGTCTGATAATTTAATTATTTTCAGGTTGAATACAATGTTCTGTTTGCACGAAGAGCTAGTGTTGATAGTCATTACAGAAACATCGATGAGCGAATTATATCCTACCTGAGATTAGCAGGATTTTATAGAGTGTCGCAAATCGGTGTGATGAATGTTAATGTGGATTTAATAACTACTCTTGTTGAGAGATGGATACCAGAGACATATACATTCCACCTTCTTGTTGGTGAGACAACAATAACATTAGAGGATATACAGATACTCACCGGGCTGCCTATCGAAGGACGTGCTGTGATTGGACATTTTCAGCATAATTGGACGTATCTTTGTGGTCGGTTATTAGGGAAAGTACCCCCAGAAGACGGCATTAGAGGACTTAAAATAAAAAAGACATGGTTAAGTCAAAATTTTAGTCACTTACCAGCCGATGCAACGGACTACCATATACAGTGTTTTGCACATGCTTGGATACTACGTTATATTGGTGGATTATTATGTCCAGGAATAACAAATAATTACATACATTTGACATGGCTCCCGTTGTTGGAGGATTTAGCCCAAGCAGGTGATAATAGCTGGGGGCCAGCATGCCCGGCATGGCTATATAGAGAGTTGTGTCGTGCGGCCCGACCTAGGGCAAATGGTCTTGGTGGTTACCACCAGTTAATACAAATGTGGGCGTGGGAGAGACTTCATCAATTTCGGCCGCCCTTTATCCACACTTTTGTGTTAGATCAGAGCAGACCTTATGGTTATAGGTAATTTATATTTAATTTATTTGTTGTTTGAATATCATTAGTAATATTTATTAAAATAAATTTGCTAATTATTTGATTTAATATTGTGTTTTAGGTGGCGTTCCCCGATAGATTTAAGAAACAATAATAGTAAAGATGTTCAAAAATACCATGAGGATTTAGACATGCAACGTTACAATAATGTATATATTTATTTTTGTCGTATCAATAAATTAATGTGTGTTTATATTATTAAAAATTGATTAGATAAACAAATTGAATTTTATAATTTTTTTTGTAGATGAAATAGGAGCCGTATAAGAATGTGATGCACTTATTGCCACATTGTTGTACAAGTGGACACGCGAGTTGGCGATCTGTTGTGCCACTAATATGTTTTCATATTATTAAGTGGCACCAACCTGATAGATATCTAAGGCAATTTGGGATGGACCAACCGATTCCATATGCTCCACAAAACAGTGATTCAGTGCATTCGATCAATTTGAGGGGCCACACTGATCAAAATTGGGAATTGAAATTTTTAATTTCATTTTTGAGTGAATCAATCGACATAATCGGGTAGTAACAGGTCCTGTTCTCAATGTGCCATTACATCCGAGATCACAATATATGCAATGGTATATATCTGGGAAATAGAATGACGTTGATTGACATCTTGTATGTGCGAAACAGAACTTCTATGTCTTACATCTGGGATATGGGATACTGAATTTCTATGTCTGACATCTGGAATATGGGAAATATAATGTACTTGACTGTTGTCTTCAATTCCCGTACTTTGCTCCACACCAGTTCCCTCAACAAAATTTCTGTCTCTTGAGTGACTTCCAGATCTTGTACCAAAAAATGATCTACTTATCAAATTACCAACCATTCGACTCCATGATCGCCTAGGTTGACTAGAAGAAGCAGCATGAATCTGGCTTATTGATGTGGGTTGATAACCATGCCCTGACCCAACAGATGCCTCATTTCCAATCAAATTACCATCTCGTCGACTGTCGGATTGTCTTGCTTGACTGGGACGACGATCTCTTTGTTGCATATATGATGGTTGTTGTCGACTATCCTCTATATTTAGCAGTGCATCTCCACTAAATTGAGAGAACAATTCAATGTCTTATCGACTTACAGACTGCCTTGGCTGACTGTTGAGGTGTCTCGTTATTTTCCATTTGCACTGCTTCATTTATCATTTGATAATCGTTAGGATACGTATGTCGACTACCTCCTGTATCACCCTCTGCTACTAGAATGATTAATTCCACCAAGTTATAATCATCATATCTCCTTAAATTATCATATATTGCATCTATGTCATCATCTTCTACTAAATCCACCGACGTCCAACATAATGATTCTCGGTTGAACATTGGTCTCTTGTATATAATTCTAGAAACCACATCGTTCATACCTAAACCCAATTTGACGTGAATTTTATGAACTAATTCAGCAAAAGTATGCTTATTTTTTAGTCTTAATCTCCTTATAATAGCATTCGGACCAGATATGTCATATTGAAAACCTGTCGCTCCATAACTAATTTCTACTCCAGTGTGCAAATATAATTCGGTATATGTTGACATCTTCCAAGTACCTATCAGTCAAAATAATTTTTTTCATATTTTTCCAAAACTATTTGTTCACAATTTTATGATAAATCCATAAATTAATATTTCACTATTTCATGTAATACAACACAAATATTATTATTACAAAATATGCTAAAATTATAAATTATTTTTACACTTCATTAACACAAATGCATAATTACATAATATTATTACACAATATTTTTGCATAATATATTATTTGCTAACCTCTAATGAACATAATATTTAGGCCATTTATTATAATTGTACATTTTTTTTCTGTTTATATTATCAAAATAAATTTAACCATTATTATTTTTAAATTTTAATATGCAAATTAAAATTAATAAAACTATCAAAAAGAAATAATTATACTTTAAAAATTTATTTCTCATTTAAAGTATAATAATTAAATAATATATGACGAAAAATAAAAATATTAAAATTTTTATAATACCTGATATCTATAATTAGTTTCACCTCGTTTTTCTTAATTTGCTGATTTTTAAAATACTTCCGCTTCTAAATAAACAAAACAAAAATATATAAATACATAATAGTAATTATAGCACAAATAATAATATATATTAAATTATAAATAATATCCATTACAAATAATAACGCTGCAAAATTAATAAAACTTATATGCACACAAAATTTGTAGTTGTAAACTTTTTTCAACTTACCTTATCAAAACAATTTCAACTAATATTATTTTTAAAATTTACTGTACAAATTAAATTTAATAAAATAATCAAAAATAAATAATTATACATTCAACACTTAATTATTTCATTATTTCCTTTTTTTAATCTAAACAAATAGGTTATTTAAATAACAAAATATAATACGTAAATTATACTAAAAATCACTAATAACATTTATGTGACACTACATTTAAAAATATATTATAATAATAATATTAAATATCTATTGATAATTATCAATGGTTATTTCAACATACATAACAATAAAAAAATGTATTTAAATTGATAAAATAACTCACTTCAATAGCTATTCCAATTGCGTTTTTCTTAACTCGTTGATTCACAGTTAATTTCTGTTTTCAAATAAATTAAATTAAATTAAATTAAATGTCAATATAATATAAATGATAATTAAATATATTAAATTATAAACAAATAGATATAAACCTTACCGTTTCGAAATAATATTGATGGAAGAATTATACTATTGATATAGAAAGAAAATTTTACGATTGGAAAAATTATATCGGTGAGCAAGAGAAGAAATGAAATCGAACAAATATATACATGGAAATGATGTCTGACAACGCGATTGGTAGTTGCGTTTTTAGACCTGAAGACGCAATCAGTGGCTGCGTTTTCAGGTCTGAAAACGCAACGGTCTGTTGCGTTTTCAGATGTCAGTCTTACGCACACCCTGGGTCCCACGCCTGATAATGCAGCTACTGTTTGTATTTTCGAAAAAACACCACTTTTACAAATAATTTCTGACACACCCCACTTTTATAAATATTTTTTAAAAAAATATTATTAAAAAAAATTTCCCTTTTATATACATGAAAAATAAAATAATATTAAAGTTTAATTCTACGGTGCATACACTACAAAAAAACACAAATTAGCGACTGAAATTAGCGACGGATTATTTTTCGTCGCTATTTAGCGACTAATTTGCGACTAAATTTAGGATTAGTCGTAAAAATAATTTTTTTTTGAATTTTAGCGACGGAATAGCGACTAAAATAAAAATTCGTCGCTAAAATTTGACGGCAATTTATGGCGGCTTTTTTTGCGACTATTTAGCGACTAAAAATTTAGTTGCTAATCATGCGACTAAATTAGCGACGGAATAGCGACTTATATTTCCGTCGCAAAAATATTTTCAAATTTATTAAAAGATATTTTAGAAATTGAATAAAATGATAATTTAATATTAAAAAAAAAACCCAAAACTACGTCGTTTTGGGCTTCCCCTTGCTTCTCTATTTCTTTTTCTTTCTTTTCTTCCTTTTCCCTTTCTCTGCCCCGATCCCATTCAAGCTTCCCTCCCTCAATTTGCTCCTCCTCCCCGTCGCTCCCGCCACCCAATCCCCCCGTCCCCGCTGTCAGCCGGCCGCGTCGCCTCCTCTATTTTCCCCTCTTTCGCATGCGACGACCCTCCTCCACACGCTTTTGGAGTCGGGATTTGCAGCCTCTGGATCTCCATTTCGATCTCTCGATCTCCATCTCACTCCCTCTGTCCCATCACACTCTCCAGGTACTCTCTCTCTCTCTCTCTCCGACTTTGCTTTATTAGCTTTCGTCTTCTTTGAGCTCAGTTCCCATTTTTGTTATACTAGTTTCAATGTTCATTTTTTGGAATTTCTTTTGGTTTAGTGCCTTGAATGAGACATTTTGGCATGTGGGTTTAGATGTATTATTGGTGAAAGATCCTTTTTTGGTTATTGATTTGTGGGTTTGGTGTGGATTTGCTTGTTGAACTCATTTGATGCTATTTGTTTGTGGATTTTGATTTTTCTGATTAGGGTTTTGTATTGGGGCTTTCACTTAGCTCTTTTAAAAGGGGTTTCCATGAACGAAAATGGAGAAAAATAGGTCAATTTTTAAACATAATTTTCCCTGTTTTGCTGCTGAACTTAGTTTGAATACAAAATTAAGCAGGAAAAGGAACGTGGGTTTAAACTGTCTCTTAGATTTGTTTTCTCTTAAAACCAACTGGTAGAAAACAAGAATAAAATGAATTGTCTTTAGTTACAGGTCTTATTAAGACTTATTAAATAAGCATCTCAAATGAATTATCTTTGTTTTCTCCTAATCTTGTTTTACTATTTAAGCTTGATATCTGTTAGAATAAGTAATTTACCAGTAATGATATGTGAACTATATATCTTGTGTTTACAACAAAGAAGCCTGCGTGGTTTTTGAAGAAGGTTGAAAGACAAGGAAATCAAAGACCAAAAGGGCTTAAAAAGAAGAAATGCAAATCTCATGGAAGAAAAATTAGTGAATGTAAGTGCCTTTTGTGAGCTAATTTTTCCAAGATTATTCCATTGTTTGTTAATTTAGCTTGTAATTTTATTTTATTCATTATTATTTCTTTTAATAACAAGGTTTCTGTTAAGTACAAGGTTTCTGTTAAGTACAAACGAAGAAATTGCTAGATGATGATTCCAAATAAACAGAGAGTATGAGGTACGAACCAAAATCTATCTTCTTTGACTACATGGTTAAGTTTTATTGTTTTGCTTTGCTTATTTTCCATTCTCTTCAAATAAGTCATACATTGAATGTTAGTGGAAGTTGTTCCAAGTTAATAGGAGATGTAGTTTCAATTAGCGGTCATATATTTCAGTGTTAGTGGTTCAATTTGTTGCTATGAACTCTTTACGAATTCTACTATCTAAAGGCAGCATTTGAATGAATAAAGTATGCAGTTTTTCAGTTCAATTTCTTTTGCCCACAAGCTGTGTGTTAAAAGTCCTCATAGAATTTATACTTAAATAATTACAACAGTCCCTGTTTTGTTTAACATTCAAATTTGTGATACCTATATCTATCCAGTAATGTACTTGCTTGTTACTCTCCCTAAGTTGTACACTTTAATTCTGAAGAATAACCTACTTACAGGTTATGCATAGGTGAGTTCCAAAACATTAATATTATGCAGGATATGAATTAGAGCTCCAAATAGATCAATATTGTCTTACACAATTTAATTTTTAGAAGTGCCAATAACTCGAGTAGAAAAATAACTAAAGAACCAAGTTCATTAATGATTTCTAAATCTAATTTAATTGCATTGAGCATTTGTTTTACTATTTGTCAGATTGAAGTTGCAAAAGTGGTCCAAACTCAAGCTAATTGCTTATTGGTGTCTTATTTCTACAGTTATTTCCATGCTCAATGTCTCTTATTCTTAAGGTTTATGAAATATGTAAATTTATGAAATATATATATATATATATATTCTATTTATTTAATTAAGTGGGAAATTTAGAAAATGGTAGCTCATGCCTTGTAATATATGAATTAGAATCAATTTTTCTTATTTTGATTTTTACTTTATTAAGTTTGGTATATATTAATTTGAAAATTTTATTGGTGACTTATAGGTACTGCGGTTGGATGAATGCTGCTAAATATAATAAGGACATGTACTTTCAATTTAAGTCTTGTATAATTTAATATACTTTTATTATATTTGAATTATTGTGAACTTATTGTAAACTTTTATATATTGTTAAATAGTATTATTTAGTTTGAATTAGTATTTTTTATAGTATTTTTCAAGTATTATACAATTTAATTTACTTTTTTGATATTATATTTTTTAAATTAATAGTAATATTGAAAATATTGTATAATTGTTATTTACATAAATTAAATTAAATTTTGGATGTAATAATAATAAAAAAAATTAAATCAAAAATTGTAATAAAAAATTAAATTAAAAATAATGATAAAAGCACAATATTTTTAGCGACGGAATAGCGACAAATTTTCCGTCGCTAGTAAATATTTATACGACTATTTTTAGAATTATTTAGCGACTGAATTTCATTTTTAGCGACGGATTTTTTAGTCGCTATTTTTAGCGACCGATTTATGAATTAGTCGCAAATTTTTTGCGACGGTGCCAATAGCGACAGTTAGTCGCCGCGTCACTAAAATTCATTAGCGACGAAAAAAGCCCAATTAGCGACGAAATTGTCCGTCGCTAATTGGCTTTTTTTTTGTAGTGATATGTGGGGCTACTTGCGCACGGGTTAAAACTCGATCGATGACAGTAATAATTTGGTAAATGAAAAATAAAATAATATTTTTCTCATTACACTCAACATAACAACTTTCGATTCTTACACGGATTGAGAAACGTTGATTTTATAAAATATCATTTTATTAATTCCAAGTTTTAATATTGCAAATCTCATGAAATTACGTATTTTTTCATTACATAAGAGGCATAATGTTTAATTATAAAAATATTATTATTGCTTTTTTAATAAATGTTGGTTGTCATACCAATTCATAGTAATTTCATGAAATTATGTATTTTTAATTTGATTTAGAACAACATAATATAAAGGAATATAATTTGAAACATCTAACAAATAAAAATATAAAGAAATTGAAAATAGTAGGTAAGCAGTAATATAGCAGAATAGACAGGAGGCGTGAGCTACTGGAGTCTGTCAGTGAACTTTGATAGTGTCTGAATTTCTTATATTTTCAATCGCGCTAAATGCAAGTGTTGGAATTTATTGATTAAAACTTTTCATTTTGAATTAGTCAAAAAACTAACTCCTAATATTATGCTTAGTGGCTGATTTTTCTACACTTGGTGGCTATTTTTTCTCCTCACTTTCACCCTCATTTTATGGCCACTAACGTTAACTTCTTATTCTAATATATACATATTTTCTTTACTTCCCAAAAAGACACACGAGAAGCTTTGAAAACAAAAGGAAATCTCACTGTTATCAACTTCACTTTATCAATCTACTTTTCACAACCAAAAAGTCCCAAATTATTGTTTCACAAAGTTTATTCCTTAATTTTCTCATTCTATAAATAATTATTTGAGCATTGGGAATAATCGGTTCGGGAAATTCTTAATTGCACACAAGAATTTCAACGAGTTGGAGTATCTTGCGAGGGGGATGTGGTTAATTATTACTCGGTGCAGACGGACCGTTTCCTCTCAAAAGACAGCGCATTTTGACGTGCTTCAATCCACAAATTCACAGGCTACTCTAAATTTTTTCTTGATTTAATTGTTATTAATTTATTATTATTATTATTGCTTTGTTTAAATAATTATTGGTGTGTTTATTATTAGTTGGTGTTAATTAACTATAAATTTTTATCTAACAATCTTTGAGAGGAAAGCGATTTAGTTAGATTTTATTTTATCATGGATTTAATTAAGTCTTTATCTAGTAAGCCTGAAAAATTTTCGGGTCAAAATTTTCTTTGTTAGCAACAACAAATGAAATTTTGGCTCACTGAATTGGGTTTTTTTTCTGTGATTTTAGATGATTTCAAAGATAATAGAACAAAAACATCTAAAAAATTCACTGAACTTATTGCATCTAATGATGTTACTAGTTCTAGTAACAAAGATGATTTCAATGAAAAAGATATATTATGCCATGGTCGAATCTTAAGTGTTTTAACTGATAATATATATCATATTTTTTGTCATACCAAAACTGCTTTTGAATTGTGGAATGCACTGGAACATAAATATAGTACTGAAGAAAAGGGATTGAAAAGATACACTGTTGAAAAATTTCTTGATTTTCATATGGTTGATGGAAAAAGTGTGTCTGATCAAATTCATGATTTTGAGAATATTATCTTTGACTTGAAAATTAAAGACATTGAATTTCATGATATTGTGCTTGTCTCTTCTCTCATTAAAAAGTTGCCACCTTCTTGGTCCGATTTTGCTAAAAGTTTAAAACAAAAACTAGAAAATTTTACTTTTGATGATTTGTTGGTTTCTTTGAGGATCGAGGAGAGACATCATGTTTCACTAAAACAAAATTCTAAATTTCATGCAAAACCTCATATTGTTGAAAATGTTCATAAGCCTAAAATAAAAAATTTTAAGAAAAGTGCTTATAAGAAAAATTTTGGTAGTAGTGGCAATATGAATAATAATAAACCAAAAAATAATAATTTTAATCAGAAAAAGGGTTTAGAATGTTGGATTTATGGAAAGACCAATCATGTTGCCAAAAATTGCTTTAAGCGCCATGGACAACATACTAAAGAATCAACAGTTCAAAAACCTCAAGCAAATATGGTAACTTTAGAACCGAACTCTCCTTCCTCATCTCACAGGTAATTTGTTTCTAGCCCAGAGTTAAATATAATTTTTAACACAAATGATTGGTGGATAGACTATGGTGCTAATGTTCATGCTTGTGCTGATAAAAGGTTTTTCTCCTCTTATCAGGTTTCAAGTGCAAGATCTGTGAGTATGGGGAATGATAGTGAGGCTCAAATCTTAGGAGAAGGACAAATAAAATTAGAATTATCTTCTGAAAATTTTCTTGTTTTAGATAATGTTTTTCATGTTCCTAGTTTAAGAAAAAACTTAATTAGTGTATCTTTATTAGATCAAAATGGTTTTAATGTTCATCTTGGTTCAAATAAAGTTGTTATTACTAGACATGGTATTTTTATTGGAGAAAGATTATTTAGTTAATGGATTATATAAATTAAATGTAGTGACATTTTGTAAAAATAATATGCCTGTTATTGATTCTTCTATTGCTGTTATTGAATGTAATGACACTTGGCATGGTAGACTTAGACATGTTAATTTTGATACTATGAAAAGAATGATGGGTTTAGAATTAATCCCAAGGCATGAAATTAATAAAAAGGAAAAATGTCAAATTTGTGTTCAAGCTAAGCAACCTAGAAAGCCTTTTAAACCAGTAATAAGAGAATCATTGTTATTAGAATTGATACATAGTGATATTTGTGATAGTAATAATATTTTGACTCGTGGTGGTAAGAGATATTTTATTACTTTTATTGATGATTTTTCTAAATATTGCTATGTGTATTTGATCAATTGCAAAAGTGAATTGTTTGATAAATTTAAAATTTATAAAGCGGAAGTAGAAAATAAACTTGATAAGAAAATTAAATATTTACGTTCTGATAGAGACAGTGAATACACATCAAATGACATGAATGAATTTTGTGAGTTGCATGGTATAGTTCATCAAGTCACACCTCCCTTTTCACCTCAATCAGATAGAGTAGCAGAAAGAAAAAATAGAACACTTATGAATATGGTTAATGCTATGTTACTTAGTTCTGGATTGGCTAATAATTTTTGGGGTGAAGCTTTATATTCTGCATGTCTAATTCTTAATAGAATTCCTTATAAAAGTTGTAATAAAACACCTTATGAACTTTGGCATAATAAAAAACCATCTTTAAAATTTTTAAAAATGTGGGGGTGTTTAGCTAAAGTTAGTATTCCTATTACTAAGAAAAGAAAAATAGGACCTAAAACAATTGATTGCATTTTTGTTGGTTATGCTTTAAATAGCAATTGTTATCGATTTTTAGTTTTAAACTCAGATATTCCTAAAATCACTAACAATACTATTATGGAGTCCAAAGATGCATGTTTTTTTGAAAATATTTTTCCTATGAAAAATAAGATATCTAAACCTGTTAATGTTTATTCTTCTAATTCTGATTATGTTCTTGATAATACTTAAGAAATTAGGAAAAGTAAAAGGAAAAGGAAAAATAAAGATTTTGGTTCAGATTTTTATACTTTCTTACTTGAAGATGAACCTAAAACATATCATGAAACTATGATTTCAACTGATGCTCCCTTTTGGAAAGAAGCAATAAATGATGAAATGAATTCAATTAATTTAAATAAAACATGGGTTTTATGTGATCTTCCTTATGGTTGTAAAACAATTGGTTGTAAATGGATTTTTAAAAAAAAGTTGAGAACTGATGGATCCATAGAAAAATTTAAAGCTAGATTGGTTGCTAAAAGATTTAAACAAGAAGAAGGAGTATGTTTCTTTGATACATATGCACCTGTTTCCAAAATTACATCTATTAGACTTTTAATTGCATTAGCTTCCATTTATAAATTAGAAGTTCATCAAATGGATGTAAAAACTGTCTTTTTGAATAGTGATTTAGAAGAAGAAATTTATATGAATCAACCTGAAGGTTTTGTTACAACAGGGCAAGAAAATAAAGTTTGTAGGTTGGTGAAGTCACTTTATGGGCTAAAGCAAGCTCTTAAACAATGGCATGAAAAATTTGATAAAGTCATGTTGTCTAATAGCTTTCAAATAAATAGCGTAGATAAATATGTTTACTTTAAAAATTTTGAAAATTCTTATGTGATACTTTATTTGTATGTAGATGATATATTAATTTTTGGTAGTAATTTAAATGTAATTAATGTGACTAATTCATTTCTTTCTAATAATTTTGATATGAAAGACTTGGGTGAAGCTGATGTAATTTTAGGAATAAAATTATTAAAAAATAATGATGGCATTGCTTTGTCTCAATCACATTATATAGAAAAAATGTTGAAAAAGTTTGGCTATTTTGATATATCTTCTGTTTCCACACTATATGATATGACTATTAAATTAAGAAAAAATTTGGGTGAAAGTATTTCTAAATATAAATATTCTCAAATAATAAGATCTTTGTTGCATTTAGCAAATCATACTAAACCCGATATTACATTTGCTGTGGTTAAGTTGGGTAGGTACACTTATAATCCAAATATTACACATTGGAATACTTTAGAAAGAATTTTTAAGTATATGCTTTGCATTATTGTGGCTTTCCTGTTGTGATGGAAGGTTATAGTGATGCAAATTGGATATCAGATTCAAAAGAAACTTGTAATGCCCAAAAAATTTTGTAAATTGAGGAAATGGATATGTAAGTAAAAGATTCATTTAATTAAAGAATAAATATAGCATGTATTATGAATTAATGGGTTGAAATTTTATAAGAAATTTAACTTAAATAGATATAGAGAAATAAAAGAGCTGAAATAAATTAATTAGGGGTTGAAATAGGTTTAAGAGGGACAAACTGGGAATTTGACACATTGGGAATTTGACACAAAAGTACCGTAATTTAGCCAAAACTACGTCGTTTTGGCTCTCATTTTCCCTTCTTCTTCTTCCTTTCTTTCCCTTTTCCCGTTGCAGCCGCCCCCCCTTCCCCGATCAGCCCCTTCGTTTTGCAGCCCCGTTTGCTCTTCTCCTTTCCGTCGCCGTTCTCGTCTCCGCCCCTCCGCCCAACGTGAACCGTTGGCCTTCTCCCCTTCTTCCGGCGTGTACAACGGCAGCAGCACTTTCCCCTTCTCCTCGTGCTTTTGCTACTCCGATATCAGCTCTCCCTTGATCGTTTCCATCGCCGCTGCTCGCCGGAGCGCCACCAGCTCTCTCTCTCTTCAACCGGTGACCTTGGGGTAAGTTTAAGCTGATTCTTTTCAGGGGATTTGAGGGGATGGCAGATTTAGAAAGTTTGGGATTTCAAATTTAAGGTTAATGTTCTTAGTTTAATAGATTGAATAAACTAAATTAATAGTTAAAGGTCACGAAATTTTCGTTTAGATGGCTTTAATTCTTAATTTCATTGGATATATGTGTGAAATGGTTCCTGTAAATGTAGAGGAAGAGGAAGAGGAAGACTTGAAGAAAAAGGAAAAAGGAAAGAACATAGAAGCTTGAGTTAATTTTCGGTGTGATTCAGGTTGGAAAAGTTGGACCGTTTCACGGAGAATTGAGGTTTGCAGCCACTAAATTCACTTGTTCTTAATAGGTTGATTTTTCAAGAATAAATGGATATAATATGGTTTATTAAAGTGATTGATTTAATAGAAATAAGTTCTACATGTTGAAATGCTGAAATCATGAGGTGAAATTGTGGTAATTTAGATTAAACTAGTAGTTTATTTGGTAAATGAATTTAATTGATGAAAAGGAAATTCCTGTTACTGTATGAATTTATAAAGGTCGGTAATCTTATAATCAATTTATTTATTTACTATGTATGAATTCTCATATTGTTCTAAATAATGTTATAAATGATGCATTAGTAAATGTAAATGATAAGCTAATTAATATTAAGAGTTCATTCAAGTGAACTTGACATTTATACAAAATATGAGAATTTGAATTAAAATGTTATAATGTGAGTGAATGTATAGTAATGATACTGTATAGCCATATGGTGCCATAGAAAGAAATGGAAAATTTAAAGTACAACCTATATTTGAGATTTTGCTAATTATGAGTTGCCGTATGAAAGAAAATGCAGTAAATAAATTTGAATGAGCAATTAGTATGGCCCTTGGTAATCAATAGGAAACATGGGTGAGAGTATAGTTGGTTAGCCATAGGGAGTTGAGAATTGCATTGATAAATGAGACGTCCGCGGGTTATTGAGAACCTGTAAAACTGAATACTGATACTGCTACTGTTACTGCCACTGTTACTGCAACTGCTACTGTACTGTTACTGTTATTTATTCCGCATACTTAACTCACGTATTCTCATTGATTTACTTTGGGGCAATATATCATAAATTACATTGACATAAATGTATATTGACATTGATTATGTCTGAAGAGTACGTTGTGGATGAATTAAATTATTTGCTTGCATAAGTTATATGTTTAGACTGCTAATGGGTTTACTGGTTTAATAAAGTAGAAATCTCTTATAGAAAATATGACGAAAATTTACTTCCTCAAAATTTAGTCTTGTATAATTATTTGTTTATTATCGTTATTATTATTATTATTATTATTTGTGAAAAGTGAAGTTAGTGGTTGCCACTAATCAATGTGTTTAGCGCGTGGATTTTTATTTCTGCGCGTAGGTGTACAGGTTCTTGAACAATAAGGCGAGCCAAGGATTTATTATGAAGTATGGAGAAGTTCTTGTACTTCAAAATAGATGCTTAGGCTTAGTGTTACTTTTTGGGTATCTTCCTTTGGAAATATAGATTTGAACTTTCTAATGGTTTGTTAAAAGCTATTTTAGAATGTGTTTTGTGGTTCACCGCGAATGATGGTTTATGGATGTTGAAGTTGCTGTAAATGTTTGTTTGGATAACGGAGAAAGGGTGTTATTTTTATTTTTATTTTTTATTTATGTTGTGTTGGAATATATATATATGAATTAGAAAGGTGAATTCACAACTGTTGGTGAATTTGCTTTTTATTGAATTAATTGAGGTGGATGGGAGAAATTTGTGTGGATGTCTCATAGAAGTGTAAATTTGAAATTGTTAACAGGGGGATAAGGACCGGTTTATGGAAAATTCTGTCCGTTTTTCGCGAATTTCTGGGCACTTTAAATTGTAACAGTATTGGCAGTTATTAAATTGTGAATTGAATTTTAGATACAAACAAAGATCTAGTTGGGTAACATTCGATACCTGACCCTTATTGGGCCGGGTATGGGTGTTACAAAACTAAATCTACTAGTGGTTTTATTTTTACAATAGGAGGCGGAGCAGTAGCTTGGAAATCTGCTAAACAAATCATAATTTTTAGGTCCACTATGGAAGCAGAATTAGTGGCATTAGATGCAGCTAGTAGTGAAGCAGAATGGCTTAAAAACTTTTTGTCTGATATATCATTTTTAAATAAGCCCATACCTCCAATTTCTATGCATTGTGATAGTCAGGCAACAATTGCTAAGGCTAAAAGTAAAAATTTTAATGAAAAAAGAAGGCACTTGATAGTTAGACATAAATCAATACGTCATTTATTATCTTATGGTGTGATTTCTTTGGATTTTGTCAGGTCTGAAAATAATATAGCGTATTCACTCACCAAAGGTTTAGCGCGCTAACAAATATTTTTTACATCGAGGGGAATGGGATTGAGACCCAATAATTAGTTACCATAATGGATACCTGTCTTTATGTGCATGGCGATCCCATAAATAAAGTTCAACTGGTAATAACGAAATTATTTGGTAACTTGTGAGAGCATGTCTATTATTATTATACGAAAAATTTTCGGATTCCATTCCTATGATGTTATGCTCTCTACTGTGATGGTTAGAAAGAATTTAATTCTGAATGAATCCAAAGGCATATATAATTTTGCGGGGTGATGATCACGGATTACTCTTGGAGGATTCACCTAGTGAGTGTGATGGTGGGGTCGCCATTGTGAAAATTGGGTCATTTTCTAAAAACACTCATGAATAGATACGTGCGCATGACCGGAAAGCGCAAAACTGATAGAACCTCGATGATTTCTCATACTGTGTGTGTAGTGAATATTATTTTGGTCAAAAGAACCTAGTTCAAAACATTTATATTACTATGATTTCTTCAAAATAAATTCATTAACACTAAGTGTAGGTTCAAACCCTGAAGGTACCTTACATGTATTACACAGTATTATATGCTCAAATAATAATTGAAAAATTTTTAATCATGTGAGAGAATGTTGGAATGTATTGTTTAAAACTTTTCATTTTGAATTAGTCAAAAAACTAACTCCTAATATTATGCTTAGTGGCAGATTTTTCTACACTTGGTGGCTATTTTTTCTCCTCACTTTCACCCTCATTTTATGGCCACTAACGTTAACTTCTTATTTTAATAAATACAGATTTTACAGCCTTGCTTCGCATCAAAAGTAATAACCTTTAAAAAAAAATTCTCTTGGAGGCTACTCATGGAAATCTCTGAAGACGAGCGTGCCTTCCCCCCTTTGATAGAAGATAGAGCAAAAAAAAAAGTGAAGAGGAGATTTGAGACATCCGGACCTTCAGCGTACAGAGATAGTCTCATCGCAGGCGTGACGATGGAAGCATCTATGGATGATGTCTTTGATTCTATGCAGATAAACGTTGAGGTCGGAGACATAAACATCGACAAATCGGGTACAATACCTGATGTGCAATTTTCGGATAAACTAAAGAACAAACTCTCGAATACTTTGGGAAAAGCCATTATTGTCAGTTTGTTGGGAAGAAGTATTGGTTATAAAGCCTTCTCATCAAGGATTCAGTCCCTATGGAGCCTAACAGATGCAAAGATCCTGGATATTGGTAGAGGATTCTTCCTCATTCAATTTTTGAATGAGGGAGAATATAACCGTACTCTGTACGAGGGCCCCTGGGTAGTTAATGGGGCTTACCTACTAGTGTAAAAATGGAATCCGGGATTCAGAGTAACGAACGGAACAATGGATACTACTACAGTGTGGATTCGTCTTCCTGAGTTACCCCTGCAATATTACAACTGCAACGTCCTCATAGCCATTGCTGAAGCGATTGGTCCGGTCGTCAAAGTAGACTACAACACGAGTGAGTTTCACAGGGGACGATTTGCAAGGGTAGCTGTTGCCATCAATCTGAAACAACCCCTGACGTCTATGATTCAAATTGACGGGGAAATCCAGAAGGTTGAGTATGAGAACTTACCAGAGATCTGCTACCTCTGTGGCCGTTATGGCCACCTTGAAGCCTTCTGCCCTCATAGAAATGAAGAAGAAGACAGTAGGCGAGCCCAGGAGGTACCTCCAGCTGCAACTTCAGGGGAAAATACCGGTCAGTATGGGCCGTGGATGGTGGTGGAAAAATGGAAAAAGCAGGTGAGAAATCCATCAGCAAATTTCGGCAAAAAAGTCACAATTAATGGCCAAGGATCGCGGTTTGTTGCTTTGGGTCATGATACAGAATCAACTTTGGGTAACATCACTGTCGATAAGGAAAATATTCCCCTCCAAGATAACTCTTTGGACAATGAGGTGGCTAGGGTGAACAGGGAGACTCTTGTCTCACGTGGAAATAAAACTATGACTACACGTGGTAGAGGAGGATCAAAAAAGGCTAACTCCACACGTGGTCAGTTACAAAAAGATAAAGGGGTTAATTTTACCAAACCCAGAGCTGTCCTAGGTGATTTCTTTGAATTTAAGAGCAAATTTCAGAATGACAAGAACATTGTAGACCTACCATCCACGTTAAACCCAAAGCGCCACTCCGTTGTGGGAAAGCAGAGAATGGATAAACCCTCCACCAGCAACTTAAAGACCTCTTCTGCTGTGGAAGCTTTGCCCGAGACCGCTAATAAAATGGGCCAGTTTGAGAGCAGACCTCCTGACCTTAACAAACCTGATGCTGATGCAGGTAAGGATTTTATGCTCCTTGAAGTGAATGAGCAAAATGGGACCATTGATAGTATGGAGGACATTGAGAAAGATATCTCTGAGGGTGAAGGGCCTCTGGACCCCTACTTGCGAGAGGCATAACTGCGGAGTTAGTCTTTCCCCCCTCTATTAACTTTTATTATGTCAATTTTCACATGGAACTGCCAAGGGGCTAAAAGTCCCTCCTTCATGCGTACACTTAAGTGTTTTATTCAAAACCATAAACCCAAAATGATAGTCCTTCTTAAGCCACGCATTAGTGGTGCTCTAGCTGACAAATGTATTGCCCGAATTGGGTTTGACCGCTCACATAGAGTTGAAGCCGTTGGATTTAGTGGGGGCTTCTGGGTTCTGTGGAAAGAAGACTGGTGTGTTGACGTTCTAATTAACGACACCCAATTTATTCATATGCGGATCAGCTCTAATGGTAATTTCATCACGTATTTCACAGCTATCTATGCTCATCCGGTTAGCTCTATTCGCAGCAATCTTTGGCCTCTTCTTCAGCAAATCAATTCAAAAACAAAGGATCCTTGGCTTCTCATGGGAGATTTCAATTCTCTGTTGAGTGCCAATGAAAGAAAAGGCGGTGCACCAGGCAGAACTGGGGTTTGCAAACCTTTTTTGAACTGGTTTATGTCAACCAACCTCCTAGATGTGGGTTACAGAGGACCAGATTTCACTTGGAAAAGAGGCACTCTTCAAGAAAGACTTGATCGTGGGATTTGTAATCATTCCTGGCAAGAAAGATTTCCTGACGGGAGCATTATACATCTTGCTAAAATAGCCTCCGATCATAGACCTATCCTCCTGAAGTTCACTAGCCAACAGCCCCCTCATACATCCAGGCCTTTTCGTTTCTACAAGCCTGGCTAACTCACCCAGATTTCTCCAATTTTATTAAGAGTGGCTGGAAGAATAATGGCAATTTTTTGCATTCGTTGGAAGAATTCACTAAGGCATTACAAGATTGGAATCGAACAGTGTTTGGCAACATCTTTAGACAAAAGAAGTTCTTGTTGGCCCGCATATCTGGTCTCCAGAAAACCATTTCTCACAAATTCTCACCAGAGTTGGAGAACCTGGAACGTAATCTTAGAACTGAACTTGATCAAGTCCTTCTCCGCGAGGAGCTTCTTTGGTTTCAAAAGTCTCGCAGTGATTGGTTTCTTTGGGGGGATAAAAATACGTCCTTCTTTCACAAAAGAACAATGAGGAGGCGCAAGAGAAACCGAGTAGATTTTCTCCAGGATCCAAATGGGATTTGGCAGAATGATCCAGAAGTTCTTAAATTCATGGCAGTGGCTTTCTTCTCCAACCTCTACGCTGAAGACAAGTTTGATAGACCACAGTATCACATCAAAAATTGCTTCCCTGCCCAGGAAGACCAGTTGGCTGATATAGGAAAAGATTTTTCTATGGAGGAAATTAGGAAGGCTCTTTTTGAAATGAAGCCTTGGAAATCTCCTGGAGTAGATGGCCTGCATGCGGGATTCTTTCAATCCCAGTGGAACACGGTTGGGAAAGATGTTTGTAATGAGGTTAGGCGTATCCTAAGCGGGGGCAAGATGGATCCTACCATGAACAAAACTCTGATCTGTCTTATACCAAAGACTGAGGTGCCAAAGACCTTTTTACAGTTCCGCCCCATAGCCCTCTGCAATGTCCTCTACAAACTAATTACCAAATCCATAGGAAACAGAATTAAAGGACTCATTCCTTCTTTAGTTGGTCCTAATCAAACCAGCTTTGTCCCAGGCAGACACATTATAGAAAATAGCATCATTGCACAAGAAACTATTCATACCATGAAGTCAAAAACGGGGAAGGTGGGATTTATGGCAATCAAGGTGGACCTTGAGAAGGTCTACGACAGGATTAGTTGGGTTTTTCTAAAGGATACTCTTACTGAGGTGGGGATTCCTCCAGCTTTAATTGAAATCATAATGGGATGTGTCACTAACAGTTCCATGCAAATTCTGTGGAATGGTAGCATAGCTAACTCCTTTTCTCCCAGTCGTGGGCTTCGACAGGGATGCCCCCTTTCACCTTATCTCTTTGTTCTATGCATGGAAAGGTTGAGCCATGGTATTTTCGAGGCAGTGAGCAATGGTCGTTGGCACCCCATTCAGCTCAACAGAGGAGGGCCTTCTCTCAGCCATCTTTTCTTCGCGGATGATTTGATTCTCTTTGCAAAAGCAGATAAATCACAGGTGCAAGTCATCAAATCTGTTCTTAATGCCTTCTGTGAGAGCTCCGGTCAAAAGGTTAATGCTCAAAAGACTAATGTTTTTTTCTCAAAAAACGTGGGTTCCTATTCTCGGAGGGAACTAAGTAGCGTTTTGAGATTTAAAGAAACCTCCGATTTGGGGAAGTATCTTGGGATGCCTCTTTTACATTCCAGAAGAACTTGCAAGCACTATAATTACATCCTTGAGGGTATGAAAAACAAGATTAAATCTTGGAATACCAGTCAGATTTCCATTGCTGGGCGTGTTACTTTAGCCACTGCTGCCCTTTCTACCATCCCCAATTTTGTCATGCAGACTTCGACTCTCCCTTCCACGATATGCCAAGAGATTGAAAAGATAACTCAAAGTTTTGTTTGGGGAGGCGCAGACTCATCTCGCAAAATGGCTAGGGTGCAGTGGAGAATCATCTCACAGCCTAAACCGAATGGTGGGCTAGCCCTACGTGACCCTCATATACTCAACTCTGCTTTCCTCATGAAACTAGCTTGGAGTATTCTCAATTCTGCTGATCGTCTTTGGGTGAAGATTGTGAAATCGAAGTATAAATTCTATGAGAGCCAAGAGATTTGTCCGATAGCCAAACGAAACTCATCCCCCCTCTGGAAAGGTATTTGCTCAGTCTGGAATACAACCAAAACCCATGCTCTTTAGTGCCTGGGCAATGGCCTCAAAGCTAAATTTTGGGTAGATCGCTGGATACCCAGCTTAAATGCTCCACTGGTGCATCTTACTACCCGACGGATTCCCAATAGCTCTCTTAATATGGTTGTTGCTTCATTTGCGGATAGTAACAAAGGTTGGAACTGGAGGCTGCTCAGTGACTACTTCTCCCCTGATATTTTGAACCAGATTGCTGCCATCTGTCCACCCTCGATTACAGCAGACGATGATTTTATCTTTTGGGAGCTTTCCTCTACTGGTGATTTCTCTATTAAAACAGCTTACCTTGCTCTTAGCAAGCAAACTCAAAATGAGGAGGATGGAATTTGGAAGAAGATCTGGAACCTATAGGTAGCACAAAGGGTTAAAATGTTCATATGGCTTTCTCTTCACAACGGCTTGATGACCAATTTTGAAAGGCAAAGAAGACATCTGAACAGTGATCCTAGTTGCTATCATTGTAATATTGCTGTAGAAGACACGCTGCATGTGCTCCGGGATTGTGGGATAGCAACGCACTTCTGGGCCATGGTAATTCCAAGACACATGCTTGATTTTTTCATGGCTGAAAATGATTTGAGAACTTGGGTAGCTGTTAACTTAAACTCTCATCTTAAGGTTATTAAGGGAGTCTATTGGTCAGATTTTTTTGCAATTGGGTGCTGGTTACTTTGGAAGAATCGGAATGAAGCTATTTTCCAAAATAACTACAAGCCAATCTATGCAATTGTTAATGAAGCAGTCTCTCTTGCCCAGTCTCATCAGAGGCGTCTTGCAAATTACTCTCAAACAGATGTAAATAGGATAATGCCTAGAACAATCTCGTGGAAATGTCCCCCTCCAAAGGCTGTGAAGTTAAACACTGATGCCTCATTTACAAGAGCGAAGGGAGTGGCTACTTGTGGTGGGCTTTTGCGAGATGAGCAGGGGCGATGGATTTCGGGGTTTGTTACCAAAATGGGAGCTTGCCCAATCATTCAAGCTGAAATCTGGGGAGTTTACCATGGAGTGATAAAGGCTAATGAACCGGTCTTCAAACAAGTGTTTGTTGAATGCGATAATAAAATTGCCGTAGACATGATCAATGGCAGGTGTACGGTCAACCCGCGTTGTTCGAACCTCATCAACCAGATACGCCAGTCAGTGAAAAACTTCCACACCATTACCTTCTCTCATGTGCATAGAGAATCAAACTTTGCAGCGGATATGCTTTCGCACCTTGCGTACAATTATCCTCAAGGGTGTCATACTCTGCATTCTGCACCCGTAGATCTTATTCAATGGCTTAATCATGATATGTTGGGAGTTTCTTATGTTCGTTAGTTGTTGTTTTTGAGCTTCGCTCAAACTTTTATCTACCAAAAAAAAAATATATACAGATTTTCTTTACTTCCCAAAAAGACACACGAGAAGCTTTGAAAACAAAAGGAAATCTCACTGTTATCAACTTCACTTTATTAATCTACTTTTCACAACCAAAAAGTCCTAAATTATTGTTTCACAAAGTTTATTCCTTCCATCTTATACACATATATATATATATATATATATATCATTTACTTTTAATTTTCTCATTCTATAAATAATTATTTGAGTATTGGGAATAATTGGTTCGGGAAATTTTTAGCTGCATACAAGAATTTCAACGGGTTGGAGTATCTTGCGAGAGTGACGTGGTTAATTATTACTAGGTACAAACGGGTCGTTTTCTCTCAAATGACAGTGCATTTCGACGTGTTTTAATCCACAAATTCACATGCTACCTTAAATTTTTTCTTGATTTAATTGTTATTAATTTATTATTGTTATTATTG
Source organism: Excoecaria cochinchinensis (assembly GCA_947683425.1). Classification (NCBI taxonomy): domain Eukaryota; kingdom Viridiplantae; phylum Streptophyta; class Magnoliopsida; order Malpighiales; family Euphorbiaceae; genus Excoecaria; species Excoecaria cochinchinensis. The sequence goes on along the minus strand of CANTUQ010000175.1, from coordinate 661,480 downwards.
CTTTGTTTAAATAATTATTGGTGTGTTTATTGTTAGTTGGTGTTAATTAACTATAAATTTTTATCTAACATCAAGTTTTCTTATCTATTATTAGAACTGTTCATAAGATTTAATGCATTGAATAATTATTACTCGAAATCAGTTGTGTAAACTTGAGTTACAAAAAAAGTTATTTTTGTAAATCATGAATAATTGAGTTGAAATATAATTAAGCTATATTGAAACAAAATTAAATAAAATGTAACGCTTTAAATTAAATTAATATTCGTTACTAGAAATCAGTTGAGTAAATTTGAGTTCCAATTTCAAACAAACAAAATGAAAATTAAAAAGAATTAAATTACATAAGTTATGAATTTAAATTTTAAATATATTATATACCTATTGATTCAAAAAAATTATTATTAATGGGAATTAAATGTAGTTCAAACAGTTAGAGTTTGTTTATTTTCATTGGCCAGGATGTGAATTCCATCCTGCCTTAATGATATAATTATAAAAAAAAAAAAAAAAACAAATTTTTAACTGACTCGAATTCAATTTTCATTATGCGATAAAAATATATAAAATAAAAAAGCAATTTTAATTCTAAGTTGTTTTGTTTCATTATCTTAATTATGAGATCATAAGTTTCTTTTTAAGAGAAAAAAAAATGAGTTCAACGGATAAATGTAACAATTTATAAGAGGCATTCATTCAAAATATTAATAGAATTGAACCAAAATTCAACATATATAATAGACTAATAAAACTTGTTTATATTTCATCCATTAGTTTTTTTTTTATCAATGAAATTTCTAATGATAAAATAGTAAAATACCATATGTTATAAAAAGTACATAATTCGTACCAAATATTTCATCTAAAGGTATGTAAAATCGAATCGAAATCAAAGACCATATTGAGGTGTGTAAAGTTGAATTGAAATCAAAGACCATACTGAATTGCTTGCATTTTGGTTAATTTGTTTATTTCGATTATTTTTTTATAAGAAATTTGGCCAGTTTAATTATTATATAAATTATTAATATTAAAATAATAATTGATTTACTAAATTTTATTTAAAATGATATTAAATAAATTAAAATGCTCATTTTAATTTAATTTATCATAATAAAATATGTCAAAAAATATTAAAATATTAAATGTTTCGTTATTGGATAAATTTTAAAAAATATATATAAAAAAAAGTGAAAATTTAGTATATTGTTAGGTGTCAATTGAAATTGTAAAAATCCCAAAATACGTGCCTAGGGTTAGGGATGTTTCTCCTCCACTTGTCCTCTGCAATTCAATTCAATTCCCTTTCACTGATCTTTACAGAGCATAAAAACCCCAAGGGTGCCATCTTTAATTCTTTATTTAAAAGCTTCACTATTCCACACATGGCAGTGGCATTTTCGTGATTCAATCAAAACCCAATGTCAGTTTTCCATCTTCTTCTCACTTCCTCGGTCCCATCGACAAATCCATCCTTTAAAATCACGCGCCCACAGGTCACGAATGGCAGCGCTTACTCTAACTCTGCTTAGAGAGAGAATCTGAAAATTTCATTGATTTCTCGTCCTAGAGAGAGAAAGAGATGTTTAAGGTGCCTTTTAATGCGACTGACCAAATCCAAGCCCTAGCTGCCCAATGCAGATTCTTTGGTCATCCCCATAACGGGCCCCATTTTATAACTCGCCGTCCAAAAGCTGCCGTTTTCCGTTCCCCTGTTGCTAAGAGTCCTCCTTCCGCTTCTCTTCATTCTGTTGTTTCCGATGGTGGGACCACAGTGGTTGAATCTGGGAGTGAAAGCTTGGGCAATTGCCTCCGCTTAGGGAGCTTGACGGAGGATGGCTTTTCTTATAAGGAGAAATTTATTGTTCGGAGCTATGAGGTTGGGATTAATAAAACTGCCACTGTTGAGACTATTGCTAATTTTTTACAGGTACACTTCTCTTTTTCATTCTCTATATTTGGTTTTTTCCTTTCTTTCCTTTTTTTTTCCCCTGTCGTGATATTATATAAATTTAGCGTTGCTTTTGATTTGGTACGTAATGAGATTGCACGTTGACTTATGTTAGCTTTAGGATTCAGCATTTAATGTGTTCTTTCGATTGAATTTTGGAATTTGCGGGCAAATTTTGAGATCTCTGGCCTCTGGGTATATTTGCTTCTGCTATTTTATGTATTTTTATATATATAAATGATCCGACTGGGACTTCAAGTCCTTACAGGCCCATTGGCAATAAGCTTTATGTATCTTGTTGATACAAAGATGTGAAATTTGATAATTATGAGCGTTTTGTTATGAATTTTATGCTCATGGGTTTGCTTAACAGTCCCTTTGTTTTGAAATTGTTATTTCTTATGTTTTTCCGCTATAATTTGTTCATGGTTTGGACTTTGCATCGGTGATCGATCTGTCCCTTGCTTTGCTTTTCTGGAAATTCACATATTCTGCTACTAAAGAAGGATCCTTCCATTTTCTTCTCATGCTATAAGACTGGATTGCATATGCAAATTTTGCACAAATAAGCAAACAATGAACTTTCCATTTTCACTTGCATGTTATAAGACCGGATCTCATGTTACTCTGTTTCTGTATCTAGGCGGCTTTATTTCTGCTACTAAAAGTATCGTGTTAGGTCTAATTGATTGCGATTAAAATTTCTTTTTGTTGCCTATTTTTCTTTTATAATACTCTCCAGGAGGTTGGCTGCAATCATGCTCAGAGTGTTGGATTTTCAACTGATGGATTTGCTACAACCCACACCATGAGAAAGTTGCATCTCATATGGGTAACTGCTCGAATGCACATTGAAATATATAAATACCCTGCCTGGTGAGTTTTATTCTCATTCATCAATGATGTTAATTATATTTTCCCTTAGTGGTTAATCTATGGACTTGTGGAGCAGGAGTGATGTAGTCGAAGTAGAAACATGGTGCCAAAGTGAAGGAAGAATTGGAACTAGACGTGATTGGATTATTAAGGACTATGCCACTGGGCAAGTTATAGGGAGAGCTACAAGGTGCAACTCCAATCTTCTCTTTTCCCTCTTTTTTTTTTTTGTATAATAGAAGATGGAAAAAATGCCATTTTTTTTAATACAGTCTTCATTAAATAAGCGTCTTTCATATGCATGTGTGCTTATGTGATTGGATGACGAGGAGATGAGACTGATTTATTTTTTAAGCCATAATTTTCAATCCATTATTTTCCTCTTTGCTTTTATCTGTACAATATACTATGCATCATAAAATCCAGTAATACATGCCCCCAGAGTAATCAAAGTTTAGCTGTTAAAAGCTTATCATTTTTTTTTTCTGAGAATGTAAAGCTTTTCCCACTTTTATATATTTTGTTTCAGAATTACCTCAAAGAGTGTTTTTTGTATGGTTTCAGTAAGTGGGTGATGATGAACCAAGACACTAGGCGGCTTCAGAAAGTCACTGATGATGTTCGAGACGAGTACCTAGTTTTTTGCCCTCGAGAACTCAGGTGAAATTTCATTTCTTGCTCACTGGTTCAACCTGGCTTTCTTGGATAGTTATAATTGGCATATAGAAGGCTTCTGTTTTACTACATTAGTTACCATGCTTAGCCCATGAGCAACACTAGCACACTAGTACCCAAGAATATTAGCATGAAAATATGTATATATATGTATATCTTTCATTGGCTCCCTGGAAAGGCATGAAAGAAAGTAGATCTGTTATTTCTGAGCATTTTGGAACCACGAAAAGGAAAAAAAAAAACATGAATTGGACATGTAACATAAAGTAACGATTCAAATTCACATGAAAAGTGGTAGCTTGCTTTGTTTTCAAATGAATGGTTCTGCTAGCCTTTTGGTGCATAAAATCCACTTATCATCGTAGCTACGATATTTGAAGCCTTAAAATCAAGCTTCAATTTCCCAACTCATTTTTTCTTCATTTTGCTGACTTCACCATTTGCAATTTGATAATATTCTTGTTTATTTTCAAATAAAAAGAAAAAGGAAAAGAATTTGTGAAATATAATCCCCAAAGAGCTGTGAAGAATGGATCCACAACTAATGTGGTGCATGTTCTTTGCTTCAAGAATTTTATTTTGCATTGCTTTTGTCTGATTTAGAATGTAATGTATGCGCAAGATGATAGGTTGCAATAATAGTTTTGTGAACTCCCTTTTGTCATCTTCCTTTTATTGTTCATGTCATTTGTTAAGTTGGAGACTAAGGTGATGATTTACCTAAAGCTTATGTTTAGAATATAGATTGTGACAGCCATACTAATTTCTGTTATTAATGGCATTTACAGATTAGCGTTTCCTGAAGAAAATAATCGCAGCTTGAAGAAGATCTTGAAGCTGGAAGATCCTGCTCAATATTCCAAACTAGGACTTGTGGTAATTCCTCTCATTTTTACCATCCTTATCCCAGTATGGGGATTGATCTCGACCTTATAATGGTACCTTATAATATCTGCAGCCCAGAAGAGCAGATCTGGACATGAATCAACATGTCAATAATGTGACCTATATCGGATGGGTTCTCGAGGTAGGTAACTGAATGTATTCTGGGTTTCTATCCACCGTTACTTTGATATTTACAATCTCACATCTCTCTTAATGACAGAGCATACCTCAAGAAATCATTGATACCCATGAACTGCAAACTATCACCGTGGATTACAGGAGGGAATGCCAACAACATGACATAGTCGATTCCCTCACAAGCGTAGAACCTATTGAGGATGCAGAAGCTGTTTCAGAGATTCAAGGGACAAATGGCTCTGCTCGTGCAGCTTCTGGTGACCATGACAACCGCAACTTTCTACATCTACTCAGATTATCAAGCGACGGCCTTGAAATAAACCGTGGTCGCACTGAGTGGAGAAAGAAACCCACCAGATTGATGGGTAATGTAGATTAATTATACACATTATGAAGAGAATTTTCTGAATTCTTTTTGTTTTTGCTTTTCTTCTCCTCATAGTCGTGAGGAATGAATGTTGTTATAATTTTGTTGTGTTAGGTTAGGATCTGAGAAAACATTGTTTGGTTTGACAGAATAATGCAGTTTCTGATTGTTATACCGACCTCACCAACACAATGAATCCATTGTTGGACTTTGTTCTTCTTTCTTGGTAGTTCAACAACTCAAAAGACTTGTGCCAACTCGGCTCAATATCTTAAACTCAGTTGCTCAAACCTACTGTAACGATAAAACTAACTAATCAGCCCAATTGTCTTTTCAGCTATAATAATTCCTACTTTTTCCCAACAACAAGTCCTTTTTTTTTTTCATTTTATATTATTATTTTGCCGATTGTAATGATGGGGCAAAAGTAATAATTACACGTGTCAGCTCAAATGCTCGAGTGTAATAAATAAATAAATAAAATGGAGTATACTTCATTTGGATTATACAATATTATTTTTTTTTTATTCAAATTTCACAAATATAACAAATTTTTTTTTTCTATTTTCATTAAAAAAAAGATAACTAATGAATTATGAGTTTAAAAGACAGCGGCGAATAGATATTTCCTTATTCGCTGTATTTAGTTGACATTCATAGAAATATGTAATGAATTATAAGTCGAGTAGACCCTGTTTAGCATAAAGATAATACACAACCACTTCTTAACAAACTTCTCCTGCATTGCATACTTTACCATAATCATAACCGCTGCAACTGTGCTTCTTTTTCATGCTTTTTTTTTTTATATAATTTATTCTTTATCCAAAATTTACTAATAGGCTAGTTTAAATTCTATAAATAGATAAAATATTAAATAAACGATCTATTTCGTCTTATTTTTTAAAGGTCATGCTTTAATTACGATGGTAACTTATTCGTAAATTTACATCATAAAAATTTGAATGCATGATTTTAAGAAATTAAATACAGGATTTTATAACTTCTAATGAAAAATGAAAGCATAACTTGTAATTTTTGAACTTTTATGAAGGGTACAAAAACCGGATTGGACCGACTGGTATAACTGGATTAACCCTAACCAATCTTTTTTATGGACTAGTTCCTCCTTAAAAATCCTTCTAATCACTATCTGTCCAAGAACCAGCAAATCGCACGGGTAAACCATGAACTATTTAAACCGGACCGATTTTAAAATTTTTCCGTTTTGATGCGCCGGCACGCTATCACAAATCGTTTTTCCTCGCTTATGGATACCAGCCATCATCATTTATTCTTAGGGATCCAAGAGAGTTGAAGCCATGAATGAGGTTACCATTTCTTACTGTCCTCAACCTTCAGCGCAACCAAAAACAAAACCATAAAAAGGATCCATGGGCCAAACACATCCTCACCACACTCCAAGATGGTCCACAAAACCATAATTATCATTTTTCTCCATAATAATCAAACTGCCAATGCATACACCAATCAATATCACACCCAAACAAAGTAAACAATAGTAACTCTCATTCAGTTTCCAGCATTTTGGCACTATAAAATGAAGAGTAACTTCAACAAATCATCTTCAAAAAAGAAAAAGTATGGAGAGATGTAACAAAGGGAAGATCATTATGGTTTTCTTGGTGATGGCAGTTCTAACTGGGGAAGGAGCAAGAGATTTACCTAAGAAAGATGAAGTTTATAAGCCTCAGAATCTGTTGGGTCTTCTTGCTCCTTTTCTGAATTGGGGCCCTTGGGGAGTCTTAGGCTGGCCATTCAACAATTGGTTTGGAATGGGATGCTGCTTGGGAAACGGAGGGGGTGCCGGAGGTTCTATTCTTCCTCCAATTCTTCCTCCAATTCCTCCAATTCTTCCTCCTGTTCGTCCAGGAGGTTCTACTCTTCCTCCTGTTCGTCCAGGTAATTCCGCCCACAGCCCGGCTCCATGATTGGCCATTGCAGGTTGCTCTAGGGGTGGTACGTTGTAGGTTTTCTAGCAGAATAAATTAAGCCTGAGCTGGGTGTCTCATGCCTGGTGCCTTTATGCTGCTTACCTAATGTACTGTAAATGGTACTTCTAATAAAATGTCATTCACCTTTCCCCCTATCTCAAACAAATGCACACATGCATATGAACATATACAGCACATATGTCCATCTTCTATACAATCTATTAACCAGATGCAGATCTCTCACTATTTCAACTATACACACTGGCCATTCTGCAGAGTAGGACATGCATAATCCATCAAGGCAAGCATTTGCAAGTTTCACAAATGTTGAATAATAACCTATCGTGACCGCAGAGCCCTGGCCAGAGCCCTGGCCAGTGGCCACGATCTTAATATAACAACTGCGGCGGCTCTAATCATTTTTGGGCAAAAACAGAAACAAGATCACAAAGCACACAAGTACTACAACAAGGAACATCCAACTACTCGTTGATGCATCTAATTGTATTAAAGGAACTTGGATTATGCTACATAATGATATAAAATTGTCATATGAACACCATCCTTACATAACTATCGATAGACCTTATAGGCAAATCCTACTTCATGTGTAACCCACAGTTCATAGTTCATAGCAGTACTTACTAGACAACATGCCCAACACAGACTCCCAACTGAGTCAGTACTGCCACAGCAAACGAATAATACAGCTTATTATGACAACTGCAAACCTCATTGAGACAAAAGATTCTCATTGATAGGATTTTTAACTTCACATTAAAATGAAAACCTAAATTCCATAGAATGTTGAAGTTGATTGCATATGTGATATACCTTACAGCCAACAAAAAATACAAAAGGCCCTATCAATCCAGCCAGTCAGCCATTTAACTTCATTTTGACCCAAAAAGAAAATCCACTATTGCTGTCGGGCATATCCATTTGAACTGCACATGTAAAATGTAATTCCATATTTCAAGTAAAAATTAAGAATTCAACATGTTACATCCACTGATCTCATCTCCATCCCTCTGTTTCAAAGCTGTTTCTATCAATCCTGTTGCAGAAAAGGAGGGGAATGAATTTTACAATCAATTTGAATGGTGAAATAATACATGCTAATAGCAAGTACACAAGTAGAAAACTTATTGACGAACAAACATTTTGAGATTTTTCAATTCCATTAATTATTAACCAATGGAAGAATTAAAAATATTTCAAAACATGATTGTATTTCACTGGACAACCTACTCATAGTTAACGTAATAAAAATTAATTTAATGAATAAAATAAATATCACAACAAATTAATCCAAATAATATCAACAAATTTCTCTTTATCCTTAAAGTGAGAATTCATGAGCATAGGTGAATGTCTGTGGATATAAAATTAGATCTCATACAACAAATTCTTAAACTACAAATAAAATGCACAACTGTGAATGATTCTAATTACTATGCTTCCACATGAAATAGAGCAACTAAGGAGAAACTTACACAAATATCATTTGGTCATGAGAATCACAATGAACTGGTTGCTGGAAGGAACACCCTAATAAGTTCTTTAACAGTGACTCTTTTCCTACATGTAGGACATTTGGCCTGTACTCTTATCGCAGCCTTAATGCAATCCTTACAGAAAATATGTCCACATTTTGTTGATGTCTCCTCAACAAATGGACCCATGCAAATTGGACAGTTGAAGGTCGGTTCCTTTGGAGGCGGAGGGGGAGGCGGTGGCTGTACATTATTTCTCTGCCAACAAACTATAACAGTGAGCCAAAAGCAACTTAAAAGAATCCTCAATTTTGTGAGGACACATCCAATTACTGGTTAATACAATATCCTTCACTTCTCCAATGCAATTATTAAATAATAAAAAGCTCAAAATTGCAAGTCCTGAATAAAAGTGGACAAAAGCATCTATATAGGAAGGGAAATTATATTCGTTCATAAAGGCCTCATCCTGAACTTCAACATATTTAATCCAGGCTTAAGATTTTAGATAGAATCTTGCTTGTTATATATTTTAAAATAGCAAGAAAATATAAGGCGAGAACAGAAAAATTTGGTGTCTGATTACTAGTTACATTAACTCAATAGTCAATCCAATCATCCACCTTACAGCATTAAGCTTATGCATCTTTAACAACTTTACTCTGATCTAAAACTTCACAAGGATCTAAAATAATAAGCGACAGACAGAAAAAAGACTAAAACAAGGGCATTCGGAGAGTTAAGGGTTTCTGGTACTACCATAGAGCTGCTACTGCTTTCCACATTTACATAATGATCACAATTGATCACTGTTTGGTTTGATGAAACTCTTCTACGCTTATTGTGATTATTAAAAGTTAACCTAGATGTTCGCCCTGCAATATGCACCATACACATTTCAGATGACAGAAAAGTGAAACATTAATCAATGTCACTGCTCAAGATCCCCCACACAACACATGATGTGCATAAGTGGCGTCGGACAAAATATAAAAGAGTTGAAGAGAATAGTATACTACCTGAATCAACATCAACTACAACAGTACCTCCACGGGTTCTTTGGGCATGGTTTCTTTGTGCATTGCTTTTAGCCTAACGTGAAATAAACAAAATCAAGAATTTTCATTTGGAATAAGAACTACAATGAAGCACATGTGGAAGACGGAACAAACTTGAGCAAAAGCTCTTGGTGATGATTCAATAACATCATCATCAATAGCCTCAACATCAATTGTTGTAGGTGGTGCAGGCTGCCCTCGCTGGCTAGCTGGTACTCTCTGAGGCATGTCCGGACTTGAAGTTCCTTCCTGATCCCTGTTTTCAGTTGGTGGCACATTTAAGTCCAGCATTGTCTTCCTCCTCCGATACCCCCTTAAGAGAGGGCCCCTTATCCCCTGAGTCTGCGTGCTCATCCTCAGTCTAGAATCAATAATTATGTAATCCAGCATTAGGGAAAAATATATATATATATAACTGGCATGCACAAAAACACAAATAGGGAGCAAAATTTTAGGACATTTATCTAAAACGTTCCCTTATTTTCCATTCTTTTCCGCAGGACAAGTTCGAAATTCTAAATCCTCTGAAGTGATCCCCGGAAGAAATTAGTAGGCAGTACCATAAGGCATTTAATATAAAATACCAAACCTAAAGCCTCAAATTACGAAGCTTCACTAATTCAAACCTTTATGCTTAATAAAATAATGGCATTCAAAAATACTATATCTCAAAAAGAACAGCAATTTTAAAAAAAAAATAGAGAATTTGTACAGCAAAATAGCAGTCAAATTCAGCATAGAGAAAGGTAATAGTTTTTCTGAGTCCGGAAGTATAGTGGAACATTAAAAGTTCCCCCCTTTTATCGCTTTCTACTTCAAAAAAACCAGAATTGGCAATTTCTAACATCAGTAAGCAATAAATTTAAATATCATTGATAAACATTTCTAAATCACGCAACTGATCGGCCATTAACCCTAAAAATGAAAAGATTTTCAGCCAAATCCAAATAAAGCAACAGACTTCGCAATATTAACAAATTGAGGTATAAGACACAAGAAAATCAGAGAGAATTTTTGGAGAAATAGAAATCAGACAATCAAAAGACTAATCAGAGTGTAAACTGAAAATGTTTAAAAAATCACAACTTCAAGAAATTAGTAGCAGAGGAATCAAACCTTCAATGGAAGAACTTAGAAACCAAATCGATCAACTCATAGATGCCCAAATAAGATGATCAAGAGAGATAGAAAGAGAGACGCAATTCTTCCCCTTTGAGGTGCTAGGGTTTTAAAGACATGGAAGGGAAAGTGACACAGGAAGACGAAGGAAAGACGAGGCAAAGGAAAATAAGAAATGCTTTTGGGTGATTTCTCTGTGACACGCGGGTCGGTGATGTATGAAAGGCGTCCACGTGGCGTCCGATCTAAGGCGTTACGTATATCCTTGCATATACAGCACGTGCATTGCACGGCGACTGGTGAACCCTTCCTTCCTTTGTTCCACTTTCTCTGCCAGTGCCCTTATTATTTTTCGTTTTTGCTATATGTAACCGTTATTTTTTTTCAAATTTTAAAAAATAACAAACATTTTTAATTTTTTATTTTATTTTTCAGGCGATTTTATATTTTACGAAAACATGATATATTATGGATTAAAAAGCATTTTTTATTACTAACTTATTATTAGAATTGAAATAATAATAAAATATAACTTTAGCTTTTGTTTATGAAATTATTATTATTATTATTTATAGCTATCTCTTAAATTATGGCGATGAGATCTATTCGCTCTACAAAAATAAATTAGTGAGATTAGAAAAAGGAAAATGTTATCAAGGCCCAAAGCAAGGCCCGACCCAAATTTTATGAAACAAGAAGCTTGGTGATGCAGCACATTCCATGCAAGAGCATCAGTCCTGAAATAGTTACTTGGAGTGGAGAGGAGATTTACTGTTCTGTCCCTCTTCTTGTCAATCAGAAGATAAAATTTCTCGGTAACGGGACAGAATGATTGAAGTAATGCACTTCAGCAAGCAGAATTGTCCTAAGATAAAACTTCCAACATTCTAACAGGCTGCCAAAAAAATGGATAATGCACGAAATAAACCAGAAAATGCGTAATGGCATGCAAGTATGGAAAAGATGTGTTGTGGTCTTCTCATGCAAAATAAGTTGCTCATATTATAACAAGGAGATATCCAACACAACCAAGTCATCAAAAGACTATCATTCGTCTCCTTTTATTCTATATGTTCATATTCATACTGGTCTTCATATTTGTAAAGCTTCCAAAACAATCAGGAGAGAAAATCAAACTAAGACATTTTTGTCAAAATTATCATTTTTCACATTTCACCACTAATCTACTAAAAGGATAATTAGCTGCATTCAGTGCATTTTACCAACAGCACATTCTTTCAGACATTAATGCTTGATGATGAGTACAGAGTTTCAACAGACATTAAAAATTATTAGACTGAAGCCAAATTTGGTTTTACATTTATGAATAATTTCAAACTTACTCAGAGAAAAAAGGGAGCAATAAATGTATGTCATCCCTCAATATTAATACAACTAATTCTATAGGGGAAAGGGAGGGGAAAGGGCGGGGAAAGGGAAAGGGAAAAAACTTGTTAAAAAAAAAAGAGATAAAGTTGTGTCATAGCTTCTCAGTTAATCTGATCATAAAATTATTAATCGCACCTTTGTCTAAAACAATCCATGAAGATTCGAACAACTCATGGAAGAACTCAGCTCCAATCTCCTCAGCTGCATTTCTGAATGCAACTCCAAAGGCATTTCCTTGAGCTGCCCCGAGACGTGGCTTTCCACAAACCCCAACGATCAACATCTTGTCTTGCTCTTGTGTTAAGCATGCACAAATCAAGGGCTTTGATCTAGCTCCTTTCTCTTTCAAGGCATCCATAAGAAAATAGCAGAATTTTGTCAATGCCTGTGGGTACCCCAAAAATTTAGTATCTGCTGAATCTTCAAGCTTTACCCATCTGAATTTTCTTCCACTTCTGATAGAACCATTCTTCGTAATTGCTGTACTTCCTTGCCTAAGAATTGCCCGTTGCACCTTGATTGCTTGTTGCATTCCAGCTTTTAACTTATCTAAATTATTCAAGGACAGTGCATCATATGCCACCCCAAACTGCTTAGAAGCACAAGAGCCATCAGAGTTCACAAATGACTCGAGTAATGCAGTAACCCCATAGACGACATCTGCTGCAGAAACCCTTGAGCTATATCCATGTAGCCTCAAGAAACTTCGATAATAAAAATCATTTAGCCCATACTCGGGAAGAAACCGTTCAAATTCATCTTTCATCTTTCGCTTTACTTCAAGATTCATGTACTGAAACTTTTGTTGGCAATCAACAAGTGCAAAACCCATTCTTGCCAGGAGAAGTTTTAGCTTCTTCATTCCATTGTCGCTCCATGTCTTCAACCTTGGGGCAATATATGAAGAACAAAGCATTGAATCAAACAAATTCCATTCCCTTAACAACATTAGCCTTGGTTCATCTTCATATGCAATCCTTGATGATTCAGGAGCACGAATCTTTGTTCCATCTTTGAGAGTCACCATAGTGACAGCCTCCAAATTTCCTGAACTGTTGATGTGCTGCTCAAGCTCCATAACCCCAGCTTGATACCTCTCATCTGTCAATCTCTCATGAACAAATTGATCAGTTAGTGAAACACAAGCCAACCAGAGCAACTCAGTTGTGTTCTTCCTCAAGGAATGTGATAAATCATACATCAAACAACCCGAGGGTTTTCCATGGAAAGTACCCATATGGTAATATTCCCTCTTCAATTTCCTGAAAAGTTGAACTGGATCGTCTTCATTCTCTTTGGAAAACCTCCTCCTCTTTCTAGACCCACCAGTTCTATCCTCTTCTATCTCGCTTTCACTGTCATCCTCCTTTTCACTATCAGAACTTTCCTCACCCTCGTCGTCACTATTCAACTCACTTGCATTAGCCAAAGCCGAAACATCAAAATCATAAGCTAAATCAGCTTGATGCTCATCGTCATGTGAGTAAAGCACAATGACACTATCATTTTGGTCACTCAGGTTATGCAAATGGATAGGTCTGTGACTATCAATGACAAAAACACGAGCCTGGGGGCCTAAATTGAGTAGCCGCCGCAAATCACGTTGGCAACCCCAGTTTATCAAGAGAATCGAAATGGGCTCACTTGAAGATGCACTCAAATCAGGGCCTGCATATTTATGAATTTCTTGGAAAGAGGACACCGGATAGCAAGAGTAGCGGACGGAATCAGATTCAAGAATGTGGAAAACAATTTTAAGGGCACATAGTGAATCTACATCAGAGGTTGAGGGAAATATAAGCAGAGGAGAGAGCGAAGAAGCCGAAACTGATTCACGAAGGCGAGTGTAGAAGGACTCCACCCTTTGCTCTCTCACCATAATTACCCAATCAAATAGATCTATAATGAAATAGTTCAACAGAGCTGATGTCCAACAGAGGGTAGCTCAGAATTTACACATTGTTCTTGCAAGTCGTGCTCTAATTTTCTTAATTAGATTTATAGGAATGTCAGGAAAACGAAATCTCTAAGAATGCATGTGGCGCGAGAAAGAGCGCAAAATTGAAAATGATACTGTATCAAAAAGTTAATCCATCAATTTCTTAAAAATTCGAATGTAGCTAAGATTAACAAAGACTACCCAGAAACTGTTTCGAGTTCGGCTCAATTGGGTCTAAAAAGAAAACCGCATCAAGGAAAGAAAGTAAGAACTTTAGAGATAGATTGTTATCCCTCAAAGAATTAGAGCGAAGAGAACCAAGTGAAGTACCTGAGATTTGAGGAGCAGATAAAAAGCCCTCCGTTCCATTCAACTCTAACATGAAGAACCAGATCTCAGCGAGAGAGAGAGAGAGGGAGGAATTTTGAAGTTTTAAAGATCCACACTGTGAATTTGAAATCGCCGTTTGTTTTTATGAAATTTAAAAGTTTTAAATTTTTGACTCGCCGCCAAATTTTGGCGCTAGCTTATCTTTCGATGGCATCTAGCATATCAGAGTAAATACTGTGTCAAGTCGCCCTCCGCAGGACTGTTTAAGGTCCTCCATTTTAAAACGTCCGATCTTTAATGGTTAGGAAAGTATGGTAATCTAATGGTGAATGTTGGATGTCTAGTGTAACTAAAATGAGACTGGTTGGATATAAGTTTTGTTTTTGTCTGAGGATAATTATGTTAAATATATTCCTCGGTTACTTTTCTTTTTTTCATTTAAAATGATGATTTTTAATAAAAAATCAATAAAAGAATAATTTTATAAACTATAATGCATACTCCCTCCGTTTCTTAATATCTGTCACTTTTGAAAAAAATCAAAATTGCATTTATATGTTACTTTTAGATTTTCAATGCAATTTAATTTTTTTTTTCAATTTAATTTTCTTTTTTTCAATGCAGATTGACAAATTATATTTAAATTTATACATTGAATCACTCAATTTTTTCCTAAATTCAAGTTTAATTAATATTTCTTAATTCTAGTGAAAACAGCAAAAGACACACCTATTAAGGAATGAATTGAGTATTTTATAAAATTGATGTTGATCAATGATCTCACTATTACGTCCGAAAGCTAAAAATTATTACATTGAATAGAATAATATTAATTTATATATTTTAAAAAATGATTCGATACATAATATTTATCAATTATATTAAATATGAACCGTTAAGTAAAAATTATCTAAAAATTTGTATTCACTAACATGGTGTAAGGATTATGTGCTGGCAAGTCATACCTTAATTATTATTTAAAAATGAGAAAAAAAAAATAGAAGGGAAAAACAAGTTTAACTCTATTGCTCTAACATATATTATTATTTATTTTATAATCAATATATATATATATATGAATCCTAGATGTTAACTAGAACTAGAGTACATTACTAGTTAAGAGATGTTAAAATTGAAAACAATAATAACATATAATCGAAATGATAATTGATTTCTGTATCTTGGTTGGGTATGAAATCATATTACTAATCCTTTTGAAATTGTATAGATTATAAATGCACTATACCAAAATTAACATCAATTCCAACTCAATTACCTAATATAATTCACTCCCAATGCATTCAACTTACAACACAACACAACACATCCAAATGAAAAATAAAAAATAAAAAATAAATGCCAATGCTTGATACATACCACATTAAAACTACTTTACTTATCATCAATCTCATGAGACCCTACTTGAAGGCAAAAATCACATAAACTCTCAATCTTTTATTACTATTATTATTATTATAAGCTTTTAACTAAAACTCGAACTCGAGATCTTATAAACCCTAATACAAGAACTAATTCGCCATGAAATACTACTTTAAAAGGCCGAAATTTGATTTTTTTTTTTTTTTAAATATTATCAATCATCTGTTTGCACATGAACCAAAAGCTCTTTGATCAACTTGCTTCTAGCTCTTTCAAGAAAAAGAAAAGGAAGAGGCAAAAAGGAAAAAAAAAATAAAAAACTTGCTTGAAGCTGAAAACAGCAACTAGCGTAGACAAGAAACTATGAAAACAAACCTTCATATTCTGGTTAAAGATGGCAATTTTTATATATCAAAGAAGAATGGGAGGGTGATATGAGCAAAGAGGGAAAAGGTAAACACAATGTAATAGATTAGAATGAAAGAATTTGTATCTGGCCCTTTCTAGCCATATGTAATTGGAAAGGATATTTAACAACATATTCCAGTTCTGCAACCCAAAATTACTGAAAGAAAATAACAGTGACAAAATGAAAGCTACATTTCCAGAAAACACTATGTTTAACATCAACAAAGCCATGAAAATAAAGGATAATTTACTCAAAGAAGTTACTCTACACGAAGAAAGCCTTCAAAGTATTTACACGTTCCACACACCGCATAAATCTCAACAAATTCAGCGTCATCATTTTTTACCCCATGGAAAGCAGCAGCTCTGAGAGTATGAACAAGAAAACAGAAATGATAAGATAATCCATTAGTATTAAATAAGCCTGCTCAGTCATAGACCAACAGAGATGGCATACCTTAACACTGTCGCTAGGGGCTTGTTTATGAGCAGGTCTATACGGCGACTCAGTTGGCATGCCGGGTACTTTCCCTGCCCCAATTTGCCTTTCCTCCCTCACTTTGTTGAAAATGTGAGTATAACCATCAGCAGATGAAGGGTTGTTCTCATCCCACTCACCAAATTTCGGGACAGCAGCACCCTTATCTGGCTGCCAAACCACAAAAAACAGACAAGAACCTATTTCATCAAAGGATCAAAATACCAAAAGATACGGATACAAATAAAACCAAAAAGTCAATCATTTAAGCCATATTCCTCGCAATAAGAGTTGGTTTTGAGTACAAATGTAAAATAAAAATTAAGACATCATATAGTACTATGATAGTAGCTTTAAGAAGAAAATGTCTCAAAAGGACAAATATCAGATTGTTAACAAGGAATGCTGAGATCAAGTTTTGATGGAATAAGACATTGTAAGTAATGATGGAAAGAAGCTACTTACCAGCTTCAAATCAGCTCAAGCAATGAAAGGAATGCTCAGATAAAAGAAGTAATAAATAATTATTATGGGAAAGGAGGGAAAATTACACTTTCATCGCCCTTTGGTTTCAATCGTGATCTTCCAGGAGTACCATGGCTACTTTCATATGAACCTTTTCCTCCTTCCCAGGAAGGAGAGGGAGCCCCCCCACTGCCTCTCCCCGAGACCCTGGCCTTTGGATGGAGTGGTGACTGGTCCATGCTGTTTTCAGAACCAATGCTTTGAGCACTCTGTCTCCCAGTTCGTTTCTGGGCTTCACCATAGACAACTCCACGGCCTCCATAACGCTGAGGGGCTGGTTCATTGCTAGCTCTGCGGTTCATATTCTCATGGTATGCTGGAGAGTCGGCAAACCGTCTGAGGTCCCCATCTTCCCTGCTCCTTTGACGCTCATGTGATCGTCTAACAGCCCCCTGCCCTGTTTGTTCCTCTGATGCAAGTCTGCTTCTAGAGTTAGGAGCTTGACCTCGATCTGAACTAGAAGAGACTGAATCCGGATATTCCTCTGGATCATTTGGATTGATCATTTTCCCACCTCGGCCCTTTCGAGCCTTTTCAAAGTAGGCTGTGTAAGGAACATTTTCTTCACCTTCCCAATTGCCAAATTTAGGCACGTGTGAACGTTGCTGTCACAACAACAAGAGATTGTTATATACCAGAAAGCCATCTATAAAAACAACAAAATTTCATCCATGAAAACGTAACAGTTCATCTATGAGACTGAGTGAAATACAAAGTAAAAAATATCATATCACTAGATCCAAATACATAAGCGATAATCTGAGGATCTAAATACTCAAAGTCACTGCAAATATCTGAAAATGTGATAGACTGCAACATGACAAGTGACAATCGTATACATAATGCATGAGATGAGGAGTACATAATCAACTGATGCTCTTCCTATTCTATTTGTGCTAATAACTTAAAATAAGCTAATTGATTTGCCAATGTTGTGCAAACTTCAAGCAACTCATATGAAACCCACAGCCCAGCTAAGACTGGAACAACCTAAGTGCCACTGAAAGAGAGCCTTGCAAACAAGGAAAAAGGAAGCAGAACAGAGTGCATGATTAAGCATGAATATTTACAGTAAAATGGTGAGTGCACAAGAACATAAAGTTGGATAAAAATCACAACTTGAAAAATGCATTGAAGACAATATGACAGAAAAGTTTTGAACTATGAATCACTTGTAAACGAACATTTCACTCATCTAATGTCTCTTGTAAAATGCATACTGCTTTCTATGCATCTGATGCCATTATCTATTGAGCTCAAATTTTGTTTTCCATGTCAATGGGAAAGACTAACAGGAAGGGAAGAAAGTGCTCACGAGGAGAAGCAACGTGCAATTTAAGTGCAAGGTAAGAGGAAATGTGGAACCAGTAAGTTGTATTCCTTATGCCATAAATGCTAAAACTTCCTCTCTAGGATTCTTAAATTGCTTGTCAGGAAAAATTGCTTGTCAGGAAAATAAAAGAAAAAGAAGATACAGCAATTAAATAAATATTTGGGCTTTCATAATCTTATTAAACAGAATTACATGCACATAACAGAAGTATGTAAAAGTTTTGAGAGATGAGTAGGAAAACAAGTCTTTTGTCTGCAAATCAAGCATGCTTTTGCACTGCACGGAGCAAGTAGCTATTCAATGACTGAGATAACGGGTTGTCCAGTGCCATGTGACCTTAGATGTCAGCAACTGCGACAAAAATACACAATACTTGCATACTAGTTGATTGTACTCTACACTTTTACAGTTTTCATTTAAGCATACCACGTTAATTCTTTCTGTTGACATCATGGCCCATACGCATTTAAATTCTAGTTACTTTCCGTTTTGCTTGTTTCTCATTTTGCTTATTAGTTTGGTTATTTGACTTAGTACCTATGTTACAATTCTAATTAAATATTTTCATTACAGTAAGATCTATTTTTAGTAGTAGTACTTCAGTTATAATAGGATTTGGTTTCAATTAGTGATTTATTTTTCATAGTTTCCTAGTTAGAAAAAGATTCCTATTTAGATATGTAATCTCTATTTAAAGAGACAAATTTAGTCAATAAAACAAGTTAAAATTCCAGCAAATTAAAGGTAGGCAACTCCCTAAGAGTACCAAGGTGTGCAGCTCCCTTTAACGAGTTGCAAAGTTCACACAACCATAGACAAGGGTAGGAACCGAAGTAAGGGCAAAGACCCTTATTCTGGTTCTTACTTCTGTGTCAACCATCTGGTGACTTGATCACAAACTCGGGGCCATAACAACCTATACGCTAGACTGGAATAGCTTTATCTAATTTGATTGAGGTGAAGTAGAGTATAAGAACACTCAAATTATTGCAAAGAAGAAAAGGTATTCCCCTGGCCCTTCCTTGGTGAGATGGGAAACTAATTCAAAACATGTTATGTATGGGGCAACAGGGAAGAGGGATAATTTTGATTGATCTATTTACTTCATGCCTTCACGATTGCTTAGGTTTAAGTAATCTGCAAATTTCAGTCAACTTTTTTATTGCATTGCCCAGTATTACGATTCCAATTTTAATTACCAGACAGCACTTCTTATGGTTGTACCCTGGACAAAACTAAACCAATTTTAACATCTAGTGCTGAATGGTCAAACCTCTTCAGAATTTACCATAATAAAAGAGACATAATGCTTACCTTCTTAACACGTACAAGAAAGTTTTCTTGGTGAGAAGGATTTCAAAGGACAAACAAGGGAGAGAAAAAGCGAAACTTGTAAGTAATTCTCTGCATGTCTATAGATTAAACAAATTGTATGAAGCATACATATGATATAACAGATTAGCAAAATATGGGAGAAGAAAAACCATAAAAATATCATGGGACCAAGATTTGTGCTGGTGAGAAGGAATAGTGCTTCACTTACAGAAATTGCTAAATGAACTTCGTGTTAACATACAGCAATAAGACTTCATGCTACTCAAAAATAGAAAAATGACAAAATGGAAAGACAATCATCCCATTCACCAAAATCCAAAATGATATCTGCTTTAGCAAATCCTAGTTTGGTGATTATAGAATCATTAAATAAAGCTTACTGCCAAGACATAACAATGAAGATCATCTTCAGTGGAGTACATTGTGATAGCTAATTAATGAAGCACAAGCAGTGGCAGACCAAGGCATGTAAGAGGCCCCCCTCCCCCAAATCTTTTTCTGAAAAAAAGGAAACTGAAGTGTAAAATTTACAATTTAGCCCTTAATTTTTTTCAACCTGGCCCCTCGAGAACTTTTTAACCTCTCTTAATATTTAAATCTAGGCCCCTTCACTTCTTTGTCCTGGCTCCACCCATAAGCACAAGAGTAACTCAAGTTTCTACACTACCACAACTAGAATTCACAAATACAAAAAGGACTACCGACTACCAACCAATCAACCACATATGGTCCCAGACAAGCAAAACATCACTCCTTATATAATCTAGGATTTGCTTGATCTGTATTTCTAAAGGAAATTTCAGGTTAAGATTTCCATGTCCAATGCCTGAGCCTTTTCACCAAAAATACAAGATTCAATGCCATTGTACATTCTTCTTACAAATGAACTTAGAGGGTAAATAAGTATACTTCTTCTTCCTAAGTGAACCGCTTTTATGGCTTCTCTTATCTTCCTTTCATTCTATTCTATGAGGAAAGCCCAGCCCTTGGCTTTAATTGTGGGTAAAGAGAATCCCATGAGGACAAGGAACATGCTAGTTACATTAAAAGAAAAATGTAACAAATTGTCGTGCTATTTGCTAATGACAATAAACATTAAGTTACAAACTTGGGATGCATCAGACCATAATACACAAGAAAGAAAAGCATATGAGCTTCCCAATCACTTAAGAATAGAGAATTTGGGGACTTACCATAGCCACGTAGCAGAAGGAAAATTATTATTTTTGATCATCAAATTCCTCGTGTCCATTTAAAATAAGAAAACCCATCCAGTAAGCACAAAAAAGTGTAACTTTGAATTTTTTTTTTTTCAACAAAAGGAAATTAAAATGCTGATTTTGACAATCCCAATGGCTAAAGAAAAACTTTCACCCCTCTAAGACAACCACAAAGAAAAACAACAAAGTAGGGCATATTCAGTTTTCTAGCTCATAGATAAGGCTAACATTTGGTGAAATATAACAATCACAATATATTCGGCCCTTTAACCTTCTATAATAAACAGGGAAGAAAGCCAGCTATCAAATATCAAGTTGGTACATTTCCTACAACGTTTGAACATGAATTTGGACTTCAAAATTATGCAAACCATCAATCAACATAATGAGCAATAACCTCTAGTCTATATCCTAATCACATATAGCACAAAGGCAAGAAACAAAAATTTCATCCTTTAAAGTAAAGCCAATATGGTGCAAAAGGAACTATCACTAGTGCATTTCATTAGACATCTCAATTTTCTATATTAGAATTATTGTCTGGTAAGCACTCGAGTTAACAAACATAATTCCCAAATTATGGTGATTTTGTTATGTTTCATCTACCATTTGTTAATGATGTTGATATATACCTAACTGAAATAATTCCTTTCTCAATTTATATCCACAGTCTAATTCTCCCCAAATAATAAACATCAAGCAAAAACAACCGAACTCAGACACACAAACTGCCCAAAAAAAAATTGTGTTTTTCCACAACAAAAGAAGATTCATGAAAGTTTTAATTTCTCACTATTATATGGACCAGTGAAAATTTAACATTCTAATTCATACAACACATATCCTTAAACAGGTAAAGAATAAAATCCAGCTCAAAGGCACAACAACAGTACAACAGCTGGAAAAAAAAACACACAACATTGCCAATCATATCAATAGAAATTTACTTAAACCACAAAGTTCATAGACGATATCTTAGATCCTCAAAAACAGCAACCAAACAGCACATAGTGGAATTAACCTAAAGCAAAGAAACATAAAACTAACCAAGAAGAGTTAAATAACTTACTGCCATTTCTGTCTCCACCAAGGTAGGAAGGCAAAACCCAAAAACCAAAGAACAATTTTTTAACAAAAAAAAAGAAGGTCAATTTTTTCTTCTGACAAAAGAAGCTGAAAGCTAAAACTAAAATATAAGCATAACCCTTCAACCACCGAGCAAGAAAGAGAGACTCTTACCCCCACACGGAGAGAGAAAAGAAGAGAAGTTTAGAGAGAGAGAGGGAGAGGGAAAGAGTCTAGATAGAGATATAGAGCGAGAATGAGCGTGTTTTAATATAGAGAGAGCCAGAGAGGTTTATCAACCATTGACGGGAGCCACCGGTAATGTTTGACCATTCTCATTCTATTTCTCTTCTCTTCTCTTCTCTTCTCTTCTCGTCTCTCTGTAAAAAACAAAAAAGTCTGAGTTTCTACCCATTTTCAGGTGTCACTCTCACCGCTCCAACTCACCGTATGTGCGTATATACGATTTTCTTACTTCTTCCTCTTCTTAATTTCTCGCTATTGCAATATACTAAATTCTTCCTTCCACCAAAGCTTCCGTTATCCTTCTCATTTTTTTTTTTACGGAGAAGGGGCCGTCGGGTACCCATATGCTTTGTTTGGATAGAATAAATTTAATAAATAAATAAAAAAAAAGGGAATAACAAAAATTTTATTTCTTTTAATTTTTATTTTTATTTTTTTAAATAACTTAAAATCAATATAAAGTATGGTTAGATATTATTTTGATATTTATACTCTTATAATATAAAATATAATAATTAACTTTAATATTTTTTATGTTGGTAACAATCCTCCATTTCTTTTTCTCTTTCATTTCGTTTAGTTTTTTTCTCTAGATTTTCTTTTTTTTTAAATTTACGGTTCATTTCCAAACAGATATTTGATTTGTCGATTTTGAACCATCGATCTCTTCTTTCAGAGCTATCATCATGGCAACTGCTAAATGAAAAATGCAGAAGGTGAAAAAAATGCATAATATGAAAAATGATGAATGCAAGAGGCGAAGAAAGAAAATGCAGGAATGGTAATTTCGACATTTTATGCTATTATACTCATTTATCCTCCCATTTTCCCTGCTTTCCTCTCAAATTGGACGGAAATAAAATACTTAATATAGACTAAATTTGAAAATTTCATTTCCCTTACTTTCCACTCGAACTTTCTGCAATTTACAATCCAAACAATAGAAAGCAGAGTGACTAAAATTTACTTTTCTCCCACTTACTCCCACTTCTCTTGATCTAAACAAGAGGTTAACATGCTCCCGCCTTTTCATTCATGACAATTTTTTAAATTTTTTTGCACGGGACAATTTTTAAATTTAAAATATATTAATTATGTATTTTTTTAAGTTTGTAAAAATACAATAATTAGTTAATTAATTAATTAAATGGTAATATATAATTAATTAAGGATATTTTAGTAAATTATAATAGTAAATATTTTTAAAATTGATGAAATTAATAGTTTTATTAATAATGTGGAGAGCTGAAATTTTTCATATTGAGTGGAACAAATGAAATATTTTCTCCTTTTTCAAATAAGTGCTCTTTTTTTTATTTTGATTTATTCACAAATAAATATATATTTTTCAAAAATATAATATATTTAAATATAATTTTCAAATATATCCTCTATACAATAAATATTAGTTTTTTAATCTTTATGCAAAAAGAAAAATTGACACTTATTTATGAATGAAATAGTATCTTTCAATACATTTTATCGACTTTACTGTTGGAATTTTTTAAAAAAATTAAAACTTTTTTTGATTAATTGGTATTAAATTAAAGCGTGATCGATTGGTATTGTTGTATATTTTTTAATTTTAGTTTTTGAAAACCAAAATCTGTTTTTAGTTTTTTTTACAAATTTTTTGAAAACATATTTTAGTTCTTTTAAAACCATCAAATAGATGCATAAAACAGACTAAATATAGCATCATGCATATAACTCGAGATATAGACATTTCTAATCGTGAATGTTTTAATATATTCATTTTTAATTTAATAAATATTTTTTCACTAAAAATCAACTGGTATTTTTTTCAAAATAAATATTAGTTTCAATAACTATAATTTCAAAAATGGAACCAAAATTAAACAATATATTATTGCAATAGTTCTTTATTTATATTAATATATTTATTTACTAATTGCTTATTATTTTATTATTATGATGTAATATTATATCTATTTTAATTGTATTATTTAATTGCAATAATTTTTGGTTATTATATTTTATTTCAAACTTTCTACGATTTTATGTTTATTTTATTATTAAATAAAAGGAAAAAGAAATTTATGTCATATTATTATTAAGTTATTTATAAATAATTAATTACGAGTAATATTATTGGGCCATTAATTCTATTAACTCCGATAAACAATAACAAAATTAGCAATATAAGTTATAACAACGTACCAAACCTTACAAACCACAAATTGCAGATGAGTATAATTAACCATTTTATAAAAATTGCAAATAACTTTTTTCTTGAAGAAATGCAAATTGGAGTGGAAAAGGAGTTAATGTTGTGGCGATAGTAGTTTAGTTAATCGTCAGTTTGTGGTAGTTGTCTGTTAGAGGTTAGAGTTAAGTAACGGCGTGACTGTTAATGGCGGCCGACCGTGTTTAACGCATAAAGCTGCGTTTGTCCCAGTTTCTTTTGTCTGATTCTGTTGAAACATTTTTGCTGACCTTTCCTTTCTCTTTCTTATTATTATTATTTTAAAAAAAAAAAAACAATTCATTTAACCAACTGCTAAATATAAGGGAGAAGAGTAAAATAACTTAACTTCCGAAAAAACAACAGCTGTTATTTTTTTTAAATAAATATTATTATAATTTCTAAACTACATTTGTGTTAAGATTATAAAATAATAATTATCTATTTTATATTTTAAATTGGGTCTTTTTTATAAATAATTTATTTTAAAAAATTAATTTGATTTTTGGGTATATTTGAAACTAATTAGAGGGAGGAGGTATTTTGTTCAATTCCGCAGCCACCTGTTGCGGAATTGAACTTTATATATATATATATATATATATTTTAAAAAAAAAAACTGGGAAAGCTGCATCTTTTCATACTGGCAACCAAGGACAAGTTGCCGGTCTCCACCCCCATATATAAATTTATTTTTTCTAACTTAGTAGGATAAAAAAATTATAATTCAATAAATATTTATTAAAATACAAAATTAAATATTTTGTGTAATTAAAATAATTTAAAATAAAAATAATGCATTCATTATATATATAATATCAAAATTAAATAATATTTTTATTTTAATAAAATAATATATATATTACGTGTATTATATTAAATCGAATTCTAAAATTATTTTTTAATTTAATGTAGATCATTTATGAAGACCACTTAATAATTGAAACTGGTGGCTTTTCAATGCCAATAATTAGCAAATAAACATTTATCACTTATAAATTTGTGATTTTTTGAGAGTGATGTAAGCATAATGTAGTAATTTGGCAGGGAAAGAGACGTACGGATGCCTAGTTGGGTTATATATATTATAATTAAATAATATATATAAATATATAATGTATATATAAATATATAATTATTAAAAATTAAGGCTTTAATTTCATATATATATATATATATAAAACTCTGCCTTTTCATATTTATATATTATTTTCATATATAATGAATGCAACAAATTACTACAATATGCTTACACCACTCTCAAAAAATCATAAATTTATAAGTGATAAATGTTTATTCGCTAATTATTGGCATTGAAAAGCCACCAGTTTCAATTATTAAGCGTTCTTCATAAATGATCCACATTAAATAAATAAATAAATAAATAATTTAAAATTAAAAAATAATTTTAGAATTCAATTTAATCTAACACACGTAATATATATATTATTTTATTAAAATAAAAATATTATTTAATTTTGATATTATATATATAATGAATACATTATTTTTATTTTAAATTATTTTAATTACACAAAATATTTAATTTTATATTTTAATAAATATTTATTGAATTATAATTTTTTTATCCTATTAAGTTAGAAAGATTAAATTTATATATATTTTATTAAAAGGGGGGGGGGGGGGGGGAGACCGGCAGCTTGTCCTTGGTTGCCAGTCCCAGGGGAAGGAAAGCTGCAGCTTTCCCAGTTTTTTTTTTTTAAAAAAAAATATATAAAGTTCAATTCCGCAGCACCAGGTGGCTGCGGAATTGAACAAAACACCCCAATTAGTTTCAAACATACCCCAAAAACCAAATTAGTTTTTTAAAATACATTATTTATAAAAAAAAAAGGCCCTTTCAAATTCAACGTTAATCAAAAGCACCATTTTTACCAATTGCTTCTGTATTGTTAAACATTTAATTATTATTGATAACACAGCAAATATCATTTGCTACAAGGCCCATTAAGCCGGCCCACTTAACTGGCAAGGCCCAAGACCTATCAATTAAAGGTAGCAGACACGAGCTACTAGGCAGCGCACAAGCCCGATCAGCTGATGTGACCGCCAGTCCCATCAGCCGCCTGACACAAGGCAGCGCCCATGCCTACCACCTGCTCCTTGTCATGTCGCCGAATACCTACTCTGACAGCCAGTAATCACACCCCAGACACTCAAGTGTCCCTCAACTATCTCATATAAACAGCCCAGCCAACGATGGCACCAGGTATTGAATCCAAGACACTCTCTCTCTAAAAACATATTCTCTCTCTAAACTACTAATTTAAGTTTCGGAGTGCTCACGTCTGGTCCGACCGAGCATTTCTTATTGCAGGTTTTCTCCTCCGATCGGATTGCCTTCTCTTCTACAGATAAAGACTTTTTTGACTTTATCATTTGGTGCTTTCATTGAGAGATGGCAAACTCAAGATCCAACGAGAATACAACCCCATGGACCTTGACCATAACGACAACGCTCGTGTCAGATTAGGCACCTCGAGAAGGAGGGAAGGCCCCACCAGGTCCCCCATGAGGGCCAACCTCCTTCCCGAATTCGATAATGCCACTACGAGGAAACCAGAGGACACCCCCATCACTGTGAGAGACATGCGCGCCATTCTCAGTGACTTTACCAAAAGCATCGTTCAAACGCTGAAAAAGGGTAAAATGCCAGTTGTCTCTGAAAGAGCCCACGAGGATTACCTCGCCGACGAAGACTTCAGGAGAAACAGAAATAAGGGGATCATCATTAATGAGTCCCGAGCTCAGGGAACCCGAAAAAGCGCGGTCAGGACCCTAGGAAGGAATGATAGGGAAAAGCAGATAATGTCCACGAATAGGGCCTTCACCTACAGCAGCAGGTCCACCACCCCATCCATAAGGGACGACTTGTCCTACATGTGCACCCCAACACACAGTCACATGCAAAAGCACAAAGACGAGTCCACTGCTACAACCCTGAGCAAGGAGGATCAATGGCTCAAGCAGAAGCTCAAGCAGCTTGGCTTCCTCGCGCCCAAGAAAGGCGCCTTTGAAGGAAACACATACAGGAATACTGCTTCCCCATTCTGTAGAGAAATCACTGATGCTGAGCTCCCTCCCAGGTGGAGAGATGTGGTTATGGAAAGATAAACGGGTAAAACCGATCCTACCACACACTTGGCTGAATATTTAACCAAGGGTCAGGTCTACACTTATGATGAAAGGATAGCCTATAGGGTTTTCCCTACCACCTTGGGAGGAGACGCATTGACATGGTTCCACGAGCTGCCATTGGGATCCATCACGTCATTCAGACAGCTGAAGGAGCTATTCACCACGAGGTTCATTGTGCAAACACGTGCGCCTAAGACGGTGAACGACCTGTGCAACTTTTACCAAAGGACCGATGAAAGTCTTCGAGACTACATTGACAGGTTCCAGGCTACCATGTCTGAGGTAAGAAATGTCAGTGTAGAGATGGCGACTACCACCTTATCAGGGGGCATCACTGACCGACCACTCTTTGAGTCACTTACAACAAGACCCCCATCCAGCTTCGCCGAACTTATGGAGAGGGCCAGACAACACATCCAGCTGGATGATGCCCTTAGGTCCAACAGGGGAAGAAGGACCAGCGTTTTGGACCGCCTGCAATACCCAGACAATCGCTCTTCTCAGAGAGCCTCCACTACCGATCGGATAGCTAGAGGCCAAGACGGAGCTCCTAGTTCCAAAAATTCAGGCCAGGCGAGAGGATCGAGAAGAGACCGGAATGCGCGTCCAGACGATCAGGCAGAGAGAACGTACACCCCTCTCAATGCTACCCCAACTGCGGTGCTAATATGGATAAAAGAGAAGCACCGCCAGGTCAACTGGCCCAGATACCTCTCTGAAAGAAGCAGGGTCGTGAGGGACCCGAACAAATATTGCGAATTCCACAGAGACGTCGGTCATTTAACCGACGAGTGCACTTCGCTCAAAAAGGAGATCGAAAGGCTGATACGCCGCGGAGCCCTCAAGAGATTTATAGGCCCGGCCAGAGGGGATGAACCCTGTAGACAGCTGAAGCCTCGAAGGGATAACCCTGACTCAGACGATGATGAACGCAGGAACCCCAGGAATGCCGATCCAAGCAGGCCCTATGCTAGGGTGATAAATGTGATCACCGGAGGGTCATCCTATGGAGAGGACCTCCCCAAAAAAGGGAAAGGAAAGGGCGTCTACCTCTCTCGCCAGGCTGAGCAGCCTGCCTCAGTCACCATTTCCAGCGAAGATGCACGAGACGTCCTGTTTCCTCATAAGGACACCCTCGTTGTAAGAGCTCAGATTAATAATTTCAATATGAAAGGAATTCTGGTGGACAACGGCAGTGCTGTCAATGTCCTAACTCTCCAGGCTTACCGAGCTATGGGACTCCCGATCGGAGAGCTGAAGCTGAATGCCACACCTCTGATCGGGCCAGGGGTGCTCACGGGGCGGGGCGGGGGCGGGGAACAGCTCCCCACCCACGCCCCCGCACTGGGGCGGGGATTCCCCGTCCCCGCCCCCGCAGGGAACACGGGGGAGGAACTGCCCCCGCCCCCGCCCCGGCGGGGATCCCCGCCCCCGATGGGGATCCCCGCCCCCGATTTATTTAATAATTCCAATTTATTTTTTTTTTTTGATAAAATTAATTCCAATTTATTTAATAATGTTCCATCGCTACTAAATACACTCTGCCTTTCACTGTTTTCTTATGAGATTTCAGATGACCAAATTTTGGTTAGCATTGATCACATAGAACTGTAGAGATATAATCCTCTCCTTAAAACCAATACAACAAATTGTTAGTTGCAAGGGAATAACCAAGAAAAGAAAAATGAAGGAAAAAAGAGAAAAAAAAATAGCAGCTGCTAATCCACATACTCATAAGAAAATTAATTACATTGAGAAGCATGATCTTCTATAAAACACTATTTGTGAGACACATAGCAGAGAAGTCCAATATATCAGGTCCAATACAATCGTGAACAAAAACTGTCAAAAACTTATTTTGAAAGAAAAAAAAAACATGCCATCAATTACTAAGACACACCGACAATAAGGGCACTGCATCCAGGTTCCATCTAAAAGAAAAAAAAAAAAAGTGATTTGTGGCCTTCCAAATGCACGAGTATTCTCATAATGACCAAAAGGGCGAAGTAGAATATGAACAATACCATATCCTATTTTTTCCAACTTCGATGCAGCGGTGGTAAAGGCCTTTGATATATGATACAGAGCTCGTCCCTGCCACATGGTCACAATCAATCAACATTGAATTATGATCAAGCTATGCAAAAGTTTATATAACTTCAACTTCATCTCAAGTTCTAAATAATTAAAAGAAAATAATATATATTACCTGTGTCGTTGTCGCCTGAGGGAGATCGGAGGAGAACAGTCTTCAGCAAACGCGGCAGACAGAGAGTGAGAGTGGTAGGGAGAGCGGCTAGGTGAGACTTAAGAGAGGAAGGGAGATCGGAGGCTGGGCACCCAAAGGAAGGGAGTGCGGTGGCTGGGTGAGAGTCTGAGAGCGGCGGCAGGGAGAGAGGCGGCTGGGAGAGAGTGGCTGCGTGAGAGAGAGGCAAAGGCAGTGAAATGATTTAGGGATTAGGTTACAGGAGAGCCATAAAATATAATCAAATAATATATATATATATATATATATATATATATATATATATATATAAATCTTCGGGTCGGGGATCCCCGCGGGGCGGATAGTCCGCTCCCCGTCCCCGTCCCCGAAATCTGTCCGGGGATTTTTTCCCCCCCGTCCCCGCCCCCACGGGGGGGAAATTCGGGGATTCCCCGCCCCGTTCGGGTCGGGTCCCCGACGGGGACGGGGAATCCCCGCCCCGTGAGCATCCCTAGATCGGGCTGGGCAACACCACTATCCCGGTGGCGGGATTGGTAGAGCTCTTTTTCGAGCTCGGCCAAGAGGCAATAGCTCACGTTTGTAAGGTAATTTTCATGGTTGTTGACATGACGTTTGCCTACAATGCCATCTTTGGCAGGCCATTGTTTTTCCAGACCGGAGCTGTGACCTCCATCCGCTACATGGTGATGAAGATTCCAACTACAGGAGGCGTCGCCGTCTTGAGAGGCGACCAAAAGGCTTCCCGAGAAACTTATATCACCATGATAAAGCAACAGCGAGAAGCAATGGTCGTAGAGCCCGGCCTCGAGCAGTCAGAGCAGTCGGCAAGGCCCAGAATGGACCCAGCAGAGGAGACAAAAACCAAGGCATTGAACAAGGGGAAAAATGTTCAGGTCGGGACTAGCATGAACAAGGAAACTGAAGAGGCCATCATGCAAGTCTTAACAATCAATCAAGCGACCTTCGCCTGGAAGCCAGAAGACATCACTGGCGTCGACCCCAAGATAATCACCCACAAGTTAAATGTGGACCCAAACTTTCCTCCGGTCCGTCAAAAGCTAAGGAGGCATGCACTCGATCGGAGGAAGTTCATTTCTGAAGAGGTGGATAGGCTACTCAAGACCGGTACAATCCGAGAGGTAGACTATCCCGAGTGGCTGGATAACGTGGTTTTAGTCAAGAAAAAGTCTAGCAAGCTGCGGATGTGTGTGGATTTCACCGACCTCAATAAGGCATGTCCCAAAGACAGCTATCCCCTGCCCAGCATAGACCAATTGGTGGACGCCACAGCAGGCCACGCCATCTACTCTCTTCTCGACGCATATGCTGGCTACCACCAAATCCTGATGTGGCTCCTGGATCAGGAGAAAACCAGCTTTATCACAGACGACGGGACATTTTGCTGTAGGATGATGCCGTTCGAACTGAGAATGCTGGGGTCACATATCAGCGTCTAATGAACAAGATTTTCAAAGAACAGATCGGGCAAAATGTCGAAGTGTATGTCGACGACATGATCGTCAAGAGCCGAAGCCCCGAGGAACATCCAGCCGATCTGGCAAAAGTTTTTAACACTCTGAATAAATTCCAGATGAAGCTCAACCCCGAGAAATGCGTCTTTGGGGTACCATCAGGAAAATTTTTAGGATTCCTAGTGTCCCAACAAGGGATTGAGGCCAATCCAGAGAAAATAAAAGCTATCCTCGATATGCAACCCCCCATGAGCATAAAGGATGTCCAGAAGCTGAACGGAAGAATAACAGCCTTAGGACGATTCATTTCCTCCTCAGCCAAGCGCTGCACCCCTTTCTTCAAGAAGCTGAGGAAGAGTGAAAGCCTTCGAAAAGTTGAAGGCATTCCTCACCAACCCACCGCTGCTTAGCCAGCCAGTACCAGGTGAAAATCTGTATCTCTATTTAGCCACCTCTAAGGAAGCTGTTGCAAGTGCCTTGATCCGAGAAGAAGATACTCAACAACTACCCATGTACTACGTCAGTGAAGTACTTAGAGGTGCGGATCTAAGAAAGGGACTGGTTGAGCAGCTCATTATTGCCCTCATGATGTGTGCAAGGAAGTTAAGGCCTTACTTCGAGGCGCACACAATTGTCATCCGATCGGGCCATCCTCTCAGTAAGATACTCCAGATGCTCAATCTGAAAGGCAAAATGGTGGGATGGGCCATTAAGCTACAGTCCTAGGATGTCAGGTATGAGCCCAGAAAAGCGATAAAGGCCCAGGCTTTAGCGGATTTCATAGCTGAATTTGCGGGTGAGGAACCACAGAGTCAGCCCAGGCTACAAAACTGGGAAATGACAGTGGACGGCGCAACAAATGACACTCGAAGAGGCGTCAGCATAGTAATAAAAGGCCCTCTGGGCATCACAATAAGGTACGCAATAAAACTTAACTTTAAAACTTCCAATAATGTTGCAGAGTACGAGTCGCTCCTTCAAGGGCTGAGACTGCTCCGTGCAATCCGACCGGAGTCAGTAACCATTAGGAGCGACTCCCAGCTCGTAACCAGTCAGGTCTTGGGGACCTTCGAGGCCCGGGAAGCCACCATGATCCAGTACCTGGCCAAAGTTAAAGTAGCCTTCACTAAACTAGAGGAAACTGGATCAGAATGGGTGCTCCAGAAAGTTCCGAGAGACCAAACAGCAGAAGCCGATCGGCTAGCAAAGTTGTTTGCTTCCGAACAAAATCCCATAGAGGAAAATATTGCCGTCATTGACCAGACTTCCTCCTCCCTAGACGAGCCAGAGATGATGGAGATCGACCAAGAGGGTGAAACCTGGATGAGCTCGATCAAGCGGTACTTCTAAACAGGCGGGCTGCCCGATGACAGAGACGAAGCTCAAAAGGTATCTCGAAAATCCCTTAATTACTCCATCATTAACGGTGATTTGTACAAAAAAGCTTTCAGCCACCCTTGGCTCAAGTGTGTGACGGAGGAAGAAGGAGATTATATCCTTCGGGAACTCTATGAAGGCATATGCGGAGCACACGAGGCAAGCAGAGCTATGGCCAGAAAGGCCCTCCAGACAAGATACTATTGGCCCAGCATGCTCAAGGATGCCCAAGAAAAAGTCAAAAAATACCCACAATGCCAGGTGCATGGGAGGATAAGAAGGCAGCACGGAGCAGACCAACAACCGATCGGAATTGCTTGGCCTTTCGATCAGTGGGGGCTGGACATCCTAGGACCTTTTTCCCAAGGCAAAAGGCAAATGAAATTTCTTATAGTAGCAGTTGACCACTTCTCCAAATGGATCGAGGCTGAACCTGTTGCCACTATCACAGCTGAGAAGGTCAAGAGCTTCGCTTGGAAAAACATCATCTGCAGGTATGGCTTACCCAATATCTTTACTACAGATAATGGCAAGCAGTTCGATAGTTCCATTTTCAGAAATTTCTGCCAAGGCCTGAACATTAAATTAAAGTTCACGTCCGTCGCTCATCCCCAAAGCAACGGAATGACTGAAGTCTCCAATCTGACCATCCTGGAAGGGTTGAAAAAGTGACTGGGCGAAGCAAAAGGCAATTGAAATGAAGAACTGCAGAGTGTCCTATGGTCGTATAGAACTTCGCCAAGGACAGGCACTCATCAAACGTCATTCTCCCTCGTCTACGGCTCTGAAGCTATGATACCTGTAGAGGTCGGCCTACCCTCCTACCGATCGGCGTTCTACTCCGAACAGGAGAATTCTCAAGAAAGACGCCAAGATTTAGATGTGATAGAAGAAATGAGGGAAGACACCTACACCAAGATTGCCGCCTATAAACAAAGAGTCGCCAGGTACCACAATGCTAAAGTAAGGTCAAGAACTTTCAATATTGGGGATCTGGTGCTCAGAAAGGCAGAGTTAGGCTCAGGGAATGCTGGAGTGGGAAAGCTAATGCCAAATTGGGAAGGACCCTACGAGGTCTCTAAAGTCTTAAGCTCGAGCACTTATAGGCTCTGAACTGTGGAGGGGCAAGATGTCCCCAGAAGCTGGAATGTTGAAGTACTCAATAAGTACCATATCTAACAATGTATCAGAACCTGGCAATTGCCTGATTAATAAAGATGTTCTTTCTTTCATGACTGTTCAATTTATATATATAATAAACTGTTGTACGCTAAGCTTGACGCCCATCCCAAGCTAAAAAAGTGAATCTGTCACGATGGAGGATCTTACCTCCCCTGATATTCGAATTATAGAGGATCCGACCTCTCCAGCTCGGCTATGCAATTTTTATGCAGCTTTACGAGTATTATTTAGCTCGGCTATGCAATTTTTATGCAGCTTTACGAGTATTATTTAGCTTGGCTATGCAATTATTATGCAGCTTTACGAGTATTATCTAGCCTAATTGTGCAATTTTATGCGATATGAAAGCCAAAGTGATTCGATCCGTCACAGAGCTCAGGCGTTATCCAAATTCAGGAAGTACTTGCAAATATTATGCTATTTCACGAGTAATATCTAGCTCGATTATATTACAAATTTTCGTATAAACTCACGCATACAACAGTTTGCAGAAAAATGCAATTTTATTAAGATTGTCTCTACTATACAACTTGTAAAGAATTGTTACAGAGATATAAAATAAAAAAGAAAAAAACAAGGCTAATCTAGGCTCCTAAGCTAACCCTCTATATCTACAATATCTACATCGCCAGGAGGATTGGCAGTTCGCTCGGCTTGCAGATCGGCGGTGGTTTGAGAAGGGCCGGCAGATGGCAGCTCGGACCCCACTCCCCCTTCAGAGACAGGCCCCCCTAAAGGTTGTGCCACTATCTCGACCCTAGGGGCTGGAGGCAATGCAGGATCGGTTTCAGCTACAGTCTCCCAGTCAGCCTCTGGAATTGAAATATCTCCTCCTAAAGCTCGTTGAGTTGCCTCCCCCTCAGGAGCGCCCCCTTCATCATCGCTTATTGGAGGAGCAGGCAGTGACGCCGGATCATCCATCCAAGTCAGATCGGCGCCAGGAAAGCGCCTCCCAGCTTCATGGATTAGCCGAGACAACAACTCTACCTGAGCCTCTGTTAGCTCATCAAGAAGACGCTCCTTCTGGTTCGCAAGCTCCTCTTCGAGGATTGTAGTGAAGGAGGCCTCTTTTTCCTCCAAAGATGCCTTCAGGGACTCCATTTCTTTGCGAAGTTGCTCGCCCTCCACCTTTAGCTTGGCATTCTCAGCAGTCAACTCTTTGCACTCGACATCCAGTCGGGTTGAGTCCGCTTCGAACCGCCTGAATTGTGCACTTTCGGCAGAAAGGCGGGCAACTTCCCCCTTCAGCTTGTCAACCTCCCCTTATTTTGCCTTTAGGTCCTAGGTCTTCTGATGGACGTCCTTCCGCAAGGTCACCATCTCTGAATGAGAGGCGGCAGAACGCTCCTTCATTTTCGCCAGATCGGCACGAAGAGTGGAGGCCTCCTTCGCCCTTCCTCTCCAAGTGGCCACCGCGAGTTGTAGGCGCTGAGCCCTCCTTGCCACCTACGCCAGAAAAAGAGAGGCAAATAAGTAGGGAACACCAAAAAAAAAAAAAGAAGAAGAAGAAAAAAGGGGTTCATACATCGAGCAACTGAATGCCAATGGCCTGAGAGTCTTTCTGGATCTGGGCAGTATCGGCAACTTCCCTATAGTCATCTTCCCGAAGGAGACCACGACAGATGGGTCCAGCCACTTGACCTAGCGACCAATCACTGCCGAAGTTCTCCCTCAGGAAGTCCTTGAAGAGCGTTGGCCTCCGACTTTCCGATAGCCTATGGGGCTCGCCTTGATGAACAGTCTTGCCCCTAGCGGCTACCCGGGCATCCGACTCTGTTACGATCTCAGCAGTCCTCCTCCTAGCTGCCTCCTCAGCGTCCTTCTGAGTGGTCTCCGCCACCTCATGGAACACACTACTGATGGGCACATCGTCCTCCTCAGACTCGTCCCGCATGATTGGGCGTCGAGTCCACACCAAGTGAGGAGAGGTCTCGGTCCGAGCCACAGATGCTCGCCCCACGGTGGTGGAAGCAGGCGCAGTAGTAGAAGCTGGAGGAGCCGAAGAGATCGGGACAACTGCAATGGCCCCACAAGAGGTTTGAAGCTCAGCAGAAGTCAACAACTTCCTCTTCTTCCTTTGCTCTTGGGCCTTTTTCTCCGCCTCACGCTTCTGCCTGATCCTCTCGCTAAGCTGCTTCGACGTTCCGTTCCCACCAGCCATTTCAGCTGCACACGAAAAACGAAACAGATAAGTTCCTCCACACTAAAACCTACTTCACAAAACACAAATAAAGTACATTGCATGATCGATGCATAATGACAATGTTTTCTCCCCGATCCTAATGCTCACGTTCTGCATTCTCAGCGTTTTTAGAGCTGGAAGAGCCGAACAGCGTAGACAGGAGAAAGCTAGACTGATAGGGCTTTCCATGCCTGCTTACGGCATCCATCAGCTTTTTTATATCGCCTTCATACATAGGCTGACCCGCCGCAAGGTCCTTCAATATTTCAGCCCTAGCCGATCGGGTGAGAGACACACCAAATCCACCTTTCTTCCCGACCAAGAAGTACCTCTCCTTGTACCCTTTCATCGAGGTAGGGATGAATATGAGCTTCTTTTTTGGGCGGCTAGTAAAAAAGTACTCCGTTCCATCGCTCCGACCCGATATATAGAAGAAATGGGTGAAGAGATCCAAGGTCGGCGCCACCCCCTCTATCTTGCGAAGGATCTTAAAGCACGCTACTGACCTCCATCCATTCGGATGCAATTGATTAGGGGCGATCCCATATCCTTTTAACACCACCATCTCAAAGGCGCCCAGGGGGAGCCTCAAGCCAGCATCCAGGCTCCAGAGATGGCAAATAAACCACTCGTTGTTATTTCGGCCAAAGGGCCCCTCGGTCACCGCCATCGATTCTGGGCAGGCCATTACCGTTATCTCTTCAGGAAGGCCGTATTTGGAGGGGATCTCAGCCACCTCCCCAGCAGTCAATCGAGAATGTAGTTCAACGGCTGGTTTATTCTGATATTCGTCCAAGAAACTGCTGACGAGCATTTCACCACTGCTGGAAGCCATTTTTCAACAGGCAAGAAGGGCAGACAGGTGCAATTTTCTAATTTTTAAATGGAGTGGATGCAGATAGAAAGAAAGCAAAAAACAAAAAGGAAAAATCACTTACTTGACGGAAAGAACTCAAGAAATTTGAAGAAGCAAAAAGATGTTTGCGAAAATCTGGGATTCAAGAAGAGATTTTGACAGAGTTTCGCTAGGGATTTCGAAAGTAAAGAGGAAATGCTTTACAAAGTCCCCTATTTATAGGCTAAAGCTTCTCAAATAAGCCAAACGACGCGCCATTCAATGAGCGCCACGTGTCGAAAGATATTATGCCTCTGCGAAGAACGAAGCATCGCCCTCGGTACATGCGCAGCATTAAATAAAAACAGTTGTTCAGGCAGGCGCGTCTCTTCAGAAAAAGCGCCTTCAAAATTCAAAAAGCGCGCCAATACGCGTCTTCGAATTGGAAAATTTCAGAATTTATCCCACCCGAACGGACCTACAAAGGCAGATCAATGCCCGATCGGACCTGTTGAGGGGGGACAAGTGATAACACAGCAAATATCATTTGCTACAAGGCCCATTAAACCGGCCCACTCAACTGGCAAGGCCCAAGGCCTATCAATTAAAGGTAGCAGACACGAGCTCCTAGGCAGCGCACGAGCCCAATCGGCTGATATGACCGCCAGTCCCATCAGCCGTCTGACACAAAGCAGCGCCCATGCCTACCACCTGCTCCTTGTCATGTCGCCGAATACCTACTCTGACAGCCAATAATCACATCCCAGACACTCAAGTATCCCTCAACTATCTCATATAAATAGCCCAGCCAACGATGGCACCAGGTATTGAATGCAAGACACACTCTCTCTAAAAGCACATTCTTTCTCTAAGCTACTAATTTAAGTTTCGGAGTGCTCACACCTGGTCCGACCGGACATTTCTATTGCAGGTTTTCTCCTCCGATCGGATTGCCTTCTCTTCTACAGATAAAGATTTTTTTGACTTTATCAATTATTTTTTAATTAATGTGCTCGATCCATAATGCTAAACATTCTCTTATTTCTTTTTCTCAATACAATTAATTAATTTAAAATCTAATATAATATTTATATTGCTTGAGAATCAAATACACTCCTCGTGAACCATTTCTACTTTTAAAAAAATAAGATAATGTCAAATAAAATATTAAAGAATTAAAATTAAACCATATAGATCCTATTTCAAATTAGATATTTTACATATTTTAATATGTCTATGTTAATATTTTTTTAAAAATTTATTAGTATTTTTTATAGTAGTGAGCATTGATCGATTAATCAGTCCATTAACAAAAAATAAATAAAAATTAACGAGTACATTAATATCGGTTTTTCAAAATCATTAACCATTAATTAGTAAATTATATTCGGTTAACCAGTTAATCGGTTTTATAATAGTTAATATTATAAAGTAAATTTGTGTTGGAAATTAGCATGCTTAATTTTAAGTTAAAAAAAAAATTGGACAAAAATGAATGTAAAAATATAGACTCTAAAAAATAAGACAATATAATTAAATGCTATCAAGTAAAATATGGAAATCAATATATATAATAAAAAATAACATATATAAAAATTAATCACTTACCCTATGAATATGATATAATTTAAATATAGTTTTAAGTATTATGTAAATTTTATAAAAAAATAAAAAAAATTAAGGTATAAAAATAAAAAATTAATATATATATATATAATCCGGTTAACTGTTATCTAAAAACCAAAATCAAAAACTTAAAATACTAAAAATAAAAATGAAACCGAGTCAATTAAATAGGTTTATCAAAATCGATTCAGTTTCAGACTGTTTAAGATTAATTTTCGATTTTTTTCTCACTCCCTAATTTTTTATCTGGCACGTGTGTAATAATTGAGTATTTCATAATTTAAGTTGAATGGGTATTAAATTAGAATATATTTAACTAAATTTTCAATTTTTAAACGTAAAATTATTTTAATCGAATCATGAATTGAAAGTCTTATTTTACTATTAAAATAAATTACAGAGTTCTATTTTTAATTTTTTATTCATGGTTTGAATTTGAAATAAATGTAGCGGTTTTGACTTTTGAATTTAGAGACATGAGTTACAATTAGCCTACTTTATCTAAAAAGCTTTAATTTATTAATTTCAAAATGTTAGGTCCAAATTCCAATTATTTGGTAGGGAAAAATAAAAATAGGTTGAAGTCAAAATGCACAAATATTAAAATCCCACATGCAATTGCTGCCCTTTAATTGTGTAGCATTGCAGTTGTCTTCACCTAAGAGGTTTGTAATTAATTAATAAGCAATTTACTTGGTATTAGCTGGATAAATATTTTCTTTAATTATTCTTGTCTGTCTACTTAACTAAAATATAAGTTTTGGCTTCACAACGCATACATATAAAGGCCAAAGGTATATTTTTGTCTATATTATTTACTAAAATTGACAAATTTACTCTCGATATTCATTTTGGGGCAAAATTGCCCCTAACGTTTATAAAATAGGAGATTTAACTAACGTATTAATAGTCAAAATTACCGATAATTGACGGCAGGTGCAAAAATCTCTTATTTTACAAACGTTAACGGGAAATTTGCACGTTTGAAAAAATATTAAGAGCAAAAATGCATTTTTGGCATCCAAACGTTTTATTAACGTATCCAGTTAATGCATGATACGTGTCCTACTAGTTGACAATGTATTAACGATTAAAGTTAGCGGCAATTGACGGTATGAGCAAAAATCTCCCATTTTACAAACGTTAGTGGCAAATTTGTTCCAAAATAAATATTATGAGCAAATTTGTCCGTTTTAGCAAACGATAGAGGTAAAAATGCACATTTAGCCTACATATAAATATAATTGATGCTTATTTGTATATTTTTTTTTTAACTTCTTATGTAATAATTTGTGTTTGCTTACATTAAATGTACGTTCTATTGTTCATTTTCAGTCGAATCTTTTAGTTTCTAAACAATTAATTTTCTTTTAAACTTATAAAATAAATAATTATTTTAAATTTTTAAATATGTTGTTTAATTATAATCTAAAAGCTATATTGCATAACTATGGATATGCATACATGTATCTGTATGGACACAGTTACAAAATACTGTAATCTTTTTAAAAAATGAAATACCGGTACGAGATATAAAATATATTAATAAAAAATTACATATAATTAATAGTTCTATTAATTAAAAAACTATAAAAAAATTATAAATTTATAATTCACATGAAATGCAAGGAAAAATTATAATTATAATTATAAACAAGTTAATTTACGTAAATAGTTGTGTAATTGAAAGTTTTGTCGTATACTTGAAGTCTTTTTTTGCAATTATTATAAAACACCCAAAAGTGTAGACTTAAAAGTTGCCTTTCAATCCAAATAAAAGGCTGCTGATTGAGCAACTAGCTTTGCGAGACATTGGATTGGATGGCGTAAGTGAGAGTTGATTTACTACGCAAACATTGCTTAATCATAGTATGTTTTTTTTAGTAATCATTTGAAAGTGAAGTCATCAAAATAACTCAATTAATCAAATATATAATTGTTAATGCAAATCATACTTTTTGATTTTCTTTCTACACCCACACAATATAATTAAAAGCTCTCCACAAATTCATTGGTTTACCTATAAAATCATCGTCATTTAGTATTTTATACCTATAAAATAGATAGTAGGTTTATATTAATATTATAAATACTTATTAAATGATGTCTAAAATACATTTTATATTTTTAAATTATTTTTATTGTGCTTTTATAATTAAGGGTTTAGAATTTTAAAGTTTATTTACGAAATTAACATTTATGGTTTAGGGTTTATATTTTTAGAGTTCATAATTCAGCATTTAAATTTTAGATTTATAAAAAAATACTTAAATTTATTACATAAAGCGTACTCTTAGAATAAAATATTTATGAAGTTTGTAATTAATTACTATGGGCATGTATTTTTTTTTTTTAAAAAAATACTCCATTTCTCCATCTGATTTGTTATTTATTATACATTTCGCTTATATTAAAGTAATAGTTGATTATATTTAATTTTTTAAAAAATTATATTGAATAGACTAAAATGTATCTTAAATTAAAATGTTTACTTTTTGTAAGGTCGCTATTAACCCACTGTTAACCAATAGTTGTTCAAAATGAATAATACACGAGGAACCTCCTAAACTTGATATAAAAAATTATTTGAACACCTGAATTTTAAGTTTGACCAGATAAACACCTACAATTGGCTAATATGCACAAAATAAACACAAAAAAATGTATTTATCAGTGTAATGAACTCGTGTGAGTGGCAGATGCGATGACATGGCAAGAGCTGCTTTACAGTCTCAATCCGCTTCCTTCTCCACTTCTCGTCCCTGCATTATAGCTCATCGTGGTTCTGTTCTGCCTCTGCTAGTAGGCGTCGATGCTGCCTTGCATCTGTCGGAGCTGAACCTACTGGAGGAAGCAGCAACATGCTCCGATTCTAAACTGATGATGCTCTAGGTCTCAAGATCTATCCCACCATCGTGCTTGTCATGAGCATCTGCTTCATCGCCTTCATCACTGCTCTTCACGTCTTTGGCAAGCTTTATCGTAGCAGAGTTGCTCCCAATGCCTAGTTTTGGCCATCCAAAATTTCGCATCCAAGCCCCGAATCAAAAGCTTTGTTTTTTCTTTTCTTTTTTCTTTTCTTGTATTTCTTTGGGTGATATGCTGAATTCCACCTCAACAATTGCCGGATTTGAGCCATTCAAGCTATTCTTCGTGCTCAATTACTTGCTTCTTTTTTTTTGTACTGTTGGATCCATCTCTATGTGTATGTTTTCAGGTTTAATTGTCTTGGATTCCTATGTATTCTTTGCTAGATTTGGTTCCAAGAGGATCTGTTTGGATTATGCTGAAAGCTACTTAAGTTTTACTTATGTATAATTTGTTCTGGGACTGGGCTGCTTTTTTTAATTGTTATTTTTTGATTTTTTTTTGGCTTCTTATGGGCATAATTTTGTCAATTGTTACATTTGATTGCATGTGTTTTTGAGGTTCTTATTAATGGTGTTGTATGCTTGAACTTGTTTATTTTCTTCTTGTTTGGTTTTGGTTGATTGTTTAGGAGGCAAGCTGTTTATAATGGTGTTCAAAGATTCACTTAGGAAACCTAAAGTGAAAGTGGAAGAGGCTGGTTTTGATTCAACGATGACAGTTAGTTTGCATAATTGTGCTGGGTCTCAACTTCCCATATATTTTCAAGAAGAATTGGGATTATCCTAGTAGGATTTGCTGTTGTTGGCACACATTCTATTGTCAGAAAATGTTAATCTGAAAAATGTTGGAAAAGAGTTGCTTGAAAGCCAAATGCTTGGTTTTGATTTGGACCAGTTACCTATAGGCATGAATAGAAATGGAGAAAATCATGATGGCCAAGCATCAGATGATAGTCTATTGCCTGGTCTTCATGAAGACACTGCACTAGATATTTTGGCTTGGAGTTACAGATCATATTACCCAAATCTGGCTTGCATGAATAAAAAATTCAAAGCATTGATTGGAAGTGGATATTTGTATAGACTGAGGCGGAAGCTAGGTGTTATTGAGCACTTGGAGAAGCAACAAACAATCGTGTAACAAAGAAGAAGAAGAATATGACATGAAGACCATTGTAGCTGATAACCCAGCAAATATCATTTGCTTTAAGGCCCATCCAGCCGGCCCACTTAATCGGCAAGGCTAAAAGGCCATCCAGCCGGCCCACTTAATCGGCAAGGCCAAAAGCCCATCAGCCAAAGGTATCAGACACGAGCTCCTAGGCAGCGCACATGCCCGATCGGCTGATGTGACCGATGTCCCCTCAGCCGCCTGACACAAGGCAGCGCCCATGCCTACCACCTGCTCCTTGTCATGTCGCCGAATACCTACTCTGACAGCCATTAATCACACCCCAGGCACTCGAGTGCCCCTCAACTGTCTTATATAAATAGCCCAGCCAACGATGGCTCCAGGTATCGATTACATAACTTTATCTCTCTAAAGCACATTCTCTCTCTAAGCTACTAACTTAAGCTCCGGAGTGCTCACGCCTGGTCCGACCGGGCTCCTCTTATTGCAGGGTTATCTCATCCGATCGGATCGCTCTCTCCTCTACAGATAAAGACATTTTTGGATTTATCATTTGGTGCTTTCGTTGAGAAATGGTGAACTCAAGATCCAATGAGAATACAACCCCTATGGACCTGGACCATGATGACAACACTCGTGCCATATCAGGCACCAACCTCCTTCCCGAATTCGATAATACCACTATTAGGCAACCAGAGGACACCCCATCACTGTGAGGGATATGCGCGCCATTCTCAGTGATTTCACAAAAAGCATTGTCCAAACCCTTAAGAAGGGTAAAATGCCAGCTGCTTCTAAAAGAGCCCAAGAGGATTACCTTACCGGCGAAGACTTCAGGAGAAACAGGAACAAGGGGATCATCATCAATGAGTCCCGCGCTCAGGGAACCCGAAAAAGCGCGATCAGGACCCCGGGAAGGAGTGACAAGGGGAAGCAGATAATGTCTGCAAGTAGGGCCTCTCCCTACAGCAGCAGGTCCGCCACTCCATTTATGAGGGATGACGTATCCCACATGTGCACCCCAAACCGCAGCCAGGTGAGAAAGCACAAGGGCGAGTCCACCGCCATGACCTTGAGCAAACAGAACCCACGGACTAAGGAAGACCAGTGGTTCAAGCTGAAGCTCAAGCAGTTTGGTTTTCTTCCGCCCAAGAAAGGCGCCTTAGAAGGAAACACTTGCGAAAACACCGCCTCCCCCTTCTGCAGAGAAATCACTGATGCAGAGCTCCCCCCCAGGTGGAGAGATGTGGTTATGGAAAGGTATACGGGCAAAACTGACCCTACCACACACTTGGCCGAGTACTTGACCAAGGTACAGGTCTATACTTATGACGAAAGAATAGCCTGTAGAGTTTTCCCTACCACCTTGGGAGGGGATGCATTGACGTGGTTCCATGAGCTGCCTCTAGGATCCATTACGTCGTACAGACAGTTAAAGGAGCTGTTCACCACGAGGTTCATCGTGCAAACATGTGCGCCTAAGACGGTGAACGACCTGTGCAACCTTTATCAAAGGACAAATGAAAGTCTTCGAGACTACATCGACAGGTTTCAGGCTACCATGTCTGAAGTGAGAAATGTCAGTGTTGAGATGGCGACCACCGCCTTATCAGGGGGCATCACTGACCGACCACTCTTCGAGTCACTTACGACAAGACCCCCATCCAGCTTTGCTGAACTTATGGAGAGGGCCAGGGATAACATCCAGCTGGATGATGCCCTTAGGTCTATCAGGAGAGGAAGAACTAGCGTTTTGGACCGCCTACAATATCCGGACAACCGCTCTACTCAAAGAGCCACCACTTCCGATCGGACAGTCAAAGGCCAAGATGGAGCTCAAAGTTCCAGAAACTCAGGCCAGGCTAGAGGATCGGGCAGAGACCGGAACCCTCGTCCAGACGATCAAGCAGAGAGAACGTACACCCCTCTCAATGCTACCCCAACTGCGGTGCTAATGTGGATCAAAGAAAAGCACCGCAAGGTCAACTGGCCCAGATACCTCTCCAAAAAAAGCCGGGTTGTGAGGGACCCAAGCAAATATTGTGAATTCCACAGAGACGTCGGTCACTTAACCGGTGACTGCACCTTACATAAAAAGGAGATTGAAAGGCTGATACGCCGAGGGGCCCTCAAGAGATTCACAGGCCCGGCCAGAGGGGACGAACCCTGCAGACAGCTGAAGCCCCGAAGGGATGATCCTGACTCAGACGATGATGAGCGCAGGAACCCCAGAAATGCCGATCCGGGCAGGCCCTATGCCGGAGTGATAAACGTGATCACCGGAGGGTCATCCTATGGCGAAGATCTCCCCAAGAAAGGGAAAGGTAAAGGCGTCTACTTCTCCCACCAGGCAGAGCAGCCTGCCTCAGTCACCATCTCCAGCGAAGACGCACAAGACGTCCTGTTCCCTCATGAGGACGCTCTCGTTGTAAGAGCTCGGATAAATAATTTCAATGTAAAGAGAATTTTGGTAGACAACGGCAGTGC
Source organism: Excoecaria cochinchinensis (assembly GCA_947683425.1). Taxonomy (NCBI): domain Eukaryota; kingdom Viridiplantae; phylum Streptophyta; class Magnoliopsida; order Malpighiales; family Euphorbiaceae; genus Excoecaria; species Excoecaria cochinchinensis. The sequence continues at coordinate 616,557 of CANTUQ010000175.1, read as the reverse complement.
TGTCAACGTCCTAACTCTTCAGGCCTACAGAGCCATGGGACTCCCGATCGGAGAGCTAAAGCCGAACGCCACTCCTCTGATCGGCCTGGGCAACGCAACTATCCCCGTGGTGGGATCTATAGAGCTCTTTGTCGAGCTCGGCCAAGAGACAATAGCTCACGCTTATAAGGTAATTTTCATGGTTATTGATATGACATTTGCCTACAATGCCATTTTTGGCAGGCCATTGCTTTTTCAGACAGGAGCCGTGACCTCTATTCGCTACATGGTGATGAAGATTCCGACCACAGGAGGCGTCGCCATCTTGAGAGGTGACCAGAAAGCATCCAGGGAGGCTTATATCACCATGATAAAACAACAGCAAGAAGCGATGGTCGTAGAGCCCGGCCTTGAGCAGCAAGAGCAGGCGGAAAGGCCCAGGATGGACCCAGCAGAGGCCACAAAAGCCAGGTCGCTAGATAAAGGGAAAAATGTTCAGGTGGGGACAAGCATGGATAAAGAAACCGAAGAAGCCATCATGCACGTCCTGACCATCAATCAAGCGACCTTTGCTTGGAAGCCGGAAGATATTCCTGGCATGGACCCCAAGATAATCACCCATAAGTTAAATGTGGACCCAAACTTCCCTCCGATCCGCCAAAAGCTAAGAAGGCACGCTCCAGATCGGAGGAAGTTCATTTCTGAAGAGGTGGATAGGCTATTCAAGACCGGAACCATCCGAGAGGTAGACTACCCTGAATGGCTGGCTAACGTGGTGTTGGTCAAGAAGAAGTCTGGCAAGCTGCGAATGTGTGTCGATTTTACCGACCTCAATAAGGCATGTCCTAAAGACAGCTATCCTTTGCTTAGCATAGATCAGTTGGTAGACGCCACAGCATGCCATGCCATTTACTCTCTTCTAGACGCATATGCCGGCTATCACCAAATCCTGATGTGGCTCCTGGATCAGGAGAAAACCAGCTTTATCACAGACGACGGGACATTCTGCTACAGGATGATGCCATTCAGACTAAAAAATGCTGGGGCCACATATCAGCGTCTGATGAATAAAATTTTCAAAGACCAGATCGGACAGAATGTCGAAGTATATGTTGATGACATGATCGTCAAAAGCCGAAGCGCCGAGGAACATCCAGCCGATCTGGCAAAAGTTTTTGACACTTTGAATAAATTCCAGATGAAGCTCAACCCTAAGAAGTGCGTCTTCGGGGTACCATCAGGAAAATTTTTGGGATTCCTAGTCTCTCAACGAGGGATTGAGGCAAATCCAGAAAAAATAAAGGCCATCCTCGAGATGCAACCCCCCAAGAGCATAAAAGACGTTCATAAGCTGAATGGAAGGATAACAGCCTTAGGACGATTTATTTCCTCTTCAGCCAAGCGCTGCACCCCTTTCTTCAAGAAGCTAAGGAAAAGTGAAACTTTTGTCTGAGGGGAAGACTGCCAGCAAGCCTTCGAAGAGCTGAAGGCATTCCTCACCAACCCGCCGCTGCTCAGCCGACCGGTACCAGGTGAAAATCTGTACCTCTATTTAGCCACCTCTAAGGAAGCTGTTATAGGTGCCTTGGTCCGAGAGGAAGATACCCAACAGCTACCCGTGTATTACGTAAGTGAAGTACTCAGAGGTGTAGACCTAAGAAAAGGGCCGGTGGAGCAGCTTATTATTGCCCTGATGATGTGTGCAAGGAAGCTCAGACCTTACTTCGAAGCGCACACAATTGTCGTCCGATTGGGTCATCCTCTGAGGAAGATACTCCAGACGCCCGATCTTGAAGGCAAAATGGTGGGATGGGCGATTAAGCTACAATCCTGGGATGTCAGGTATGAGCCCAGAAAAGCGATAAAGGCCCAGGCTTTAGCAGATTTCATAGCTGAATTTGCGGGTGAGGAACCACGAAGTCAGCCCAAGTCTCGAAATTGGGAAATGACGGTGGACGGTGCAGCAAACGACACTCGAGGAGGCGTCGGCATAGTAATAAAAGGCCCTCTGGGCATCACAATAAGGTACGCCATAAAGCTTGATTTCAAAGCTTCTAATAATGTGGCAGAGTACGAGGCGCTCCTGCAAGGGCTGAGATTGCTCCGTGCAATCCGACCAGAGTTAGTAGCCATCAGGAGTGACTCCCAGCTGGTAACCAGTCAGATTTTGGGGACCTTCGAAGCACGAGAGGCCACGATGATCCAGTACCTAGCCAAAGTCAAAACTGCTTTCGCAAAACTGGAAGAGGCTGGATCGGAATGGGTGCTACAGAAAGTCCCAAGAGACCAAACTGCAGAGGCCGATCGGCTAGCAAAGATGGCTGCTTCCGTACAAAGTGTTATAGAGGAAAGCATCGCCGTTGTCAACCAGACTTCCTCCTCCCTAGACAAGCCGGAGATGATGGATATTGACCAAGAGAGTGAAACCTGGATGAGCCCGATCAAGCAGTACCTCCAAACAGGACGACTGCCCGAGGACAAAGATGAAGCTCGAAAGGTATCTCGAAAATCTCTCAATTACTCCATCATTAATGGTGATTTGTATAAAAAAGCTTTCAGCCACCCTTGGCTCAAATGCGTGACGGAGGAGGAGGGAGACTATATCCTCAGAGAGCTCCATGAAGGCATATGCGGGGCGCACGAGGCAAGCAGAACCATGGCAAGAAAAGCCCTTCAAACGGGGTATTACTGGCCTAGTATGCTCAGAGATGCCCAAGAGAAAGTAAGAATATGCCCGCAATGCCAAATACATGGCAGAATTATAAGGCAGCATGGAGCAGACCAACAGCCGATCGGAGTTGCATGGCCGTTCGACCAGTGGGGGATGGACATCTTAGGACCTTTTCCCCAAGGCAAAAAGTAGATGAAATTCCTCATAGTAGCAGTAGACCACTTCTCCAAGTGGATTGAGGCTGAACCGGTAGCCACCATCACAGCCGAGAGGGTCAAGAGCTTTACATGGAAGAACATCATCTGCAGGTATGGCTTACCTAATGTCTTTATTACAGATAATAGCAAGCAGTTCGACAGCTCCATCTTCAGAAACTTTTGCCAAGGCTTGAACATCAAATTAAAGTTCACATCTGTCGCTCATCCCCAAAGCAACGGAATGACTGAGGTTTCCAATCGGACCATCTTGGAGGGATTGAAGAAGCGACTGGGTCAAGCCAAAGGCAACTGGACTGAAGAACTGCAGAGTGTCCTGTGGACGTACAGAACGTCTCCCAGAACAAGCACTCATCAAACGCCATTCTCCCTCGTCTACGGTTCCGAAGCAATGATTCCTGTAGAGGTCGGCCTCCCTTCTTACCGATCAGCTCTCTACTCCGAACGGACGAACGCTCAAGAGAGATGCCAAGACTTGGATCTCACAGAAGGAAAGAGGGAGGACGCCTACACCAAGATCGCTGCCTATAAACAAAGAGTGGCCAGATACCATAATTCTAAAGTGAGGTCCAGAACCTTCAATGTAGGTGATTTGGTGCTCAGAAAGGCAGAATTAGGCTCGGGAAATGCCGGTGTGGGAAAGCTAATGCCGAATTGGGAAGTGCCCTATGAGGTCTCTAAAGTCTTAAGCCCGAGCACTTACAGGCTCCGAACTGTGGAAGGGCAAGACATTCCCAGAAGTTGGAATGTTGAGGTACTTAAGAAGTACCATGTCTCATAATGTATCAGAACCTGGCAATAGCCTAATTAATAAAAAGGTTCTTTCTTTCATGACTGTTCAATTAATACCCCATATGGTGTTCTACGCTAGGCTTGATGCCCATCCCAAGCTAAATAAGCAAATCTGTCGCGAAGGAGGATCTTACCTCCCCAAATGTTATCCGTATTATAGAGGATCTAACCTCACTTAGCTCGGTTATGCAATTCTTATGCAATTCTACGAGCATCGCTTAGCTCGGTTATGCAATTCTTATGCAATTCTACGAGTATCGCTTAGCTCGGTTATGCAATTTTTATGCAATCCTACGAGTATCGCCTTGCTCAGCTATGCAATTCTTATGCAGCTTTATGAGCACCACTTAGCCTAATTACGCAAATTTTATGCGATCTGATAAGCCAGATTGACCCGATCGGTCACTGAGCTTAGACATTATTCGAATTCAGGAAGTACTTGCAAATATTATGCTATTTATACTTAGCTCGATCATATTACAAATTTTAATACAAACATATGTATACATTAACTTGCAGAAAAATGCAATTTTATTATGACTGTCTTCACTATACAATTTGTAAACAATTGTTGCAGAAATAGAAGACCAAGGAAAAAGTAAAGCTAATCTAAGCTCCTAAGCTAACTATCTATATTTACAATTTCCACCTCGCCAGGAGGATCAGCGATTTGCTCGCTTACAGGCTCCGCAGTGGCTTGAGAAGGGTCGGCAGTAGATGGTACGGACCCTGCCCCCCCTTCAGAGACAGGCCCCGTTGAAGAAGGCGCCACTTGCTCGGCTTCAGGTGCAGGAGGAGCCTCCAATTCAGCTTCAGGGGCTAAAGGCGACGCAGACTCCCCTTCGATTGGAACTTCTTGAACCGTCTTGGGAGGTAAAGGACCTTCTTCAGAAGCTCTCTCGGCTGCTTCACCCTCGGGAGCGGTCTCATCACCATCATCGTTCGGAGGAGCAGGCAGTGAGGCCGGATCATCCATCCAAGACAGATCCACCCCAGGAAAGCGCTTCCCAGCTTCATGAATTAGCCGAGACAACAGCTCCACTTGGGCGTCTGCTAGCTCATCAACGAGGCGCTCCTTCTGATTGGCGAGCTCCATTTCGAGAATCTTCGTGAAAGAAGCCTCCCTTTCCACCTCGCCAGCCCTCAAAGACTCTGCATCCCTTCGAAGTTGCTCGCCCTCCGCCTTCAACTTGGCGTTCTCAGCAGCCAACTCTCTGCACTCGGCATCCAGTCGGGTCGCATCTGCCTCGAACCGCCTCAGCTGCGCACTCTCAGCAGAGAGACGGGCAACTTTGCCCTTCAGCTTGTCAGCCTCGCCCTGCCGGACCTTTAGATCCTGAGCGCTCTGGTGGGCCTCCTTCCTCAAGGCCACTGCCTCCGACTGAGAAGCAGCATACCGCTCCTCTAGCTTGGCCACCTCAGCACGCAGAACAGAGGCTTCTTTCGTGGCAGCTTCACAACGAGTGTTTGCCTCCGCCTTGGCCACGGCGCCTGACTCGGCCCTTCCTTTCCACACACAGGCCATCAAGTGTAGCCGTTGTGTCCTCCTGGCGGCCTACACAAGACCAAGAGTAACCGAGTCAGACACGGGGGTATAAACGAGCACTAGAAACAAAACAGCAAATACTTACGTCTATTAACTGCTGACTGATGGCTTGGCTTTCCCTGTTGAGCTGACTGGCGTCGCCGGCTTCCCGATGATCTTCATATCGGAGAAGACCCCGGCAGATGTAGGTAGCCACCTGGCCCGTCGACCAATCATCGCCAAAGCTATCTCTCAAAATGTCCTTCATGGGAACCGTCCGGCGATCGGAAGAGCGTCGTGGAGACTCGCCATGTTGAATAGCTTTGCCTCTTTCGACAACCCGAGCGTTCGACTCGGCTACCAGCTCAGCAGCCCTCCTCTTGGCCACTTCCTCGGCCTTCTTCTGGGCAGCCTCTTCAGCCCTCCTTTTAGCGTCCTCTTCCACCTCTCGGAAAGTTGCACCGATCGGTGTGTCATCTTCGTCCGACTCATCCCGAAGAGTGCGGCGCCGAGTGCGCACCACCTGAGAAGAGGCCTCGGCCCGAGGCACAGCCTTTTGCCCAGCAGCAGTGGAGGCGGGCACAGCAGTGGAGGCAGCCGCAGTAGTGGCAGCAGGGGGCGCCGATGAGAGTGGAACGGCTGCGATGGCCGGAGTCGTCGCAGAAGCACCAGCAGCTGCCCGAGAGGATTGCACCTCCGACGAAGGCACTAGTTTCCCCTTTTTCCTTTGCTCTTGGGCCCTCCGCTCGGCCTCACGCTTCTGCCTGATCTTCTCGCCAAGCTGCTTAGACGCATCGCTCCTTCCAGCCATCTCAACTGCACAACAGAAAACAAATGAGATAAGTTTCCTAGATTTGATATTCGCAATCAATAGGGATGAAATACAATGCATGACTGATGCATGATGATCATGTTTTCTCCCTGATCCTAATGCTCACGTTCTACGTTCTCAGCGTCTTGAGAGCCCGGGGAGCCAAACAACGTCCGCAGAAGGAAACTGGATTCATAGGGTTCTCCATTCCTACTGACGGCGTCCAATAGCTTTTTTATATTGCCCTCATACATGGGCTGACCAGCAGCTAAGTCCTTCAGGAGATTGACCCTAGCCGATCGGGTGAGGCGCACCCCAAATCCACCTTTCCTCCCCACCAAGAAATACCGTTCTTTGTATCCTTTCATAGAGGTGGGGACGAACATCAATTTCCTCTTTGGACGGCTTGTAAAGAAATACTCCGTTCCGTCGCTCCGACCCGAGATGTAGAAGAAGTGAGTGAAGAGCTCCAGGGTCGGTGCCACCGCCTCTATTTTGCAAAAGATTTTGAAGCACGCCACCGATCTCCAGCCGTTCGGATGTAATTGGTTTGGGGCAAGACCGTACCCCCTCAGTATCGCTATCTCGAAGGCGCCCAATGGAAACCTCAGGCCCGCATCTAGGCTCCAGAGGTGGCAAATGAACCATTCCCTGCCGTCTTGGCCGAAGGGCCCTTCAGTCACCGCCATTGAATCCGGGCAGGCCAACACCGATATCTCATCAGGAAGGCCGTATTTAGAGGGAATTTCGGCTACCTCTCGAGCGGTCAGCCGAGAATGCAACTCAGCGGCTGGTTTGTTCTCATACCACTCTAAGAAGCTTGTGTCTAATGCTTTAGCACTACTGGAGGCCATCTTCAACAAAAAAGAATGAAAGGAAGGTGCAACTCTCTTTTTTCTAAAGTGAGATGGGTATGCGAAGAAAGCAAAAGATGAAATCACACAAAAAAAAAAAGAGAAGAGAGAGGGCGAAAAATTACTTACTTGATGAAAAAGACCTAAGAAATTTGAAGAAGAAGTAAAGAGTAGTTGTAGAGATCTGGGAGTAGAAGGAAGATTTTGGCAGAGCTTCGCTAGGGATTTCGAAAATAAAGAAAGAATGCTTTACAGAGTCCCCTATTTATAGGCTAAAGCTTCTCAAAAACGCCAAACGATGCACCATTCAACGAGCGCCACGTGTTGAAAGATATTATGCCTTTGCGAAGAACGAAGCGTCGCCCTCGGTACACGCGCAACATTAAATGAAAACAGCTGTCCAAACAGGCGCGTCTCTTCAGAAAAAGCGCCTCCTAAATTCAAAAAGCGCGCCAGTACGCGTCTTCGGATCGGGAATTTCCAGAACTGATCCCATCCGAACGGACTCACAAAGGCAAATCTATGCCCGATCGGACCTGTTGAGGGGGGACAAGTGATAACCCAGCAAATATCATTTGCTTTAAGGCCCATTCAGCCGGCCCACTTAATCGGCAAGGCCAAAAGCCCATCAGCCAAAGGTATCAGACACGAGCTCCTAGGCAGCGCACATGCCCGATCGGCTGATGTGACCGACGTCCCCTCAGCCGCCTGACACAAGGCAGCGCCCATGCCTACCACCTGCTCCTTGTCATGTCGCCGAATACCTACTCTGACAGCCATTAATCACACCCCAGGCACTCGAGTGCCCCTCAACTGTCTCATATAAATAGCCCAGCCAACGATGGCTCCAGGTATCGATTACACAACTTTATCTCTCTAAAGCACATTCTCTCTCTAAGCTACTAACTTAAGTTTCGAAGTGCTCACGCCTGGTCCGACCGGGCTCCTCTTATTGCAGGGTTATCTCATCCAATCGGATCGCTCTCTCCTCTACAGATAAATACATTTTTGGATTTATCAGTAGCCATATAAAGTTGGTAACAGTCATATATTTTTAGGTTAACGCGTGCTTGATTTGGTGGATTACACGTATTTGTTAATATGGTCAAACTTAAAGTTTAGATATTCAAATAATTTTTGTGTTAGGTTTGAGGGCCTCTTTATGTAAAATGATAAATATAAGGATTAGTGAGAAAACATGGCAAATGATAAATATTAATGAATTTATTAAATATTTTATTGATAATATAATAATTAATAAATGCGAAGTTGGAATACCTGTAATAAATTTTATTTAAGATTTTATAAAGTAACAATTTCGTGGAGCAAATATATATATACATTTTTTTTGCAAAAAAGTGACAAATTGACATAACAAAGAGAATAATATTGAAAGAATTTTTATGAAATTTGAAAAAATAATAAATATATTTTTAATAGGTATTTTTTTTGGAATATATTAATTATCCTGAACATATGTTAACGTTTTAAATTTATTTTTATATATTTATCTTTTGTGCCTTACTTACTAAGTCTAACCCTATAAATAAAGTGAATTTTTAATTAACTTAAGACTTATTAATGTCCTTTTCTTAATTACATGTTACACACTATTCACATCCTATTTCTTTATTATAAAAAAGAATGTAATTAATTAAAAATATAAAATATATAAGAAGTGCATGACACGTAGGTTAGGCATAAATAAAGGGGCGTAAGTGGAATTATAGCCTGTCAAAGAAGGCAACCCCAATTCTTTACTTAATTAGGAGACGTTCTTCAGGGGAACTTCTGAGGAGGACGTGGATGGATGGATACTTAATTAAATTACTAATTAGTCCTTTTCTTCATTTTTAATTTTCAAAAGCTCCCCTCTTGAGAAATGAAATTTCCTTACATTGACCTTTAAATTTAATATATTGTTTTCTTTCACACACATATATAGCTAAGCTATTGTATGAGTAAAAAAAAAAAATTATGTTAATTTTTATTATTTGTTGAAATAGAATTTAATTTTATTTACATATAAAATAACAAAAAAGTTCTCATGATAATACTATTAATTAGTAGTGGTCATGAAGCTAATTATTTTCCTAAAATATAACTAGCAGTTGTTTATTCAATTATAAATTTAATTAACGACGTAGATATTAATATTTTATTTGATTAATTTGATTCTACATGTTGGACTTACATAGCTTTCCATGTTCGATCCATGCAATAATTTGCATAATAATGACACAACATGCCTCAGCTATTTGGTCATCATTTCGCCATTAATATGCTGCCCACTCTATTTTTTGTACTACTAATTATAAAATAATGTTGCCGACAAATAATTAGAAATGTAACATGGCACATGTGCATTGCATTAAGGTGTGAAATTGGCGAAACCTGTATGTTATGGTCTAATAGTTCAGATGTTAATTACTTTCACGTAATTAATATTATGCCTTTTTTGTATAAAATCGCAACAATTTTTGAATTTTTTTTTTATTGCATTCAAAGTGACAAATAATAATTAATTTTATATTTTTTTATTTTATTTTTATGTACATAAAAAAATAATTAATATAATTATAAATAATTAATCTCCTAATTAATTTTGAAACCTGTATAGTATTGTGGTTGAGTTTTACAAATAGCTGTAAACATTTATTTAATCAGGAAGCATATAATTTTTATTTTTTAAATATTCTGTTTATCTTCAGGCCATACTAATCCTTGTTCTTATTATTAAAAGCTGTAAATCATTAACACAAAGGGGCCTAAAAAATTGATTGGTGGGTCATTGTATGAGGAGCAGTAGCTGCTTCTTCCACCCAGCCCATTAACCAGCCCATAGGCCGTTTTGAGAAAACAGCTTTTTTTTATTAGAAAAAACACATATATGTAAAACTCTATAATACAATACGGTCAAATTAAAATGTTATAAAATCACATAAAACTGTATAGTTTATTTAAACATGATTTATCAGCTATACTATACAACAAAATACTATATATATTAATGAAAAATGGAGATGAAAATCAGTTATATTATACAATAAGATAATATATATTAATGAATCACCGTCCAAACAGGCTCTTAGAGATGAGAAATTTAGATATACTATGTTTGTTTCATGCAATAAAATACATAAATTAATAGAATAGTGAGACTAGAAACTAGAAAGGGCAGCATTTAACACCCACTTCGCATTCATCATTATCCTTGCTAAGTCTTGTTTTCTACTCAAGGTTTTATGATCAAATTGCTAATCATGCTTCTAATCTATAATCTAAAAAGCAACCAACTTTTCTATTGTATGAAAGAAAAATTTTAAAAAATCTACTAATATTAACGAGTTCTAATTCAGAAAATAACAGATATTGGAAGTCTCTTGAACTAGGGGAAAACAAACACTCCACTGTCTGTGTTTCTGTTGCAGTTTCGATGGCATTTAAGTAATTAAGTTACACTAGGACAAAGTACTATCACTTAGTTGAGCGTGAAGTTAGGGAGTTGTGCCTGTTGGCTAGATTTTCCAGGTGTCATGTGCAGAGAGCGAGTACATACATTTATCTTCACACAGCGAGTACGTTTACCACTCTTCCTTGTTGCAGGACGACCTTGTTTCTGTTTCTTGTTTAATGGTTGCTTAGTGGCTAATGCTGTCGTTTTTATCTGCTTAACACCCTTTTCATTCTTCCTCCTTTCACTTTTGATGTTTTTGACTTCTGTCTGATTAAATTTCCTCACTTTAATAATCTCTTTGGGCTGGGCAAAAAGCTAAATTTGCAAATTCCAGCTGCCGTTTATCCCTAAACCTCAATATTAAAATTATAGTTAAACGCTTGAAAAGAATTTGTGGTTTCTTAGTAAAAGTTTATATCTTTTTACTTATTGGAGGTAATTCCGCAGATCTGTTACCTTGAAACCTCATTTTATTCGAAGGCAAAACCTAATTTCGCTGTTCATAGTTTTCTCATGTTCTCCTTTCGTTCTGGGTTTTTGATTGCTGCTGTGGAGCAAAGACGATCCAGTTGTTCCTTCTTCTTAAGTAAACCGCAATTGGGTTTCAATGCAAAAAGCTTCTTTCTAAACTCTCCCTGAATCTATGAATCTACAGGCTTAAAGGCTGCCCCTTTTTGGTTTTTCCTTGAAGTATAGCTAGCTCTGTTGGTGAGCGTTGTTTATTGAATCAGAGATGATTCAGTTGTTATATTTGGTTCTCTTTGCTGAAGGGGTTGTGGCATTCTTGTTGCTGGTAAAGATTGGACCTTTAAGAGAGTTGGTTTTAAAGAGTTTGGATCAGGTGAAGACGGGGAAAGGGCCAGCTACTGTAAAAACAATTGCCGGTACTATGTCTGTGATTTTATTCTTCAGTCTTATGAGCATTATTAAGATCCAAAACAAGGGTGCTAAGCTTGGTACTATGTCACCCATGGATCAAGTTCTGTGGAGAACTCACTTGCTTGAGGCATCACTCATGGGTATGCTACTACTATTCTTCTCGCTTGCTTCTTTTGTTTGTTATTGCTTCATTCAATTTTGACTTGTAATGTTTATGGTGTTCCTTTTAGATATATAGGATTGTGCTTTCCCTGCTTTGGTTTATTTGTAATTTAGTTTTATTCATTTTGAGTTTGCAAATCATTTATTACTGTGGAAAGAGATGAGAAATACTATACTCAGAGCACGTATATGTCAAGCATTCTGTTAGGCATATTCCCACTAGCTCAACATATACTAGTTTTCCTGCTGGTTTTCTTTTGGAAGATTATTCTCCATTGAAGTAATTTTATGGACTTTCTTTTAGTTGGCACATATGTGTTATTTCTGGATTCAGTGGCAATGGAAGATTAAGAAATTAGTGAACTTAATCATGTGAATGTCCAAATGCCATATCCTTCATGGTGATTGAAAAGGTTTTAGAGATATGTGACTTGCTTTGGTCACTAAAACCTATCTTTTGTTCTTCTTGGATGAAATTTGAAACGGGAATGCCATTAGTTGGATTGTACACCTTTTTTCTCTAATAAGGTAAGAACATACATAAAAGAGAGAAGCTGAAAAAAGATGGCCGCGGTAGCCATTATTCCTTGCTTACAAATTTTGGGTTATGAACATAATTGGCTGTCCCTATTACACTTGTCTATCTTCGTGAAAAAGTTTACGATCTCACTTAGTCGGCTTTGTTGAGGACTTGGTCAACAATTGCCATGTAAGCTTCGTTCTTAACCTCCAAAAGCTAAGTATAATTTGAGTTTGTAGGTTTTGATGGTTATCTGTCTTCTTCTTTATTTGTGTATGCAATTTCGCTTTTCCATATTGAATAAAGGTGTGATAAGAACACATAGCCATAGTTGTTGCCTTTAATAGTTTTCTTATTCAGTAATTTTAATTGTGAGAATCTGATACATATTTATTCATTGTTATGCATCACAGAAAAGTTTAACGCAGAACTTAAAACGGTTTTACAGCTTTTATTAATGAACTATTTAGATTAGATTGTGAAAATTTAATGTGCTTTAATCAGTAAAAGAAGAAAATAGAAAAAGTAGCACTGTTTCTTTAACTTGAGTGCACCTTAGTCCAAGGATGGTGGGTAAGAAAGAAGTAATTTGTCATGAGTTATTTGGGTAATGTTTCTCCTCCAAATGCAAGCCTCTCATTCTTGTGAAGGCATTGGATTCCTGTAAGTTGCTTTAGGAATATACACAAAATTATAATTGGTCACGTGCTTTCATGATCAATTTCTGAGCATTTGATACTTTGCTGTTACCAACCTAATGCATATCAACTTTAAACAGTTACTGAACTTCTGGCTATTCAGATGAGGGCGACAACCATTGGTTTCATACCTTCATTAATACATTTGGCCCACTTTCTTGTCACGCAGCACATTTTTTATTGCAAAAGCTAGCAACCAGCTATATGTTTTGGTGAATTATGGTAACTGCATCACTTAGTACAAGTAGTTCAATTGTTGGAATCGCCTTTTTTTTTTATTCAAATGGCAGACTATGTGTAAAAAATATGCTGGGCAGGTAATTACATATATGAATTAGTTGAAAGTTTCTCGCAGCCAGCTAGTAACGTAAACAGCATTATTTCAAAAATTTCAAACGTAGTGCCCGTGGAGGAACTGACTTTCTAAATATATTTCACACTTCATTGGCTTTTAGGTATTTTCTGTACTCTTAATGGATTGAACATAATCTTGCAGGTTTCACTTTGTTTCTTGGGTTCATAATTGATCGAATGCACCACTATCTCACAAAACTTATTGGGTTGAGAAGTAATATTGGATTGTCAAAGGAGGAAGTTGAGAGGCTTCAGAAAGAGAAAATGCAGCTTAAAGAGAAGGAAGAGAAAGCTTCCAAGGAAATAAACCAACTAAAAGAACAGATTTCTAAGCTATCAGGGGACTTGAAGAAGCTGGAGTCAGAAAATGCAGAGAAGGATAAGCAGATTGAAACTGCTGAAGCCCATGTCGTTGCTCTTCAGAAACAATCGGCCGACCTATTACTTGAATATGACCGATTGTTAGAAGACAACCAAAATCTTCAGGCTCAAGGTCTGGGATACAAGAGCTAATGAAATTTTGCAAGTTGCTGAGTGTTTTAGGTTTCAGGCAGGTTTTTCTAGTCCACAGTGGTGCTAGAGAAAATCTCCTCTTGATTTCAGGGAAACGGCTATTGGTTAATGCATCTCACTTCTACAGAAAGGAGGCACTAGTCTAATTTTCCAGAACAGCAATGGCTTCAATTGACCAGGACCGAAAATTTTGTAATTCTCTTGAATCTAGAGTGTTTGATTCATCCATCCTTGTTTCTGTTGTCTATAGCAGACTTCTTTTTCCATTTAGTTTCTCTTACTGATACAGTCATGAGATTTTAGATTGTTGATGGCATTAATACTTTTGAAACAGGTAATAGATAGTTGGAACTATAATTTTTTTTTTCTGCTTTCTGTGGGTGGATTTTTTGGTTTTGCTGGGATAAACAAAGTTCAACTATTAGCAAAATCATAATCAATGATCCTTTCATCTTGCTGACGTGGTCAATAGATATCCTTAAAAGCATCAACCAACCTATTTTGAAATACATGCTCTTTCTCGAGGACTCTTACTGGCCTGCATACTGGACTTCCCGCAAAAAGGTTCTCAGTATAACAGTGATTCCATTCAAGATCATGAAACAAAGCTTAGTCTCTGGTATGCGTCTGTTTTGATAGTTCTCATGTCATTATACAAAATATTCAATGTTTGGTGGATATCTTCATATTGATGGTGGTTCTTGTCTTCCATTAGAAAAGCTTGATGTTTCCCATTTACTTCCACTGCACTATAACCGGGTACTTTTTTCATTCCAGTGTTTTTCATGATCCTTCTCAAACCAGCAGCTTCATCCCACTTCTTGGCCATCGAAAAAAAGTTTGAGACCAAAACATAAACTCCCAAGTCATCTGGATTTGACTCCAGAATTTTCTTTGCTGCCATCTCTCCAATTGATAATTTTCTATGATTATGGCAACCTGACAAAAGAGCAACCCAAACGGCAAGCCCAGGTTTTATATGCATTGATTCTATTAGCTGATAAGCTTCTTCCAGTCTTCCTGCCCTACTCAAAAGATCAACCATACAAGCATAATGCTTCTCACATGGCTGCATTTTGTATTCATTAATCATGACATGAAAGCAATATTGACCATCTTCTACTAGTCCTGAATGGCTAAGAGCTGAGAGAAGCGAAGCAAAAGTTGCATGATCTGGAGTTGAGTTTGTTTCTCTCATCTTGAGAAATAGGGAGAGGGCTTCCTTTCCATCTCCATGGATCCCATAGCTGGCAATCATAGTATTCCACAATATTAAGTCCCTAGATTCTATCGTATCAAATAAAGCACGAGCACAACGTAGTGCTCCACATTTTGCATACATGTCAATCAAAGCAGTACTCAAATTTTCCTCAAAATGAAGCCTTCTAACAATATATCCATGTAGAGATTTTCCCAATTTCAAATGGCCTACTCGTGAACATGCCAAGAGTGAACTAATAACTGAAACTGAATCTGGTTTGAATCCCAAATTCTGCATCTCAACCAACAAAGCAAGTGCATTCCCAGCAAAACCATTTTGAGCATTGCCAGAAATCAATGCTCCCCAAGATATAACACTCTTATATGGCATCTTCTCAAACACACGCAAAGCAAGCTCCAATTTTCCATTCTTAGCATACATATCCACAAGGCTAGTTTGAAGGATATAATTCGCAGACATTTCTCCCCTAATCATATAGCCATGAACAGAAAGACCCAATTTTGGATGGCCAATGCTACCACAAGCCTGTATCAAACCAACCATTGCAACTTCATCTCCATCAATTCTTTCCTTTTGCATCTTCCTATAGATTTCGATAGCTTCCAATGCCCTCCCACTTTGGACAAATCCATTTATCATAGTAGACCAAATCACAAGATCTTTTTTCACCAATTTTTCAAATACCAACTTTGCTTCGTCCATCTTTCCACATTTCGCGAACAAATTCAAAACTGATGACCCAGCAAAAACATCATTCCCATATCCAAAATCCACAGCATGATGCCAAATTCTCTCCCCCAGTTTCAACTCCATCAAGCTTGAACAGGCCTTTAGTGCAACAGTGAAAGTGGAGCTGTCAGGTCTAACTCCTTCAGTTATCATTTCATGGTAAAGATTTAAAACTTCATCCGGGTAATTTCGGCGAGAATAAGCTATGATCATGGAATTCCATGTGGCCACACCTCTCTGAAGCAATCTATCGAACAAATTCCGGGCGCAAAATAGATCATCAATGCTCGCATATGAAGTGATCAGGCGGCTAATAGAGTTTGAACCGGAGGAAAGACCAGTTGTGAGCATGAGAGCGTGGATTTGGGCTATGGATTTTTTGTCTTTGCAAGCTAGGAGGAGACGTTTCAGGCGTTTTGACCATGAAAGTAGGGACATTATTCATCTATTACAAGAAGCACAAAGTCTGTAAATTTGCAATAGTTTTACAAGAAATGAAAATGGAGGGAAACCCAATTCATCCAAAAGTAAGATAAAAACATTCACCTTTCTTCTGGGAGTAGTATCTTTCGATTCAAGCTACAATCTTTAGGAGGGTAACTGAACAATTTCAAGAAGAAGAGAGAAGAAAAAGCTAATAGCTCAACAGAGCTTAGAGAGAGAACAATAAATCTGTAACTAATTGTTCATTAATCATAAGATCTTCTTTACAGAATGTTTCAATCCTTTATATACACGAAAACAATGAGTTGGAAAAATAAGGAAAAGAAAAACTAACTACAGTTAACTACTCACAGTCAATTAACCATAGTTAAGCATAACTGCAGCTTAACTTAATAATAACCCGCTAACAGAACAGACCCAGCTAACAGAACAGGCCCAGCTACCAGTAGCTAACAGAACAGACCCAGTAAACATACTGTTAACTATATCTTACAGGAACATCAGTTCTCCACTTGCTCAGCCGCCATCAACTTTCAAAAGTGGGAAAATTGGGTAAGAATCGATTCTCTCACCACCATGGAATTAATTCTCAAAGAGTATGATAGGTGGAATACGCATTTTCAGGGGCCAAATAAATGCTATAAATAAAATAAATTTAAATTGAAAAAAAAATACAAAAGAGTTATGGAAGATCAGCACAGGCTGGAGGAAAGCAAAACAGAAGCAAAACTTCCAATTCCAGGGAAAAGAAACATACTGATCACAAGTGCCTTACCTTACGTTAATAACGTTCCTCATCTGGGCAATATTATTGGGAGTAATTTATTATTTCCTTCTTCTCCTGCTTTCTCCTTTTTCAGTTCTGACTTGTTTTGTCAATCGACTAACCTCTATTTTTGTGTTGCTTAGGTGTTTTAAGTGGGGATGTGTTTGCCCGTTACTGCCGTCTTCGTGGCTTCAATGTCATATACATATGTGGAACTGATGAGTATGGAACTGCTACTGAGACTAAGGCTATGGAGGAAAATTGTAGTCCACAAGAGATCTGTGACAAGTAAGTTTTACATGATATGATCAGTTGCTATTCTGGGTTTCCTTTGATTGATTAAGTAATTTATAAATTGTTACAGAATTGAATTTGTAGCTAACGTAATTGTAGGAGTAGATAGAGCAGTGATTATAGGAGGAAATGTAGGAGCCGATATACTTGACTTTCTAACATAAATTTTGTGTATAAATACATGCCATTACTGAGAAATGAATAACAAGAAGAACACTTATTTTCTTACATGGTATCAGAGCCTTAGGCTCCTTTGGAAAATCTGAGATTCTCGGTTTTCTGGGTTGTTTCTGAGATTCTTCTTCAGTGAGTTACTGTGTACAGTAACTGATCTTCTTGGGTCACTGGTTTGTGACCGTTTTCTTGTCTCACCGTCACCATAGGAAGGAGCGCCTCCTTCATTCCGGCCTCTCCACGGTTTCCGGTGACCATCCGACCGACGGTTGAAGCTCACGCGCCGATCAAAGAAGTTGACGTTTCCTCACGTGCCGGCGAGTGGAGGCGCGTGGCTTGTCCGACGGTTCTCCGATTTCGTCTCCGGCGTCGCCTGGGTGTATCCGACCGAACTGTGGCATCAGTTTTCCCATCTGGTCACTCCAAAGGTCCCTCTCTCTTCCTTTTTCCTCTGCCTGTGCCGTTGAGCTGTGGAGATCAGGTTCTTTAATTTTAAAGCTACATTTTTATAAAGATTGGGCTTCTGTTTTTATAAAGATTGGGCTTCTGGTGTTGGGATATTTGGCTATTCGGAAGTTTTATTTGATTTTGGCATTGGGTGTTTAGATGTCTCTGTGAGGAAGTTATATTTGCTGCTAATATTGGGAGTTTGGATATTTGTAGTTATTTGTTTGTTCGGGTGGTATATTTGCTGTTGGTTTTGGAATTTTTTATTAGCAGTTAAATGGAAGAAGGTAAGGGAGTTGGTGAAAATAATAAATCGAGCGTAACTGAAATTTTATCAATGCCTACCAAAATTACTGAGCATAAATTAAATGGATCTAATTTTCTAGAATGGAGTAGGAGAATAAGAATTTATTTAAGAAGTGTTGAGAAGGATGATAATTTAATTGAGGAACCCATCAATGATAAAATTTGGCTTAGAGATGATGCTCGATTGCTTTTACAGATTACTAATTCTATTGAAAATGATGTGGTAGGATTAGTAGATCATTGTGAGTATGTTAAGGAATTAATGGATTATTTAGCTTTCTTGTATTCGGGTAAAGGAAATGTTACTCGCATCTATGATGCATGTAAAACATTTTACCGTGCTGAAAAAGATGAGGCCAAATCTCTCACTGCCCATTTTATGGAGTTCAACAAAGTTTATACAGAGTTGAATGTCTTATTGCCTCTCAGCACAGACATTAAGAAGTTACAAACTCAGCGGGAACAAATGGCTATTATGAGTTTTCTGGCCAGTCTTCCTTCAGAATTTGAAACCGCCAAATCTCAAATTCTGTCGAGTCCTGAACTCACCACACTTCAAGATGTTTTCAGCAGGCTGTTACGAACAGAGAAGAATGTTCAACTATCTCAACAATCCAGTGTACTAGTTGTTAAAAGAGGAGAGGAAAATGAAGTTGGAAGGAATCGCAATAGAGGAGGAAATGCTACCAGAAATAATGACTTCAGCAACGTAAATGCTACCAGAAGTAATGATTTTAGCAATGTCATTTGCTATTATTGCAAAGAACCTGGAAACACAAAGCGATATTGTAGGAAATTACAAAATCGCCATCAGAGAACTCAAACTGCTAACATTGCTGCTTCTAGCTCATCTTCTGAGAAGTCTGTTCTTATTCCAGCTGAAGAGTATGCTCGTCTTTTGAAGGAATCCACTCCAATTGATGATTCAGGTAAAACATGCCTTATTTCTTCCTCGAATCAATGGGTCATTGACTCAGGTGCTACAGATCATATGACAGGTAATCCTCGAACCTTTTCAACCTTTCAGCCTCATACAGAATCCTCCCCTGTAACAATAGCTGATGGATCAACTTATCGTGTTGAGGGCTCTGGAGTTGTTAAACCCACATCCTCCATTACTTTATCTTCAGTCCTAAGTTTACCTAATATTGCTTTCAATTTAATATCTGTAAGCAAACTTACTAAAGACCTCAAATGTTGTATCTCATTTTTTCCTGACCATTGTCTATTTCAGGATCTTATGACGAAGCATATACTTGGTAGAGGACATGTATCTGATGGTCTTTATGTTCTGGATTCATGGGTACCTCGATCTCTGGCTTGTTCTAGTGCTACTTCACCGTTTGAAGCTCATTGCAGGTTGGGACATCCCTCGTTGCCTATTTTGAAGAAAATAAATCCACAATTTAATAAAGTCTTGACATTAGATTGTGAGTCCTGTCACTATGCAAAACATTATCGAGGCTCATTAGGTCCTAGAATTAATAAACGAGCTGGGTTTGCGTTTGAATTAGTTCACTCCGATGTGTGGGGTCCATGTCCTGTTATATCCAAAACAGGATTCAAATATTTTGTTACTTTTGTTGATGATTTTTCTAGAATGACTTGGATTTATTTTATGAAAAATCGTTCTGAGGTGTTCACTCATTTTTCTGCTTTTTGTGCTGAGATTAAGACTCAATACAATGTTTCTGTGCGCATATTACGGAGTGATAATGCTAAAGAGTACATGTCAGAACCATTTCAAACCTATATGACTCAATATGGTATTCTCCATCAATCATCATGTGTTGATACGCCCTCTCAAAATGGAGTGGCTGAACGGAAGAACAGACATCTCCTTGAGACTGCTCGTGCCTTGTTATTTCAGATGAAAGTTCCTAAGCAATTTTGGGCTGATTCTGTATCCACAGCATGCTTTCTGATTAACCGGATGCCCTCTACGGTACTTAATGGTAATAGTCCCTACCATGTCCTTTTTCCTCATAAACCTTTATTTCCAATAGAGCCAAGAATGTTTGGAAGCACGTGTTATGTTCGTGATGTACGGCCCCATGTTACAAAACTAGATCCTAAAGCTTTGAAGTGTGTATTCTTGGGATATTCTCGTCTTCAAAAAGGGTATCGGTGTTATTCTCCTGATTTCAACAGATATGTGATTTCCACTGATGTAGCATTTTCAGAACAAATACCATTTTTCTCTACCAAGTCTACTTCTACCAGTCAGGGGGAGGAAGATGAATGTCTTATCTATAAATCTATATCAAGTTCTGAGCAATCAGTAGATGATAGTGTTTTTCACGATGTTTCTCCTACTGATCAGACTTCAGTTCCAGACAAGCCACCTATTGTTCAAGTTTATTCCAGGAGAACAGCGACCACTGATACATGTCCTACACCAGAATCAACTTCGTCATTGGATCCTCCACCAAATGATCTTGATCTTCCCATCAGCCTTCGTAAAGGTAAACGCAGTTGTAAATCTACTTATTCCATTGCTAATGTTATTTCATATGATCACTTATCTCCACCATCCAATGCTCTCATTACTTCTTTAGACTCCATTTCCATACCTAAAACAGTTAAGGAAGCTTTATCTCATCCTGGCTGGCGCACTGCAATGCGTGAAGAAATTGAAGCTCTAGATGAAAGCCAAACTTGGGAGTTAGTAGGTTTACCTCAAGACAAAAAGGCTGTTGGATGCAAATGGGTTTTCACAGTTAAAGTTAATCCAGATGGATCTATTGCTAGACTTAAGGCTCGGCTTGTAGCCAAAGGATATGCACAGACATATGGGGTAGACTACTCTGACACTTTCTCTCCTGTAGCCAAGTTGGCTTCTGTTCGTCTATTCATCTCTCTTGCTGCTTCTCAGCACTGACCATTACATCAGCTCGATATCAAAAATGCATTTCTTCATGGAGATCTTCACGAAGAGGTATATATGGAGCAACCACCTGGTTTTGTTGCTCAGGGGGAGTATGGTAAAGTTGGTCAAGTTTGTCGCTTGAAGAAATCTCTGTATGGACTTAAACAGAGTCCTCGTGCTTGGTTCGGCAAATTTAGTACAGTTGTCCAAGAGTTTGGGTTAAAGAAAAGCCAAAGTGACCATTCAGTGTTCTACAGACAATCAACAGCTGGTATTCTTCTTCTTGTTGTATACGTCGATGATATTGTAATTACAGGAAGTGACCATGAAGGAATTTCTTCTCTTAAGTCTTTCTTGCATGACAAATTTCACACAAAAGACTTGGGCCAATTGAAATACTTTCTAGGAATAGAAGTCTCAAGAAGTAAGAAGGGAATTCTTTTGTCTTAAAAAAAGTATGTTCTTGATTTACTTGCAGAAACTGGAAAATTAGGAACTAAGCCATGCAGTACTCCTATGGTTCCAAATGTACAACTCACAAAGGATGATGGCGATCCGTTTGATGACCAAGAAAGATATAGGCGGTTAGTTGGAAAACTGAACTATCTTACAGTTACTCGTCCAGATATTGCATTTGCAGTAAGTGTTGTTAGTCAGTTTATGACAGCTCCGACAGTTAAGCATTGGGAGGCATTAGAGCATATCCTATGTTATTTGAAAGGTGCTCCTGGATTAGGAATACTTTACAGTGATCATGGACATAACCGCATTGAGTGCTTTACTGATGCAGATTGGGCAGGATCCAAGACCGATAGAAGATCAACTACAGGCTATTGTGTTTTTGTCGGAGAAAACTTAGTGTCTTGGAGGAGCAAGAAACAAACTGTAGTATCCAGATCAAGTGCAGAATCTGAATATAGAGCTATGTCACAGGCTGTATGTGAAGTCTTATGGATTCGTCATTTGCTTGCCGAAATTGGTATGAATTCCTCATCTCCAGCAAAACTTTGGTGTGATAATCAGGCTGCTCTTCATATTGCCTCCAATCCAGTGTATCATGAGCGGACCAAACATATTGAAGTTGACTGTCACTTTATTCGTGAAAAAATTCAAGATAATGTAATTTCAACTGGACATGTGAAGACAGCAGAACAATTAAGTGATCTATTCACAAAAGCTTTAAATGGACCTCGTGTCGAATATTTATGTAACAAGCTGGGCATGATCAATATTTATGCTCCAGTTTGAGGGGGAGTGTTACAGAATTGAATTTGTAGCTAACGTAATTGTAGGAGTAGATAGAGCAGTGATTATAGGAGGAAATGTAGGAGCCGATATACTTGACTTTCTAACATAAATTTTGTGTATAAATACATGCCATTACTGAGAAATGAATAACAAGAAGAACACTTATTTTCTTACATAAATGAAATATGAATTGCTTAGAAGTAATCAATTTGATTGAAATTTTAAACTAGAAACCGGACAGTATTAGCTTTTCACGAGTTCTTTACAAATCTGGTGATGATATATAATTTATTTTTAGTTAATTTTTGGGATTTGAATTCTAATGTGTAGCAGAATTCTTTGGAAAGTCAATGGTTTAGAGTACATATTGAGGTTCCTTGGCAATATGTGGTTGTCCAAATAAATCAAAATCAGCCAGGACTTCAATTTTGGAGTTATATTGTTGCAATGTGCGAGTGATTCTGGTATTTTGACTTTAGAATCAAGGACTATAAGATAGAAGGAAGCTCATGACATCAGAAACTGGGTTTCTGCTGGATTCAAGAAGATACAATCAGTTCTAGTTTGTTTTTTATGATCAAAGTGTCCTAATCGTGAAATTGTCGAGACACAGCCGTATTTTTCAGCATTTTCTTGTTGTTGTACCATAAAGATTTCTGATAATGACAGTTGATCACATGCTTTCATAAGTTCATTTTGCATATTTTTCTAGATATCATGCGATCCATAAAGAGGTCTATGATTGGTTTGACATAAGTTTTGATGAATTTGGGCGAACATCAACACCTCAGCAAACGGAGATTTGCCAAGCAATTTTCAAGAAGCTGATGGAAAACAACTGGCTTTCAGAAAGCTTAATGCAGCAGGTAGGTTGTAGTGCCATTCTACCAAGTTTATTACTCTATTTGCGTGCCCTGCAGTTTCATTGCTATTCTTATATGAACTTGAGGTCCAAAAATTTTGCAGCTATATTGCGATACATGTGAACGTTTCTTAGCAGACCGTTTTGTGGAAGGTACCTGTCCAACTTTTGGCTGCGAGTATGACTCTGCACGTGGGGATCAATGTGAAAAGTGTGGAAAGCTTTTGGATCCAACTGAACTTAAAGATCCTAGATGCAAAGTATGAAACCCTTACTTTATATTTATTTTTTTACCCTCTTGATTCTTGTCTTTCTCCATACTTAAGTTGTATTGTTGACAGGTATGCCAGACGACTCCGAGAATTTGTGATACTAGTCACTTATTTCTGGAGCTCCCATTGTTGAATGATAAACTGAAAAAGTATATTGATGAGACATCAGTTATAGGATCTTGGAGCCAAAATGCTATTCAAGCTACATATGCATGGCTTAGAGATGGACTTAAACCTCGCTGCATTACCAGGGATCTTAAGTGGGGAGTTACTGTCCCAGTGGAAAAGTTCAAGGATAAGGTTTCATATTCTATAAAATAGCAGCTGTCTTTCTTTCTTTCTTTCTATTTTTTTTGCAGTCTGTTTTTTGAAATTTTTCTTATATCTCCAATTATATGGTATAAAGGTTTTCTATGTCTGGTTTGATGCACCTATTGGATATGTATCTATAACTTCATGCCATACACCAGAATGGGAAAAGTGGTGGAAGAACCCTGAAAATGTGGAACTGTACCAGTTTATGGGCAAGGATAATGTGCCATTCCATACTGTAAGAATGTCTGAATATTTGGTTTGCTTATTGGTTGACTTGTTAAGCCAAATTTATGACTTACACTTTTTATATCCAAGGTCATGTTTCCGTCTACCCTTCTTGGGACTGGGGAAAATTGGACTTTGATGAAAAGCATCAGTGTTACCGAATATTTGAATTATGAATCAGGTATGCTTTTCCTGTAGAAGTTTTTGCTTTGCATAAAATATCCCCATAATTCTAGCTTGGTGGTGAGATGCAGAGAATATGCCTTCTTTTTTATGAAACTGTTACTTCGATTGTCCAACAAAATTGATATTTATATTGAATTGCACTGCAGGAAAATTCTCCAAGAGCAAGGGAGTAGGAGTTTTTGGTACTGATGCAAAAGATACAGCACAGCCTGCTGAAGTTTGGAGATATTATTTGCTAGCAAACAGGCCAGAGGTTATTTCTTTTACTGTTAACAAAAATGGGTTATCAGCAAGACACCAATGGCTACTATGTTACTCAAATCATCTATGGACTTATTTTTTTGCAGATGTCAGATACAATATTTACATGGAAGGATTTCCAAGCAAAGCTAAATAACGAGTTAATAAATAATTTAGGCAATTTTATACATCGTGTGTTGAGCTTCATTGCAAACACTTCTGGTTAGTAACATTTCCACATGATGCTGGCAGCTGCTTAGATTGAGGTCCCTGAAAACGTATCTGAATGTTTTGACATTTACTTTTTGCGATGTGAAATTGCTCTTCATTCTGCACACTGCACAGCAATGAATGAGGCATTTTTTTCTTAGAAATTTACAGGATTTTAAATACTGAGAGGCGGAATTCTCAGCAATAAGTTTTGATTCTGACTCTTATGCAGGAAAAGGATATGAAACTGTTATTCCTGATGCGCCAGGGGCAGATTCACATCCTTTAACTACTAATTTGGCAGAAAAAGTTGGTACCCTTGTGGATCAATACATAAAAGCCATGGAGAAGGTATTTTAATCCATTTACTATGCTTTTATCGAGCTTCACATTATTCACTATTTGGCTATATTTGCTCATGCTACATTCTTTTACTAGGAATTGACATTTTTGTATTGTGATATATGCAGGTTAAACTAAAACAAGGATTGAAATGTGCTATGAACATTTCTAGTGAAGGAAATACATATCTGCAAGTAAGCTTACTGACATAACATTATTTGATATGGGAATTGGCAATTTTTGTCACACTTACTGAACTTCTGATATGCGATAAAGGCGAGCCAATATTTTAGGCTTTTCGAGAAAGATCGAGCTTCCTGCTCCATTACCGTGAAAACTTCTGCGGGACTGGTTTATCTGATTGCATGCTTGTTAGAACCTTTCATGCCATCATTTTCCCATAAGGTTTGGATTATGGCCTGCACTATGGACATACTTTGTGTTTTCTGTTTTTTTATAACAACCTCAGGCCTTATTTTTCTCTTCAAGGTATTCAAGCTACTTAACTTGTCTCCAGAAAGAACAAGTTGGCTAACTGAAGAAGACAATGTTCTTCAAATAATGGCACAAAAACTCTGGGAAATTGTACCTTCTGGTCATAAAATTGAGAAGCCATATCCATTATTTAAGAAATTGGTAAGCATTATTTTTGTTTTACATCCCATATTTTTATCAGGTGTAATGATTTGTTGCTTATTCCAGTCATTGTTTGTGCAGGCAGACGATGAGGTGAAATCGTTTGAGGCCAAGTATGGCGGAATGGGAGCAAAGGTAGAGGCTGAATCCAAGAAACAAGCTGAGAAATTGAAGACCTTGCATATCTCTGGATCTGAAAATTGATTTAAACTACATACCAACAATAATAAGAATAATAAAAAATTGTAAATATATATTTTTAGTAAGAAAAAATATGTTAATGAATGTGACTGAAGCCTGTAAAATGATGACACATTTATATAGACATTACCATTGAGGCAATTAGGGTTAATTACATTGATTTGATACTGATAAGATCTTTTCCAATATCACACAACAATAACAAGAAATAACAATAACAGGAAGTAGGAATGAAAGATGATTTGTATTGATTTGCAAAGAACACAACAGTAATGGTTCTTTCAAATTACAATCAAGAGAAAAGAGTAAATCAGAATAATAAGGGCCAACTCCTTCAAGAGGAAAGGTAACCAAACAGAGAGACACCTTCCTCACCCTCCCTTACCAGCCTATAGCTAGATTCTACTATCCTCATGCATACCTCACCTCCCCAGCAAAAACATCTATTTATACTTATTCTTAATTCTCTCTCCTCCTCCCCAAATCCTAACTAACTTCTGCCAGCTTGCTATCTTCATCATTCCCTGCATTCTTTTTGTGTTTTCTCGTATATACCCTCCACACCTTGGGCCTGGGCTCCCCTTCATGATCAGCTTCTTTATCATTGCCGGCGGGTGGAAAAACAGTCTTGTCCTCAAGACTAAGGTGAGGATATTGGTTACGGATTACAAAAACATCTTCCCATGTTGCATTATCAATTCCCCCCTCTTGCCATTGAATAAGCCATTGGGGTGTTGACTCCCCATGACTGGTGATAGTGCGGTGTGCTAAGATATACATGGGAGTAAAGGTAGTTACCTCATCTGGTTCCAAACTAGCAGGAATAGTAGAAGAAACCTGAGCTGTACCAATGGCTTTCTTCAGCAAGGACACATGAAAAACTGGATGGATCCTGGCTCCAGGAGGTAATTCCAACTGATAGGCGACTGACCCAATGCGTTTAACCACAGGAAAAGGCCCATAGAATCGCGGAGCTAACTTGGTATTGATTCTAGACGTCACTGACAGTTGACGATGAGGACGTAACTTGACATATACATGATCACCCACATTGAATTCAACGTGGCGGCGGTGTTGGTCTGCTGTTGATTTCATCTTCGATTGAGCACAGGATAAATGTAACTTCAGTTGTCTCAAAGCTTCATCTCTATCCAGCAACTCCCTACCCACTGCTTCCACTTGAATTTCACCAGGAACAAACTGAAATACAGTAGGAGCTTTACGACCATAGACCACTTCAAACGGGGTGGCACCAATAGAGATGTGATATGTTGAATTATACCAAAACTCAGCCCAAGACAACCAATAAGACCAAGTTTTGGGCTGATCAGTAGCAAAACATCTTAAATAAGTTTCCACACACCTGTTCACAACCTCCGTTTGACCATCAGTCTGGGGATGGTATGCCGAACTGAAGTTTAACTGAGTACCCTGCAACTTAAAGATTTCTTTCCAAAAACGGCTAAGAAATAGGGGATCCCGATCACTCAAAATGGATTTAGGTAGCCCATGGAGACGGATGATTTCTCGAAGGAAGATCTCTGCCAAGGCACGAGCTGTGAAGGGATGTTTCAATGGAATAAAATGACCATATTTTGATAACCTGTCCACAACTACCCAGATGGTATCAAATCCTTTTGATCTTGGCAGCCCAGTGATGAAGTCCATTGAGATCTCTTCCCATACTTGGTCAGGAATAGGCAACGGTTGTAACAATCCTCCAGGTGCCAAGGTTGAAGCCTTATACTGCTGACATACCCCACAAGCCTGCACGAATCGCTGAACTGCCTTTGTCATTCCAAACCAATAGAGAATGGAGGCTAACCTCCTATAGGTTCTATAGTAACCAGAATGCCCCCCAGAAGGGCTGGCATGAAATTCAGCCAGCAATTTGGGTATCCAAGGGGAAGATGAAGGAATGACCAACCTGGTTTTGTAGAATAGTTTGCCATGGCGCTCAACAAAACCTGGATGAGATGAGGGGTCATGGCGTAAATCTTGAAGAATTTGTTGAATCTGGGCATCAGACTCAGCGCCCTGAAGCAGTTCCTGCCCATCCACCCATTGGGGACAGACACTCATGGTCTGCATCTCCCCTCCATTTCCGACAACCCTAGACAGAGCATCAGCTGCACTGTTCTCTTTTCCTGGCTTGTAACGCACCTCAAACTTATACCCCATCAGTTTTGCTAACCAGTTCTGTTGATCCATCGTTGTGATCCGTTGGTGAAGCAACTGCCGAATACTCTGTTGGTCAGTATACACAATAAACGGCTGGCCCAATAAATAAGGTCGCCAATGAAGAATTGCCAAGACTATAGCCATCACTTCCTTCTCGTAGGCTGATTTGAGGAGGTTTTGGGGTGATAGTGACTTGCTAAAGTAGGCAATGGGCCTCCTATCTTGCATAAGCACAGCTCCTAAACCACACCCCGAAGCATCACACTCAATCTCGAAGGGTCTTGAAAAGTTTGGCAATGCTAGCAGTGGAGCCGAAGTTAGCTTCTGTTTTAGGATGAAAAATGCCTCATGCGCATCACTATTCCACTTGAAGTTGTTCTTCTTAGTCAATTCTGTCAGTGGCTTCGCTATCTTTCCATATCCCTTGATGAATTTCCTATAGTATCCCGTTAGACCGAGAAAACCCCTCACCCCTTTGACTGTAGTAGGTGTCGGCCACTCTTGTACAGCTTTAATCTTGTTGGGATCCACCATTACCCCTGCTCCATTAATGACATGGCCCAAATACTCCACGGACTGTTGACCAAAACTACATTTCTTACTGTTCACCACATATTGATTCTTAGCTAAAATTCCCATAACAGAATCCACATGACGCAAATGGTCACTCCATGTTTTACTGTAAATCAATATATCATCAAAAAATACCAAAACACACTTACGTAGCAATGGTCGAAAAATTTCATTCATAGCTGATTGGAAAGTAGCGGGTGCGTTCGTCAATCCAAACGGCATGACTAAAAATTCATAATGTCCGTCATGAGTACGGAAAGCCGTCTTTTCTATATCAGAATTCCTCACTCGAATCTGATGGTACCCAGATTTGAGGTCCAGCTTAGTGAAGAATTGAGCCCCACACAATTCGTCAAACAACTCCTCAATCACCGGAATTGGGTACTTGTCAGGCACTGTGACCTTATTCAAGGCTCTATAATCCACACACAGCCTCCACGAATTGTCCTTCTTTCTAACCAGAATGACAGGACTTGAAAAAGAACTCTGGCTATGCCTAATGATTCCCTTGGCCAACATTTCCTTCACTTGCCTCTGAATTTCAGATTTATGATGGTAAGGGTACCGATACGGGCGGACACAAACTGGCCCCAGTCCGGGTTGGAGGACAATTGCATGCTCCACAGTTCTTTTGGGAGGTAGTTCAGCGGTTTCATGAAAGACTGACCTGTATTTACCAAGGAGGGCAGTTAACTGCTTCTGTTGGTTATTTCCCAGGTGGTCCAGTGACTCCCCAGGCAAAGGAGATGGGCCCTCTCCCTCAGCAACCAATTGGTGTAGTTGAGCCTCAATCCAGCTATGCAGCGACTGAAGTGAGCCTTGCCCGTTTGTCACGCCCCTCAGTTCCACCTTGCGTCCATGATCCCAGAACTTCAAATGCCCCAAATCCCAATTGGCAGTAACATCCCCAAGAGTTCGCAGCCATTCCACCCCTAAAACCAGATCCAATCCTCCTAAATCTGTCACCAAGGCGCCTATAGTGCACTGATAATGAGCCATCTGAATTTGTATTCCCGTACATCTCTGGTCAATTCCGATTAAATTTCCATCTCCCAATCGGATCTCAAGCAATTTGATTCGTTTTACCTGCAATCCCAAAATTGACACGAGCTGTTGAGATATGAAGTTATGAGTGGCTCCACTATCCACCAGCATCAATGTTGGAATCCCATTAGAAGTACCCAATAACTTGATTGTATCTAACCCCTTTCCCTCAAGATTCACAAACCCAACAGGACCTGTAACTCTATTGAGCTCCAGAATTTTGCATTCCCCATCTACTCGCATTGCTTCTTCCTCTGTTTCAGCTTCATAGAACTCTTCATCTTCTTCGATTTCATCCCCCTCTCCCAATAACATCACCTTTAATTGTGCCTTAGGGCACTTATGTTGTGGAGAGTAATTCTGGCCACACTGGAAACAGAGCCCCTTCCTGCGTCTCTCCTCCCATTCTGCCTTGGATAAATGTCGGACTCCAGGCCGCTTGACTCCCCATTGGTTGGAATCGGTAGCATGGAGATTTGTTTGCAGTTGTGGGTTAGCTAAATTTGGGATTAATTTTTGTTGGGTTGACCCAAAATTAGAGGTAGATATAGGTGATGATGACCCGAACCGGTTTGACCCGCTCCATGGCCCATGTGTCACGTGATTTTTAATTACCACCTCTTTTTCCTTGGCTGAATTTGGCAGCCTGGTTGAAATACCCATTTTCCCGATCTGCAAAGTAGCTTCAATGGATCGTGCCAACCTCATCGCTTCCACCCGATCTTCAGGTTTATGCACCTTAAGCCACCCCTTAATCTCTTCCCTCAGCCCACTTATAAAATACCCAATGTACTGCGGCTCTGGAAGTCCAGGAACCGTAGCAGCCACCATCTCAAAAAGCTCTATGTATTCTTCGACAGACCCAATTTGCTGCAAATCTGCCAGCTCCTCAAAAGGATTTGATGAATGAACTCCACCATATCGTCTCGTAAGTTCTGTCTTAAATTGTTCCCAGGTCATTGTGGGGTGTATATCAACGAGCATCGAAAACCAATTGATGGTTGCTCCTTCCATACAAATTTCAGCCAAACTGATACGCATTTCCGGTGGAATTTGGTTGATACGAAAATAAGTTTCAGTTCTAGTAATCCATCCCCTTGGGTCTGCTCCATTAAAGGTAGGAAGCTTGACCTTCCTTAATGAGGATTGTGGGTCTGTAAAGTGATTTGTGTTCATTTGGTACTGCATCTTTTGTACTGAATTTTGCCCTTGTTGATACCCATTTCCATCCAATACCGATTCGTATTGAGAACTGATCTCTTCTACCGAAGTAGGTTGTTTTTCCATTCGTTTAATCCAATTGATTACTAACCCCTTAAATTCCTCATCCTTCTTTTTATCCGATTGGTAATCTTGTAGAAATGAAGCCAAACGGGCCTGCATTTCAGTAACAGAACTGGTCAGCTCCCCGACCCTACTGTCCATTTCATCTACTCGAGAGCCCAAGGCTTGTTGTCTCGTCTCCATAGTTCCTCCTCTCAATCTCGAATCCGGCAGGTCGGACCAATGATAAGATCTTTTCCAATATCACACAACAATAACAAGAAATAACAATAACAGGAAGTAGGAATGAAAGATGATTTGTATTGATTTGCAAAGAACACAACAGTAATGGTTCTTTCAAATTACAATCAAGAGAAAAGAGTAAATCAGAATAATAAGGGCCAACTCCTTCAAGAGGAAAGGTAACCAAACAGAGAGACACCTTCCTCACCCTCCCTTACCAGCCTATAGCTAGATTCTACTATCCTCATGCATACCTCACCTCCCCAGCAAAAACATCTATTTATACTTATTCTTAATTCTCTCTCCTCCTCCCCAAATCCTAACTAACTTCTGCCAGCTTGCTATCTTCATCATTCCCTGCATTCTTTTTGTGTTTTCTCGTATATACCCTCCACACCTTGGGCCTGGGCTCCCCTTCATGATCAGCTTCTTTATCAGATACCCACAAAATTTTACATTAATAAAGAGTTGTTAATGTCATTTAAAATTTGGAGCCAAGGCTTTGCCTTGCGCAAAATACCTTACCTGCTCAAATAAAAATTAATCTGAATATAATATGAATTTAAAGGTGTCTCAACAATTGGTAAATAACTGTATGAAATGAGATCCATTCAAAATTTCGCGCAGTAAGAATAAAAAAAAAAGAAGCTGTTAATAAATACTCTTTTCATCTCATAAATACAGACTTATTTTCATTTTCATATAGTCATTTTTTCCTTTTTTAATTATAATTAATATTTAAATTGTCCAGTATGCCTTTATTTAATTATATATAATCAACGAACATTTCATTAAATATTTTATATTGTCTATTTTAATTTATTAAAATATCTTATATCAATAGTGTTTTTAGCAAATCGAAGATGGAGAAAATAAATAAAATTCATAGCTTTTTTTTAATATTAATTTCACTGTTTAATCAAATGTTTATGTTTTTCAGGTTTAGGTAAAAAACAAAAAAGAAAAGTTAGAAAGGTTTTCGCCGTCTGTGGGAATCGAACCCACGACCACATGGTTAAAAGCCATGCGCTCTACCGGCTGAGCTAAGACGGCTATGTGCTCAATGGCTATCTAATATTAAATCAACAAATCATGATTGGTATCTATATGCTTCGCAATTGAAATCTAAGCTCAAACCAGTTCCGCATCTTTCAGCAATGGCGGAAATCTCAGAACCGCTACTTACTGCTCAACAAACATCCGATGTATCGGAAACAACCGAATCACCACCGCAAGATCCCGCATCGGAATTCGACCCCAAAACCATGCGTACCACTAAACCTGGATTGAAGCGCCTCTTCCTCAGTCTCTCTGTCCTTTTCTCCTTCCTTCTAGGTCCCCCTTCTTTCCACATCTATACATTCACATTCCTTTTTGGAGTTCTTCTGACAGTTTTCTTGTTTTCTTTTTTGATGATAATTTTGCAGGTTTTCCGTTTCTATGGAAATCAGTAGAAATCTACAGATCCCTGCTACCGTTTAACGACATGGACACGCTATCTAAGGAAATCGAATCCAATCCCTTGCAATTTCCGTGCCAATTCCAAGCTGTTTTCATCGATTCCGTTCCTAAATCTTCTTCTTTCTCTAATTTTAGTCCACACGAGCTGCGACATTCAATTCTCGCCAAAATTACCAAATTGAACCACCAAAATCCACAATGCGGTAGTTGTTTTAGTAATTTCACTCTCTCAGTCAGTCTAGACTCCACTGATAGAAATTGCAAACAATCCTTTACTGGTAATCCATCTTGCTCATACAAATGCGGCACGGTTCCGGCTCTTGATTGTGATTTTGGTGATGAAGAGAGGATTGATGAACTTTTGGAGTCTGTGTTAGGTGATAGTTGTTCGGATTTTGGCGGGAAAGTGTATAGCGTGGTGGTGGTGAATAGAGATGATGTGGAGGGGGTTAGGGCAGTGGTAGGAAAGTATCGGCACGCGTGGATTGTGGGGAAGGACTTGGATGCTGAGTCGGTGGTGAAGAGAGTGGCAGAGATTTTTGTGAAGGTGTTTGCCAATGGAGGGACAGAGGAGGGATTGATTCATGGAGAGTTTATGCCTGTAGGTGCTGATGGAAGGATTGTTCTATCCTTTAATTTGCTCAATTCGAATCCGCATGATTGGATTTATGATTGGTAAATAAGCTTCTCCGTACTATTTCTTGTCTTAATCGAATTTATGTGTTTGAAGCAAAGCTACATAAATCCTACAATTCGTTTGATTTTAGATGAAAATAGAAGCATGGACATTAAGCATTTCTTTCTGATTTGCTAAAATTTTAGTGTTAGAATATATTTACAAGATGGAACTTATGTCATGCTCCAAATTAGGTATTACTACACCTAGTTAATATTATTGTTGTTTCTTGGGAGCTGCTCTCTAGGTAGTAATAAAATGAAGGTTCGCTTGCAGCAAACTATCAGTTTGGTTAATAAAGCAGCCAGCTTTTAGTAAAGCTCTTTGGTCATTTATGTTTCTAGTTGTCTGACTTTGAGATGGTAAGAAATCCGGTAAAATATGCAAAACATATCTTTAAATAATGTTTATGCATTCCATTTATTGTTATTCCCCTGCATCTCCAGGGATTTTCAGACGATAGATGACACTATTTTGGTCCCTGTAATTGAAACATTGAGACCCATAGCAAACATAAGTGTGGAAAGCCAGGTAATGAATCATCCATCTTTGTTCAAAAAAGGTTTTGTGCTATTCTTTATGCTATGCCCCCAGTTTTTGCATCTGAAAATTTGTTTCTTTCCTTAATGTTCATTCTTGTGGACAGGTTCTGTACCATACACCCAAGTCCACTTTTTCTTCCTGGGATGAAAAGTTGGGCAGCTATATCTTTAGCGTGAAGGATCTTCCATTCTTTGTATGTTTCTTCAATGACTAGACTTGAGTAGCATCCTTAGTCTTGAATACCTTGGTTTGTTCTAGGACACTTAGGTCAATTTTTTGTAGTGGCGTACTCAACGTTGATATTGAATGAGTTCTCAATTGTTTTTTATTTTTTATTTTTTTTTCTCTCACTAATATTTTAAAGTGTTGTGGATAGGTGAACTCAAATGAATGGCACTTAGATACTTCTATTGCAGCTGGTGGAAGATCAAAGATATTGCAATTTGTGGTGTATATTCTTTTGCTTGATCTCCTCGTTTTCTTTCAAATTAAAGTAGTTTTTATTACTTTAGTTTGTTAATATCAGTTTGCAGTTTACCTATCATGTGATTTGACACACATTGTAAGATATGTGCCACCTAGTAGATAGGATGTATTCTCCTTAAAATTTGTTGGTTTAGTTTTTTGAGACCAAACTTTAAGTTTAGAAGTTTTTCATCAAGTTTTCATTGCCTAAGCTTTCTGCATCTTTCCATCTTGTAGTTTTGTATTCTTTCTGGCAATCTGCTATGGAGAAATCCATCTTGTGGAATATTTATGTCAATGTTTTGTCGTTTCCATTTCAGATATGTACCATCTGCAAACGAATGTCCTCTTCTTCTAAAGCTTCCAAATGAACAGATTTCTGCAACTAATGGCTTCATCTCTCCAGTTATTCACCATACTATTTTAGCTTTATACTTCTTGATTGCTGATTTGTCATTCTTGGGAAAACATTACTATTGTTACTGATTATCAATGTTTTTAAAACCGGACCGGACATCGACTCGGCCTGCCAACTGGGTCAGGAGTCAACTGGTTCGATCGGGTTGACTCGGAGTTTTTATCTTTTTTTTTTTAAATATAATTATTAATAAAAAATGAAAAATATAGTATATAAAAAATATAATTAAACAACATATTAATTATTAAATATCAATATATTAACTATTTTTTATTTATTTTACTATTTTTTTTATTAATAATAGTAAAAAATTAACCACAACAATTGAATTTTTTTGTTAAATATTTAAATTTATAAGAAAAATATAATTTTGAATTTATAATTTTTTTAAATTTATTTTCAATTGTAAATTTATTTTTGTTACGTTATTAACTATTTTTATAATTATCATGTTTATATTAATTTTTTTTTAATATTCCATTATATTTAAATTATTTAGTTATTAAAAATCTAAAAAAATATAAAATATAAAATAAAAATATAGTGAAAATGTTCAATTTTGTCAAGTTTATTATTATTATTATAAATTAATTTTATCATCAAATATAAATTTTTAATAGAACAATATTGAACAACTATTAACCCTAATTATAAAAATAAATTTTATAAAAATATAAAAATATAATTTATAATATATTTAATTTTAACCGGTTCAACCCGGTTCTTAAACAGTGAAATCCGGTTTTTTAACATTTCTGGTTTTAATGTTGGATCGGACCGGATTTTGATCCGGTTCGCGGTTGACCGGTCCGGTCCAGTTTTCAAAACCATGCTGATTATTCCTAATAACTGACCACAGATGTGGGGAGGCATTATGGTGTGGAATCCCCCAAGCTGTTTAAACGATCCAGAAAATGAGCTTAAGGAGAAGTATATAATATCTGCTCAGGTAAGATGTTTTATCCTAGACCCTTTAATTCTTGTGTTTTTGAAGAAATTCAGAGTAGGATTTCTTATTTTTGTATTAACATCAAACTTGAATTTATACAAGAGTAATTGGAAATTAAGTCAACTAAATACAACTCCTAAATTAGCTCATAAATCACCTGCTAATTATCATATTTAATATGCAATCTTATAGCTACATTCAACACCTTACAGTTATATTCAATACTCCCCTTCAAGTTGGTGCAAAAATATTACACATGCTCAACTTGCAAACTATGGTGTGAAAGGTTCGACTATTGATTCCTTTTGTAAAAATATCTGCTAGTTGTCTATCTGACTTCACATGGAATAAACTCAAGATGCCTTCAGTCAATTTTTCTTTGATGAAATGTCGATCGATTTCAATATGTTTCGTCCGGTCATGCTGAACGGGATTATAAGCTATACTGATAGTGGCTTTGTTGTCACAATATAAGGATAGTTTTCTTTCTTCAGATAGTCTCAATTCTTCTAGTAGCTTTCTCAGCCAAAGAAGTTCACAAAGACCTTGAGCCATAGCCCTGTATTCTGCTTCAGCACTTGATCTCGCAGCAACACTTTGCTTTTTACTTCTCCAAGTAACTAAGTTTCCTCCTACAAAAGTACAATATGCTGATGTAGATCGTCTGTCATTTAAAGATCCAGCCCATTCTGCATCTGTGAAAGCTTCTATGTGGAGGTGACCAATCTTTGGAGAAAAGAAGACCATTTCCTGGGGCAGACTTCAAATACCGCAAAATTCGGAAGACAGCTTGCATGCGAGAGTCTCGTGGATCATGCATGAATTGACTCACCAAGCTCACTGAGTAGGCTATGTCTGGCCTAGTGTGTGAGAGATAAATGAGTCTCCCAACTAACCTTTGATATCTCTCTTTATCAACTGGCTTTTCAACTTCTGCTTGTAGCTTGTGATTGCTTTCAATAGGCGTGTCTGCCGGCTTGCATCTTAGCATACCAGTCTCATCCAAAAGATCCAGGATGTATTTTCTCTGAGAAATGAAGATTCTTTTGGTTGATCTGCCAACTTCAATTCGCAAGAAATATCGTAACTTTCCAAGGTCCTGTATCTCAAATTCCTGAGCTAAAAGCTTCTTCAGGCGAACTATTTCTTCTTTATCATTACATGTCATTATTATATCATCAACATATACTATGAGAAGAGTGATTTTACCCTTAGAGTGTCTCATAAAGAGGGTATGATCAGAATTACTCTGTTGATAACCAAAAGATATCATGGCTTTGCTGAATCTGTCAAACCAAACTCTCGGAGATTGTTTCAATCTATACAAGACTTTCTTCAGTCTGCACACCTTTCCTTTATTTCTCTCATCATTAAAACCAGGAGGTATCTTCATATAAACTTCTTCTTTCAGGTCTCCATGGAGGAATGCATTCTTCACATCAAATTGCTGCAGATCCCAATCCAAATTAGCTGCACAAGATAACAAGGTTCTGATTGTATTCATTTTAGCAACGGGTGCAAATGTCTCCTGATAATCAACTCCGTAAGTCTGAGTGAATCCCTTTGCCACTAATTTGGCTTTAAATCTTTCAACCGAACCTTCAGCTTTATGTTTTATTGTGAACATTCACTTACAACCAACTAGCTTCTTGTCTTGAGAGTCAACAAGTTCCCAGGTTTCATTTTTTGAGAGAGCCTTCATTTCTTCTACCATAGATTCTCGCCACTTTGGATCCGTGATAGCTTTTTTCCAATCCTGTGAAATAGACATAGAGGAAAGAGACAAGGCAAAAACTCTATAGGAGGAAGACAGATGATCATGAGAGACAAAGTTAGAAATGGAATGTTTTGTACAAGACCTGACTCATTTTCTTTGAGCAATGGGCAAATTTAAATCAAGATCAGAAGATAACACACCCGAGAGTTCTGGCAGTACAAAATGCATGATAGCTTCTTCAGGCCTATTCTTCCTCGAGTATCTCAATAAATCAGGTCTATCCAAACGACCAATAACATTCTGCTCTCCCTGAACATCAACAATATTATCCTCTTGAACAAGATCATGCTTCCCCTGAACATCAACAATATTATCTTCCTGAACAAGATCATGAGTTATTACAGGTACATTTATCACCACTTATTCGCTATTCTCCCTTCGAAGAGGTGATTGAGTAATGCCAAAATAAGGTTCAGACTCCCTAAAGATAACATTCATACTGACATAAAATTTCCTAGACGGGGGCTGATAACACTTATATCCCTTTTGAGTTGGCGAATACCCAATGAACACACATTTTAGTGCTCTAATTTCCCAACATTCCTAGTATGGACAAAGCAAACACACCCAAAAATTTTTGGTGGAACAGTATATTGAGTTTTTCCGGTTAAAACTTCTAAATCAGTCCTAAAGTTGAGAGCTTTGAGAGGCATTCTATTAATAAGATAGGCAGCTACTAGTATTGCATCCCCCCAATATGGCTTTGAAACATTCATAGTAAACATAAGATATCTAGCAACTTTCAACAAATGCCTATTTTTTCTTTCAGCTACTCTATTTTGAGCACTAGTATAAGTACAACTAGTTTGATGAATGATCTCTTGAAACTCCAAATAATTTTCAGATATACTATCCATGTATTTGGGGTAAGCAACGGTCGGTTTGGTTCAATAACCGAACCGAAATAACCGAAAATCGATTTATTAGGATTTAGACAAACCGAACCGAAATTATATAATAACTGAATTCAAACGAACCGATATTTTCGGTCGGTTTGGTTCGGTTAACCGAAATTTCAAAATTATAATTAAAAAAATTATCCAAAAATCATATAAAATTACAATTTATAAAACTAAAATAAAAACATTCAAATTAAAAAATGTACATATGTTTAATTTGAGTTCAAACCCCTTAAATTGAATTAAAAATACAAAAATAAAGTTAATTTTTGTAAAAAAAATGAAAAAATACCATATATTAATCACTATTCGGTCGGTTCGGTTTTTTCCTTTCAAAACTGAACCGAACCAAAATAACTGATATATTACCGAAACCGAACCGAAAAATCGAACCAAATTAAAAAATCGGTCGGTTTGGTTCGATTTTTCGGTTTGAACCGAAATTTGCTCACCCCTACCATGTATTATGTTCCATTATCAGTTCTTAAAATCTTTATTTTAATATTAAACTGAGTGTGAACCATTTTATGAAAAAATTGAAAATAGGAGAAAACTTAACTTTTTGTTTTAATTAAATACGCCCAAGTCATTCTAGTGCAATAATTAATAAAGGTAACAAAACATCAATTTTCAGATAAAGAGGGTGTTTGTGTGGATCTCCAAACATCAGAATGAACAAGCATAAACGGAATAGTGGTTTTATTATCACTTAAAGGATAAGAGTTTTTTTGTATCTATAGCATACTCACAAGCATCACAAGATAAGGACTCAAACCGAGTTTTAAAAAATAAACTAGAATATAGTTTTTTTAAAACAAAAAAAGATGGATATCCTAATCTCCTATGCCATTGTATTATTTTCTGATTGACATCCTTGTGTCCTCCAAACAAAGCTAAGCCTTAACAGTCGTCCATTATGTATAAGCCATCATGCTCTCTGCCACTACCAATTCTTTTTCCTGTTTGAAGGTCCTGAAAGATACAATAATCAGGAAAGAACTCAACTTTACAGTTTAGAGATTTAGTGATAGCACTGACAGATAAAAGATTGACAGGAAATTGAGCAACATGAAGAACAGAAGATAACTTAATATTTGGAGTACAGATAATGGAACCTGTCCCAGAAATAGGAGTAAATGACCTATCAGCTACCCTGACACTATCCCTTTTTAGACATGGAGAGTAGTTAAGAAGTCTTTTAGAAGTGCATGTCATATGTTTATTCGCACCAGAATCAATAATCTAAGAGTTAAGATGAGCAAGTGTGTTAACTTTTTGGGACGGAGTTTGAGGTAGCACTGGATGAAAGATTGAGTTGTGACATAAGACGTCTGAAATGTTGAACTTCTTAAGAGGAGAGACTTTCGACTGGGGTCCCAGTTTTCTCCTTAGATGATTCAGCTGATTTTAACATATTTGCTTGAGCTCTAGTTGGATTGGTTTGTTTTCCCCCATGACCTCTAGTAGGTCTCCCGTGTAACTTCTAGCAAGTTTCTTTTGTATGCCTTGGTTTCCCACAGTATTCACAGTGCACACGATCTTGATTAGAAGAGATACCCTTCGACTGCTCTTGAGTAAAATGGACAGTTAAACCCGACTTTTCAGCTGGTGCAGTATATAGCATGGCACCTCTTCTGGTCTCTTCCTGCTGGATATAAGAGTGTGCCTCTTCAAAAGACGGAAAGGGAGATCTACCAATGACTTGAACTCTTAATTGGTCAAATTCATAATTCAAAACAGCCAAAAAATCATACACTCGCTCTTGTTCAATCATATTTTGGATTAATATAGCATCATTAGCACACTTAGCTTGAAAATTCTGATAACAATCCAATTCCTGCCACAAACTTCTCAATTTAGAAAAATAATTTGAA
This sequence comes from Excoecaria cochinchinensis, assembly GCA_947683425.1. Classification (NCBI taxonomy): domain Eukaryota; kingdom Viridiplantae; phylum Streptophyta; class Magnoliopsida; order Malpighiales; family Euphorbiaceae; genus Excoecaria; species Excoecaria cochinchinensis. The sequence goes on along the minus strand of CANTUQ010000175.1, from coordinate 576,773 downwards.
ACAGTAAGCTCACCTTGTTTCGTGTCATGAATTTTGTTCCTAAGTTCAAAAATTCGAGCATCATTTCCCATACGAGAATAGATAGATTTTGCAGCCTTTCATAACTTCTCTGCAGTGTCAAGCAGTAAATATTGTATAGAAATTTTAGGATGCATAGAATTTAGAAGCCAAGACATAACCAATGAGTTATCAGAGTCCCATTGACTAAAAGTGGGGTCAGTAACAGGTGGTGGTTTTTTTCTCCAGTAATATACCCTTGCAATTTTCTGGCCTTAATAGATAATAGACATGATCTAGACCAAGCTAAATAGATATTACTTCCATCTAATTTAATTGGGCTAATTTGATCATCATTAGCCGTATAAAATTTCTCTACTAGTTTAGTTTCAAATTCTGATATAATGGGAGATTAAAAAGATACAATGAGTAGAGAATAATACAGTTACAGAATCTGATCACAAGAAATCCAAAGCACCAATACTTCAAAAGTGGCCGAATATTGGTTGAACAGAGTTGAAAGAGACTTAGAGCAGCATTCTGGTGACAGCAAAGGATGGATGGATGAAGAGCAAGAGAGGCTGAGAACACGTAACCCCAAAGAAACCCTAACGGCGACTTCAGAATTGATCGGTGAGGTGCTGGTCGGAATCGCAGGAGGCTGGCGACTTGGGTAGACAAGATCCGGTGATAGACGGTGGCCGGAGGTAGCAACATGCGCTACACGCTCCGGCGCGTGAAGGTTGGTGCCGAAATGATCTGACAGCGCGTGGTCAAGACGGACGGCGCCGAGATTTGGTGCACTGACCGGACTCGGCCTGGGCTTCTTTCCGGTGAGGGCGGAGACGACAATGAACGGACAGATTGCGACCTTGATGAAGAACTCAACGTACTGATGTGAACAGTGTTGTCGGAGTCTGACAACGGCGTGATTCCAGACAGAGACCGAACAGAGGCGTGTCTTCCTTTCTAGGTGGCTAGCGTCGTTTAGAGAGGGAGATAACTCGACCTCTTAAATTGTCGAAAGAATCCAGTATACTCTAAATGATACAACGAGTGCTGGAACCAAGAACTGAAAACTAAGAGCCTTATTACTAGGGAGTAAATTCAACCCTTTAGAAATGGCAGAGGCTCTGATACCACGAAAAAATTTAGAGTAGGATTTCTTATCTTTGTATTAACATCAAACTTGAATTTGTACAAGAGTAATTGAAAATTAAGTCAACTAAATACAACTCTTAAATTAGCTCCTAAATCATCTCCTAACTACCATATTTAATATTCAATCTTACAGCTACATTTAATACCTTACAGTTATATTCAACAGTTTTATCCTAGAGCATTTAGTTTCTGTTATTTCTTTGAAATTTAGTTAAGTGTACTATATACTGGATCTGCATTTATTCTATTTGCTATTTCTTTTATCAAGTTCTGTGCCAGTTTTGTTTTAGTGAAACCTATGTTTTATTCTGTTTGCTAATGCTTTGTTCAGTTTAATATCTGTAGGCTGTAAGGGTATCTGAATGTTTGCTTAAATATAACTGAAATCCTAGCTTAAGGAAGCAACAGACAATTGGCAATTCTACTAAAATAAATTGCAATGAAGTAACATGCTTAGCCTACATTCATGTCGAGTCCTATCTACTTTTAATGTTTCCTGTCTGCTAACTGATGCGACCTCAGCAAGTGTACTGAATCGGCAAGTAATATAATGGAGTATTTTCAAGACTCTGAGTTATCGTACCCAAGAGACTGTGTATGCAAGTTATGACACTTAAATGTATGCTAAAGAATTTCCAGTTGTTGAATTGATTTAATTAACTACTGATTAAAAACAAAGAATTTAAATAACCAAAATAAACGAACGGAAATAATCCAATTAAATTGATAGCAACAATTGCAAGAAACCAAATGACGGAAAAATTAACAATATAAGAATTCAAAAATAGACAAACGTTGCTCAGGTTCACTCGTCCACTCCATACCCAAATATGAATCAAAACACATAAAGAAAACATATATGAACGAAATCGGGATAACCCTCTTAACCCAAGCGTCCCATTCCGGAGCAAGCTACTCTAATTACATGACGTCCCATTCCAGAGCAAGTCATACAACTAGCCTAATCACGGGTCTAAAATCCTAGGTTCGGTTTGCTTTCCCATTCCGGAGCCAAACAACCCAAAACCTAATTATTTCACTCCTCATTCCAATCTTAAACCATGAAAACCTGTATATATGGATTTCCATTTCGGAGCAGCCCAAATGATACAGCAAACATGACAGAAAATCTGAAGATAATTTATCATGACATTCAATCATACAATTCAATAACCAATTAAGATACATGAATTAATTAATTCATCAAAACAGGAAATTAACTTGAAAATATACATCTCATGATTTGACAATAATAACCAGTGAAATAAACCTTTATTCATATATCGAATATCAAAATATGTTTAGAATTCACATCAAGGATAAGGGCTTTAGAGATTTCCCAAACAACTAAAAGACTACTTACGATCCATTACAAAATCAAAAGAATAAAGGAAAGAATAAACCCAGAAATTCATTGAGGTAGAAATCCCGGTTGAATCCCACGTTCTTTAGTCTTCTTCTTTGGATCTTCAATGGAGAATTAAACTAAAATTCTGGAAAACTGGAAAACTAACAATCTCTGGAAATTAAAACTATGTATCTAATGAAAATTACTTTCAATTTCTAATTGAAAACTCAAAACAAGATTGAAAACTCAAGTCTAGAACAGAAGAATAACTCATAAAATCTCAGCCGCCAAAACTAAAATAAAAAACTAACTAAAAAAATCGGAACCCTAACCAAACAAAAAAGTGCGTTTTTATAGTTCCAGATGGGTCACGGTGACAATGAAATTCATTGTCACCGTGTAGAGTCGAGATTTCCAAATTGCCTTTGCGCACAGGAGAGGGGTCACGGTGACTATGAATTTCATTGTCACCGTGAGGTATTGAATTTTTGCTTCTGTCCAGGAAATAATTATGTCACGGTGACAATGAAATTCATTGTCACCGTGAGGTACGTGCTGCTCCAATACTGCCTTAATGATTTTTCATGTCACGGTGACAATGAATTTGATTGTCACCGTGACATGCTTTATACTTGCATTCTGTCCAAACTGTTGCTATGTCACGGTCACAATGAAATCCATTGTGACCGTGACGCCTCTAAGTCTGCTCCTGTCTTCAACTTCTCTTTATGTCACGGTCACAATGAGTTTCATTGTGACCGTGAGGTACCTAGAACCACACCTGCAAAGACAAATCAAAATCCATCAAAAAAATATCTATAATGCATCAAAATTCCAATTTGACTTAGATTAGTAAAATTAACCTAAAGGAAACAAAACATGACACAAAAACACAACTAAACACCCAAAAATCATATAAAAACACCATCAAAACTAAGTATTATATTGAAGTTATCAAAATACCCCACACTTAGACTTTGCTCGTCCTCGAGTAAATGAATTATCCACATTTCTGAAATTTCAAACTCTTACTCAGAATACAAAAACTTAACAACAATCATAGCACCAAGCAGAAGGGTCTTAGTTACAAATCCTCAATTCAATTTATATCAAATAATTTCACATGTGTGTGTGCTAGGCTCAAAACAAATTTTCTCTTTTCAAGACAAAACAACCAATGCATTCCAGCAATTGAGCAAAAAAATTAAATATGCAAATGAATTTGTATACAGGTTTCGCACTTAAAACTCAGGATAATCATACGCCTCTCCTTTAGCACCAGAACCACAAGAGTCATCTCCACTTAAACAAATCAAATCAAGAACATAATGAAAAGGACTTATTCCAGGGTTGTAATGTTAGGTTAAGGTATTGGCTAACAAGAAAAGTTAAAGAATTCAAACAAAGAATTAGCCACTCTACCTAAAATTCCAACTACCCAAAACTGAACAAGATTGTCCACGTTCTACCTTCAATTCACCCATAATTTCCAATGTTGTCTAAACTTTCCTATACATAAAATACATCGAACTCCAAACAATAAAGTGATGAACTTCCCTTTTTAATTCACTTTTAAATCCAATTATCCGTAAATATGAGTATGTCTTTTTCTACTCAAAGGTACTCCACACTTGAATTTTTCTATATTCAATACATCAAAATTAACTAAAAACAACAAAACTCATTAAACTTTAATTTTTCGTTTTTTTTTTTCTTTTCTTTTTTTTCTCTCTTTTTTTTTTTCATGATCTTTTCTCTTTTTTTTTCATGCTTTTTCTTTTTCTTTTCTTTTTTTTTTTTTTTTTTTTTTTTTTTTTTTTTTTCTGGTTGGTGCACATGTCACGGTGACAATGATTTTCATTGTCACCGTGACCATCGGGTAAGTAACTTTCTGTTTTGAGGTGTGCACATGTCACGGTGACAATGAAATTCATTGTCACCGTGAGATAAAGTAAGTTACATTCTGTTTTCAAACTGGGTTATGTCACGGTGACAATGAATTTCATTGTGACCGTGACGTAATGCACATTCAATTCTGTTTTCAAATTTGGTTATGTCATGGTGACAATGAATTTCATTGTCACCGTGACCCTATGGCGTTCAATTCTGGATTGCAAATTTTGGTTATGTCACGGTCACAATGGAACTCATTGTGACCGTGACCCACGAAAATAACTTTTAAAATCCCAGTTTTCCATTTGTTATTTCTCACTTTCCCACACCTCATTCACTCTCACCGTGCACTATTTGATCTTCTCTGCACTCTCTGTGTTCTTTTCTCTCTTTTAGACCACCATTCTGGATAATCAACAAGTAAGTATTCTCCAATTACTTTTTAATTTTATTTCAGTTCATTTATTTTTATTTTTCTCCTCCCTGCGTTCCCTGTTCCAATTGATCTCCATGGCTGTGATTCTTGCAATTCCTGTGCCGATGCTTTTGTTTTTCTTCTATGATAATTTTCGATTCTAGCTGTGCATCCCTTCAATTCTTACTTTCTCATTTAAATTTTTATCTTTATTGAGAACAATAATGGGTGGGGAGTAGACGTTTAGGGCTTAATGTGCATTTAACGTTGGGTTGATGATTTTACTCAAATTTGGGATTGGACTGGACTTTTATTGATCTTAAACTGTTTGTTATGCACTGTATGGTTGTTAATTGCCAATTTGGGGGATTGTTAGTGCCATTGGTTTTCAATTCTAGTACGTTTAAATTCTTGCTCACCAAGTGCTTGATAAAATGTCTCAATGAATTGATTTTCCAGCTTCTGCAATTTTTAACATGTTGACATGCAGAATTTTAGTTACCCTTATGTTTAACTGTGCTTTAAGGTTGTCATTGCACATTCTAAACCTACTTATGAGTTGATATCACTTTGATAAATTAAACTCAGCTGGAGGATGCATAGGTTTGGATAGAATGGATTGTTTATTGCTGAGTAGATTAGTAGCCATTGTTGTTTCAACTTACATTGTTATTGATCTTGGCTGTTTGCTTTCGTGCAGTGGCTCCAAAACGAAAAAGCTCTGCTCTAGCTTCGAGCTCTGGCAGCTAACCCCCCAGCGCAGATTCAGTGGACATTTCTAAGGTGCCAGCCTGGGTCCCAAGTGCAAAAAAAGGTTCCGTATGCTCGGTTCACTAAATGCTCGTTCATCCCAACGAGCTATTTGGATTTTGGACTGCTGGAGAAACTTGGCATAAAAAATGAGGTCCAGCAACTTATCGGCCACATTGGCTGGGAGCGGGTTTTCATGCTCAATGAGAAAGTCTACCCTACCTTGACAAGGGATTTTGTGTCCACTATCACTTGTAGACCAGGCCGCGATCTCATCAATGATCCAGGTTCTGTTTCATTTTTCTTGGACACTATTGAGTATAACCTCACTTTTCATGAATTTTCAGAATATCTTGGATTTCCACACTTGGTGCCGGATTGTTATGATGATTACTCAAAAGACGGTGCGTGGGCAATCATTCGAGCCACTGTGACTGCCACACAGTATGTCTCGGGGAAAACGAAGGCGCATCATTTGCACAACCATGTTCTGCGGATCCTCCATCGATTTTTTTCTTTATCTTTGTTAAGCCATGCAGATTCAGCGGGCCAAGTAAACTTACCGGAAGCCCTGTTTCTCGCTTGCATGATCCAGGGTGTCCGGATAAATGGCGCCACTCATTTCTGGCACAAATTGGAGGAGATGCAATGGAAGCCGAAAAAAGTGACCAAAATCGCACTTGGGGGATTTGTCACCGCCATAGCCAAGCGTGTCCGCCACCCATTGAAAAAGTACAAATCACTGCCTTCCATTGCCACAATTGATCAGAAGATGCTTACAAATATGAAGGTAATAGTGAAGGATGTGACAATGGCTGATGGCTTTCGGTTGTCCACTCGTGAGGAGTATTTACACGGGAGTCGAGCGGGGTTTAGGCGGTTTACCTCGTGAGCATGAGGACGACCATGAGGCACTGGTCCCTCCTGCACCAGAGCCTGCGCAATTATCATCGCAGCAGTACGACGCTCTGATGGCACGCATGGACATAATCGCCGCATCAGTGGACACCATCTCCACCTCTCAGGCAGCCATTCAGTCCCAGATGGACCAGCTGATCCAGGTATTTTCCGCCTGGTCTGCGAGGTTTGATGCCCATTTCCCACCGCCGCTACCACCACCAGCACAGCGATCAGGGAGATTTCTTATCTTTTGTTTTGATTTTTTTTGTTTCTTTTATTTTTATTTTTATTTTTTTTTTGATATGTAATATTCTTATTTGCTGGGGTACCCAAAGTCTAGAATTTCTTATACCCATTTTTTATTCTAATAAGGGAAAGTTTAACACCATACTAAATAACACCCACTAAATTCAACAATTTTTCTCACACTTCCACTATTTCAACAATAGATACCCTTATTCAACTTTCAATGATATTTCAACCCAATCCTAGAGTGGCCGATTCTTGGAAAAGGGTAGGCAAAGGCATTTAGGCTAAATGGTAAAATAATAGTGTAACAAAGAAAATTGCATAGTACGCTTTTAGCATGGCTCAACTGGGCTAGCAATGGAAATAACATAAACAGGTAGGTCTAAAGCTATTTAAAGGCGGTTATCAAAAAAACAAATTGCCTTAATCATGTCCTAAACTTGTTTAAGTTGTTATCATGTTTCGAAGGGTGATGAGGAAGGTTCTAACTATCCTAACATTCCTTCACTCAAAAACTTTTACGCACTGGATTTTTCAAATTTTTACAAACAAGCCTATAGTGCATAAAAGATTGGAAATCACAAGATATATGACTGATTGAGATTCAATTTGCTTCTAAAACTTCCAACTACTCATTCGCCAAGATTAGTTTTTAAGATAGACCATTCTCCAAATAAAGTTCAAAACATTCACAACAGGAATAACTGAGGTTAAGCCAAGCTGAGATAAGGATATTTAGGCAACGACAATAAAGTACAAAGAAACTAAAACAGAAATAAACATGTATCATACATCAACGGCTGTTAATTACATATATATATGAAGTTAATGTCTCCTACCCCCCACACAAAAACTTGCTGTCCCCAGCAAGTAAGAATATTACATATCAAAAAAAAAAAAAAATAAAAATAAAAGAAACAAAAAAAATCAAAACAAAAGATAAGAAATCTCCCTGATCACTGTGCTGGTGGTGGTGGCGGCGGTGGAAAATGGGCATCAAACCTCGCAGACCAGGCGGAAAATCCCTGGATCAGCTGGTCCATCTGGGACTGAATGGCTGCCTGAGAGGTGGAGATGGTGTCCACTGATGCTGTGATTATGTCCATGCGTGCCATCAGAGCGTCGTCCTGCTGCGATGATAATTGCGCAGGCTCTGGTGCAGGAGGGACCGGTGCCTCAGGGTCGTCCTCATGCTCATGAGGTAAACCGTCTAAACCCCGCTCGACTCCCGTGTAAATACTCCTCACGAGTGGACAACCGAAAGCCATCAGCCATTGTCACATCCTTCACTATTACCTTCATATTTGTAAGCATCTTCTGATCAATTGTGGCAATGGAAGGCAGTGATTTGTACTTTTTCAATGGGTGGCGGACATGCTTGGCTATGGCGGTGACAAATCCCCCAAGTGCGATTTTGGTCACTTTTTTCGGCTTCCATTGCATCTCCTCCAATTTGTGCCAGAAATGAGTGGCGCCATTTATCCGGACACCCTGGATCATGCAAGCGAGAAACAGGGCTTCCGGTAAGTTTACTTGGCCCGCTGAATCTGCATGGCTTAACAAAGATAAAGAAAAAAATCGATGGAGGATCCGCAGAACATGGCTGTGCAAATGATGCGCCTTCGTTTTCCCTGAGACATACTGTGTGGCAGTCACAGTGTCTCGAATGATTGCCCACGCACCGTCTTTTGAGTAATCATCATAACAATCCGGCACCAAGTGTGGAAATCCAAGATATTCTGAAAATTCATGAAAAGTGAGGTTATACTCAATAGTGTCCAAGAAAAATGAAACAGAACCTGGATCATTGATGAGATCGCGGCCTGGTCTACAAGTGATAGTGGACACAAAATCCCTTGTCAAGGTAGGGTAGACTTTCTCATTGAGCATGAAAACCCGCTCCCAGCCAATGTGGCCGATAAGTTGCTGGACCTCATTTTTGATGCCAAGTTTCTCCAGCAGTCCAAAATCCAAATAGCTCGTTGGGATGAACGAGCATTTAGTGAACCGAGCATACGGAACCTTTTTTTGCACTTGGGACCCAGGCTGGCACCTTAGAAATGTCCACTGAATCTGCGCTAGGGGGTTAGCTGCCAGAGCTCGAAGCTAGAGCAGAGCTTTTTCGTTTTGGAGCCACTGCACGAAAGCAAACAGCCAAGATCAATAACAATGTAAGTTGAAACAACAATGGCTACTAATCTACTCAGCAATAAACAATCCATTCTATCCAAACCTATGCATCCTCCAGCTGAGTTTAATTTATCAAAGTGATATCAACTCATAAGTAGGTTTAGAATGTGCAATGACAACCTTAAAGCACAGTTAAACATAAGGGTAACTAAAATTCTGCATGTCAACATGTTAAAAATTGCAGAAGCTGGAAAATCAATTCATTGAGACATTTTATCAAGCACTTGGTGAGCAAGAATTTAAATGTACTAGAATTGAAAACCAATGGCACTAACAATCCCCCAAATTGGCAATTAACAACCATACAGTGCATAACAAACAGTTTAAGATCAATAAAAGTCCAGTCCAATCCCAAATTTGAGTAAAATTATCAACCCAACGTTAAATGCACATTAAGCCCTAAACGTCTACTCCCCACCCATTATTGTTCTCAATAAAGATAAAAATTTAAATGGGGAAGTAAGAATTGAAGGGATGCACAGCTAGAATCGAAATTATCAAGAAAAACAAAAGCATCGGCACAGGAATTGCAAGAATCACAGCCATGGAGATCAATTGGAACAGGGAACGCAGGGAGGAGAAAAATAAAAATAAATGAACTGAAATAAAATTAAAAAGTAATTGGAGAATACTTGTTGATTATCCGGAATGGTGGTCTAAAAGAGAGAAAAGAACACAGAGAGTGCAGAGAAGATCAAATAGTGCACGGTGAGAGTGAATGAGGTGTGGGAAAGTGAGAAATAATAAATGGAAAACTGGGATTTTAAAAGTTATTTTCGTGGGTCACGGTCACAATGAGTTCCATTGTGACCGTGACATAACCAAAATTTGCAATCCAGAATTGAACCGCCATAGGGTCACGGTGACAATGAAATTCATTGTCATCGTGACATAACCAAATTTGAAAACAGAATTGAATGTGGATTATGTCACGGTCACAATGAAATTCATTGTCACCGTGACATAACTCAGTTTGAAAACAGAATGTAACTTACTTTATCTCACGATGACAATGAATTTCATTGTCACCGTGACATGTGCACACCTCAAAACAGAAAGTTACTTACCCGATGGTCACGGTGACAATGAAAATCATTGTCACCGTTACATGTGCACCAACTAGAATCCATAATGCATCTTCCTTTGGTCACGGTCACAATGAATTTCATTGTGACCGTGACCACCTGCACACTTGCAAAAAGTCATCAATTTCTCAAAATTTCTAACTACTACTACTTTGACAATTCTCCAACAAAAATATAATTTCTCTTCTGAACATAAAATTTACAAAACGAAACAAGATTAACTTCCTAAAAAAAAATAATAATAACATTAAACGATAAAAAAAAAAACAAAGATAAGAAGTAGTTCTGCATTTAACAAGTCCGCAGCTGAACTTTTTAAAAACCGTCAAGGATCTGCTAGAGTGACGATCGTGGAAGCACTATCAAAGGTAGATTCAAAATACTGTTTCACACGATGTCCATTCACCTTGAATTCATCCTCAAACCGCGGGTGCTTCAATGTCACCACGCCAAACTTATCAACTGCCACTACTTCATAGGGTCCCTTCCATCTCGATTTCAACTTATCAGGAAACAACCGCAGCCTACTGTCATAAAGAAGCACTCGCATTCCAGGTGTAATTTCATTTCTAACCAGTTTTCGATCATGCCACTTCTTGGTTTTATCTTTGTATCTCATGGCATGATCATAGGCCCAAAACCGATGCTCGTCTAGTTCATTTAGCTGCAAAGACCTGCACTTACCTGCATTCTCAAGGTCAAAATTCAAAAATTTGGTAGCCCAATAAGCTTTATGCTCTAATTCCACTGGGAGGTGACAGGACTTCCCATAAACCAACCTAAAAGGGGACATTCCTATCGGTGTCTTGAATGTTGTCCTATAAGCCCACAGAGCATCATCTAACTTAAGGTACCAATCTTTTCTAGATGAATTGACCGTTTTTTCTAAGATGGCCTTTAACTCCCTGTTAGACACTTCAACTTGACCATTAGCCTGAGCATGGTAAGGGGTTGTGACCTTATGTCTAACGCCAAATTTCTTTAATAAAGCCTTAAATTGGTGGTTCACAAAATGTTTACCACCATCGCTTATAATGGCTCTAGGGGCTTCATAACGAGTGAATATGTTTCTCCTCAAAAATTCTAAAACAATCTTAGCATCAGAAGTTCTAGTGGCTATAGCTTCGACCCATTTACTCACATAATCCACTGCCACCAGAATATATTAAAACCCGTACGAAATCGAAAAAGGTCCCATAAAATCTATTCCCCATACATCAAATAGTTCTACCTCAAGCATGTTTGTCAGAGGCATCTCATCTCGCTTAGATATATTTCCTACCCTCTGGCATCTATCACAAGTCTTCACATAAAATTGAACATCTCTAAACATTGTAGGCCAATAAAAACCAGAAAACAAAATTTTCATTACCGTTATATTTGGCCCATGATGTCCACCAGCTTCTCCACCGTGACAAGCTGTGATGATTGCACATGTCTCCTCATCTGAGATGCACCTTCTTAAAACGTGATCAGCACATAATCGAAAAAGGTAGGGGTCATCCCAAATGTATTGTCTTGCATCAGCTCGCAGTTTCTTCTTTTGCTGCCAAGTAAATTCTTTAGGCATAAAACCTCATGCAAGAAAATTTGCTATGTTAGCAAACCAAGGAACAGAAGTGTCACAAGCAAATAACGCACAAATGTGTTCATCAAGAAATAAATCTAAAATTTTCCCCTTTTCAATATGGTCATTTTCCATTCTTGACAAATGGTCTGCCACGAAGTTTTCATCACCCAACGAATCAGCCTCGGTTTGGATTCCTTCTTGGCAAACAAATGCCTCAAAGCTGCATGGTCTGACCACACCACCACTTTTGCACCCAGCAAATATGGCCTGAACTTCTCGAACGCATACACAATTGCTAGAAGTTCTTTCTCTGTGGTGGTATAATTAACCTGTGCTCCTGTCAAAGTGTGATTAGCATAATAAATTGCACAGAATATCTTATCCCGACGCTGTCCCAGTACCGCTCCCACTGCATCAAGGAGTTTGAGTACCTCCTTCTTTACTACCTCTTGCACGGCCGGGTTGAGTCTTCTCTGAGGCTGAGCTACCGGCTTGCATTCCTCCTCCATTGGAATCATGTGTGTGCAGTAACTTGGGTCAATCCCCTTCAAATCTGAGGTTTCCCATCCAATGGCTCCCTTGTGCTTTTTCAGTACCTTTAGCAACAACTGTTCTTCATCACCTGACAACAAAGAAGATATAATTACTGGTTTCTGATCTTTCTCTAAAAACACATATTTCAAATGAGAGGGAGAGGTTTAAGTTCAGAATTTAAATCCCCCTTTTTAGGGTTAGACTCTTCATTCTGTGACTCATCCTTTCCATCTTCTATCTCCATATTTTCTATTTCTTCTCCCCTCATCTCTTCTTCCACTTCTTCTCCTTCCACTGAATGTAACAGACACAAATTTTCTGGATCAGCTCCAACCACTTTTTCCTGTACTTCTTCCACACACTCGTCTATTACATCTACAAAATAAACAAACTCCTCCATATCCCCAGATGGATACTTTTGAGCCTTGTTCATATCTACTACCAACTCCTCATTATTGAACCGTAGGGTGACCGTTTGACCATGAACATCGAACAATGCCTTTGCTGTGTTTAAAAACGGCCTCCCCACTATCAGTGGCACCTTCCTATCATCTTCCATCTCCATCACCACAAAGTCTACTGGGAAGATGAATTTCCCCACCTTCACTAACAGATCTTCTATCACTCCTTTGGGCCGCCTCACTGACCTATCTGCCAGTTGGAGTCTCATTCCCATCTCCTTTAGGTCCCCAAGATTAAGCTTCCTGCAAATAGAATAAGGCATCAAATTTATGCTGGCACCCAAATCACATAAAGCATTATCATAAAAATCTTCACCAATAGCACAGGGTAAAGTAAAGCTACCTGGATCTTCCAATTTCTCAGGGATCTTATTCATAATTATAGCACTGCAATTTTCTGTAAGCTGTATAGTTCCATGCCCTTCTAATTTCTTTTTATTAGAACATAATTCTTTCATAAATTTAGCATAGTTAGGCATATGAGCTAAAGTTTCAGCAAATGGTAAATTAATGTGCAGTTTCTTAAACATCTCTAGAAACCTAGCCTTTTGCTCATTTTTCTTTTCCTGTTTAGCAACTGCAGGAAATGACAGTCTATTTATATCAAGATTCTCTACCCTCGGATTCACTAAACTTTTACCCTTATCACTTTTAGGAGCATCTTCATTAACTTCTACTCTAGAGTTAGAATTACTTACCGTCCGTGTCGGCTCCTCCTTTTCTGATGATGATGAATTTTTACCTTGACCTTCTCTCGGTACCACTTCCTTACCATTTCTCAGTGTGATGGCTTTAGCTTCCTCTTTTGGATTCCAGTCCACATTCGAAGGAAATGTTCCCGGTTGTCTTTGAGACATGGAATTTGCCAGCTGTCCCACTTGAGTCTCTAAATTCCTCATGGAAGCATCTTGGTTCCGATTCCACTGCTCTTGAGATTTTCACCTTGACTCTTGATTAGCCATGAACTACTGTTGGCTATTTACAAACTGTTGTTGACTGTTTATGAAAGTAGCCAACATGTCTTCCAGATTTGCCTTCTTTTCTTGCACAGGTGGCCTCGGTTGGTATCCCGGTGGGTGGTATTGTTGCCCTTGATTGTGATGGGGTGGATATGGTTGTTGGTATTGCTGCCCTTGGTTCTGATGAATGTTTTGGTTGAAGGGAGGTCTAACTTGTGGTTGAGAGGATGAAGCATTTGGATTTCCATCCTTCCAAAAGAAGTTTGGATGATTTCTCCAGCCCGGATTATATGTGTTGCTGTAGGGGTCATTCCTTCTGGAATCTCCTATTGCATTTATATCTCCCGTTGCCCCACTCCCTTGACCAAATTGCCCACTTTCATACCATCCACTCTCTTGAGCCACAGAGGCTACATTCTGCACCTTCAGACTACTCATCTCCTTCCTCATGGACTCAATCTGTGCCTTCAGCATCGACACCTCATCCACAGCGTATATCCCTTGTCTTTTCGGAACTGACCTAGGATTAGACCATTGGGCATCATTCGCCGCCATTTCATCTAGCAGATGAAAAGCTTCATCTGGTAGTCTATTCATGAATGACCCTCCTGATGAATCATCCAATAAAGATCTTGTCTGTGGTGTAACCCCAGAATAAAATGTTGTCATCAGGTGGTATATGGCTATCTCATGGTGTGGACAGCTTCTCAATAGCCTTCTAAACCTTTCCCACGCTTCATGAAACGGCTCCTCACTCATTTGACTAAAACCCAAGATACTGTTACGGATGTTCGCAGTCTTTGTAGGAGGGAAGAATCTCATCAAAAATCTCTCCTGTAACTGGTCCCATGATCTAATCGACTGTCTAGGTAGCATTTGCAACCATTCACATGCTTTTCCAATCAATGTTAAAGGGAACAACTTTAATCTTACCGAGTCGGATGATACTCCAGGAATCTGAACCGTATCACTGACCTCTAAGAATATGTCTAAGTGCTGTGTGGGGTCTTCCACTTCTGAACCCGTAAACTGATTCCTCTGTACCATATTGATGGTAGCTGGTTTAAGCTCAAACTGCACTCCCCTTGGCAGCACAATCGTCCGATTATCCTCATTCCATCTTGGTACTGCATAATCCCTTATTGTCCTCTGCCTCGGGACCTCTTCTCTATAATTCCCCAGATTTTCATCTTGTGCCCTCGGCACTTGTTCATTCTCGGGAGGAACTTCACCAATAGGAAGAGGATTGTCTTCCATGTTATTATTTCTGTTGGCTCTCCTTCGTTGATGCAAAGTCCTCTCGATTTCAGGATCGTAGGGTGCTATTTGTTCCTGTCTCAATCTACTCATGCACCACAACAACTACCTGAAAAGAATAAACAAAAATAAAAATGAAAATAAAAATAAAATAGAATAAAAAGAAAAACACATACAAATAATAATCAAAACTTAAAACAATGCCAGTCCCCGGCAACGGCGCCAAAAACTTGACGCGACCTCAGCAAGTGTACTGAATCGGCAAGTAATATAATGGAGTATTTTCAAGACTCTGAGTTATCGTACCCAAGAGACTGTGTATGCAAGTTATGACACTTAAATGTATGCTAAAGAATTCCCAGTTGTTGAATTGATTTAATTAACTACTGATTAAAAACAAAGAATTTAAATAACCAAAATAAACAAACGGAAATAATCAAATTAAATTGACAGCAACAATTGCAAGAAACCAAATGACGGAAAAATTAACAATATAAGAATTCAAAAATAGACAAACGTTGCTCAGGTTCACTCGTCCACCCCATACCCAGATATGAATCAAAACACATAAAGAAAACATATATGAACGAAATCGGGATAACCCTCTTAACCCAAGCGTCCCATTCCGGAGCAAGCTACTCTAATTACATGACGTCCCATTCCGGAGCAAGTCATACAACTAGCCTAATCACGGGTCTAAAATCCTAGGTTCGGTTTGCTTTCCCCTTCCGGAGCCAAACAACCCAAAACCTAATTATTTCACTCCTCACTCCAATCTTAAACCATGAAAATCTGCATATATGGTTTCCCATTCCGGAGCAGTCCAAATGATACAGCAAACATGACAGAAAATCTGAAAATAATTTATCATGATATTCAATCATACAATTCAATAACCAATTAAGATACATGAATTAATTCATTCATCAAAACAGGAAATTAACTTGAAAATATACATCTCATGATTTGACAATAATAACCAGTGAAATAAATCTTCATTCATATATCGAATATCAAAATATGTTTAGAATTCACATCAAGGATAGGGGCTTTAGAGATCCCCCAAACAACTAAAAGACTACTCACGATCCATTACAAAATCAAAAGAATAAAAGAAAGAATAAACCCAGAAATTCATTGAGGTAGAAATCCCGGTTGAATCCCACGTTCTTCAGTCTTCTTCTTTGGATCTTCAATAGAGAATTAAACTAAAATTCTGGAAAACTAACAATCTCTGGAAATTAAAACTATGTATCTAATGAAAATTACTCTCAATTTCTAATTGAAAACTCAAAATAAGATTGAAAACTCAAGTTTAGAATAGAAGAATAATTCATAAAATCTCAGCCGCCAAAACTAAAATCAAAAATTAACTAAAAAAATCGGAACCCTAACCAAACAGAAAAGTGCGTTTTTATAATTCCAGATGGGTCACGGTGACAATGAAACTCATTGTCACCGTGTAGAGTCGAGATTTCCAAATTGCCTTTGCGCATAGGAGAGGGGTCACGGTGACAATGAATTTCATTGTCACCGTGAGGTCTTGAATTTTTGCTTCTGTCCAGGAAATAATTATGTCACGGTGACAATGAAATTCATTGTCACCGTGAGGTACGTGTTGCTCCAATACTGCCTTAATGTTCATTGTCACCGTGATATGCTTCATACTTGCATTCTGTCCAAACGTTTGCTATGTCACGGTCACAATGAAATCCATTGTGACCGTGACCCCTCTAAGTCTGCTTCTGTGTTCAACTTCTCTTTATATTACGGTCACAATGAGTTTCATTGTGACCGTGAGGTACCTAGAACCACACCTGCAAAGACAAATCAAAATCCATCAAAAAAATATCTATAATGCATCAAAATTCCAATTTGACTTAGATTAGTAAAATTAACCTAAAGGAAACAAAACATGACACAAAAACACAACCAAACACCAAAAAATCATATAAAAACACCATCAAAACTAAGTACTATATTGAAGTTATCACTAATAAATTGTTCTCATAAAACAATCAACTCCAACAATTGGATGAGAACATATATATGGATATGTTTTTGTTCAGGCTGAAGTGGAGCACATATTTCCAATGAATTGATCAGGTTGTTTTCCAACCAAGATTTGGATTTTATAATTAGTGAGCTACTGTATTCCTTTCAATACAACTGGATCTGTAGTTTTGCTGGCATAAATAATACCTCCAACATTCAAGTTTTTGTCAATCTCAGCACATATTCAATCAGTGGCAATAACAAATGTATCTTTCTTACTTTGTTAAGGAAATGCTTGGTCTGAGAGAAACTATGAGCTTGTTTTATTTTGCTGGTCGATTCATGCTCAATCAGCCGAAACCATTATATTTGAAGGATTGTACTAAATCACCACTTGTTTTTTTCTTGACTCAAAATGTTTTTTCCTGTTCTATTATTGTGTATGTCTTCTATTTGTGCTTCTTAACTTTGGTAAATGCACATTCTGAACAGGACCTTCAGGAGGTTTTGGAAGTTCTTATGGGGCAGTTACGTCAGCTTTTTGGTTTTAAATCTGATAGTATTTATGAAGGTGCATATGGAGGTTGCAAGCTCTTACCAAGTGAAAGAGGCTTCACAGAATGGTAAAAGTAGTCCTTTCACACGCTTGTCTAATTTACTAATATAGGCTTTGAAATGTTTGTGGATGCCCTCATTTTATACTTGCAAAATAAATTTATTAGCATGGATATTTGACTGTCCTAAAAGCTAAAATTGGGTATTGGGGTTCATATGTAGCTTTGAAAAAATTACAATAAAACTCCCCAAGTTTGGTAATTTCAGCAAACAGGTCCTTTATTTATTTCCTTTGAACTGAACTATAATGGTCCTTGAACTTTTGAGCTCTTTATACTTCAATTCTTTTGTTAATAGATCGTGAACTTTATTCCGTAAATTTTACATGAACCAGATATTTTAGCTAAGGTTACACTAAATTGCTAGGAACTCAGAAAATTAAGGGCTTCATAATTCAATGTGGAAGAGAAAGTATGGCCAAATCATATTTTTGGCAAAAGTCATTAGATCTTTTTGGAATTTTCTCTCTTTTTCTTAATCTTCATGTCTGTTAGCTTGACTATGAACCTTTTTTTTCTTTTTTCTTTTTAATATTTAAATTGTTTTGAGACTTTTAAAGCCAAATATGAAGTAAGCCACCATGAGGATATTTCTGAATGTTTTTCATTCTTGTGTAGGGAATTGGATGTCTTGTCACGGCAGCATACTTGTTTTAATCTTCATTCAAGTGCTACTACTCTTGGATCACTATCTAGATTGGTATATTTGGGCATCAATAAGTTGGCCGGCCTGATTTAAGTGGATTCTTATTAGCATCTGATAAAGTTGTTTTTGCAGGTTCAATCATTACCAAGGATGATTATTACAGATGAGATAGGAAAGCAGGTCAGTTGACAAACTGTGTATTTTTTTTTTTGTGCATTTTGTAAGTACCAAAATTGTTTTTTACCGGTGGACTATTTTATATCAGCTCCAGAAGTTCTGAGGATTAGGGAATCTCCTACATTCTGTATAGATGCCTTATATGGTTAACTTGTTTTTCTTTATTTTTGGTGTTTTTAGACAACAGATTGTTTTTCTTCAATCCTTCGGAACTAGTTTTTGGCAAAGTAAAGTTTTATTTTTGTTACAATCAAAGTCACACCAGAATCTACTTGATATGCATTGAAATTTAAAATTCTTTTTTCTTTTCCTATTTTTCTTTTCTAAATTTGTTGTTTAATCTTTTTATCAACTTTCAATGACAGAATGGCTCCTCCAAACAAACAATGCTTCTACTGAACTTATATTAGCAAGATGAATTCTATTTGCATAAGTATCAAACACAAATGATCATTTCTTTTCTCTTTCTAGTGTTCACCGCATAATGCATGTGCTATTTTAGGCTTTTAAATAGTTTGGTTTCTAAGCTACATTAAGTGCTTGAACTCTTTATATGCTCAAGTTTATTTTCCACTTTCCTCTGGATTGAATGGATTCTAATTGCATTTTCACTTTCGTGGCATCTCTAATTATGTAAAATCTGATGCGAGATCTTAATTGAAGCTACTCTACTATTTCCTGATATCATTTGGTTGTACTTGTATTCTGATTCCTCTTTCTATCAAAGTTATTGTTTATTTCAAATTGAGTGTCTTGCTCTCTACCTTCTTTTTAAGAATTTGCTGGAGCTAAATGATGAATGAATTGTATGACATCTTTGAACAGGTAAAGTTCTCTCTTGAATCAGCAAAATTAGCTCAAGTCAATGCCACTCTTGGTGTTTATGATGCTTCAGCTGGTTTGTTCCTACTCATGGTTTTCATGCAAAATTTTCTTCCCATTTCAAATGAATTAATTTTAAATTATGGAGGAAGGCTGACTATTTGAAAACTCATCATTTCAGGGTCCTCAAGACAGGCTAGATCTTTGGCGGAGGATGCCTTTTTCCATCCATCCATTATGTCTGTCAGCTATTACTCATTTGAGCACTGTTTTGCAGTTTATTCGGTATGTTTCATGAGGGCTACTTTTTGCCATTTGTTTGATATAATTTCCTAGATTTGATCAATTTAGCTTCAAAATAGATTATCCATAATTGATTTTCT
The DNA here is from genome assembly GCA_947683425.1 of Excoecaria cochinchinensis. Classification (NCBI taxonomy): domain Eukaryota; kingdom Viridiplantae; phylum Streptophyta; class Magnoliopsida; order Malpighiales; family Euphorbiaceae; genus Excoecaria; species Excoecaria cochinchinensis. The sequence goes on along the minus strand of CANTUQ010000175.1, from coordinate 557,367 downwards.
GCATGATATGATAGGAATTTCCTACACTAATAGCCCTCTGGGGATAGATAAAATTGTGAAACAAATTCAGGATATTCATGCCAATGGTTTTCGAAAATGATTATGAAGAACAGTTTAAATTGTAGTGATGTCTGGTGCAATATGACAAACATTCTCACATTATGTCTTCTGGTTCTCTTTGCACAGCCGTTCTTCCTGCCGGTATCGATGCATGTCCTCCTTGCAGCATTGAGAGAATGGAGGAGATACAAGCAAGAAAATGCCAAGTACATGTTATGGAAGTCTAAAGTCAAGTAGCAGCTTAAATACGATTTGATCTTAAAAAGGGTTTCTGATGCATTGAAAGAAGAAATGTAACCAATTTTGCAGTATATGCTTCTACTGTTGCTGTCTTGTAGCTGAAATTTATTGGCCTTGACAACGGTGGAACTTTCACTATACTTGCAGGATTCGTATTTAGTTGATTGTGCATTATGGGTATCGGTCTTGTCTTGCCTTGTATGCGGTTTAAGCGGCTTCTCTTTCTTTAATTAATTGATATAAGGAATGAATGCCAGGGAGGAAAAGCATGATAATACGCTAACAATGAATTAATTTTTGTATTAGAATTCGATTCAGGTGAATACACAGTTTTCTTTTGTTTTTGAATAATTTTAAGTGAGGATCTAACTAATTTCCCATTATTTGAAATAAATCACAAATTAATCAGATACTTCATTATCCCTTGATTATTAAACATTAGCAAAAAGAAAGAATCGACGATTGCAAATGGCATTTCTTTTTAGTACTACAAGGTCTTGTATTGTTTTTGCCGAAAATCAACAGCATTGAATTCTTGGACTGAGGAAATCATGTTTCGTAGGAATCGGATTATTCTAAGGCGCTATGTAATCTTGATTTTCTTGTTTCATGGGATTACGTCTTGGATTGTTTTTTCAGTCTGCCAATTTCCCGTGGCTCGCATAAAATGTTTTTACACCAAACATTCTGTTCCTTGATGCCAGCCAAGTTCATCAAATACTGGACCGGACCCAGACTCACTCCTACTAGTCACAGTTCACTGGTCTGACTAATTAGTTTCATGCAAACTAAATTATACCAACTTCGGCACTGAAATGAAACTCCTTGCTTGTCATGGAAACAAAACCAAACGAGCTTAGGCACTGAAATCACGTCAGTAAGGCGGTTCATTGATTAGAGTACCCCAATTCAGAGCTAATCATAATAACCATCAACTTCTTTTACATCACTACCCTAAACTCTAAAGTCTAAACCAGCTATTTAAAAATAATAAGTCACAAAAAAAAATTAACAGAAAAAATGAACGAAGCATGATATTTTCATTAGTCTAAAGTGGCTACCATTAGTCAAAAATTTCAAGGGAATTTTTTTTTTTTTTTTTTAACACAGGAAAAGAAAAAGAACCTACCTACAGTGCAAGCTATCAATTCATAGTTTCATAACTATACTGAGCCACTTAAGCCATTTTCAGCAATACATCAAAAAAAAAAAAAAAGAAAAAAGATAAAAGATAAACGAAGAAAAAGAAGAGGGGGAAACTGTTCCATCCAGGCATATACCAATCAAAACACAGCCCTTGCTAATTGGACCGCCAAACCGATAATACATGCAGTTAAGCAACTTCCTCCCTGTCTTAACCTCTGGATTCCAATGCTAATAGTATCTTCTTTCTTGGGCCCTGAAAATCACCAAGAAACCAAAACCTAATCACATATAGAAGAGGTGCGAAAACCTTGGTACAGTAATAGTAATAAGAACAATGAAAACCATACACCATACTATGACATCCAAAGTCATGGACACAGATAATCCACAAGCAATTGAAAGAGTGCACTGCATCCATGTTTGTAAGGTTCCAGATATAAAACTCATAGCAAAGGGCCAGGAACTAATAAATTAAGGTTCCAGATATAAAACTCATAGCAAAGGGCCAGGAACAAATAAACTATCTCATAGATTAGGACTGTGACCTCGCCAAATTGGAGAGAACGGGTGAACCGCAATTTCACATACCTAACAAGTTTTCAGGTTTAAGTTGAGTCCTACAGAGTAAATAACAGAAACTACATTATTATGGAACAATCATTTCGAGAGAAAGGAGCTACAAAATTCAGAATATCTAATCAAGATTATTATTATTATTTTTTTCCATTTTATTTAACCACTCAGCCATCCACCAAGGGGCAATCACGAAAATGGCTTGGTTTTTAGACAATCTGGATTTCATATTATTTTTGTCCAGTTGTTGTCAAAAATTTAGATAATCCAATTAGGCACTGGCTGATGCGTGGTTTGCTGCTCATGGATCACAATGGACAACAAAAAGGGCAATATTTCAGTCGACCCAACAACATATTATTTGTTTGATCTGTCTAGGATTTTAGATTATCTCTAAGAAAACTGGTTTTGTTATGTCGCAAGTTGGATAGACATTAAAAAGTTCTTGGCACAGACTTGGATATTTCAACATTTTTAACCCATGCAAAGCTCAGCACTCATTCGAATAATGATGACTTATTGGTAGCGAAAAAAGATTTTGGAAGACACAGAATCTTGGAGGAAATTTTTACTTTTTATCTCCTCACTGTATATCAAGAAATTAACTCCCTGGTCCATGAATAAAAGGAACAAATAAAATTGTTACACTAAATGGCATCATAGTAGATAATGCATCATAAAAAGATAGGCCTCTCATGTCTTAAGGGTCAGCTGAATTTTACCATCGGAATTCCTATAGCCTTGAGGTCCTCATCATTCATGTGTATAAGAGCAGTCATATCAACCTGTCGAGTAGAAATAATATAGAAAATTTCCTGAAGCAAACGAACAGAAATCAGATAATTGAACATTTATAGCAGTGAATTCACTTACTTCTTCAGCTTGAAAAGTAATAAGATACTTTTCAAGGCCTAGTGACTGCAAGAAACCTTCTACTGAAGAATCAGCCTGCAACAGAAACATAGCAATTGAAAATTATAAAAGAAGCTCCAACAATGGCTGTGTATGTGACAGCAACCTTAGGTACTAATATGGTGGTAACAATGACACACAATGTGGAGGACACAAAAAAGCAGACAAACCGTCTCTTTTACAGCTAGACATGGATAAGTAACATACAAAAATATATGCAAAATACCAACTGCACCTGATCATATGATTGTATATCAGCATGAGTTTTAACTCTATATTTGGATGTAGTAGGAATAATTGAGCATCTCTGATCAATCTTCAACTTTGATATAGATGCTAGCATGCTTCTCGGAACTATGGTTTTCTGCTTGCCAAAATCATTACATGTCTACTTTTCACTTCCATAATATAACGATTATAAAGGCATTAATGCTAAGCCTCAAACCTCAAAATTTCCTAGAGGATGCAAGCATACTTCTTGGAATTAGGGTTTTCTCCTTGTTAAAATCATTGCTCAACTACAGGTATCTCCTTTTCAGTTCCATAATCTTACAGTTGTAAAAATGCAATAGACGCTAAGTCTCAAACCTCGTCCTAGAGGCTAGGCTCAAGGCCCAGATGCATGCTTTAAGAGGTGAGGCAAAAAGAAAAATTGCTGGATATCCAAAATTAACATGATACATCCATAAGAAGATTACAAATCCATAGTTAATACTCCCTTATTTCAAACTCAACAAGAATCAATTCAATGTGGGATCTCCAACAGAATTATTACTGCCAGAATCACTAGATTGCAAATTCCATACCAAGGCAAACAGCTAAGAAAATAAAAGGGCCAATAAGGAGAGGAGATTGGAAATATGGAAAAATTAACAAGGCACAAATCATTAGATCAAACTCAAAGTTTGACACTGCTATTGTTTGCTAGCTTATTCAATTGACCAGCATGCTATGCACACAGAATTCAAGTTATTTATACTTTTAGGATAAACCCAGTTAAGCAGGCAAAATCTTTTGACACACCCCAAACAGAAAAGACCTGGAGACTGGGGAGTAGTTTCCAAATAATTCTCTGATAAGGCAAAAGATGACATGAACAAAACAGAAGATGCATCCTTATGTTGGAGAAAGATAGTAAATACATGCCTTTTGTTGAGATTTTTTCCTAGGAGGCATGCTGGCAACTTTTTTAATCTCTGGTTCAGGAACTTCAACTGCAACACTTCTTCTAGCTGGTTTAGCAGCCTCCCCTGTTCTTTTAGGTGGATCGACATTCACTGGTTGTGAGGTCATAGTCCCAGACAGCTTTTCACGTAAATCCCGCATGCCTGAAACTGAACTCTTTATGTTTTGGGATGCTTGTGGGAGATTTTTCTTTTGAAGCTTCAGTCGAAGATCTTGAGCCTTGACTTTGCGATCTTCACAAGCCATTAACAAAAAGTCAAAACCAAATATAGTTGATTTAGTTGCATCCAACAATATCAGCAATTTTTAGTTTCCTGTGATATTTTTCAGAGTCAATCCATACTTGAAAGACGTGGTTCATCATCCTCATAGAGATCATGTTCCCATTTATCATCTTGCCTCTGTCTACAGAACAAAAGGAATTAAATTTGTAAAAGAGTTTGGACCTTACCAAATGATACTAAAATAAACAATATGTAGGAAATCATGGAAAAAGAGCGTGATGTAAGAAATCTAACACCCTGCAGAATCATAATTCATAATCCAAAAACTAATGACCAGACCTGGAAGGCAGAAAGCACACATATGGAAGTATAAAAAAGTAAAATCTTGCCACATAAAATTGTAATTTCATAACCGTGCAACTTAATATGCAAATTGAAGCCTCTCAAAAAGTTAAAGTTAGCAAATAAAAACTAAACAACGGTTTCACCAATGTAGAAACTAGATGACAAAATGTACTATTCTATCTCATAATAAGGAATTTACATCTCCTGTGCAAAAAGATGCTAAGTAAACATCCAAATTACCTTTTTCCAATCCTTGCCATTAAATGCAAGAGATACATCTTACAATATTGTCAATCAATTCATACACAGGACAGTAAGTCAAATACAGGTGAAAAATGAACTAAATCACAGGAAGTTTTTTATTGCGGATATGTCGAACTAGTATTTAGGTAAATGCGAGTTAACACTCGTAGGTAATTTGCTGCATTCTTTAAATGCAGGATGCGAGTTAGCTAAGGCATTCATTAGCTAGCAAGGGACAAAAAAAAAAAAAAAATTCCTACATACATCACCTACGGGAACACAGCTCTCCCCATGGAAAGCAGCTATAACTTAGAATCACAAGCAAATGATTCCCAATGCAAAATGTGGAAGGATAATAAGAACCAAGTTTAACACAACTATGCCAACAATAAGAATCCAGAGAAAGCCATTCCAGCTATGTAAATGAACTCTGAGAAGGGAAAAAGCGAGTAGAAGAAATTTCCCGCAACATAAAAATTGAAAAAAAGAAAAAGCAAACCTTTTTCCAGTAATTTGGCGGCGTCGAGTAGAATCGTCGATAGAATTGCCAATGAGTCGGTCCTTTATAGACCTCTTGGCAGCAGCCTCGACTCGATCAGCATACATCTTAAAAAGAAATCTTAAAACCCTAACCCTAAACAGGAAAAATCAAAGGCGTAACCCCTTGTACTACGGGAATGAAGAAGTGTATCTCTTTCTTGGCGATTTTGAATCCTCTCTCTGATACGAAAAAATAAAAATGAAAACTTTATATTGATTTAGGAGAGAGACACAGACTATAGTTATTAGAAAATCAAAGAAGGTGAGAGAGTACTTCTGGGTATTTCTGAACTAAATGGGAGAATAAAGGGACTCCTTTGTAAATTCGCATGGGGTGTAGATTTTTTTTTTCCTTGGAAATTAAAAAAAAAAATTTAATTATTTTTACAATAGTCTTAAATAGTTCCTATTTTATAAGCTAAATGTGTAATTTTATTTTAAATTTTTTTAATAAAAATATAATTCTTATATTTGAATTATTTTTATAAAAACTAAAAATAATGCTACGGTCATCTTTTAGATGTGCTATTAAAAACATAAACCACTGTTAGTATTGGTTGATTCAAATAGCGTGACATGTATTTTTTAAAATAAAATTTTAAATTTTACTCTTATAAAAAATAAAAACTGATATTAAAAAAGTTTTATCTTCGTAATAAAATAGAAAAAGATGAAGTGGTGATATTTTAGGTAGATTGTGATCAAACCAAAATGGCATTGTGTTGAGCCACATTTCTAACCAAAGGTTCAATCCACATTTATCATTATTGTCAAAATGTGATAAAAATTGAAAATAAAAGGTTTAATATAAAAATATTAAACATCCACTATAAAAAAAATATAATTTTTTACAATTGGGTGAATAAAAATTCAACTTCTACTCCGTTCCAAAGATTTGAGTATTAAGGGAAAGAAAGAAAGAAGGAATATCTTTAATTTTAATCAATATATAATATTTTGTTATGGAACAGACAAAGACAATAATAAAATTTTAATTTTTTGGAGCGAACAAGTAATGGGCTTTTGCGGGCTCATTATTCAGGCCCAATCTACTTTCTTTTTAGGCACTTTAAATAACCATCTTTTTAAATTTGCCTAAATTTCACTCTCTTAGCTCGCCATTGGCCATCGACACCCAACCCAACCCAACCATCTCTTAATGACCGATCTTTGCTCATCGGTGACATTTTAACTTCATTTTGGTCCAATTTCATGTCCCATTTATATGCTAAATGCTAGTAATTGTCTTTTCCTTATAACTTCATTTTTTTCTATAAATATCATTATCAATAAATACAAGGAAAAAGGAAGAAACATCGGAGAAGATGGGTCTATTATTTTTCAAATCTTTCTTTTTCTGGGATATCCAAAGATTCCAAACCCAAAATTCCTATCTCAGGTTCTGCAGTAAACCCTAGCAAAGAACTGCCTGCCAGTTCCAGCTTCGCTTGCAAGTGCCTTGTTGACAAGAAAAACAAATACAATAAATATTTTAGAAAGCAAATGAGTGAAAATGGGCTGATTCAGGCCCACATACCCCCTACCAAGATCCATCTCGCATAAATTTCAATTCCAGCCCGCCACTCCTTATTTGCTGCTCAAACTTCATCTTTCCTGCTCCCTGCTCAAGCTTCAATTTCATTATTTCAGTTCGTCGATGGAAGATTTCCAGGTAAACCCAGTTAGCTACTATTCTGTATTCTTCGTTTGCTCTTTTTGCTTTTTTATTTATTGAACTAATTTAGAGAGCTTTATAGTGCACTATTGTTGTGTCATTTTATTTTTGTTTGTGTAAATGCTACAGCTATAGGGTTTAGACTTGCATCATATGGTAATGTGTTTGCTTTTTGACATTTGATATTATGTTTCTGATTTGCTTCCTTTTGGTCTCCTAACAGGAAACTTTAGAAAATCTCAGTTTTGATGTTGAATTGTTTGCTTATTGCAGCTGAACTTATCAAATAAGGTTGTAAAGACAGATGATGGCTGTACAATTGTCCTTCAACTCTCTGAAATTGACCCCTTTTTTGATAAAAAGAAGGTGAGAAATTAAATCAATGTACCTTGCTTTATAATGACCATTGATATTGTAGCCTATTGTGATTCATCATAGGTTTTGCTTCCTATTAAATAGAGACTTATTTAACTCTGCTGTCAATTAGCTGTCTTTGATCTCATAGTTCCTATTGTTCCGTAGGATCTACTTCATAATAAAGGTTTTGACATCAAGGAGCAAATACAACTTCGGTGCTCTCCATATCCTGATTCAATTGATGCTGCCTTGGAAAAAATGCTTCAGATAGCAAGAATCACACACTTAGATGAGGTAAACCGTAATAGTCCTATGATTGAGTGCAAGTAAAATAGTGTCAAGTCACACCAATCTGCAGCATGGCAGTTATAGCTTGCCTTTAATTCCCTCAGGTGGTTCCGGTCTTGTTCTTTTATCCGTGGCATTCCTTGATCTTACTGTATATGATTGAGTAAATGGTGGCTCACTGAGTTGCAGGTAGAACTTTATTTTTATGATGATGGATGTCCATCAGTGGAGTACTGTAACCCTAGGAATGAGGTGGAAGCTCTCAATTCAATCCTTGCAATTGTAAAAGGTTCGCTTGATAATAAAGCACTTGCAGAAATGAATGTCTTGCAAGTATTACACGATGCTGTTGCAGACAGGATTGGGAAACTAACAGAGAAGTACAGAGTTGACACTCAAATTGATAAAACCTACAGGTGTGACAAAGAACAGGGTTTAGCAGAATGGGGTAAAAGCAATGGCATAAAATCAAGATTGGCGATTGTCTGTAAGTCTTCAATAATAGGGTAAACACTCTATGCATGCTATTAAATAAGATGTAGATTTCCTTTTTCTTTTTCCTCTATCTCCTTGGTACATAAAATCGTGTAGTTGCAAAGTCGGACATGGCTACTTGGAAGGCAAAAAAAAAAAGATATGTTATGTTTTGGAGAAGAAAAGAAAAATCCATCTGTTAAACTATTGATTGCTGTTCTTTCTTTCCTCATGTAGATGTTGAAGGAGCAGGTAGAGGAGCCATTGCAATTAACGATCTGAAAGTTGGGGATATTGCCTTGGAGATCCCTTTGTCTGTTATAATTTCTGAGAAGCTTTTGCCTCAGTCAGACATGGTATATTTTTTTAATCTATTAATAAATATAATCTCCTACTTTTTTTAGGTTTTACTTCCATTTTTGATTTATTTTAGTAAGCGTTTGGAAATAAACAAAGACTACACATAATAATTTTCACACGTCTTAATAAAATGCATCAATTGTCTTGTGTGTTCAATATGTGTGAGCGACATTGTCAGGTGAGGTTGTTGCCTAAGCACGACCATTCTCTTATCACATTTTGGATGGTCTCAATCTAGGCCCAATCCTGATGTGAGCCCCTAGGTTCTTGGGCATGTGTTTGTCTTAGGGGCTGAATGCTTTTGTTAAATATGTTCTTTACTAATTGAGTTTTTGAGCTATTGTACATTTTGTATGCTATGTTTGTAATATCTCTGTCAATAAGATTTGCAGAGCTCAGTAACCCATAGGTTTTAAATATCAGAATATAGTCTGGTTCTTCATTGCCAAAAGTTCTCTCTCTTGTGCAGTCAACTCAACTTTTTTGCCCAGCAGCTAGTAGAGGTATACGTACCAGTAGAGTTATTTGTGTTTTTGGGACTTATAGACGTGGGACGAATTGTGGGGAAGAAAGAAAGAGAAGGGAAAGAAGACAGTAAGGAACTTAACTCCAATGATTATCTCTTACTTGACAATGATGAGGGTCGCTGCTATTTTTCAGGAATGGTTCTGAGAGTGAATTATGGTCTTTTCTTTTGGCTTAGGCGTAGTAGTGTTTAGTGTGTAGTGTCTTCTTTTTGTTTCTGTGTATGTGGGTTTTTGTTGAACCAATATACAGTGAGATAACTTTGCTATATTTATCATGTTTTATTTGTGCTCTTTGCTACAATCTGCATGACTTGTGCTAAAAAAATCTCGATTGTAACTTCTTTGTCTTAATGTTGTTCTATTATGAAATTTTGTATTTTCTTATTGAACTACCATTTAAGAATTGAAGATATTGCATCAAATACCTATAAACATTTTAATAACTGTGATTTCCCATGAGTTTGCCTAAGCTCCATGTACTTCATATATGTTTATCTGCTTTGTGCTGTTGATTTGTGCTGTTAGAAAACTCAATGAGGTAACAGGAGAACATTTAATATGTAATATGTAATACACTTAGCTGCTTCACATACAAATATGTCTTTATTTAGCTATTCTGTGTGCTGGTATTTGATCATTCTGGTTTGTAAGACAGATGAGATACAAAGTGTTAATACAGCAAATTTATTCCTAAATATTTTTGCAGTATTATTTATTGCAAAATATAGATGGAATGTCATCTGAGACTATGTTGTTGCTATGGAGCATGAAAGAGAGGCATAATTGCAATTCAAAATTCAAGATCTACTTTGATACTCTACCCAACGAATTTAATACAGGTGTGTACTTCTGTTCTGATACATTTAGTCTGTGCATTTGCTGTGTGTTTACTTGCATGTAGCAACTATTCTGGAAGAGTCTTTTCCTTTCTTATCTCTCTCACTCTCCTTTTGTTTTTTTTTTTGCTCTTTGAGGTGTAGTTAACTAAATTGTAAACAAAATGGAAGTCCGTTAACAAAGTTGGAACAAATTGATTTTTAGTGATTGGTTTGAACTTGTCCCTAAAGTTTGCTGACCAGTAGTGCAACTCCCCTACAATCTTATTCAGAGTTGTGAGATTGACATTGATAAGCTAATCTCCAAGTAATAATTACATTTCCATTAATTTTTATGAGAAAACTTATCCATTTTTTATGGATGAATTTATGAATAATCCAGTTTAATATTGAGGGGTCATCATATGCCATAATGGTTAGATATTTTGACCTTGCAAACAACCAAGAGGTTGCTATATTGAACTCGAAGAGGCATCACATCACACCTTTCTCTCAAAAAATTTCTTCCTTTGTCTCCTCTTTTTCTCAAGGACCATGATTAAGTCATGGCCTTTTGGCTTGTCTCTTTTACGTGTTAACATTTCCTGTCTGATTTATTTATTTTAAATATTTGTTTATCTTCTTTCCCCTTTTTGTGAATGTCTACAGGGTTGAGCTTTGGAGTTGATGCAATCATGGCTTTGGATGGAACCTTGCTGTTAGAAGAGATACTGCAAGCAAAAGAGGTTTTTACCATGATATGTTGTTTCTTTCAATACTTGAACAGGCCATCATCTTTTGCTTCCTATGATGGACAATGGGATCATGGCGGTCATATACATGCATTTTGAGCTTGTGCTGCATTAAATGTAACAAGCCATGTTCTCCATGTATATATATATACGTTGAAAGTTAGCCTGTATGGAGTTCAAGATATCTCTTTCCACCAAAATATTGAACTTTTATATCACATGATGAAGGTATAGCTGCAGTATCCATGATTTTGGTTGTCCTTGATATTAAGTAGAATATGAAACTTTATGCAATAGGCACATTCTTTCCAGAATGTTAATATAAACTAAGACGGTGAAAGTTTTTTTTTTTTTACTTGATGGAGATGGAAAACAACAATGGTTTTCTCAGGCGCCAGAAATTTTAGGAAAGAAAAATATTGAGATGTTTGAATTAGAAGTTTGTCATCTCTAATGTCTTCACAGTTGTACATGTACATCATTTCAATTTCAAAGGAAAAAGCTACTTCCTGAAATATTTGATTTCCTTTTCACAGCACTTGCGAGTTCAGTATGATGAGCTGGTTCCTTCACTATGTGAGAATTATCCTGATGTATTTCCACCTAAGCTCTATATGTGGGAGCAGTTCTTGTGGGCTTGTGAACTCTGGTACTCCAATAGCATGAAAATACTGTTTCCTGACGGAAAGCTAAGGACTTGCTTGATTCCTATTGCAGGCTTTCTTAATCATTCGGTGGGCCATTCATCCTCTGTCTTTGCCTTGCCTAGCCATTCGTGTCAGATATAGATTATTTACTTAATCTTCTGACTTACAGTGGTAATGATATTTTCTGCTAAGCATTTTAGAACAGTTGGACCAAAATGACAGCCATTAGCATGCCTGAAAATGCTTCACATTTCTTGGACTAGACTCATAATTGCTGTTTTCCAGTAGTTGATTTGATTTCATCTGAGATATACATTGCCATTTAATATTATGCATGTGATCAAATGAACTTTTGCAAACTGTTCATTCCTTTTGCTTTTTGGTGCTGGGATGCTCAACTCTATCATGGCTCATATACATAATATATTGCTGATTGTTTTAGCTTTCCAAAACTTGATCTCATCAGTCTATGCAACTTTTTGATGATTTATGGTTTTTTATTTTATTTTTTTTCATGTTCTAATTGATTTATCCACAGCTCCACCCACAAATCATTCGTTATGGTAAAGTGGATTCTACAACAAGTAAATTGAAATTCCCACTTTCAAGGCCTTGTCGGATTGGAGAACAATGTTGTCTTGGCTATGGGAATTTCTCTAGTTCACATCTAATTACATTCTATGGGTTCTTACCACAAGGAGACAATCCATATGATGTAATTCCATTGGGTAATTAATTCCTTTCTCTATCTCCTGGGAGAATTGGTGCATAAAAGAAATATCCAACTATTACCAAGGCTGTATTCTTTCTATTTAAATGAAGTTAGATGTTTGTTACTTGCATGTGTCTAAATCTTACAATGTGTATTCTGAATATTAAGTTAAGAATCCTTGTTTTTATATAGATATTGATGCTGGTGATGCTGAATCTATAGAGGATTGCCCTGCGTCCAGCAAGATTGCTCACATGGTTCGGGGAACTTGGCTTTCCAAAACCCACAGTATATTTCATTATGGCTTGCCACGTCCATTACTAGAATTTCTACGAAAAGCTCGGGGTGCTGCTATACGCCCAGCAACCATTGTAATTTTCTGACACCATGTTTTGTAGTTACATATTTCAAAAATTGGCATATGTATGGGATAGTTGCGTGTTGTTAACCTGTGAGTTATAACATTAATTTTGTTAACATTTTCCTTTTCTGTGTCAGTTTCTTAAATTACTTTTGTTTTTTTAATCAGTTTATACATCTCACATACATTAACCTTTATTTGCCTTCGCTTCATGATTTTTAGACACAATCGAACTTGGAAGTCGAAATGGAAATTCTCGGAGACCTGCAGTCTACTTTCATTAGTATGATGGAAAATCTTGGTGAATCAGACCTTGTTGACAGGTAAGAATTCTCTGGCAAGTATTTAGTTCAGAACATTTCCTTAAAAAAGCAAATAATTTCCATTACAAAGAGAGGCTTCATGTATATAATTGCAGAGAAGGGTGTAGTTGGGATGTTAAGCTAGCATTAGAATATAAAGCTCTGCATGGAAGGATCCTCTCATCGATTATAACTTCATGTGATACTGGTCTCAAGTTGATCCAAAATGAATTGTCCAAGTCCATGGCTGAGGAATGAGCTCTACTGATAAACTCTAATATTTGCATAAGAGCAGACTCTATAAAGCTTACTGTATTAGGATTATACTGCAAGGTCAATGGCCTTACATGACATAAATGGGGATCAAGCATATGGGTATCTGACTTTTGTATCCTAATATTTTGTTCTTGATGTTTATTTTTTGTGTTGGGTTAATTTTATCCATGCTCATTATACTTGTATAGTATTAAAATTTTGTCATACAAAATGCCTCAACTGTTTAAATATTATAATTAAAGCCATTTTAGCTGAAAAATCATGAAACCAGTACCAACCACATCAGTATGGAATATTCTAAAAAACATGTGTTAGGGTTTATTTTATTCATAGTCACTATACTTGTATAACATTAAAATTGTCACATAAAATGCCTCAATTGCTTAAATTTTATAATTAAAGTTATTTTAGCTGAAAAATTATGAAACTGGTGTTTACCATGTCGGCATGGAAAATTCTAAAAAAATTATCATGTAAAAACATGTCATGTGAATATTTTAAGTTGATGTGTTCTATCATATCAGCTCTTTTACATGTGAATGAAATTTAGATGATTCAAAAATGGATTAGGTGGGTTATTGTTGGATGAAATTTAAAAGTGTTTAAAAATAGGTTGGATGGATTACAATAAGATTTAAATTTAATTTATATAGTATATTTTGTAAGATGATATATATAGTTAGATTCATCTTTTCTTTTATATAAAGCTTTCATGTTCTTTTTCTCTTTCCTTTTTAATTAGCATTTGAATATAGACTATCTAATCGTCGAGCTTTTGAAAAAGGAGGGATCAATGCCCACAAGAAAGGAATGCCCATTATTGCTTTAGATATGTTAAAGGCCTAACTTTTATAATTGACTATCATATTTTGGGCACGTTTAATTTGCTGTATTATATTAGCATATATAGTATTAGCATGTATAGCATTAACTTGTATAGCATTAGTCTTTATAATATTAGCATGTATTATAATATACAGTATTTAGTATAATATTATATTAGCCTGTAATATTTTATACTGTATTTGGTGTACAAAAATGTATTATATTATTTTTAAATAAAATTAAAAAACATGCAAAATTAAATTATTTTTAATATTACCAATTTAGATAAAAAAAAATAATTTTAAAAATAAATTTTTTAAAGAAAGTGCACAAATTTCTTGAAACATGAATATATAATAATAGATAAATTAACAATCAAACAAATAACTTAATTAATAACATTCAATTACATAATTGAAATATATTAACAAATGTGCTACAATTAATAATTTTATACATGGTCCAATAACAAATCAAAATAAATAAATTTTATCATTATTATTTTAGACAATCCAATATGCAACAATAGCTTATAAGTAAAAAACCATGCAAAAAAAAAAAAAGATTTAACAAATAATAATAATAATAATATTCAAACTAAATAAATTTAACAAACTATTTTGACACATAAAATATATATTCGCAAAATAAAAATGACAACAAAACAATGAAATAGAATTTATATAAAATAAAAAAAAAGTAGAAATTAAGATAAATACTATATTAAATAAATTTAGGAGGAAAGAGTGCATTATTTTATCCTGTGTATGCAAGATAAAAATTAAACTCTGCGTTATATAACACATGTATTATTTTTTAAAAAAATTAATCAAACACCTTCTAATATATTAGAGGATATTATTTTATACTATTCCGTGTACTATACGGAAAAAAGCAAACATGTACTTTTAAGTCAACAAAATTACATACTTCACTTACCTTATTGATAACATATCCACCACAACTGCGTTTTCAATTTTGCATTTCACGCCTCATGTGCCTAATAAAGAATGGAGAAGCTGACATTTGAGATAATGCTTATAAACCTTTTATATAATAGATAGAGAGAGGTTGCTTTTCTTTATTTGTAGCAAATAACTGCGTCATTGATCCATCAAATAGCCCAGTTCCGAGTTCGCCCGGCCCATTCATAACAGGCCGTGAAATGGGCTTGTTTATCAAATCACATGAATTAACAAAGATCACCAATCAAATTAGTTGCCTGATCCAACAATCTTCACAGCAAATCAAGAATTGATCACCCACATTATAAATACCAACTCAATCGAGTTGATAACTAAAAAAAGGTTAATTATATCAATTGCACTAATGCTATTTTTAGAGCTATGAGGTGTCTAGTCAGTTTGGACTTTCTACAAACATCCAAGTAGCAATAATTAATCCTATAAATTACCATTCTTGTTGGTGAATAGAGTTGGTTTATTTGAGGTAAACCTTCTGCAATGGGTCACTAATGCCCAATATGTGCCCTTTCCAATCCTACAAAACTTCATCCAATTCAGAAAAATAAATTGAAACTTAAATGCCTTAATTGAACTCCCCAGCTTTAAATTTCAAACATAAATGCTTTAATTAATTGGATTAATTAAGTGCTATATTTAGCAGATCCTATACTGATTTTTAGTACACATATAAATGGTAAAGATATCAAGCACTTGTTTCTTTAAATCAGCTGCTAAATTGTTATTGCTAAGGTAAAAGTGTAGCAATGGAGATGAGTCTAATTGAGAAACTTGTGATTACACCAGAGAAACCAACTGAAAGAAGAAGAATTTTCTTATCAAACTTAGACCTGAGTCTTGTTACACACATGGAATCCATTGCATTTTTCAATGCTCCAAAGAAAAATATGAGCTTTTCTGAATATAGTAAGATTGTTTGCAATTCACTTAGTCGTTTGTTAGTGGCATATGATTTTTTTGCAGGAAGAGTTGTGCCAGCACTTGAAGAGAAGGACCGGTTCGAAATTGATTGTAATGGTGCAGGTATTGTGTATGCTGCTGCAAAAACTGAGACCAGATTTAGCCAGCTTGGTCAGCTTTTGGAACCCAAACCAGAGTTCAAGAATCTGGTCTGTTTCTTGCATGATCAGGAGGAACAGAATCTTGATCTCAAGGACAAACCCCTTCTTCATGCTCAGGTTACATTTTTTCAGTTTAAGACTGTTCTGTGATAGTTTTGTTGACATCAACAGCAAAGCCAAAACTGTATGCTAAATCTTACTGATATGTTAAACAGTTTACACAGTTCGGTTGTGGAAGCTTAGCAATAGGCATAAGATACAACCATTGTATCCTGGATGGGATTGCCATGAGCGAGTTCCAGGCAAATTGGGCTGCCTTAAGTCGAGGTGATGCCCTCGAAGTGGTGCCAAATCCTGACCGAACAATTTTCAAGCAGAGGAATCCACCCATAATCAAGCATCCTCACCTGGAGTTTTCAATAGTCTCTGCTGAGAACAGCCCATTTAGTCCTTTGGGTATGGATGGAACCAATGTCATGGATGCTCCAGCAAATGCTCGACCTCGCCTCATCTACTTGTCTAGGGAACACCATGCCAACTTAAAAAAGGCAGCTCTGAAGGATGGGAAATTGAAAAGCTGCACCATTTTTCAAGTTGTGGCAGCAAAGATATGGAAGGCAAGGAGCATTGCGATGAAAATGAAGGATGACCTTGTCAGCAATATGCTGTTTCCTATGAATGTCCGCAACATTGTCAAGCCACAAGCTCCAATAGGATTTGCTGGTAACGGTATATTACCCAGCTTTGCACGAGCAAGTGTAAAGAAGCTCAAGGAAATGGAGGATTCTTACCTTGTGAGTAAAGTGCAAGAAGGGATGAGGAGAATGGATGATGAGTATGTGAGGTCTGCAATTGATTGGTTACAGGTTCACAGAGGGTTGCCTCGGGTTGAGAATAGCTTCTCTGTAGTGGCATGGTGGAGATTGAAGCTAGAGGAAGATGAGTTTGCCTGGGGAAAGCTTAAATGCACCAGTCCGGTAGCAGTTCACCCACATATTGTCTATATATTACCAGATATGAAAGGTGAAGGAGGCCTTAATATTTGCTTAAAACTCCCAGATGCTGAAATGGAGGAGTTCATCAGACTGATGATGGAAACTACAAGATAGATTTTTGGACAATTTAATTGCAGTATTTTCATGTTATTGTAATAAACTCTGATGAGAGAAAATGCAGGCAAAATAAGATATTTTTAGCCTTGATAAAATGTGGTTTGAAATTCTTTCTACTCGGTAAAACCTGGTATAGTTAACATTCATCTCTATGGTGTTTTGAAAACAAATGAAATCAATAAGTCTTATTCATTGATGTGCAAAAACTTTGTAGGCATAGTAGTCTTATATAACAACAGAGGAACCCAGCGTAGTACAATATTGAAATTTGTAAAAGATGAATGGCTATATTTACTGCCAAGGTTCTCTCCTAACTTGTAGATTCGACCTGAAAGCGAAGACCAAATTGCAGACCGTATTCCAGATCCTGCTGAGTTTAATACTACCATATCAACCTTGTCATGAGAAAGAAACAAGAACTTGTCCGCTTCAATTCTCTCAAACCCACAAAGTTCAAGAATCTCGATGCCTCCTTTAAATCTTCCAATTCTATCCTGTCACCATATTAAGTAAAGATCTTAGGATACACTTGCACAAAATAGAAATCAGTTTTAAAGAAAAACCTGCAAGTTCACTAATATAGCACACAATTTGGATAACCAACATCCAATTCATTAGTTAAGATGTACATGAAAACTAGCACCATTAAATGAACTCTTTACAGTTGTTGAACAGGGCCATTACTTCACTTCAACTCTCAAAAGGCCGGCTAATATGCCAAATTAACAGATGACAAGGACATACGTTGTTTTTTTTTTTTCTGCTGCTAGCAAACTTGGGATGATTTTTGAATCTTTATTCTTTTTATCAAAATGTTTTTGCACTTGAGTAATTATAAAATTATAAATCCTTAATGCCATTGAAGGCCACCCAGATTGAAACTTTATGCCAATAACCAATCTTGTAGGTGTCCATCATATGAACAAATTAAATTTTGGTGGATCTAACATCTTCATACATAAATTAAACATGTTCCAGCTGGCTTTGTCAACATAATTGATCAATCAACAAAGTGTCTTACCTGGAAGAATGGATTGCTGATTTGGGTCTTTCTGAATTTTTCACCGTCGGGATCCTTTGCAACATTAGCCACATAAATCAGAACAGTTTGGAAGGCTTTTCTGACAGCAGCTTCATCATTCTACACCCCAAAAACATTAAAAGAGAAATGTAATAATTACACGGATTATAACCCACATGCATATATAGAGATAGAAGACAACTGGTAGCTACAATAAGCATTCTGTCTTAGGCATGAAACAACGCAAATATTATTTAAATTTTCTGTCCTTCAAGGATTTGCTGTTATTATGCAGCAAGCCTTCAATACCTAGTTCAACATCAAAAGTCGAAAGAAAAAATCTTTTGCTTTTTAGAAGAAGTCATTAACCTTATGATTGCGCCTGAGAGACCTTAGACATTCTTTTAACTGCTCAGCCTTAGTAGCAGAAACAAAAAATGCTCAGCAATTTAGAAGAAAGAGATCAAAGCTCATCATTATCAGCTTCTGTCTGTAATAAGATCAAAGCTCATCATTATCAGTTTCCTAAGTATGGACCAGTAACTAAACCTTTTTTTCCCGTACAGCATTTTTGGAAGATTTGGAGCCGAATGGCTAACTGATGGCGGCAATCCAAGCATCCGCCTTCTTTCTGCCTGGGAAGAAAATAAATGACAGTCAGAAAGAGTATTTCTCAAATTTGATTAGGATGATAGTGAATAATTTCAATGGTTTTCCCAATTCTTCCACATAATTTACATCATTGACAGAAAAGTATGACTTGTTAATTGCTTTGCATTGTTTAAGTCTCTATAATGCATAAAAGATTAATTCAATGCTCATGGTAGAGATCTTCTCTTAACCCCTTATCAGCATCTAGATTCTGATGAATTTTCTCTCTTCCTCTTTCTCTACTTTCCTGGACGCTATATAACTGGATAACAGATATCCAAATGGAAAATTTTAACATATAAAGAAAATTGGGCCAAACTGAAGCAAGATTGTCTCGAATAAAGCTGTAACAGACAAACAACATACCGTTTCTTTTCATTATCCTCAGCAATTCTCTTTGCTTCAAGGATTTCCTTACCAGCTCAAATCATTTCCTATATCAAATTTAGAGCCTGGTTACTGAAACTAGCTATGTAAAATCAATCTTTAACACATATCTTAAAAGCTGCAAAGAAGAGCATTGTCTAGAGAAAGAAGAAAAAACAAAACAAAAGAATCAGAAGAAAAAAGAAAGCATCAACCTAAATATACCTTCTTCATTTCTCTTTCCAGTCGCTTTTCTTCCTTTCCCGAGCTTGATCCCTAACAGTGTGCAACAATGAGAAAAATGAACTAAATAAGCAAACATAAGACAGCAAAAGGAAGGGATCGAGAGCTTTTTCATATGCAACCGATTCAATTCGTCATGAGTTAAAGGGTTCAAAATCAGAAAGAGTATACTGTAGAAGTAACAGGGTAAGGATATGTTGTTGGAATTTTGTTGATTAAAAGTTTTAATTTTGAATTGGTAAAATAACTAACTCCTAATTTGAATTTGTTGGATAGTGGCATATTTTTTTGAAGTTGGTGGCTGATTTTTCTCCTCATATTTCTCTTTTTTTACCATGCCACTAACGTTAATAACTGTAAGTTAAAAATTAAATAAAATAGTTGGATTTATTTTTCCGAAATAGGGCCAGCAGAAACTTTTAGAAACAAAAGTGAAAGAAAGCCAAAAGAGAAAAAAAAAACCAACAACTTTGTTTATTATTTTTTACAAGTTTTATTCTTTCCGTAACATGTAGATCCATCCCTCACTTTCTCTATATACAAATTACACATCCATCTCTCACTCTCTCTATATACATAAATTATTTGTTCTTTAATTCTTCCATTTTATTAATTATTATTTGAGCATTGAAAATAATTGGTTCGGGAAATTTTTAGCTGCACACAAGAATTTCAACGGGTTGGAGTATCTTGCGAGGGGGACGTGGTTAAAATATTACTCGGTGCAGACGGGTCGTTTCCTCTCAAAGGACAGCGCATTTCAGCGTGCTTCAATCCACAAATTCACAGGCTACTCTAAACCTTTTCTTGATTTAATTGTTATTGATTTATTATTGTTATTGTTGCTTTGTTTAAATAATTATTGGTGTGTTTATAATTAGTTGGTGTTAATTGTATTATTTAGCTAGTTATTTCTAACAATCTTTGAGAGGAAATCGTTTTTGTCATGGATTTAATTAAGTCTTTATCTAGTAAGCCTGAAAAATTTTCGGGTCAAAATTTTCTTTGTTGGCAACAACAAATGAAATTTTGGCTCACTGAATTGGAACTTTTTTCTGTGACTTTAGATGGTTTTAAGGATAATACACTACAAAAAAACTGTTGATTAGCGACTAAAATTAGCGACTGTTTTTTTTTCGTCGCTAATTAGCGACTGATTAGCAACTGTTTTAAGAATTAGTCGCTAAATTCTATTTTTCATTTTTTACGACAAATTTAGCGACTGTTTAGCGACTAAAAAATAAACTGTCGCTAAATTTTGGCGGCAATTTATCGCGCCTTTTTTTGCGACTAATTTAGCGACTAAAAAGTCAGTCGCAAATATTTGCGACTAATTTAGCGACTAAATAATTAGTCGCTAAAATAGCGACTCCTAATTCAGTCACTAAATTTAGAGGTTATTTAATTTATAGTAATTGCGACGGATTTAGCGACGGAAAGTTTCCGTCGCTAAAAAATTTTCAAATATTTTAAATAAGAAAATTATTATCAAATGGAACAAGAAAGAAGGGGGGAAGACAGAAGATGGGAAACCGAAGAAGGAGAGAACGAAAGAGAGAGGGAGAGGGGGATGGCGGAGCAGCGGCGGAAGGGGGCGAGCGGTTGGCGGCGGTCAACGGCGAGCAGCGGCTCCTCACAACGCCGATCTCGGAGTCCTTTTTCCCCTCCATCGCGACGTCGCCGTTGTAGGAGAGCAGGAGGAAACCGAAGCTTCCTCTGCGTTTTCCGGCGAGCTCCGACGGCGAGAGGTGACACGAACACCACGACGGGGCTCACGGTGGGCAGACGATCATCCCGATGGCCATGGATCTTCAGCACTCACCGGCGATGGAGAGATCGGAGAGGGGTTGAACAGAAGCTACCGACGACGATTCCGGCTAAACGGCGCCGTGGATGGGCGCGTGAGCACCGGAAAAGGGACCC
Source organism: Excoecaria cochinchinensis (assembly GCA_947683425.1). Classification (NCBI taxonomy): domain Eukaryota; kingdom Viridiplantae; phylum Streptophyta; class Magnoliopsida; order Malpighiales; family Euphorbiaceae; genus Excoecaria; species Excoecaria cochinchinensis. Next base: position 536,168 of record CANTUQ010000175.1, on the reverse strand, counting down.
CGAGGCTCCGAGCTTCCTTCCGATGGGTTTAGTGCCTCCGGTGGTGCTCCGACGAGTCTCCGGCGACGGTGAAGAGACCAAAATCTGCGGAAAAATTGGTATGTGACTGCCAAATTTGCTTTTCTAACATATTTTCAATAAATTAAATTGTTTATGGAAGGTTTATGATCTGGGTTGTATATATTTAATGTGAAAATTCAGTTGGTTGGTTGATAATGCCTGATTATTGCTTGAATTGTCTTTTTACTTCAGATATAGTAATGGTATGAACAACTAATATAATAATTAGAGTTTAGTTTTTGCTACTGGTATAAAAATTGGAGTGTGAGAATTGGAGTTTTTTTCATGCTACTGATATGTCAATATATTCAAGAAATCCTTATATATTTAGCAAATATTGTTTCCTATCTTTATTGATTCTGTTATTAGCTAATTCTGAAATTGGTTAAGTTAATTGCTTGCTCTGTATTTGAAAACTTCAGTTAAGTTAGTTGCTTGCACACAATACGCATAGTGTTAAGTTAATTGCTTGCTTTAATTTTGGCTTAAGATGCTTAGTGTGTTCTATCTGAATTATTGTAAATTTATAATGGCTTTGATTAGGAAGTGCAATTAGAGAGTCAATTTAAAGATTGTTTCGTTTACCATTTACTGAGAAAAGAACCAATTTTGATTCAAGTTTTTGCTTGCTGTGGAATCCGCTAATGGGTGTTCACCAGTAGAAGGGGAGTATTCTGTTTCTTGAATTAATGATCTATCCAAGGTCAGTTTTTTTTTTTTCTTTTTCCTGTTTGATGAATTTCTGGGTTTCTTGTCATATTGTTTTATTCTTTGGGTTTGGTTTTGCTTCCTTGAATGGTTTGATTTTTGAGGATTCTTTTGGTAAAGTGGGTGATTGTATTTTGTTCTGTAGTGGAATTTAATTGTAATTTTCTTTTATAGTGGATCAGAATGATAGATTGCTATTATTACTGTTGCTGTTATTATTTTTTATATCATTGCAGTTCTATTTTTATTGCTATTTAAAATTGAAAATTGTGGTATCCATTTAGAAGTAATAATAGCTTATGCTTACTTTACACTTATTTGGCCTGGCGAATCAGTGTTTAGTTAGTGGTTTTATTAGATTGTTATTTGTAATATATGTTACTTGGCATGTTGCATGATCCATTGTGCGATATTATATAATTTTCAATAACCAACCACCTGCTGAGCCTTATAATTCTAATGCTTTGTTGATGGAGGTTGCTGCTATATTTTTTTTTCTGTAATAACAGATCTTCTACTCCGACATGTGTTTTGTTTATATTTTACATTAATGTATTAGGAAATTATTGAAGGAAGACAATCTACAACACCAATTTCTAATGCTTCCCATTATTGTTGTATGATATTTAAATATTTACTACTTATGTTTGATTATAATAACTTATTTTTGAATAATTTATTTGATTTTTATATTTGCAAGCCTTGTAAGACTCAGAATTTATATTTAAAATCTTGATGCTTGATAAGTTGATAACTAATAGGTTATTGAATGTATTTTTATTTTTTTATAAAGAATATAGAAAGGTTTTGATTTCGATTATTTCTTTTGATATTTATAGTTATATTATATGTTCTAGTAGATTAATAATTTTTATATAGGCCCTTCTATATTTTTATTGTCAGGGTCCTATATGTGGATCTTATTTATTGAATGGATTAGTGAGTGGATTGTTCACTATATCAAATTAGCCACTGATCTCAATCTGCTTTCCTCATATCAAATTAGCCACTGATGTTTCTAAAATTTGATACCAACCTGTCTTTGCATAGTTAATTATTGTCACATTTTGCACTCCAACTTCCTTAAGTTATTTCTATTCGAGAAATCTAGGTTCGGGTATTGACACAATGACCAAAAATTAGCTTGATATCAAAGGTTAATAAGCAATCAATTTATTTACCATTGAGTCTTGTTTTTCATTTCATAAGGCATTGAACTGCTGATTTTCTTTTCCTTTTTTTTTTTCTTGTTTTTGGTGGGCAGGTTCTAATCTTCTCATAGACAATGAAAGGTAATTTAAAGTTTGCAGATTTTGGGCTTGCAATCATTCTCAAATGAGCACAATTGAAATCAGTCCGGGACAAATAAAGCACGAAATCATAGGCAATATCTAATGTAATTTATGTATATTTATTTTTAATGTAATTTTGCTTAGTATTTATTAGGAACATAATATAAAAATTCATGTATGTTATTTTTTTTTATTTTATTTAAATTGTTTTATTTTGTTTAATATAAGTTTGATTTTCGATCTGTTCGGTTACGTTTAAAATCGAACCGAATTGACTATTTGTACACATTTAATTGTATAATTTAATATATTTTTATAATATTATATTTTTAAATTAATAGTATTGTTAATAATATTGCATAATTATTATTTATATAAATTAAATTTTTGATGTAATAATAATAATAATAATAATAATAATAATAATAATAATAATAATAAATTAAATGAAAATTAATAATAAAAAATTAATAATTTTGCGACGGAATAGCGACGGAATTTTTTGTCGCTAATATTTCTCCAATATTTCCAACGACTAATTTAGGCATTATTTAGCGACGGTATTTTTATTTTTAGCGACGGATTTATCTGTCGCTAAATTTAGCGACTGTTTCACTTTTGGTCGCTAAATTTTTGCGACGGCTCTATTTGCGACATTTCGTCGTCCTGTCGCTAAAAGCTATTAGCGACTAAAATATCGACATTAGCGACGGATTTTGCCGTCGCTAATTGCCCTTTTTTTTGTAGTGATAATTCAACAAAAATATCTAAAAAATCCACTGAAATTGTTGCATCTAATGATGTTGCTAGTTCTAGTGAAAATGATGATTTCAATGAAAAAGATATCTTATGCCATGGTCGAATTTTAAGTACTTTAACTGATAATATATATCGTATTTTTTGTCATACCAAAACTGCTATTGAATTATGGAATGCACTGGAACATAAATATGGTACTGAAGAAAAATGATTGAAAATATATACTGTTGAAATTTTGTTGATTTTCATATGGTTGATGGAAAAAGTGTGTCTGATCAAATTCATGATTTTGAGAATATCATTTTTGACTTGAAAATTAAAGGCATTGAATTTCATGATATTGTGCTTGTCTCTTCTCTCATTAAAAAGTTGCCACCTTCTTGGTCTGATTTTGCTAGAAGTTTAAAACAAAAACCAGAAAATTTTACTCTTGATGATTTGTTGGTTTCTTTGAGAATTGAGGAAAGACATCGTATTTTACTAAAACAAAATTCTGAATTCCATGCAAAAGCTCATATTGTCGAAAATGTTTATAAACCTAAAACAAAGAATTTCAAGAAAAATGCTTATAAGAATAATTTCGGTGGTGGTGGTAACATTAATAATAATAAACCAAAAAATAACAATTTTAATCAGAAAAAGGGTTTAGAATGTTGGGTTTGTGAAAAAACCAATCATGTTGCCAAAAATTGCTTTAAGCGCCATGGACAACATATTAAAGGATCAACAGTTCAAAAACCTCAAGCTAACATGGTGACTTTAGAACCGAACTCTCCTTCCTCATCTCACAGGTACTTTGTTTCTAGCCCAGAGTTAAATATAATTTTTAACTCAAATGATTGGTGCATAGACTCTGGTGCTAATGTTCATACTTGTGCTGATAAAAGGTTTTTCTTCTCTTATCAGGTTTCAAGTGGAAGATCTGTGAGTATGGGGAATGATAGTGAGGCTCAAATTCTAGGAGAAGGACAAATAAAATTAGAATTATCTTCTGGAAATTTTCTTATTTTAGATAATGTTTTTCATGTTCCTAGTTTGAGAAAAAACTTAATTAGTGTATCTTTATTAGATCAAAATGGTTTTAATGTTCATCTTGGTTCGAATAAAGTTGTTATTACTAGACATGGTATTTTTATTGGAAAAGGTTATCTAGTTAATGGATTATATAAACTAAATGTAGTGCCATTTTGCAAAAATAATATGCCTGTTATTGATTCTTCTATTGCTGTTGTTGAATGTAATGACACTTGGCATGGTAGACTTGGACATGTTAATTTTGATACTATGAAAAGAATGATGGGTTTAGAATTAATTCCAAGGCATGAAATTAATAAAAAAGAAAAATGTCAAATTTGAGTTCAAGCTAAGCAACCTAGAAAGCCTTTTAAACCAGTGATTAGAGAATCATTATTATTAGAATTGATACATAGTGATATTTGTGATAGTAATAATGTTTTGACTCGTGGTGGTAAGAGATACTTTATTACTTTTATTGACGATTTTTCTAAATATTGCTATGTGTATTTGATCAATTGCAAAAGTGAATTATTTGATAAATTTAAAGTTTATAAAGCAGAAGTAGAAAATCAGCTTGAAAGAAAAATTAAAAATTTACGTTCTGATAGAGGCGGTGAATACACATCAAATGAGATGAATGAATTTTGTGAATTGCATGGTATAGTTCATCAAGTCACACCTCCCTATTCACCTCAATCAAATGGAGTAGCAGAAAGAAAAAATAGAACACTTATGGATATGGTTAATGCTATGTTACTTAGTTCAGGATTGGCTAATAATTTTTGGGGTGAAGCTTTATATTCTGCATGTCTAATTCTTAATAGAATTCCTTATAAAAATTGTAATAAAACACCTTATGAACTTTGACATAATAAAAAACCATCTTTAAAATTTTTAAAAGTGTGGGGGTGTTTAGCAAAAGTTAGTATTCCTATTATTAGGAAAAGAAAAAAAGGACCTAAAACAATTGATTGCATTTTTATTGGTTATGCTTTAAATAGCAATTGTTATCGATTTTTAGTTTTAAACTCAGATATTCCTGAAATCACTAACAATACTATTATGGAGTCCAAAGATGCATCTTTCTTTGAAAATATTTTTCCTATGAAAAATAAGATATCCAAACCTATCAATGTATGTTCTTCTAATTCTGATTATGTTCTTGATAATACTCAAGAAATTAGGAAAAGTAAAAGGAGAAGAAAAAATAAAAATTTTGGCTCAGATTTTTATACGTTTTTACTTGAAGATGAACCTAAAACATATCAGGAAGCTATGATTTCATTTGATGCTCCCTTTTGGAAAGAAGCAGTAAATGATGAAATGAATTCAATTAATTTAAATAAAACATGGTTTTTATGTGATCTTCCTCCTGGTTGCAAAACAATTGGTTGTAAATGGATTTTTAGAAAAAAAGTTAAGGACTGATGGATCCATAGAAAAATTTAAAGCTAGATTGGTTGCTAAAGGATTTAAACAAGAAGAAGGAGTAGATTTCTTTAATACATATGCACCTGTTTCTAAAATTACAACTATTAGACTTTTGATTGCATTAGCTTCTATTTATAAATTAGAAGTTCATCAAATGGATGTAAAAACTGCCTTTTTAAATGGTGATTTAGAAGAAAAAATTTACATGGATCAATCTGAAGGTTTTGTTATACCAGGACAAGAAAATAAAGTTGTAGGCTAGTTAAGTCTCTTTATGGGTTAAAACAAGCTCCTAAACAATGGCATGAAAAATTTGATAAAGTTATGTTGTCGAATAACTTTCAAATAAATAGCGTGGATAAATGTGTTTACTTTAAGAATTTTGAAAATTCTTATGTGATACTTTGCTTGTATGTAGATGACATACTAATTTTTGGTAGTAATTTAAATGTAATTAATGTGACTAAATCATTTCTTTCAAATAATTTTGATATGAAAGATTTGGGTGAAACTGATGTAATTTTAGGAATAAAATTATTAAAAAATAATGATGGCATTGCTTTGTCTCAATCACATTATATAGAAAAAATGTTGAAAAAATTTAGCTATTTTGATATATCTCCTGTTTTCACGCCATATGATATGACTATTAAATTAAGAAAAAATTTAGGTGAAAGTATTTCGCAATATAAATATTCTCAAATAATAGGATCTTTATTGCATTTATCAAATCATACTAGACCCGATATTGCATTTGCTGTGGCTAAGCTGGGTAGGTACACTCATAATCCAAATATTACACATTGGAATGCTTTAGAAAGAGTTTTTAATATCTTAAGGGTACTATTAGTTATGCTTTGCATTATTGTGGTTTTCCTGCTGTGATGGAAGGCTATAGTGATGCAAATTGGATATCAGATTCAGAAGAAACTAAATCTACTAGTGGTTTTATTTTTAAAATAGGAGGTGGAGCAATAGCTTGGAAATCTGCTAAACAAACCATAATTTCTAGATCCACTATGGAAGCAGAATTAGTGGCACTAGATGCAGCTAGTAGTGAAGCAGAATGGCTTAAAAGCTTTTTGTCTGATATACAATTTTTAAATAAGCTCATACCTCCAATTTCTATACATTGTGATAGTCAAGCAACAATTGCTAAGGCTAAAAGTAAAAATTTTAATGAAAAAAGGAGGCACTTGACAGTTAGACATAAATCAATACGTCATTTATTATCTCATGGTGTGATTTCTTTGGATTTTGTCAGGTCTGAAAATAATATAGCGGATCCGCTCAACAAAGGTTTGGTGCGCCAACAAGTACTTCTTACATCGAGGGGAATGAGATTAAGACCTAATAATTAGTTACCATAGTGGATACCTGTCTTTATATGCATGGCGATCCCATAAATAAAGTTCAACAGGTAATAACGAAACTATTTGGTAACTTGGGAGAGCATGTTTATTATTATTATACGGAAAATTTTCGGATGCCATTCCTATGATGTTATGCTCTCTACTGTGATGGTTAGGAAGAATTTAATTCTGAATGAATCCAAAGGCATATATATTTTTGCGGGGTGATAATCACAGATCACTCTTGGAGGATTCACCTAGTGAGTGTGATGGTGGGGTCGCCATTGTGAAAATTGGGTCATTTTCTAAAAACACTCATGAATAGATACGTGCGCATGACCGGAAAGCGCAAAACTGATAGAACCTCGATGATTTCTCATACTGTGTGTGTAATGAATATTATTTTGGCCAAAAGAACTTAGTTCAAAACATTTATGTTACTATGACTTCTTCAAAATAATATTTATTAACACTAAGTGTAGGTTCAAACTCTGAAGGTACCTAACATCTATTACACAGTATTATATGCTCAAATAATAATTAAAAACTTTTAATCATGTGGGGGAATGTTGGAATTTTGTTGATTAAAAGTTTTAATTTTGAATTGGTAAAATAACTAACTCCTAATTTGATGGATAGTGGCATATTTTTCTGAAGCTGGTGGCTGATTTTTCTCCTCACATTTCTCTCTTTTACCATGCCACTAACGTTAATAGTTGTAAGTTAAAAAATAAATAAGATAGTTGGATTTGTTTTTCCGAAATAGGGTCAGCAGAAACTTTTAGAAACAAAAGTGAAAGAAAGCCAAAAGAGAAAAAAAAACAACAACTTTGTTTATTATTTTTTACAAGTTTTATTCTTTCCGTAACATACAGATCGAGCCCTCACTTTCTCTATATACAAATTACACATCCATCTCTCACTCTCTCTATATACATAAATTATTTGTTCTTTAATTCTTCCATTCTATTAATTATTATTTGAGCATTGAAAATACTTGGTTCGGGAAATTCTTAGCTGCACACAAGAATTTCAACGGGTTGGAGTATCTTGCGAGGGGGACCTGGTTAAAATATTACTCGGTGTAGACGGGTCGTTTCCTCTCAAAGGACAGCGCATTTCAGCGTACTTCAATCCACAAATTCACAGGCTACTCTAAACCTTTTCTTGATTTATTATTGTTATTGTTGCTTTGTTTAAATAATTATTGGTGTGTTTATAATTAGTTGGTGTTAATTGTATTATTTAGCTAGTTATTTTTGGCATTAAGCATCGAGAACTTCATCATTAACAAAATAAGATAACAATCCTTAATTCTTGCACTTTCCAATGCGATAAGCTCCAAAGATTCAACCTGATACCCGACTTAAGCAAATTCTGAGTAACTTGAAAATATTCGAGTAACTTACCACTCGATCGAACTATTGGTTGATCAGTTCTTGCACTCTATAAGCAACACAAGATGGAAAGCTCGTGAATACTAATACATATACGGCATGAATATTTACATGGATACATGATATTTGTAATAAATTTAAAAATATTTTATATAATTTTTAATAATATAAAAATATTATTTACATATTTAATAAATTTGAGGATAATTTATTCGAATAATTTATAAATGATAATAGTTTTGATTAGTGATAATAACCATTATTTTCAAGCTTAAATCAAGGCTCAAGTCTGATTTCAAAATCATAAGACCCAAATATGTGACATAAGATACTCAAAAAAGTCAACAAGTTGTCCGTCAGCCCACACTCAACAGGATATGGATAGTCAAGTCACTGTATAGCTATACCTAGGCATGATCACGGGGCGGGGCGGGGACGGGGAATGCCTCCCCACTCACTGCCCCGTGCAGAGGCGGGGATTCCCCGTCCCCGCCCCCGCTGGCGAGGCGGGGGAAAAATACTCCCCATCCCCGCCCCGGCGGGGATCCCCGTTCCCGCGGGGATCCCTGTCCCCGATTTAACTCTCAAATGAACCAAAACTGAATTGAAAAAAACTCATTCAATAATTCAACAACAAAGCAACAAACAAGATTACAATAATTTTGAATTTCATTTTTTTAGAAAAAAAAATTCTATTAGTTGCAAAAACGAAACACCAACAAACGCACAATTACAATTTTTCAATCACCATACCTTCATCTTTATTTCAACCTCTTGACCAGAAAATGAAAAATCCATCTCACCTGTGCCCGCTGCCATTTCAAACAATTCAAACCTGTGTCGCCGGAGATGGAGAGAGTTGGTGGCGTCGGTGGACTGAGACCCAAAGGCAAAGGAGCAAGATTGCGGGAGGAGAGGCAAGACGCGAGAGGACCTAGTGGACTGGTAGAACAGCCGGAGGAGGAGATCTGGTGGTGAACTGTCGGAGAAGAGGGCTGCTGGTAGTGGAGTAGATGAAGTAGAAAAAGAAAGTGAAGAGGGGCAGTTGGGACGGCGTGGGTATTGGGTGGGGTGGGTTTTGTTTAATGTTTAGGGCAACTGGGCAAGGGAAAGTGGGAAATTAATATAAATATATAATATATATAATATAAATATATTAATATATATATGTATATAATATTTTTTTCGGGGCGGGGATCCCCGCGGGGCGGATACCTCGTTCCCCGTCCCCGCCCCGAACTCACATGCGGGGATTTTTTTATCCCCGTCCCCGTCCCCGCGGGGGAAAAATTCGGGGATTCCCCGCCCCAATCGGGTCGGGGACCCGCCGGGGACGGGGAATCCCCGCCCCGTGATCATGCCTAGCTATACCTTCTACCTACTAATTACTCCACTCGAGTTACTCTATTGGTAGTGTTATTCTCTTTCTTCTACCATATAAATAGCTTAATCTTTTAGGGCCTCCACATACTGAACTCTTGAAACTCTTTCTGTATAGTTTCTTTCTTTAAGTCTCTTACCAACTTGAGCTTTCTTTTTTTAAGTCTCTTACCGACTTGAGCTTAGGAGTGTTAACGCTAGATCTGACACCTTATTGCAGGTTTTAGATCACAAGCAATCCAATCGGCTCATATTACATTTCTTATTATGATATTTCTAGAATTATCAATAAGTTCAGAAAATAATGTACAGTAATAGTTTTAGATAATTCATGCGGTAATCTTTTTATTATTTAGAGATATTCTCTCTTATCTTTTATTTGTTTTTGGAGTAAATAATTGCGACCTTAATCCATCTAACAGCCCACTTTAGAGTTCGCCCAGCCAATTCAGAGTAGGGCATGAAGTGGAGTTAGTATCAAATCCGATGAATTAACAGAGATCACTCGCATTTCTCAATCATATTAACTGCCTGATTCAACAACTTTCACCAGGGCTATGCAGATATTAGGTTCTATTTAAAACCGAATAAATAGAGAATCAAAAAAATTTAAAGAGTTGAACTGAAACAAAATTTGATGAAGAATCCAACCGAATTGAATTAAATTATTTTAGTCGGTTTGAAACTAATATTAGAAAAAGGAAAACTCTACATATCTGCCATCAACCTTAGGATCTAGAAGTTTATTTGTTTTTAAATTTTTTTCATCTAAAAATTGTCTAAAATGTTTTAAAAATGATATCCATTTGCCTATTTTTGTAACTCCGTCAAAATGGTATTAAAAAAAAAAAAAGATAGATAGATAGATACTATTTTAAGAATATTTTGCGCATTTTCTAGACAAAAAAAACTTTCAGAATAAATAAATTCTTGAATCTGAATGTTGAGGACATATTAGCATATTTTTTTTTATTTCAGAACTGTACTGAAAAAAAATAAAACTAGTGAATACGTAAGGTTACAATTAAAAGTTCACTCGTTATATTATCAAAATTGAACCGGACAAAAATAAAATTATCCAAAATATAAATTTTAACATATTTCATATTACAATATTTATACGATAATTTTAAAGATATTAATATATTTTATAAACAATGTTTATATTAACATAATAATCATTTTAAAAAAATAATTCAGATATAACCAAATGATGGTAAAACTATTTGCTTTAATAATTTATTTTTACCATTTTTTAATGTCAATTGAATAGATAATTTAAAAATATTTTTATGATGATTCAATTTCAATAAACTTCCATCTTCATCTTTTCTTATTTGGTATTGTTCTGAAAAGCATAGAAGTATCAAGCCGTAATTTTCAGAACGAAAAAATATGCTATAAATATATTCATATATTATATATATTTTAACACAAAAACAGCACAGGTTTAAAATTTCAGCAGGTTTGGCTCTTTAAATTTTTTTACATTTAAAATTAAATAAAAATTGAATTAAATGAATCGAAAAGTAAATAAATTAAACGGATCAAATGATTCTTGAATTCGATTATTCACTACCCAAGAACAGATCACCCACATTGTTACAACCAAAAAGGATAATTAATCTTTGTAGCCTTGCCAATCCTAACAAGTAGCTATAATTAAATCTTGTCAATTACCATTCTTGTTGGTGATTAGGGTTGGGCTATTGGAGGTAAACCTTCTAGAATGGGTTACTTAGGGTTGGGGTACCATACTATGCCTTTTTAATGCCCAACATGTGCCCTTTGCATCCTACAAAAATAGAAGTTGCTTAATCCAATTTTGAAAAATAAATTGAAATATCTACTTGTAAATTAAATGCTTTGACAACTTTAAATTTGAAACATAAATGCTTTACCTAATTGGATTCATTAATTGCTAAATGTATACATAGTGATTTTTGCACATATGAATTGTAAAGATAGCAAACAATTGTTTCCTTGAATCAGCAACTAGTTGTTATTGCTAAAGGAAAAGTGTAGCAATGGAGATGAGTCTAATTGAGAAACTTGTGATTGCACCAGAGAAACCTACTGAAAGAAGAAGAATTTTCTTATCAAACTTAGACCTTACTCTTGTTACACACATGGAATTTATTTTATTTTTTAATGCTCCAACGAAAAATTTGAGCTTTTCTGAATATAGTAAGATTGCTTGCAATTCAGTTAGCCGTTTGTTAGTGGCATATGACTTTGTTGCAGGAAGACTTGTGCCGGCAATTGAAGAGAAGGACCGGTTCGAAATTGATTGTAATGGTGCAGGTATTGTGTATGCTGCTGCAAAAACTGAGACCGGACTTAGCCAGCTTGGTCAGCTTTTGGAACCCAAACCAGAGTTCAAGAATCTGGTCTGTTTCTTGCATGATCAGGAGGAACAAAATCTTGATCTCAAGCACAAGCCCCTTCTTTATGCTCAGGTTATTTCAGCAGTTTAAGGCTGTTCTGCAATAGCTTTCTTGACATCAATAGCTAAGCCAAAATGTATGCTCAATCTTACTAATATGCTATTATGACAGCTTACGCAGTTCGATTGTGGAAGCTTAGCATTAGGCATAAGATACAACCACTGTATCCTGGATGGTATTGCCATGAGAGATTTCCAGGAAAATTGGGCTGCCTTAAGTCGAGGTGATGCCCCCGAAGTGGTGCCAAATCCAGACCGAACAATCTTCAAGCAGAGGAATCCACCCATAATCAAGCATCCTCACCTGGAGTTTTCAATCGTCTCTGCTGAGAACAGCCCATTTAGTCCTTTGGGTATGGATGGAACCAATGTCATGGATGCTCCAGCAAATGCTCGACCTCGCCTCATCTACTTGTCTAGGGAGCACCTTGCCAACTTAAAAAAGGCAGCTCTGAAGGATGGGAAATTGAAAAGCTGCACCATTTTTCAAGTTGTGGTAGCAAAGATATGGAAGGCAAGGAGCATTGCAATGAAAATGAAGGATGACATTGTCAGCACAATGCTGTTTCCTATGAATGTCCGCAACATTGTCAAGCCACAAGCTCCAATAGGATTTGCCGGTAACGGTATATTACCCAGCTTTGCACGAGCAAGTGTAAAGAAGCTCAAGGAAATGGAGGATTCTTACCTTGTGAGTAAAGTGCAAGAAGGGATGAGGAGAATGGATGATGAGTATGTGAGGTCTGCAATTGATTGGTTACAGGTTCACAGAGGGTTGCCTCGGGTTGAAAATAGCTTCTCTGTGGTGGCATGGTGGAGCTTGAAGCTAGAGGAAGATGAGTTTGCCTGGGGAAAGCTTAAATGCACTAGTCCGGTAGTAGTTCACCCACATATTGTCTTTATGTTAGCAGATATGGAAAATGAAGGAGGCCTTAATATTTGCTTACAGCTGCCTGATGCTGAAATGGAAGAGTTCGTCAGACTGATGATGGAAACTACAATATAGGTTTTCGGATACATGTTAATTGCAGTACCTCCAGGCTCCTAATAAACTCTGAGGAGAGAAAATGCAGGCAATATGAGATATTTTTAGCTTTGATATAATGATGGTCTGAAATTCTTTCTACTCAGTAAAACTAGGCATAGAAAACAAACATTCATCTGTATGTTGTCCTGAAAACGTATGAAATTAATAACAGTCTTATCCATTAACGAGCAAAAACTTTGTAGGCATAGTATTCTTATATAACAACAAAGGAACCCAATATAGTACAATATTGAAATTTGTAAAAGATGAATTTACAGCCAAGGTTCTCTCCTAACTTGTAGATTCGAATCAGTTACCCTGGAGAGAGAAGACCAAAGAAGGGGTTTGTTATTGCAGACCGTATTTCAGATCCTGCTGAGTTTAATACTGCCATGTCAACCTTGTCACGAGGAAGAAACAAGAACTTGCCCCCTTCAATTCTCTCAAACCCACAAAGTTCAAGAAACTCAATGCCTCCTTTAAATCTTCCAACTCTATCCTGTCACCGTATTAAGTGAACATCTTAGGATACACTTGCACAAAATACAAATCAGGTTCAAAGAAAAACCGGCAAGTTCGCTAAAAGAGCACACAATTTGGATAGCCAACATCCAATTCGTTAGTTAAGATGTAAGTGAAAACTAGCACCATTAAATGAAGACTTAAAGTGATAGATGAACTCTTTCCAGTTGTTGAATAGGGCCATTACTTCACTTCAGCTCTCAAGAGGTAGGCTAACATGCCAAATTAACAAAAGACAGGGACATACAGTTTTTTCTGTCAGTAAACTTGGGATGATTTTTTTTAATATTATTCCGTTATCAAATGTATTTGCACTTGAGCAATTAAAATAAGTCCGTGATGCCATTGGAGGCTCCTGAGAGTGAAACTTTATGCCAATAACCAATCTTGTAGGTTTCCAACACATGAAGAAATTAAATTTTGGAGAATCTAATATCTTTATACATATAATTAAACATGTTTAAGCTGGCTTTGTCAATATAGTTGATCAATCAAAGATGTGACCTACCTGGAATAATGGATTGCTGATTCGGATCTTTCTGAATTTTTCAATATCAGGATTCTTTGCAACATTCCCCACATAAATCAGAAGAGTTTGGAAGGCCCTTTTGACATCAGAGTCATCATTCTACACCCCCAAAACATTAAAAGAACAATATAATAATTACATGGATTATAACCCACATGCATATATATATATATATATATATATATATATTGAGAGAGAGAGAGAGAGAGAGAGAGAGAACTTGTAGCTATAATAAGCCTTCTGTCTTAGGCATGAAATAATGCAAATATTATTTAAATTTTCACTCCTTCAAAGATTTGCTATTGCTATGTAGCAAGTTTTCAATACCTAATTCAACATCAAAAGTCGAAAGATATAATCTTTTGCTTTTTAGAAGAAGTCATTAACCTTATGCTTGCGCCTGAGAGACCTTAAACATTCTCTTAACTGCTCAGCTTTAGTAGCAGAAACAAAAATGCTCTGCAATTTACAAGAAAGAGATGAAAGCTCATCTATCAGCTTCTGTCTGTAATAAGATAAATGATTCTCAGGTACAGACCAGTTACTAAACCTTTTTTTCCTGTACAACATTTCCAGAAGGATTTGGAGCTGAATGGCTAACTGATGGTGGCAATCCAAGCATCCGCCTTCTTTCTGCCTGGGAAGAAAATAGATTGACTGTCATAAAGAGTATTGCTCAAATTTGATTCGTATCATAATGAAATGTTTCCATGGTTTTCCCAATTCTTCAGCATAATTTACGTCATTGGTAGAAAAGGATGACTTGCTAATTGCATTGCATTTTTTATGTCTCTATAATGCATAAAAGTGCAGTTCAATACTCATGGTAGAGATCTTCAATTAACACCTTATCAGCTTCCAGTTTCTGACGAATTTTCTCTCTTGCCTTTCTCTCTTCCTCTTTCTCTGCTTTCCTCAATGCTATGTAACTGGATAACAGATATCCAAATGGAGAATTTAATGAATAAAGAAAAATGGGGCAAAATGATACAAGATTGTCTCATATAAAGTTGTAACAGATGAACAACATACCGTTTCCTTTCATTATCCTCAGCAATTTTCTTTGCCTCAAGGATTTCCTTACCAGCTCGAATTCTTTCCTACACCAAATTTAGAGCCCAGTTACAGAAATTAGCTATGTAAAAGCAATCATTTGATAGAGTTACTTTTGGCACACAAGAATGAATCTCAAAAAAGCATTTTATCATTTCATGCTATGCTCTATGCCTCATCTTTAAAACATATTTAAAGGTGTAAGCATGCTACATATTAAATATTTTTCTTTTTTCACATTTATAGTGTTAGAGCTGCAAAAAAATAGCAATGTCTAGAGAAAGAAGCAAAAGGAATTTTTTACAACAAAAGAAGGGAATCATAAGTAAAAAGACACCATCAACCTAATTAATGCACATACCTTCTCCCTTTCTCTTTCCAGTTTCTTTTCTTCCTCTTCCTTCCTTTTCTGAGCTTGATCCCTAACAGTGTGCAACAATGAGGAAAATGAACTAAATAAGCAACATAAGACAACAAAAGAAAGGGATCGAGAGCTTTTTCATATCCAACTGACTGGAAGCGTCAAAAGTTAAAGGATTCAAAATCAGAAAGAGTATACTGTAGAAGTAACAGGGTAAGGATATATATTTGATATTTGGCAGCATTAGCAACAAGAACTTTATCATTAAGTAACTAAGGACAAACCTTAATTCTTGCACTTTATTCTGCATTTCCTCAGTAGTTTGAGGCAGTGGAGTCGCCTCAATATCAATGTTCACTGCTATCTGGATTTTAATCAAACAAGCAGAAAAGAAAATTAAGTGATAATATACAAGCATAAGGTCATAGTTTTCATTTCTTGAAAGACTTATTCATTTTATCTACCTAATTAGGGTTTCCTGTCTTCACATCCTCATCAAAAAATGTGAGCAAGGTTAACTTAAATCCAAGGCAAACCATGATGTTCTTATTTCTAGAATGAACCATGACATTATACAATGATTCAAAAACATGAAGAAAAATTTCATTTGAAATGTATCGGAAAATTTTGAGGAAATGACCAGATGATGATCTTTATTTTCAACAATGAACTTAGCTAAGAGTCAGTCTTTATTCAGTATACATTTCCTACCGAAGTCAGAATCATAGGTTAAAATATCCCCTATATCAACCTCCTGAATAATTCAAGAATTATTTCATCATGGGACTTCAATCAAGAGTTATTTCCATCACTATGCAACAGAAGGAAAGGAAAACCGGCATCAAGATTTAAACAAAAAAATAGAGAAAAAGAGAACATCAAACCAAGGGCATTTGATCAATGTCTGGGTCATTCTCATGATCAATGATCCAATTTATAGCAGTTTCAAGACTAGTATTGCCTGAGGAACAAAAAATTAACATGGATAGAAAAGCAAAAGATTAGAAAGTTACTGGAAAGGCAGGAAGGAATCTCATCAACTAAATAAACATTGCTAAAAGTATCACCGAAAATGTAAAGTTTAAATCTTCAAACTCTAAACAATCTCTTCAAAATCTAACCTTAGACATTCCCAATTATCAATCCCTATTGTTCAGTATGACCCAATTTAAACATCAAAGCAAGTAAAATTGGCAAACCTGAATGATGAAGAGCCCGTGCAGCTCGAGCAAGCGGAAAACCCATATCTTCAAGCTGCTCGAGCAATTCCTTGTTTACTTCCATTTCTGGTAAAACAGACATAATTGGATAAACTACACAAACAAAAGCCTAATTCAATTTTAATTGAGTAAAATACATACCCTGTTGCGGGGCCTGCATTGGAGAAGATGAGATGGAGAGATTTTGGCAGTTGATTGGATTGGGAATATGAGGCAAAACCCAGAAGGGAAAGAGAGGTATAAATGGTGAAGAAGGAAAATCCGGGAAGATGAGAGAAGCCCTGAATTGTACGCCATTTCAGAGAGTGAAGTTTCCATTTTTGATATTCTTACGGATTCCAACAACTACAGAAAGCAAGTTCTACCATTTTCTGTTTGATTTATACCTTTTGCTGCTTTCCTGGCACGAAAAGAATTTTACATTGTCAATTGCCATTTTCCCGCCTAAATTCGATCTTATGCCATTTTCTTTTTCTTTTATATTGTGAAATAATGAAATACTTAATCTTTTATATCAAAACGAACTTTAGAAATAATGAAATATAATCTTATATAAGTAACGAAAGCATTCAATTAGTCTAATTGCAATATTCATGGATGTCCATCTCTCTTTAAAGAAATGATAAACAATAATGTTATCAATGGAGGTGTCTGTAAAAAGGCAATTTCGAATTAGTTTTGCCTACAAATAAGAAAACTATAAATAATACAATTAAGAATTTCATGGAGAGTTCCATCCTGACTCAGAATGAAAGCTGGCGGCATGCTTAACACATGCAAGTCGGAGTCCCAACAAGAGACAATGTGTGAGCGAAAGAAACTGCCAAAATTGATATCCATTTAGGTTGGGTAAAGGATGACGATAAAATTGTGAAGAATTAAGATAGAGGAAGTCCGAGTGGCACCAGCATTCTTGGAGCAGCAAGTTCGGACTTAGATCGAGTAGATTGAGAGTTGAAAATGGAATCGATGAAGAAGAAGTTGGAGTTCTTGAAGTATCCCAGAATGATTGCCAAATCGTATAGTAAATGGTCAAATAACAAGACAAAAGCTACGAATGAATGGTGAAAATTATTTGCCTATTGACGAAGCATCTAATGAAGTATTGGAGAAACTTTCAAGAGAGATGTGGAAGATGAACGCTGCTATAAAAAACAATGGTGCGAAGTTCCAGAAATCATATCAAAAACTTTCTCAATATTAGACTCCAAATAAACCTTCATGCCCCTTTCCATTTCTCTTATTGTTCCAATTTGTTTTTCCATTTGCTTGTATTCTTTTTTTTTTCAATTTTTTCTATAATAAGTTATTATCGTTCTCGAAACCCAAATTATCCGTGATATGCTACTATTATTCACTATTTTTCATAGTTATTAAAACCGGACCGGGGACCGGCCGGTTCAACCGGTTGAACCACGAACCGGTCTGAAAATTTGTTGGCTTAACTCTACAAAACCGGATTTGAAAAAACCGAACAAAACCGGCCAGAATCGGGAAAACCCGGCCAGAACAAGAAAAACCGGAAAAAACCGGATTAAAATAAAAAAAAATTAATTTTTTAAAGCCCAAATTATTTTTAAAACACCTAAAAACTCAAATTATTTTTTAAAACACATTATTTATAAAAAAAATCACTCAATTCATCTATTTCCATCTAAATAATATTTTTTTTCTTTTTAAGTAATAGACTATATAATTGAAATAGAAATTTATAATTCTAATAAAAATGTATTGTATATAAAAAATCTATAAATCGAAATAAAAAAGTAAAAAAGAAAATTTAAAAAAAAAAAACCTCCAAAATTTAAAAAATAAAACAAAATATTTTTTTAAAATACACCATTTATAAAAAAAAAAAAATCAATTAGATTTTACTAATAATCAACTTAGTATTTAAAACTAATCAATTACACCTTATAATTAACTTATTACTATCATTAATTCATAAATAATTTAATCTTATAATTAATTTAGTGTACTTTAAATTCTATAATCCGTAATTAAATTAATTAAATAATAAATCTCTTACCATATTTAGTTTATTTAATCTATAATTAATCAATTATCATATATTTAATATTACAATGATCGTTTAATTTAACACTTCTCATATAATTTTGGAACGTCTATTAATTTTTCTAGTATATATATATATATATATATATATATATATATAATAAAAAAGAAAAAACTAAAAACTTGGGTCTAGGGCTTGAGGACCAAACCAGGATGCAAAAACATGGAGATGGATCCAAGCCCATGTGGACTGATTCGAGTACCGTTGTAGCTGTAGGCGAGGCCAATACTAATTACACACTTTTAGGACAAGCATTAGCGCGTTAATGCATAGTGGTTCTTCGAGAATGGGATAGAAACAGAGAGCTTGAGATTGCGATTGAGCAAGCAATGGCAGCTACTACTAATCCCAGAACAGTGAAGCTACTGTGCCCTTCTCTATCCAAGATAGTGGCATTCGCTGCATGGGATGATCAAAAACTTGACTTGGGTTCCATAGCCAAAGCTTTCGGTTTAGAGGCATCAACGTTGAAGCTTAATGGCCACTTTATTAGCCGCGGAGTTGATCTTATTTCTTCTTCTGTTACTTGGAGATCCCTTATCAACTTCTTCTCTTCTAAGGGCTTCCCCACTGGTAAAGACGATAGCGATGCTCTTATTGTCGATGGCAAGCTTTGCAAGTCTGGAACTAAACGTATGTTCTGTTTCTTCTTCCTCTGTTTGGTTGCTGAGAAATTGCGAGAAAATATTGAATCTGTTGTGTATTGCAGGGCGATATGGTCCTCAAGATGTTGAATCAGAGGTAGGTGGTGTTTGTGGAAAGCATGAGGCCGAGGAGAATAAGAAATTAAGGGGAATTAGTTCAGGTAAAGTTGAGAATCTGGTTTAGGAATTAGTTCAGGTAAAGTTGCCAATCTGGTTTAGGAATCAAGAAATTGAAAAGAAATGGCCTTTTTCTAATATTGTGTGGTTGTTCAGGATATGAAGGATCTGAAAGCCAAGTTATTGGGTTTAAGAGGAAGCAATTGTTGAAAGATGTGAATTTATTGAAGAAGTTGAAGATAAATGAAACCAAGTCAGGTAATATAGCTATTTCTTCTTTTAGATTAATCAAATGGGTATGAATTTCACATACAACATTACTCTGTTAATCACATTATACAGAACATGGAGAAAGAGGGAACAACTTTCCAAGCAGCAAACTGAAGTGCAGCAACACAAGTGGCAATCTGAAACGGATGAGAGAAGATGATATGATCATAGCTGCTCCTTGCAAAAGATTCAGATGAAAGTCGATTCATACATGTTACAGTTTCTTTCATGATCCACTGCCATTGATGCATTTTTGTAAATTTTGTAAGGTAGATAGTGGATTTTAAAAAGATTGGCTAAATATAAAATTTATACAAAATTGGGAATCTCTTCACTGATATACCTAATTTGAGTATACTCTCTTCTCTCTCATATTGTACACTGAAGTTCTGGCTTCAATACTTAATGGAGTCATCCAAAATAGTATTGCCAACCAACAGCAAGTATAACAACTAACGACACTTTCAACAATAATTTAGAATTAATAAAAGATGATGAATTTGAGGATGACCGTGGCGTTTCCTGTGGCTTTCTTCTCAACTTAGCAGAAAATTTTGAAAGCAGCTTAGAAAGTAGACCAGTTTGCATCTCTGCAAGGCAGATAGAGAGAGATCAGGAGCCCATAAAATTGAAAATATGCATTTAATTCCCAGCGTCAAGATAATGAAAGCATTAATAAATCTGAGGCTATTCTAAAAAAGGCTTTGCTATAAAGGAACGTACGGCTTAATCTAAGAGATAAAGCTACCTTTGTTTTTCAGTAACCTCTCCTCCTCCCCGACACGCCTCCGAAGAACATTTAGCAATGATCCAAAATACAATGCAAATACTGTGCACGTGATTGTGATAACATTGTACGGCATGCTAAAATCAGGAGTTGTCAAAGGTACAAGTAATACTTCTGTATAAGAGAGAACATAATTCTTTTCCTGCATCACGAGTCCAATATTGATCAGATGATCAGATAAAATCTCATACGAAGCAAATTGAGGAACAACGAAATTTAAGAGGTCAAACTACCTGAAATTTCAACAATATGGGTGACTTATCCAGAGAACTATTGCTAGAAAAGAGCATGCTGGTATAGAAGTTGGGAAAGCTTATTGCAGCTGACGGAATATCAAACCCTTGATTGGCATCCGGAGGATATTCATCAATGTGAAGAAAACCCTACATACATGGCATAAAAAAGTAGTTGAGCTAGTGAATGCCCATAAAGTTCAATCAGGTAACAAGCATTATAAGTTAGAGGCCATGCAGGTTGATGCCCCTTCATGCATTTAGTAAGACAGTTTTTTCTATAGATTCTTACTGCTAAAAGTAATAGTTGTACGATGCTCCATTTTTGTTGTTATGGACATTTTAACTTACAATGTGGCATCATGGACATTTTATATGACTTTATCATATGACAAAAATTGTTATTATAATATGAGATATGTAGCTTATTGCCTGAAATTTAATATTCTTAAGTCAAAGTTCTGATAAAGTGCTATGCATACCTTATCAAACTCTAATGTTAAAGAAGCTGATTTCACATTGCAAGGAAGTTGCAGAACCATCTCCATCACTCCAGGTGATATCTTGTCTTTGGAAGGGGAAACATGAATCTTCTCGATAACATCTCCCACCTCCTTTGGTTGGTCATTGACAAACAATTGAAGAGTATGATAATACACTTTAACATACCAAGGCACGACCTGAAAAACATCAACTTGCAACTTACATCCATCACTAGTGCCAAAGAAATTATCTTGCAATTCTGCAGATTTCAACAAGATAGCAATTGCACCCCTTTCATTCCCACTTCCCATCAAAAACCTACTTGCATGCAACGGAGCCGATTTACATGACCAACTAACAGGAACTTTCCATGTAAGGCCTAGATCAAAGGGTTGGGAGTCACTATACTTATCAAGAGAAAATTCATAGAGAACAGAGGAGCCCGTGTGACTACTAGTTTCTTCTTCAAGCACCCTGTCTGGTTTAACAGACAATTCAAAGCCAGATTCACTCCAAACACCTTCAGAAGCTACATTGTCTGCCACAATATCCTTGTTTTGCTTTAGTTCAGCAACCAGGCCTCTCTCAAGATGAAGGTACACATTACTAGATTTGGCAAGAACACATCTTCCACTAATTTTCCTTCCAAAAATTGATCCCAAGGACCAGCTTGGTTGAGAACTCTTTTCAGCAGAATAAGCCAAACCAGTTCTCTGACTATTAGGCTGAAGAACAACAGTGAGCATTTGTTCTAGAATGATGCCTGGAGTAATCCCCTCCAAACCAGATTTATTAGAGGTCAAGTACAACCGCTGAGAATGGTAAAAACCTCTGTAAATAGATGGTCTGTCCATTAATGCAGAAAGCCCGGCTTTGTCTCGACAAGGAAGGAGCTTTAACCATGGAGTTAGGTTCTCAGTGCAAACTGCTTCACGGGGCAACATACCATACCTCAGATTGCCTGAAGCTGGCCGGATGCTCCATTCAGGAGCCGAATACATTGCAGAGGACTCGAGGAAGTTTATTGAAGCACAGAAAAGACCAGAAAGAGTGTGGGTCAAATTCTTCCAGGAAGCATCAACTTGGTCCTGGGGGACATCAAACACAGCCCATAACTCTACTCCAGGAGGCTTAGCATTGCTGCTTGATATGGGGTCAAATCCACCCCAACGCTCATAATTCCAGCGACCTTGTGTAAAAGACAATTCCATTTCCCTAATGTGAAATTTTTGTACCTATCCAAGTAATACTATCAAGTTGTATGCTATGTCCAATCCCAGATATATAAAACATATCAGCTTTCACAATTAATGATTAAGCGTATTTGCACATGAGAACTATATCATTAAAATAGGAAAAGGAAAAAGAAAACAAAGGTGATTAGAGGCATAGCATTAAAGGAAATGACAAGATCAAAGCACAAATTTAAACAAACAGAAAGACCAACGCATTTATACCTTAATCAAAAATAACATTTTTGAGAAAAAAAAAAAAAAGGTCTCAGGGTGAAATAATTAACAATAGCAATGAGTCAAGCAGACAAGTTTCTTAGTCCTGGAATTTTGAAGGAGACCATGAGATAGCATAAAGGATGTTAGCATTTTGATCTCCAGTAACACTAGCTCTTTCAAGACCATATATAGTTCTCAAGTATTCACTAGGAAGCTCATAAAGAAAAACAAAGAGGATGATCAACAATCCTACTAGAACATCCTATGAAGAGGACTACAAGTAAACCCAAAAGTTCTCAAATTGAAAATTTAAATTGCTTAAAAATTATGGACAAAACTTAAAAATAAATAAATAAACAATTGAGATCTCAAAATCCTAAGAGCTACATTTGCATACAAATACCTCAATTGAATTAAAGAATCTTCGATATATATGGCCCCCAAATTCTCATCTATCAAATAAAGGAAAAAAAAAAAGATACCAGCTGAGAAATGGCTTTGGGGAAGAGGTGATGGTGGCGGCCATTGGAATTTGAGGGGGGAGCTGTACTCTGGAAGTGGAAATGCGCTAATATTTTTCGATCCGGCAAAGGCCTTAACAACAATTCTTCAATGAACTCTTCTTCTTCTGTCGCCGATCCGAAGGCGAATAGATGAGCAGAGATTATAGATAGGAGAATTAGAAAAAGCAACAAAGTGGATTTTAGGAGAAGCGCCATTGATTGGTGTAGTGTCGTGACTATAAGAGTGACGTGGAGCAGACAGCATCCGCCATTATAGACCACCTCTCTGATTTGGTTTGGAGCTCTGGGAACTCCGACTGACTCCACGAGACTGTATTTCGGCGTTCATCGGCTTTACAATGTGGCGGCTGTTATGATTTGGGCTTCTAAGCCCGACTCTGTAACTCTGTTAATGGGAGGCCCATTTAACAGAGCTAATTGTTCAATGCTGTTTTGGGCTTATGGGCCTTGTTTTGTTATAAATAATGTCTTTTTTTTTTCCCAAATGCTAATTATCAATTAGCTTTAAACTATCACTGTTTGTCAAATTAACTCAGAATTAATAGAATATCATATCACCGCCAAACTTATAAAAAATATAAGTAATATCTCATATATTATTAAAAAATATACAAAATATCTTTAAATATATTAAAAATATTATATTATACTCTTACAATTATTTACGTATCACTTACGTATAGTTTTCACGTACTTTTAATAATGTATCGCGTGTCATTTTAATAGATAATTTAATTTTTTTAAATGAAACTAAACGGCGATAGTTTTAAAGAATTTATATACCATCCTCATTATGCATGATTCAGCACTTGGTATTATCCAAAAAAAAATATAAGAGAATACATTAAAATTAGGGGGAAAAAAAAGAAAAATCAATCAACATATCATATGCCTACTATCAGTAATTTGAACAGAATATATAGTTTTGAAGCAATATCCAAAGGATACAAATTCAAACACAAATGCTATAATATAAAGAAAGAACGTTCCATTTAATTTATTGCCACTTAACAATATAATAATTATTCATGTGTATACTAAGGACATTAAGGAGTTTAAATTTAGTAGTAGTAAACTTAGTTTAAGGACTGTGAATCGGATCCAACGACAATCAAAGTTTATAACTAAAAAGAAATGTTACTGAGGGCATTCAGGCGGAGGAATAGGATATCTAGGCCTATCGGAACAATAATCATAAGTAAGATACTTTGCTTTCACATTCTCATAAGCCCTTTGTTGCGCAGAATCTAATTGCCAGAATTTCTGCTGATTCCACCAGAAATTTGGGGAGGAACATGGTGCAATATTGGCTGAATTCTCTTGAATTGAGCACCCACTAATGTCAAATCCTTGAAAATAGGCTTTAAAGGGTGCATGGCTCCAATTAGTCTTTGTTTGGCCTCCATCTGTTGCCCAACTATCTCCATCCCATAAGCTTACCTCTATCTGCATTGGATGTGTTGGATAGCTTACTCCAATTTTTGTCTTGTTCTTGAACACCCTTATGGGAATGTCATCCACAAAAAATCTGACACCATTTCAATCACGAGGTCAAATATTATATATGGAGGGGCTAAATTGTAACAGCAAAAAAATTTGAAGGATCAAATAACAATTTATAAGGTAGATTTGGAAATAAATAAAATAAGCTTTAACCTATATATATATATATAGTCCCTGATTTTACTTCAATGTTAAAAATCTAAAGATATTATAAGAGAATAATGAAATAAAATGGTACGAAAGTTTCGAATTTTAATTTTGAGTATGAAATATTTTTAAATATTTAGAAAGAAGCGGATTGTTCCCATTATTTGGGCAAATCCGAATTAATTGAACAAGTAGACATAAAAAACCAGATGGAGTGCAGTAAATATCTAAAAACAACTTATTTGATATGTATTTGATAAATTTCCAATAAGATGGGAACTAAGGGAATGTTGATGAATGAAATTAAGAATTGGATGAGAGAGAGATTCTTACACAATTTGGTGTGGGTTCCAAAGGAGTTTGTAGTCATGAAAATTAGCGGTAGGATCAAACCAAAGAGCAATTCTTTGTTCTCTATTTCCTAAACCATTTGCAAACACATTTGTCTGTAAGGTAATTGGCTTTCCTTCTCTGTTCCCTAAGAACTCAAAATCAACCTCATCATGATGATCACCTTTTGAAGTTACCTGCCATATAACCCATCCATAATCATTGATTACTCTCATAAATCACCTACTTAATTACCCATCATTAACATTAACATTAATATTAATTATACTAACATAAAATGCAGTAACAACTCCTGCTGAGTCCTTTTCTGGTAGCTTTATCTTCATATGAAGAAACCCAGAACCATAACTCAGTTTTGACTCAAACCCTGCTCCTGCATTAGATTGAATAATTCTTGTAACATGCAGCCATGCAGGTGCAGTAGAACGAACGAACTAAACTCTCTTCAAAATAATATAACAATTTATATATTAATTATTTTAGTTTATAGTTATTAACAGAAGAGCAAAATTAAAATTACCAGAGGATTTATCCAAGGAGAGCTGAATTTGTGTTCCTTGATTAAGTAAGAAGGCATGATCATAACCCCAACCAATCTTATAATTTTGATCGAAATTAATTTCACTTATTCCATTTGCAACCAAACTAGCAAGAACAACAAATAAAATTAATCTTGATACCATTTTTATTTTATTTTATTCTATTATATGGTATTTGGTTGGTTGTATACAAATAAATACCCATATTTATACAATGATTATGAACTATTCTCCGCACGCCAGTGACTTCTCCATGCTATACCGCCAACAAACTTCATCATTATTCTCTGTTTACAAGCAACTTCAAATCGATCACCATGCACATTAATTAATTAAAACACGTTGTTTTAATTTTAGAAAATCACTAATTTACTTTCAGAATTCATCTCTATATCTCTAAAATTCTAATTCATTAGGATATCATAATCCTTATACATGCATATTTCTATTCTAGAGGCAAATTAAATCTATGAGATTCTTATTAATTTAACAATTAATTAATGTTTCTCTTTAATTAAAGATAATTATGAGATTTTTATATTATGGTAATTTTAGTGATAATTATTCAAACATAAATGCATGGGCAAAGTATGCATGAAACAAGATTTATTAATAAATAGTATTGCTTTATTGCTGTACCATTGACCTTATAGTAATAGTTTATGAATTGGTCCATTAAGAATATGGAGTTAGAGCTAAAAAAGAAAGTAGTTCCCTATCTATATACTCTATTCATTGCTGATTGCCAGGTAGACATTGAATTATAAAATCAAACATTAGGTAATGGATATATTTTTTGAATGATGAGGTTTGACATCAACACTTTTGAACTTTCAACTTGTACTATTCTACACGTATGTATATATACATATATATTAAGTAGAGCTAAGGGTCGATGATGAACATATATAGGCTTAATAGTCGTCGTAAGAAAGTTTACCATTGATAATTCAAAGTTATTTATAGTGTGCATGAGGCAGCATGCATGTCCATACTTTAGTAATGCGAGGGAGTATGAAAGTATTGGCATTACATCTAGATATGGTGAAGCAAGGTATGATATGTCACCAATTGTGGCTTTTTGGATTGGGCCTCCAAAGCATTGGGCTTTCTATCATCGACCCTTAGCTCTAAGCCTCCATTATGAAATACAATGTGTTATCAGTTTTTTAATTACTAGGTTATATTGCATTTTCATATTTTCAAATGAAAAGTTATTGTTTTCTTGAATTAAACGTGTTTTTTTTTTTTTTTTTATGGAGAGTGGTTCAACATTTTTTTTTATATATTTAGCAGATAAATTGAATTTTTTATTGAATTTTTACCATTATCCACTATTTTCGTTAAATAAATTTAGATGTATTTTCCAATAATTTAATGTATTTTTATGATGTACTTATTGGTTTAATAGTTAAATTTAAGTTTATAATTTACCAAATTTTATTCACCATTTAGCTTATAATTCAAGGGTAGAATCTATGATTTTTATATTTAATACTATATCTTATCTATATGTTCAACTTTAAAATTTCAACTGTAAATTTAATACTATATCTAATGTTTTTTGAAATTAGGTTTGAAGGTGAAATAATTAAATACTCCCTCCGTTCCTTAATATCTGTCACTTTTGACAAAAATTCAAATTCCATTTATCTGTCACTTTTAGATTTTCAATACAATTTAATTTAATTTTTTTAATCTAATTTTCTTTTTCAATGCAAATTAACCAATTAGATTTAAGTTTGTACATTGAAATACTCAATTTTATCTTAAATTTATGTCTAATTAATACTCCTTAATTTTTGTGAAAATGGCAAAAGAGACTATTATTTAGGAATGGAGGGAGTAATATATATATATTTTTTTGAAATAATAATTAAATAATATTTAATTGAAAGAGGTGTAGGCATTAGCAACCACTAAGAAAGGATAAAGGAGAATCCAGCCACAAAATCCAAAAAGTAAACATCGTACTCAATTTTCACAACTTCCAATAAAATACACTTTTCCAACTCATTCTCTACCGTCAGATTCCCCTTCCTTCCATTCCCACCCTCGCTTTTCTGCCTCTTCTGTCCCCACAATCAACGGCTCCTATTTTCCCATATTTTTTTCCCCGGAATCCAAATTGTTATCCAATTCAAATTATTCACAACCTTGCCATACCATTCACGCCACGTAAGCGGAAGGGCAATTTGGCAAAATATATTTCAGATATTTCGAACCTTGAAATTACAAAATTGCCACTGAATCGGAACCGCCTCGAGTTTTGAATATTATGATCAATGGCGTATATATAACGCAGCGTAGGAGTATTTGATGGTGTGACGTGTTTAGGGACGGGTGTCTCCGATTTTGTATTTCTATTGGCTGAGAAGGGGAGAAGAAGAGCCGTGAGAATCTCAACCGCCGAGAGAGGGAGAAGAAACACTCGCTGAAACTGCATAAATATGTCTGCCACCGGTGGCGGTCTGGAGGAGGATAAGAAGCCCATGGATCAGGCAGCTCACATTAATTTGAAAGTCAAGGGTCAGGTATCTGTCTGCAAAAATCCATGCTTGTCTCTGCTTATGATTTATCTCGATTAGAGTTGTGCATGCTGAATATGGGATTAGGTTTGTTCGGTTTAGGAGCTGCTTTTTGGTTCATTGTTTAATCGGAGTATTGTTTAAAGTTATGTGATTGCATGTTGTAGAATTCGATTCTCCTAGCCTTAGTGTTCAATTGAATAGGTTTTGAATTGGTACTTAAGATGAAACTAATTATGTGCTGGTGAATTTGGGTACAGTCGTTCAATTTCTTTCTGAATTTGATAGGGACTGATTAAAAGTAATGCAAAGATAAATTTTAATGAATTTGGCTTTGCATGTGCTCAATTGAGGAAACTTTTTTAATTTTCGAAGTGTTAGATTGAATTGATTGAGTTTGGGGTTTATGCAGATGACTGATTTCCCCCTTTTTGTTATAGATCACTAGTTTTCATTCTGAAATCATGAGAATTATATATATATATATATATATATATATATATATATGTGTATATATATATATATATATATATGTGTATATATATATAATTTTCCTTGCCTAAAAATCTTTAAATTGTTGCATCAGAGAATATGTTGTTTGAAGTGTTCATTATGCTAGTGCTGTTCAACATATGTTAAATTTTAGCTTCTTTGTTCCAATTTACTCTCTTAACAATTCTACTTGTTTGGTTTATAGGATGGAAATGAGGTGTTCTTCAGGATCAAGCGAAGCACTCAGCTGCGGAAGCTAATGACTGCGTACTGTGACAGACAATCGGTGGAGTTCAACTCCATTGCCTTTCTGTTTGATGGGCGTAGACTGCGTGGCGAACAGACTCCTGATGAGGTAAGTTAAAAACTTCCCTTTTACTATTGGTTTAGGTTTAACATATTTGGACTTTGTTTATGCTCTTATTGTATTAACCCCTCAGTAATTCTACATTCTGTTTTAACTTCCATAGACCTCAGTAATACCAATCAGCATCGGTTTAGTAGCCTCGAGTTGTCTTCTGAGCTGATATCCATCTTAAGAGCCCCAAAAACCAGAATTAGAAAGGCCTAGCAATCCAAACTTAGATAATTATCTCCATAACTCATGACCACTGCTATATGCGGAAAAAGGTTAGTCTAGTTTTCTATGTTGGGAATAAATAAAAGTTTCTGTGAAAATGTGAGAAAATATATTTTCACGTCAACTCTATTGAAAATGAAAGAAGGTTTGTTTGTTTTTAAGTATTCTCATTGAGGTTCACTAAAAAGAGTTTGCTTCTTTTGTTATTACTTGGGGACACAGCTTGAGATGGAAGATGGAGATGAAATTGATGCAATGCTTCACCAAACTGGAGGCGGATATCTATGCCTTTGAGAGACGTGGCTGAGGAGAATATTATTTTCTTGATCTATGGAAAAGTTCTTGTAAATTGACATGAAACTGATGCAGTTCAAGTAAAGAGGTTTTTTGGCACCATATTTTATATTAGGAATTCGGTATTATCATATTTAGCTTTTATGGATTGTACTCGAACCATCTCAGTTAGCTGCCTTATAGTTACAACTTTTAGCACATTCTATGTTTTATCCCAGGAAAATCTTCTTTGATCTCGCATTTAGTTCTGTCATGTGCTTAAGCTTTTGGAAAGGTTTTGAAAGCTTCTGCTGGTGGTGAATTAGCCCGACGGACTGTTTATTGAGCTTCTGCTGGTGGTGAATTAGCCTGACGGACTGTTTATTGGTTTGGTTTGGTAAACGATGATTGCTGCCGTAGGCGGAAAGCCATTGTCCCCTGTTAAAAGCAGAATGCTAATAACTTTTTTCTTAAAAAGAGAAATTACTGTTTTTATCCTAATATTCTGCTGAGAAGGTCTAATGGTTCTGTGCATTTACTAGTAACAGTGAATTAATGTGAACATGTTTCCTTTTAACTATATCAACAATTTAAAACTGAAGTAATAAAAATGTTTCAGAGTTACACTATTTTTTATGGGGGGTTATTTTATCTCGAATTTTATGTTGAAGTGTTGTGCAAGAGGGATGGCGCACAATCAACAATTGAATTGCACCAAGTTGTCATTGAAAGAGCCAAGTTTTGCCAAATTTCCGCTATAGGTTGTGCAAACTCACACGAGCTTGCACGACCACAAAGCTAATCCAATGCTGCTGTTTTATTTTCCTACTATTGAAAAGGAAGCTGATTAACTGATTTATTTCTTAAACTTAACAGATTTTTTATGTTGTTGGATAATGTGCTATCTTTGGGTATAAGCTTCCTCATATTTCGATCACTGAAATTTGGAAATCTTATGTTTGCACACGAACTTGATGTTAAGATAAAATGCAGAGTTACAATATTGTTAATTAGGATTTAATATGTTCCATACGTGAGATCCAATTCCACAGAAATTAAGTAGAAATTAAGTAAAAATTCAAGTAAACCTTAGATTTGAAAAATTGGAATTTATAAAAATATAATGCTCTGATCCAAGAGTAAATGCTCCAAAATCTTGATGTATTACCAGCTATTTCATAATACCCATACAAAATTTGTTCTCATACAGCAGGCAATAGAAGTGATTGTGCTCAGGTAAAGATGCTCTCCTTTTAAAAAATAATCAATACAAGTGAAGTTTTAATTTTCCAGGAATTTTCTTTTTTAAAAGAAAAACTGCAGTTGACAAATAAAGATAGCCTGATTTTAGCTGTCCTTGGGTATTTGAAGAAATAATTCTAAGCTGGCAACTGGAGCTTCTTGTTGTTTTTCCAGCTGCATCATGAATGATAATAATGATAATGCATTAGTGGAGTCCTTGACAACAACAATAACTAGTAATTGCAACTTCTTGAATAGAGCATTCACCTTTCAAAGTAATAGTAGAAGAAGTCAGCGTAAAGCAATGTTTGTACAAGCCCTGAAACCCAAGCTGCAAACAATTCCATGATCATTAAAATGCGGAGGTCATACGCGAAGAAGAAGTTTAGAGATGTACAGGATGATAATAATCAGTGATGCACTCAGGATTAACCATTCACCTTTCAAAGTAAAAGTACATCATAAGATAGCCAAGTATCACAGCTTGTCTAAGATACGGGATGGTATCCTCTAACCATGCATAGGTTGCATTTTGCAAATGACAATAAACTTGAAGCCATTCTCTTCATTAACAGCTTATTTTTCATGCAAACCAAAAGGGAATAGAAGACTCAGACTGGTATAAACCAAAATAAAAAAACCCACAGGCACAATATTACGTTTTTTTTATTTTTTATTTTTTATTTTTTATTTTATGTGTGGGAAGAGAACCATATGGTAATGATTCTTAATTTGTCTTGCCAGCACAATTGATGAACCACCAAAAGTGGTTTGCCTTTATGCCTTGATTTTTTTTTTTTAAGCCAGGCAGTATAAACCATCTAATAGGAAATTATAGTTTTAAGCTTCCAAAAATCGAAAGTACATGCAAATTGAAGAATGGTATTGTCGCTTAATTAAGCTTAAAAATTCAAAAGTAGATGAATTGTAGTCCTTTCTTCTGATCACATTTGAGAGGGCTTGTTTATAGTCGTGCTCTCGAATAAAATGATCTGGATCTTTTGATGCTAAAAAATAAAAGCACTTCCATCCTAAATGAAGGAAAAATATTGCAGATTATACAAGTACTAATAGACATTGTTTTTCTGCATCTATGCATACTTGCGGATGCAATCATGTGAGCATGAGTATCATATGTGTCTGCAAGGATAAATGCAAATAACAGACAGATGATTCTTACTTATCCAATGAACATAGTCTGATTCAGTGAAGTAGCGATAGATCCAGTTGAGGATGTACAGACCTCGGTATGCGCTGCAATAAGAAGGGAAAATATTTGATAATGTAATTCATCCTTCTTCTTCAGCATCCGTGATAACATGGAAATGCACACTAACAATTTGATCTCATGAAACTTGAGGCAATTATGCAGTCGAGATTTTATATTTCAGCAATGAACTTCCAAAAGAAGCAAAAGGGTAGAATCCATAAAGAAACGCTGTAAACAAAGTAGTAATTGGAGACGCAAGTTCAGAATAAATTCATCAATTCTGCACTAGCAACTTACCCGAGAAGAAACACATATTGACCAGTCAAGTTGTCAATATTTCTAGTTCTCTGTAAAAGAACGAGCTGTGGAAGTATTGCAACAGCTTCTAAATATATGGAAAATGCCCACATAACCTGATCAAGTTGATCTTGCAGCATGTCAGAAAGCAAAAAGTAGGGAAAGAGGGCATGTTACCTTTCTCACAAGAAGTTCCAAAAATTTGTACACTTATCAATTAGCTTGAAATGGACTTTGCATTTGTTTGCACAGTTCATAAGAAACAATTTCTAAAATATAATTTGACAAAAGTACACGAAAACAAACCTCCTTAAATGTGAATTTCTCATGAACAATGAGGGCCAAGAGTAAGCAGGGAAGTATAAGGAAATAGTGGCGGAAGGTGTCTTGAGCTTTATCATAGGACCTACGAACAATCTTGTGGTTCCTCATGTACCAAACAATTGAAAATGAGCTTCCTAAAAATATTAGCTTCATGGTAGTATTGTACAAGGATATGAAATCTGTAAATATATCCAAATAGCGAGTGGCAAAAACTAAAGCATAGAGTTCTTGCGTCTTCAAAGAAATGCCTGCACAAAACATAGAGCATTAAATTTTAAAATGTCACTTGATATATTATAACAATACAGGTTCTAATAGAAAATATTACTAAACGGCAACTAATAAATATTGCACTTTAAGCATTGCTCTGCTGCTTCAGGGAAGACAAGAACAACAGCAGCTCTGCTGCTTCAGGGAAGACAAGAACAACAGCAGCTAAATCATAAGATCCATTCAGACCTCTATGGAACACAAAGCTTGTAACAGTAACTGATTGAGATCTCCAAAATTAAGAAAGCAATTTCAATTTTTAAAGCATCTTTTACCTAATTTGCCTACATATAAAAAAAACTTCTATTTCAGTTTGATTATCATTTACCTACTCTGTCTGCATATATAGGGACTACAAAAATGTGCCAGATAAACAAAGATCTATTGCAACACAATATGAACTGCAAAGTCTTCTTCAGGGCAAGTACAAAAAATAAAGTTAATTTTTTACATGAAGATTGAAACAATTCTTGTTATGTTTAAGTGGGTTGCGGCATTTAAGCTCATCTGCATGCACTGTCTCTCAATTCAAAAGCGAGCTTAAAAGCTATGCTATATTAATACCTATGCCCTGCATGAAGTTGATCAAACTGACAAGTTCTATCTATCATGTTTCTACTTCTGTTAAATTCAATAATGTGGCTCTGCATTAAGGATCAATGAAATGGATCCTCAAGGGATATTCCTACACCATCACACTACATAGGTCATCTAGAATGTGATGAAATAGAAGTTGTTCTTATAAGACAAACCGTAACAGAAAAGCAAGATCCACATAGTCAGCACGCCATTAAAGTTGCTATCCCAAGATGTTTGCACGATATGGAGAATTCAACAATGCTAGATTTCAAATTTTTGCTAAATAAAACCTAGGATTCGACGAGCTCAAGGAAAAGTTATCACCTCTGCATCAGTAGCTTGGTGCAATTGGCTGGGAACATGAAGTGAAAACTTCAGTAGTGCTAATGTATCACTGCTGCAGTACTTAAATTGCAGATACAACAACTCTGGGGTCACAATTTTTTGATACCGCTTCCAGGGAAAAAGATATTGAAACCAGATGAAATAATCTGTGGCATTAACAATCTACAATGGCCTTAAATGAAAAACTGCACATACTCTTCTTCAAATTAATTTAGAAGATGGGTTCTCGTCTGTTATTGTCAATAAACACTCACAGGGTTTTCACCCGACAAATCATTGCTGACCCCTAATGTTGATACTCCTTCTTGGCATTGCCAAGTTTGACCAAGTCACCAGCATTATATGCATAATCATTAAGGCACTCGGAAGTCTAAGTAAACTTTAAGAGATTATTTTAGTCTATCTTGTTGGTTGTTGGCACCCCCCGCCCACAAGAGAGCATTGTTTTTTCTTTTGAGTTCACAATTCATGTGAAATACGATCGGTTTATTTCAGCTGGTGCATTTTCCTTTTCCTGGATTCAATTGGTTCATAAGTTTCTCATTCATACTTTTGACATACTGTTATTCAAGGTTGGCAGACCAACCTTCAAATTGAGGTTGTACTTCCTCAATCACACAGTATACCTTAAGTTGTTGAGCTTCATTTTCCCATCACAATGTAGTTCAACAAATAAATTAATGAACAACTAGCTATTTAAGTAGTTCAAGAAAAATCATGCAGTCAACAAGATAACCACAAGAAGTAGCCAATCAAGATTAACTTTAGCTTCAAACAATGCCTTCCCACATTTCTCATAGCTGATGTCAAAAAATCAAATTAACCATCTAAAAAGACATAACACTAAAACAATTCCTTATAAATTGATCAGAACTCCACACAGCGTAGGAAAAAAGAACTCAAATCTGCTATTTCTTAACACCAAAATTTCATTTCAAAGTAAATTTCTATAAAAAAAAAAAATTAAAAATAAATAAACAAAAATATAGAGAAGTGAGAAGTACCAGCGCATGATTTAATTGTATGGATCTTGAGAAGCAAGACAAGAACGCTGGCAAGGTGAGTCATATCACCCGCTAATCTGAATATATTCATCTTGTTCAAGCGATCTACTCTTCTCCCTCTCAAAAATAAACAAATGTATTAAGGAAGAAAAAAAAAACACTAAAATCTGCTATAGCTGAGTCCCGTTTAAACAATTTTTTTCTTTTTGCAGAATTTAGCAGAGAAGCAGAAATGGATAGAGACGCAAAGAGAAAGAGCCGACGGTGTGCGGTGGATTGATAGCAGAACAGCTTCAGATCTCGCAGCAACCAGAAAAGGCTTTCTCTCTGTGGCGCCTTCGGTTTTTTCTTTTTTTTTTTTTCCTCTTTTCTTTTCTTTTCCTTTCTTTTTCCGGTTCGGTTGTGCACAGTTTTATTATTTTCTACCAATCAGAATTTGCAATGTCAGCGTAGTGACAAACAAGTTTCCAATAAGATAAATAACAAATCTGAATATCAAATTACCTTATTCGTTTTTTAGCTAATTACCCAAAAACAATAAAAAAAAAAAACAATTTCAATTACTCTCATCAAATATATACTAAAATAACAGACATATAATGAAAATAAATATTTATAATGCAAAAATATCTTAATTTCATAAAATTATCATCAAAAATTATTTTATCCGAAATCAATCATAAAAAATACCAAAAATTTAAGTTGACACTGTATATCAACACGACTAACATAGTAGTTCACACGTAAATAGACACATCACCATGACACATAGAATATCTATCATATATTAGTATGATATAACATTTTAATCCAGTTATCATGTCATATATCAACATAACGTGGTATACATCTTAAGTAATTTGTTAATGTGTTTGTCTATATGTGAATCATGTTTGATTCTAGCTAAAATGACAGTTGGAGATAATTTTTAAAATCAATTTGATATAAAATTCGATACAGTGAATAAAATTAACTCCCCAAAAAAATTCAAGAAAAAAAAAAGTAAGTAATTTGATAATGTGTTTGTTTATATGTGAGCTCTAGTCCTGAATTAGAGCATCGGTGGTAATTTTTCTAGTGATTATTATGTTTGATTCTAGCTAAAATGACGGTTGCAGATAATTTTTAAAATCGATTTGATATAAAATTAGATACGGTGAATAAAATTAACTCTCCGAAAAAATCCAAGAACAAAAAAAAAAGCTAATCTACTGGAGGATCTTTATGACATTATTGTAAAAAAAAAAAAAAAAAAATTATAGATTGATTATTAGCACAGTAATTAAAATTTGTATTTATATTTGAAAGTTTTAGATTTGAATCTTCATTCTTCCATTTCTCTCTATAAAAAAACTTGTAATTGTAATTTCACATTTTATTCCTGATTTGAAGAAGCACACGTCATCAATATAAGGCATAAATCTATTATGACACCTTAGCTAGTTATTAACTAGAGTAGTTGAAACTAGACAATTATTCACTGATTTTGGTCTCTGTGTGCTCACTGGATGTGCAAACTACTATCATTGGTCTATAGCTTTAATGGCATTACTCTCCAAGAACAAGTATGCATTTGTAGATGTAAAATGGATCCAAAGTATTTTGAATGGCAAAATTTTACACTGTTTCATCTTGGATTGTTCACTCTGTGTCTCCTACTATATCTCATAGTGCATTGCATTGATGATGCTCTTGACATTTGGATAATCTTAAGGAGATTCCTCTAAAGTTACCCAATTACAATCTCTATCAATGAGAAAGGTTGGTATCTGAGTACTATACTGGAATTGAAATTGTTTTGGAATGAATATCTAAATCTTAGGCCAATTTCTAGCTGCACTGGCACTAATTCCTGTAATCGTGTTGTTATTGCAATTGTGCAAAAGTACCGGAAGTTAGATCAGGTTATTAAACTTGTTAGGGATTTAAATGAGAATTTTTCTAATGTGAGATCCTATAGTATGCTTCTTAGTCCTTTTCCATGTATTATTAAAATTTATTATCAAGTTACAGAATATAACAGCCAGAATAATAAGCCCAAGTGTACTTATTGTGGACTTGTAGACACATAAAGGATCGATGTTGTAGAAAACATGGCTTTCCTTAAGGATATAAGCATAAACAAACAACAACAAACAAATGTGCATTGTCTTGATTTTAATCGTGAAGATGGCAACAATTTCACTTCTGACTCTTATCAATTTTGCAACAACAACGCCAGCTTCTTTCACATTCACTGAGGAACAATATTAACAGCTACTGCAATTGATTCCACCAGGTAGTACTACTTTGCTTCCACTTTTGGAGTTTTTCATGACAATTTATATTTAAATTTTGGCAATATGGTTTATTCATCTAGTACAGATCTATCTACTTTTACCATCTATCTTAATAATCACAAATACATTTGGATTATTGAAAGTGGAGCTGCTGATTATATAGCCTGTAATTTGACATGGTTTTCTTCTTACAAGCCTGTGATTAATCAATATGTGAAACTTGACAATACATCATTTGTTCTAATTGTTTGTATTGGCACAGTTCCTCTATCTGACAACTTGGTCTTGCATATATATAATGTTCTTTATATTCCTCAATTCTTCTTCAATATTATCTATTGGCAAGCTTGCTTCAAAAAGTTCCTTTATTGCTGTATTTTTACCATTATCTTTTGTAGGAGCTTCAGAGTTTGAAAATGATTGGTTTAGCTAAAAGACTTTATGGTCTTTATCCTCTCACTTCTTCCATGAACACAAATCATTCATTGCCAATAAGTTTTTTGCTTATATTAATCCTACACATTCCGACATTTGGCACATCAAAATATAGGACATACATCTAATAAGACATTATCTGAATTGCCTCTAACTAAAGTCTCAAGTGTTCCTTATGATGTCGTCACTTTGCCAAACAAAGAAGGCTTTCATCTCTTATTACTGGATCTGTTTTTGTATTGTTTTATATTTTCTTCTATGTTCACATTTGGGGCCCAACTTGTAATTCCTTACATGGGCATACGTTCTTTCTCATTATTGTTGATTATTGTAGCCATTTTACTTGAGTGTATTTCATGAAACATAAATCACAAGCAACATCTCTTTTACAGAATTTTATGCCTTTGTTCATTCACAGTTTCATAAAGCTGTCAAATGCATTACAACAAACAATGGTGGTAAGTTTTAAATGGATGAATTTTATGGTTCGCATGGTATTCTCCATCAAACTAGCTGTGTGGCAACTCCATAACAAAATGGATTGGTTGAGAGAAAACATCAACACATTCTCAATGTTGTTCGAGCTCTAAAATTTCAAAGCAAGCTTCATCTGTCTTTTTGCACTTATTGTGTTGCCCATGTTGTCCACTTAATTAATAGAACTGCATCTCTTTTGCTTGCTCATCATGCTCTTTATTAAGTACTTTACAACAAGCAAATTGCACACTATGCTACGTGTCACAAGGCATGTATCTTGGTTTGCCAACTGCGCCGTGCCAAGGCCAACCTTCACACATCAAGTAAATATATCGTATGCCAAAGCATTCCATCAAACCCACGAGAGTATGTTCGGGGCCAAGCTTATACTTAGTATTTAATCCCTAATAGCGAGCCACAAAGGTGACACGGGCGAAAACCCCTCTGTTCGTATGAGCATGCATTATGGGCACTTCGAGCCCATAGTATCTCTGAGGATCCTTCCTCGGAGAGACATCTCCCTCATCTCATGGATGTACAACCCCCGTCACCTAGTCAACTGGGGAGCTCACTTAGACCCAATCCTCGCACTGTGCCCAAGGTGGTGTTGAGCCAACACTATGGTCCCCCCCCCCCCGGCCTTGTTTGGATCATAGTTTGCTATGGAATGTTATGTACTGTTATGGCTTAATATGCTGTTTGGAAAGATGTACTCTTCGTGGTTAACTCATGCTTTCATTTTGTTCAAATTTTAAAACCACCAAATTGGTGGTTTTGCATGGATCATTTATTTAATTATATGATCATTCCTTTTATATTATAATATAACCCTAAACTTTTCATCTCTTTTATATTTTTTTAATTTTTCTTTTCATCAAAAATTTATTAAATCATACGATGTTATACTATTTTTTTAAATATATTAACAATGATTACAACACCATACCATATTATATTACACTATATCATATCACACCATACCATTACATGACTAATTTTATCCAAACAATCTACAAATAGCTCGTTTCCTTATGACAGAATAAAATATGAATATGTTCTCGCCACGACACCTCTCTAGACTATCACATTTTAATGAAAGTGTTTGCCAATACAAACTTTGATTTCAAGTGCACCCGTGTGCTAGTCCATGGGCATTTTGCCTCATCAGTTGGCCTACTAAGGGGCTACTTTTTATATACTGTGCTAGCCTACTGAATAATTGTTCATCCTAATTGCATATCTTAAAAAAATGATAAAGTTATTTTTTGCCCTCACTTTTCAAAATAGTTAAAAATTTTCAATGTACTTTTCATAGTAGAGCGATTTTACTATTATATATTTTCATAATATATAAAAAAAATTATCATTGAACTAGTCAAAATATCATATATTACCTTCACTCAACCATATGATATTTCTATTTTTTATTGTAAAAAGGGACAAGTTGTGTTTTTGTCCTCATACTATTGAAAATAGGGTGAAAATACCCTTAAA
The DNA here is from genome assembly GCA_947683425.1 of Excoecaria cochinchinensis. Classification (NCBI taxonomy): domain Eukaryota; kingdom Viridiplantae; phylum Streptophyta; class Magnoliopsida; order Malpighiales; family Euphorbiaceae; genus Excoecaria; species Excoecaria cochinchinensis. The sequence goes on along the minus strand of CANTUQ010000175.1, from coordinate 496,659 downwards.
TTTTTTTTTTGTCGATTTTTACCCTTTAACTCAATTTTATGGTTTAAAAATACTTTCGCGATGGACGGAAAGTTTATATGGCAAACGGAGTTAACGGCAGCCAATCACACGTCGATATGTGTCCATTCCAAAAGAGATTTTTTGCCCTCAAACTATGAGAAATTGTGTGAAAATGCCCTCAAATTTTATTTTAGTCAGTTTTTATCCCTTAATCAAGTTGACACATATCGACACGTGATTGGTTGCCGTTAGCTCCGTTTGCCTGTTGAAATTTCCGTCTATTATGAGAATATTTTTTAGCCATAAAATTGAGTTGAAGAGTAAAAATCGATAAAAAAAAGAGAGTATTTTGGGACATAATGCCTTCTTGGTCCATCCTCACGATACGTATTTTATTGTTCACATTTGATTGGACGGTGCGCACATGCTTGCCGAGCATACCGAACCGTAACTATGGTTAAATATGCCTATTAGAGAAGTAAAAAAAAAAAAACTATATACTTTAAGAAAACTGCTGAGGCTGGCAGGCAAGCAACAAAGACAAGACACGTAGAAAAGGCCTAGGGAAAAGAGGAGGAGCCCAATCTGAAAGGGAGGCCCATGTTCCTTAATTATTGTCCCCACCAACGAAATTCTCAAAAAGCCGATGTCACCTTCCTCATTTAAATCTCACATGCCCCACATTTTTACTAAATTAAATAATTAAAATTATATTTCAAAAAAAAAAAAAAATAATTAAAATTAAAAGCCCAACTAACTACGCGCCTCCTCCACTGCCGTGTCGCTTATCACAAAACCTTTTTCCTCTGCACCTTCAAATCTTTGACCCACGCGCCTTATTCATCGAGTGATTAAAAAAATACCTAATCTCACCCTTTTTAAGCTCATAATAATTATGGAAGCAAATCTGGATTATTTGAAATTAATTACTAATTAGTGTAAGATAATCCCACCAGTAACGGACTTACAGGAGCGAGAGGGTCCATTCCAGTCCTGTCGTGGCCCTCTCTTCACTCACATTTCCATGTCTTATTTATATTTCACAGAGTAATAAATGGAAGCTCTTTTTTTTTAAATTAATTATTAAATATATAATGGCACAAGTAATGTAAAGTGGAGAGAGTCGGCATTTTCTTTTTCTTCTTAGTTGAACTTGAGAGAGAGTGCACGTATCTCAACCCAACCATACTCACTCCAGGAGTAGAATATCTGAATTTTTATTATTTATTTATGGGTTTGTTCATTTTGAGTCTGTGTCAGTAGAAGAGAAATTTCATAGAATCGATCTGTGTGTAACGGCTATTTATTTTTCTTTTTTTGATGGTGGTGAGGGGATATAAGGGATTTGATTTGATCAGTGAGATTATCTTTTGCTGGGGTTTTAGAGATGGATTACAACAATGAGAGGTGAATATTGTTCTTCCTTACTTGTTTCTTTTGATTAATGGGTCTGTTTTGAGAATACATTTTCTGTGGAGTATTTTTGCTCTCTTCTTTTCTGTTTCTTTGTGATTATTAATTTTTTTGGGGATTGGACGTTGGTTTTCTGAAATTGTTCTGGTTGATTAGTCTATTTTTTTTTAAAAAAAAAATTCTTCGATTGTTGGGAATTGCTGGGTTTTTTCTTTTTTGTCTACGGTTTAGGTTTTTTCCTTCATAAAAAGTATTTATCTATCAACGCATTTTATGTTGTTTGTGTGAATTTGGATTTGCTTGCATTTTTCTCTTTTTACTCTTCTTGTATGGTTGGTTTTCTGGATTTATCTTGTGCTCTTTTAGGGTAAAATGATGATGAGTATGTGGGCTTGAACAAATGGTGGGTCATTCTATTTTCTTTCACTTTTTTTTTCTCCTCTCTTTAGCCTTTTTTATAATACTTACTTTTGGTATTTGTTGTGACAATTCATTATGAATAGCAAATATGCCTGAACCTAGATCCAACAATGAAACTGTTCATCTATTCTGCATTTTATGTTTTCTGCGTCTGTGGGATGCAAAGTTTGGTGCACTGAGTTGATTTTACCCTCCCCCCTTGCTTTTTTCTTATGTTTTTTTGCTTGTTTATTCTCTTGTAATTATCTTGGTAGGTGCTGATGTATTTTTTATTTGTTTCCATCTGCGAAATTTGTGAATAGTTTCTCTCTTAGCCTTTAAAGCTTTAGTTAGTAGAATGCAGCATGTCTCAATTTTAGGCATAAGATTCTATAGCCACCTTGGGTTATTATTAGCTTCGTAAGCCATAGAGATTTATATAGACAATGCTAATTTATTTGGTGCTGTATTTTGTGAAGTGGCAATGGAAAAAATTTGGATTGGCAGGGGGGAGATTATTCTCTCAAAAAGGATTCTAGTTACGGTAAGTTGCTGTTTGTTTTCTCATTGGCTTGGAAGCGATGTTGCGCCACTGAAGCCTTTGGGTTGAGAATCAAAAAACGAACTAAGTTGCTTATGTCTGTGTTGTATTATTGTTTCTGACAGATGTATCTCAGTGTTTATGGAATGAAGTGTCTCTAAATGAGGAGGATCTCTCCTACATGTTAGATGAAACCACCCCTGTTAAGGCTTGTGGGGATCTAGCTTACCATGTTAATCATAGTGGTATGGCTTTATTCTCTTCTTTTAACCATGGAAAGGAAACCTGTTTGTCTAAAGTGTAAATTGCCTGTTGTTGCTAACTGCAAAGATATATTTCAGATAACATGCACAAGGAACCGGAAGAATACAGGGAAACTTCTTCACAATTAAAGAGGCGCCGGATGCTACAGTTTGATACTCAAGCTATAGATTCCCCCCTTTGCAATGAGGACATGTCAACTGTGTTTCTGCAATCAAGTGTGAGTGCTAGATACTGTTCTGACATTTCCATACCTACCGCTTTCTCGTTGTGAACTGAGAGAAGATGAATAGGCTATAAATGAAATTTAAACTTTGTGCTAGTACGAGCTTTAGATTCTTAAAGTATAAATGTATCACATGCCTCATTTGATGTGTATATACATGCAAAAGAAAAAAAAAAAGTTGTAGATGCGGTTATCTAATATAAAGTTTTCAAGTCTTGAAGTTTAGAACTAAAAATTGTTGGATAATGCATTTATTTATTAACTAGCTTACCTATCTGTCTTGGTTTAACAAGTTTTTGAAACCTTCTTGTGTATCATCCTGTCTGTAGTTTTACTGAGAGTACTAAAGTGTGTTAAATGTACTCATGAGAATGGATCAGCTCTAGGTATTTTTATTATTCATGTTTTCTGTTCAATGTTTAGGAGAGGGAGGACTCACTTGAAGAAGTTTTACCTCAAGTGTCAGACTGGGTTCCTGGATTTCCAGGTAGATCTCTTGCAAGATTACGTTTGTAAACACGTTTCAGCTTTTTTGACTCTTGGATATGTAATCATGATTCGTATGTTCTAGCAGACTGTTCCGCCTCTGGTTATGAAGTTATGGATCAGTCATCTGAGCGGTGGCTTGCTGAATGCCTCAATGACTCTGAGATGAATCTTAGTCCCAACGAAATGTATGCTTCTTCAGACTTAGTATTGTAACTTGATTATTGTTCTGCTAAAAAAGCTGACTGAATTATTATGTGAATCTTAGGAATACTCATGAAGCATCAGATATTCAAATTGATATTTCAGGTTATATGCTTTGTTTTTTTCCATTCACATTATATACCTATTTTATGTATTAGGAAAAATCTTCAATGTTTGGGCATAACTTTAATTTTCTTCTGTAGAGTTCTGCAATAGCCCATTTCGGACTGAAGCTAATGTGATTCAAAAACGTGTTGTACGCACTCCGAATATAGTTTTTAAAGGTGCTTCTTACTTCTTAATATTCTGTATTATTTGTGTGTGATGAGCAATGTCAACTATAGTTTAGTGGATGCTTTATGATGGTTTGCCAATTTCTTACTGTTGCTCTCTTTAGCACACTAAAGTTCTTATCTTTTCCTGCTGATGCATTGCCTTTTTTCATTAGTAAAGGGGAGAAAGGAAGTAATGTGCAACATATTAAAATCAACAAGTACATTTCAGCCATTTGTATTCTTATCCTTGAGCAGTTGGATGTCATGTCGTCTATATTTAGATTGCATTTCTTAGTATTACTGCATATATCAGTGACCTGATAAACTGACTATGCCGAGTTATCTTTCAATCCTTAGGTAAGAAGTCTATAATTCGAACACCCACTAAGTTAGCTTCTTCTGTCGTCTATCCATTTGCCTTTATCAAACCTTGTGGATTCCATGGAGATGTTACTCTCAAGGACATAAACCAGCGGATCCGTACTCCCCCACCATTGAAGCTGGTGCAGAATGAAGAAGATCCTGCTGTTTATCCCACATCAGCATTTTCTGGGAAGCCTGTTGTTGGAAAAACTAAAATTCGAACTGAAGGAGGAAAAGGCAGCATCACAATTATGAGAACCAAAGGCTGAGTAGATAAGTATCTTTGGAAACTTCCATTTTGCAGCACAATGGACTGACCCATTGTGTTCCGGGGTTGAGTTTTTTAAACCTCTTTTTAGCTGCGTACTTTTTTTGGGCCTTCAAGCACAGCTGTTAATAGTGAATTCTCTATTTGTGATTGGAATTCATAAATCAGGGTAAAGTGTTTATGTTTCCAAGTAATGTTTTGAGGTATTAATGGTGGTTGTGTTATAATATTGACTTTGATCTAATGTTAATGAAATCTCCAAGTCCATGAGATCTGCATTTTCTTTTTGACCTCAGAAATGCTGACTTGGTGTGCTTTCCCTGGATTCTGCAGTTGCAAAAATATTTGAATAATGTATTTGGAAGCTGTATATGTGGAGTGAAAACTTTTTGATCTCTTTGCATGCATATAGTGTAATGATTCAAGCTCTGCAAACAAACAGTTTTCAGAGCTCTGTTCCAGGCTAGAGCTTGTTTCCCACAAGTTTTCAGATCATTATATATTGGGTTAATGTCAATTTTTTGTATTCGAATGTTATACATGCGGACCGATTTTATATATATATATATAAAGATCAATTAATCTTTAATTATTAGCGAATATTAAAATTTAAATTTTGAATCATAATTTTAAAATTAAAATCTACATTGACATCTAATTGAACTGATTAATTGCAATTCATGAATTTAACGATTTTTTTTTACGGCTCACTTTTAACTCAGTATTATTTTGATATAGCAAAGAAAATAAGTGTGTTAAAATATTGGAAAGAAAATAAGTGTGTTAAAATATTGGAAGGGTTAATAAAAGAAATAAATAAGAAAGACAGGAGGAGGAGAGGTCTCAACTCAATTAATTTAAGGAAAAGGCGTTGGTCGTTGGCTCAGACAAAACAAAACGCAACGGCTTCGTAACTGAAAGGCATATGACATGGAATATTCTATCCTATGTTTTCTTTATCGACATTCCCTTCTTTTTTTCCCACTTCTGTTTGTCCATTGTCCACACTTGCTTCTTCTCTCTGCTACGCTTTTCCATTCTTTTTCCTTCTGCTTCCATGGAAACTTCTTAATGATGTCGTTTCAGGGAATCAAAGTTCCTATTTTTTTAGCTTTATCTACTGCTTCTCTGTTTGTCCATGCCCATATTCCTTCAACTTTGGATGGTCCGTTTCGGCCTGTCACTGTTCCTTTTGACGTAACTTTACGTGGTAACGCCGTTGATTTGCCTGAAACCGATCCCCGCGTTCGCCGCCGAGTCAAAGGATTTGAGCCGGAGCAGATTTCGGTTTCTTTATCTTCTTCGTATGATTCAGTTTGGATTTCATGGATTACAGGTACCGTTTTGTTTAAAGTGTTGGATTGATCAAAAAAGTCATATGCTCGAGCAAATTGTATTCATTACTCAATCATTGACAATTGAAGTTTGCATTCTATTTTTTTTTTCTAAAAATATCTGTATAGTTGAATGTGCATGGGTTGGCGTTGGATTTTTCAGGAGAATTTCAAATTGGTTACGATGTGAAACCATTGGACCCTACAAGGGTTGCAAGCATTGTTCGTTTTGGGACTTTCAGATATCCATTGTTTCGTGAAGCTAAGGGCTATTCCCTTGTTTATAATCAGCTTTATCCCTTTGAAGGTCTCCAGAATTACACTTCTGGTATTATCCATCATGTTCGTCTCACCGGTATGATCCTATTACACCCTTTTAATTTTTTCAATCTCACAGTTTGAGGTCCAACTTATAAGCTCCAGAACCACTGAAGTAAAGCTCATTGTTTTAATATATTTCTCCTAGTCTCTTGCCCTATTGGTGGAATGAACCTTTTTGTTTGTAGAATTTGAAAATTGGATGGCAATTGCAATTCTTGTAATGTTTCTACTAATGGCAGTTTGCAAGATCACTCAGAAGTTAATGTTTCTAGTAATGTTAGGAATTGGTTTTCTTTTTTGGGTACTTACAGGGCTGAAACCTAACAAAGTATATTATTATCGATGCGGAGATCCTTCTATAAAAGCCATGAGTGCTATCCACTCCTTCAAGACTATGCCAGTTCCTGGTCCAAGAAGCTATCCTAGTAGAATAGCAGTTGTGGGAGATCTTGGGCTTACATATAATACCACTACCACAATCAATCATGTGATCAGTAATAAACCTGAACTTGTTCTGCTTGTGGGTGATGTAACTTATGCAAATCTATACCTCACAAATGGCACTGGTTCCGATTGCTATTCTTGCTCGTTTTCAGAAACACCTATACATGAGACCTATCAGCCCCGTTGGGATTACTGGGGAAGGTTAGTTTCATAAATTTTTTCTTTTACTTTTTCCTTTTTCTCTTCTTTGAGTTTTTGGATAGCTTCTATTGCTTTGTTAGGAATTAAAATCCTGAGTTTGTTGTTGTTGTTTGAGTTGATTTATAGGTATATGCAACATTTGGTTTCTAAAGTTCCAATAATGGTAGTAGAAGGGAATCATGAACTTGAAGAACAAGTTGGAAACCAAACATTTGTTGCTTACAGTACCCGATTTGCATTTCCATCTAGGGAGAGTGGATCTTCATCTACAATGTACTACTCTTTCAATGCTGGGGGGATACATTTTGTTATGCTCGGAGCATACATTGATTATGACAAATCAGGTAAAATTACCTTGTTATTTGTAGTGTGATGCCATCATATATCACACTTCATGGTGTCTTGGCTATCTTCAGTCCTTTAATGCCCCAGCCATGGCTCTCATGGTGCAAAATTAAATAAAGTGATTTCTTGACTAACAATAATCTTAAGTGGGTGTGAATTCACTGGAGTCTCAATTAAGACATGGTACAATTGCAGTGATTGCTGTAGAAATTGAAGATATAAATATCTGATATGTTGCGTTTGATATACAGTAATTGTTCATATCTTATCTCTTGATATTTAAACCTTGTTAGCCATAGTTACCCATACCATTCTTTGGTATTCTTTACAAATAGCACTTGAATCAATTTCCCTCTTTTTTGTATTTCTTCTATAGCAGAAGCTTATGAGTGTGAAATATTTGCAACCATTCAAACAAAGTATCAGCGAACAAAATCTCTTTGAATTAATTTTATTATTATTATTTGTGTTGTGTTAATCTGCTTCTTTAAATGCATTCTGACTGTTACATTTTGATTACCTAACAAACAAAGTGTACCAGCCATACCAGCTATAGAGAAAAAAGAAAAAGCAAGAAGTATGCTTGCCATACACACACACACACATATAACACATACATATATGTGTGCGCGGGCGCGCTTGTGATAGCCTCTCTCATGTTAGCATTTTTCAAGCATATAATGTGATGAGGCAAATAATATATTCATGTCAAGAAACGGAGGAGAAGACTGAATATTTGAATTTGCAAATTGCAATGTTGAAGTAGTTTTAAGAGGCACAAAATTTTTAGTTTCACATATATCAAAGCAATGGCATAAAGAAAACATCTTCTCTTCTAACGGTGTCCATCTTGTTCTCCTTTGCAGCTGATCAATACAAGTGGCTAGAAAAAGACTTGGCCAATGTTAACAGATATCTAACTCCATGGCTGATAGCTGCGTGGCATCCACCTTGGTATAATTCTTACAGAGCTCATTACAGGGAAGCTGAGTGTATGAAGGTGGCAATGGAAGAATTGCTTTATTCATATGGTGTGGATGTAGTCTTCAATGGACATGTAAGTGATGATTATCTATTTATGGGGATGTTTGGACAGGAGATGTCAAAAGGAGAGTTCCATTACCTCTCATATCACTGGATATGGAATTTTTTATTTCCAGTGTACAACAAGGAATTTGATGAGGATTGAATTCTTAAATTTCATATATGATATTGCATTTTTTTAATGATTTGAATCATTTCAAACTTATGAGAAGCAATTAATCATTTAAAATTCTAGTATAACAAGTTTGAATCTTTAGTTTGGTTGCTTAATCCTCTTAATTAACTTCGGATCAAGTTTATATAAACTTGTCATTTTAAATTCTGAATCCATGTATTTGTGTATCAAGGTTTTAATGCTTTCGATGAAGAAAGGCTATTCACTTCAGCTGACCTGTGTTTGTTATCATGTGCACTAACTTTCTTCTGCTTACGATTCCTAACCAGGTCCATGCATATGAAAGGTCAAACCGAGTTTATAACTACACGTTGGATCCATGTGGTCCTGTGTATATTACGGTTGGAGATGGGGGTAACCGAGAGAAGATGGCTATTGAGCATGCTGATGAACCTGGCAAATGTCCAGAGCCATCGACTACTCCCGATCCTTACATGGGTGGCTTTTGTGCAGCAAATTTCACAACTGGCCCAGCAGCTGGTAAATTCTGTTGGGATCAGCAACCTGATTATAGCGCCGTCAGAGAAAGTAGCTTTGGGCATGGAATTCTGGAGGTATTATTTCCTCACTCTTTCCTCCCAGTAAAATTGTACGTGCTTTTTCTTGTTTGTGCATCTTCAATTAGCACTTGTTTTTAAAATGCAGCATGTTTGAGCTCAATATGCTTAAGTCTTAACAACCACAATGCAAATGCATATAATATTGCTGAAAGCGTTTGAGTTCTAGGTGTTAGCCTGTTTGCAGTCCCTTGATAAATGTTCATATAATTGATTATCCTACAGCTATTATGCTGAAGGAAACATCTGCAGAAAGACGGTTCATGTGAGGAGTACATATTTTGGACCCTAAGATGAGTGTATAACCAATGACAGTATAATCTTCTGAATTTGAATTGCAGGTGAAGAATGAGACTTGGGCTCTGTGGACATGGCATCGTAATCAAGACAGTAATAGTAAAGTTGGAGATCAGATCTATATAGTAAGGCAACCTGATAAATGCCCTGTCCATCGCACACAAACTACACGTTGGTTTGCAAATATTTAAATGGTCTTAGTAAGAAATTTGCCATGACTTATGAGTAGACGGAAGTCTTACTACTACTGCTTAACAATGTAGAAGATGATGGAACAGGAAAAGTTGGTGACTTCTGATACATGTATATAAATTCAATGGTGGGGTGTGTTTGGAAGGATACATAATTCGGTTATAACTGAATAACCAACCGAACCTGGTCTATCATTCCCCCACACACATATACACTAGAAAATTGCTGGCCAAATTTGTACTGTAAATTGGCAGTATAGAGCAGTGTCTGATCACTTTGTAGTAAATTCCAAGATCTCCATTAGGTCCTGTGGTATTCTTTGAAAAAAGTTAATTGCCTGCTAAATATGTATACTAGTTAGATTTATATAGAACTGAATATGGTATGGATATATTTATACTAGACTTAAATTCTTTTTTTTTTTCACATTTTCAGCAATTACAAGGTAATTTTAAATTCAAAAATAATTTAACGGCAAAAATTGGAGCACCTGAAACAAATTTGAAAGGCATAAAATACCTTTTTTTTTTCCAATTAAGTTTGAGATTCATCCTTGCTCGTGAGAGGCCAAAGTGGTATAATATGCCCCCACCGATGTATGTACAAGTGGGCAAAGGATGTGCTAGGTTTGTCTTTGGTTGAAATGAAAATGAAGTCATGTGCATGTTGTTCAATGTACAAGCCTATATATGAGTTAGACTACCCCACCTTATTTAACTCATTTTTGCTGAAATGTTAATTAATTGACCAAGTTCTCATATAAAGGCAAAACAATTTTGACTTCTGTGACCTACCAACAGAATATCTAGTTACAGTCATGATGGGTTCATGATTTCTGCCACTTTTTATATATTTATTTCTGTCTGATTTTGGGCCAAATCTCCTCCCTAATAATTAAAATAAACTACTGTTTATCTCTAACATAAAGAAACCATTTCTTAAGAATATCATTAATTCAAAAATTGAAATATAAATGGTCATATAGCTGCAATTCAAAAATTGAAATAGAAATTGTCATATTGCTGCAAGTGGCAACCCATATCAAGTAGAAGTAGCAGTTCAATGTAAAACGCATCTGTATTGTTCGACAGTATGTGCACCGCATCACACTACACTCATAATTGGTATTTTTTTTAATATAAATTTCTAGGATTTGATAACATGTGCCTCTTATGCCTCTTATACGGGTATGGAAATAAAAATATAGTATTAATCGACTTTCAACTAGGAGTGTGCAACGGTCGGTTCGGTTCAATAACCGAACCGAAAAAATCTAAAATCAAAATATTGTAATTTATATAAATCGAACCGAACCGAAACTATATAAAAATCAATCTAAAATCGAACCAAAATTTTCGATCGGTTTTGCTTGGTTCGGTTAACCGAAAAATCAAAAATCGAAAATTATAATTAAAAAAATTATATAAAAAATTATACAAAATTATAAATCATAAAACTAAAATTAAAAAAAAATAAAATTAAAAAATATACATATATAATTTAAGTTCAAGCCCCTTCAATTGATAAAAAAAAATACAAAAATAATTTTTTTATGTAAAAATTGGATAAAATAATATATAAATTTAAAATTTCGGTCGGTTCGGTTTTTCTTCGATTTTCGGTTTTTCAAAACCGAACCGAAATAACCGATTTGCCTATAAATTCAAAACCGAAACCGAACCGAATAATCGAATAACTGAATCGAATTAAAAATATCAATCGGTTTGATTCGATTTTAACCGAATTTTGCTCACCCCTGCTTTCATCAAATATTATTGAAATCATAACAAATGGCGAGTTCAAATCTTGTCAGCTACTAGTACTGAGTATACATAGCATAAATTAATCCTATTCTCGAAGTTGAGATTCGAAAGCAATTGTAATCTTTTAGAACCACATAGTTATAAACAAAAATGGAATTAAGGATCCCAAGTTGTCCATTTGCTGACTGACCCATCTTTTAATAAAGAAAACGGAATTACAATTCTTTTAATAAAGCGTGGAAGTAATTTAATTTAATCCCTTTCTTTATTTGCCTTTGCTGAATTGTCTGTGAAAAAAGGAATTACTATAATTCTTTTTCTTCTTTTTCGACTTTAGCCGTATGCAAAAATACAACAACACTAAATGCCAAAACCTAGCAACTCATGTCCAATTAAGAAGAAAACAAACAGATTTGAGAGCTGGAAACTTAATTCACAAATTCTTTCTTGTTTTACCATTTCCACAATTTAATTCAAACAAGTCACTGAAAAAATAAGATGGAGACAAGGAAAGGAAACAAAAGACTTTACAGAAATTTGAAATTTGGTGCCAATAATAACAATGGAAAACCTTTTAAAAGAAAAGCTAAAAAATATCAAGAATTTCCAGGATGAATCCATTGCAGAGAGGGCAATTACCTCTTTGGACCCAGAGCTCCCTTGAACACAATCTGCAAAAGGTGTGACCACAGGGGATAAATGCCGCACCTTTATGCCTAACCATGCACACACAGCAAGTGTGCTCTATTCCATCACCACCGTCCATTCTGTCTTCTTCTTCCTCCTCCTCTTCATCCACTTCCTCATCTTCCACTGTATACCTGGACCCCACAAACCCCATCTGTCTATCAGTTTCTTCCAACAAATCCATTAACGACATCCTTACAACCGGAGCCTCTCCTGCTCCTTCGTCCGCCGGAGATTCTGCTTCATCCGATTCCTGCTGCTGTTCTGCAGCTTCCGCCGCCGCTTGCGCAGCCGCCTCCGCCTCTGACGCTTCCTGCGCCGCTACTGCCTCCCTCGCCGACAATGCTCTCTCCTCCGCCAATACTACTGATAAACGCCGGCCACCATCGCGAGCCGGCTCTTCCTCGCTTTCTATTACGCGGAATGAGTCTATGCGCCGGCTAGACGCGTGCCGCGACATTTGCGGTCTGAAACCACGTACAGAAGGATCATCTCCGACGGCCTGAATATTCACGGACGAATCATCTGACCGTGATGTATCAGACGGTGTCAAAGCCCCTGGCCCGAACCGAATGGAGGCCCGGCGCATCATTTGTGGTCGAGAACTAGAAACGTCGGATTGATCATTTGAGCCGTCGTCGTGAGTTGAATCTCCCGAGCTGACTGATGAAACGGTGGTGAACCGCACCGAACCGCGACGGGACATCAAGGATCTGTGGTTTTGGAAATTGTTGTAATTTTGAATAGGAACATCCGACGCCGGTATAGGTACGGAGGAGGTCCAAGCAGCTCCGGCACGCTTAAGGCGGAGCTTGTCCCTGAAAGCTTTCCAGCTCTTCTTATCCCTGTGGCTGTGAGGTTCTTCGTCACGGATTATATCCAAAAGTGTTCTGTTCGGCAGTGGCTTCTCATTGTTAATTACAGCTTCCAGCGTTAAGCCGGCTAGGTCTCTCCCACCTTCAATGGCCGACATTTGTTCCAAAAGCGAGAGTCTCCGGCGACCAGTGCCACCACCACCTCCTCCTCCTCCGTCTTCTTCCATCAAACGTAGATTACAAATTCCAATACAGCAAGAAGCAATACAAACAAAATTCAAATAAATTCTGGATTTCTTCCAAGAGTTGAACCAAAGAAAAGTTAAAAACTACAGATCTAATGTAACGGACTGAAATTGAATTGAATGATGGCAATACAAAAAGTGACAAAAGATTCATTAAGCGTACGATGATACTGAAACTGAAACTGAAAAGATGAAAGCATTGGATACCTTGGTTGATTGTGAGCCAGGTATTTGTGGTAGCAGAGATCTCTCTTTCTCAGATATAATTTTCACAGCAACAGCTTTTAGAATTATATACACAAAAAGAGGAAGAAATTGAAGGGAAGAGACAAGAATTGAATTCAAAAGAAACAAAAGATAAGATGAGGCACGCACCAAAAGGACCCAACCATATATCCTTCTGCCTTCTGCTTTCTGCCTTGTGCAGTTGTTGACTCTTTTGTTGCTATCTGTTTGATAAATCTCTGTTAAGAGAAAAAGAGAAAAGAAAAGAAAAACAGAGAGCAATGGGGGGAAGGGTAGTTATGAGAGTAGAGCGAGTCTTATGGGTTCTATCTCTCCAATCCCCGCTCCTTTCGGCTTCCATTTTGCTTGTTTGTAAGGGTAATTATTACTTTCGTTACGCAGTATGTGATTTAATTTTATAACTTCTAACACTAAAATCATTCCATTTCAAATTTCAATTCCTAACATTCAAATCGTTTCACTTTAATTACTATAATTAATTTTTATTGAGTTATTTTCGTTAATTGATAACAATGGTGATTTTTTTTTTTTAATTTATTTGACATAATTAAAGTTCAATTGGCATTTTAGTTTTCCCATATTCCATAATCACAGGATGTTAGGCAGCTCAATTAGCATTTTTCGGTGGTTTGAATTGAGACGAAGAAAAAAAAATAAATATTGACAGCATAGTTTTGAAAACCGGACCGGCCGGATGAACCGGTTCAACAGCGAACCGGATCAAAAATCGGTCCGATCCAACATAAAAACCAGAAATGTCAAAAAACCGGATTATACTGTTTAAAAACCGGGTTGAACCGGTCAAAATTAAATATATTATAAATTATATTTTTATATTTTTATAAAATTTATTTTTATAATTAGGGTTAATAGTTGTTCAATATTGTTCTATTAAAAATTTATATTTGATGATAAAATTAATTTATAATAATAATAATAAACTTGACAAAATTGAATATTTTCACTATATTTTTATTTTATATTTTTTTAGATATTTAATAACTAAATAATTTAAATATAATGGAATATTAAAAAGCAATTTAAGATAAACATGATAATTATAAAAATAGTTAATAACGTCACAAAAATAAATTTACAATTGAAAATAAAATTAAAAAAATTATAAATTCAAAATTATATTTTTCTTATAAATTTAAATATTTAACAAAAAAATTCAATTGTTGTGTGGTTAATTTTTTACTATTATTAATAAAAAAATAGCAAAATAAATAAAAAATAGTTAATATATTGATATTTAATAATTAATATGTTATTTAATTATATTTTTTATATACTATATTTTTAATTTTTCATTAATAATTATATTTAAAAAAAAAAGATAAAAACTCCGAGTCAACTCGATCGAACCAGTTGACTCCTGACCCAGTTGGCAGGCCGAGTCGATGTCCGGTCCGGTTTTAAAAACATTGATTAACAGAACTATGATTAAGACATAAAAATTAAAAATAACTATCATAACTTGAAAATATCAATAAAAATTAATTAGGGACTTTTTAGTTAAAATAATTAAAATAATATTTTTTAAACAATAAAAAATAATATATTTTTTTTTTAAAAGATCATTTTCCTTGATGTAGTACTGACATGGACAACTCAAAACATCTACAAAAATACAAAATAAATATCAATAATAAAATACAACAAAACTACATTTAAATTTTTATTTAAAAAAACTTACAATTTAAAATATTACATTACATATCTAACATGTTTATTTATTGGCATAATTGCTCACTACATGAAAAAAAACTAAAATTATATTTTAATATTTCTTTTATAATAATGTTAATAATACTTGCGGTTGTACAAAAAATCAATTCAATCCTCTCATTCACATTTGTATAACTGGTTGAAATATTTTTCACTACTTCATTGCTATTGATGTATTCCTTATCTTTTTCAAAATAATTTTTAAAATAAAAAATGCTGCTTTTTATTAAAAAAATATTTATAAATATGTAAGCAAATATTTTTATTACTTTATTATTGACAAAAATTATTTTTATAATTTTACACTATCACTGCTAGTGGAATAAAAGATTATATAGTTTTATATCGAATAATTCATACATTAATAGTACTTTATTGTTTGTCCAATGGCTAAAACTCTTCATTAGGAGTAAATTATGAAATGACGTCCTCAAATGTCTAGAAAATAATTAATACCAATAATAATAATAATAAGTCAACAACCCATTAACTCGTTATCAGGGGTGTTCAAACAAATCGATGGACTTTATTAACCAACAAATTAAATCGAAATCAATCCGAAAAATAAGTTAATCGAACCAATTTTTATGGTTAATGGTTAGTAATTTAATTGAATTTAGATTTCGGTTTCGGTTTTTGGTTCCAAAAAACCGTTGATTTCGGTTAACCGACCGATTTTATATAATTATATATATTTATGTTTCGGTTTTTCGGTTTCTGTTAGCCCCGATCGGTTTTAAATAATTTTTCACATATATTTTCGGTTAACCGATCGGTTTTATAAATTTTTTTTATATATATAAAGTTAAAAAAAAATGAAACCCTATATTAAATTATATATGTGTGTGTGTGTGAAATTTTTTTGTTTAACTAGTTAAATCATTATATTTTCGGTTTGTAATTTTAATTTTCAAATATTTCAAACATTTTTAGTTTATAATTGTAGTTTGAACATTATATTTAATTACCGTATTGAATTATATTTATTTTCTAATTTTAATTTTTAAGTGACTTGAATATTTTAATTTTTTTATTAATGCATTTTATAATTATAGTGGTTAACAAAAAAATATTAGTTAATCGATCCGAAAATCCGAAACCGATTAACCGGTTAACTGATAGTAATAGACTGGTTAATGGTTAGTATTTTTAAAAAACCGAATTTAACGGACTGATTTTTTTTTTGGCTCATGGACCGGTTAACACCTCATTGTAATAGGCAAATAAATAAATTATGACATTTTTTCAATAAACCTCCATATAAATTGCTTGACTTTGATAAATTAAAAAAAATGAAAATATAGGCACAACAAAGTAATATTACATCATCTAACATCAAATATCTATTCTAAAATTATATACTATTCCTGGAATAATAGATTTTGAATTGGACAAACGTGTAATAATAAACATGATATATTGCTAGTAAGTTTGTACATTATCCTACAATAAATAAGCAAAAAGTTGGAAAAAATAGGGAAAAAAAGAAGAAGCATAGAATTAAATCAAAAACAAAAAAAATAAAGATAATGAGAATTACTTACATGATTTTTTCACAACATAATTAGCAACTATTAATTGTACATCAAAAAAAAATATATAAATCATCCTCCAACAATAATATAAAAAAATTCTACAAAGATATAAAATACAAAGAATATTGAAATCAGAGAAAAAAAAGATTGATAATGAGAATTATTTAGTAAATACTTTTGAAATAAAATTTTTCTATAAATAAAAATTTAAGATCTCAAAAGAAATTGAATCTAAAAGAATTTCAATTCTATATTTTATATTTGTAAAATTTCTATATAATTTTTTTATTAAAAAGTTATAAAAAGTTACTCTAATGCAAATTACAGAATTCGTGAGGCCATTAAAAGGAGTACTGATCCAATTAACGCTTGTATCTAAATCGTCTAATTACATGCATCATGATGGTTGAACAATTTACATGCACGCACATCCTTATTAATAAACTTGAGTTTCAATAGATAAGTTATATAATATATATAAATATATTAAATAAAAGCATTAAAAAATTAAAATGTTCAAAGTCTAACTCAACCATCTATTGAACTCCGTTTTTTAATAATAGGTATCAAAACAACTAGAAGTGCAAATTTAGTTCAATCTAAAAATTTCGTTTAAATTCATTAAAATAATTTATTTAAATTTAATTCAATCTAGAATTATATTCATATGAGTCAATTCAAAATTATCACATTAAATTTTGATTTAGATGGGCATATTTTATGTGGTCTATTAGTCATTAAATGCACCAAGTCGGTCGATACTAACTACAATTTTTTTATACCAAGCATGCCTAATCATATTCCAATCCATCCAGACCCAAAACTGACTTGACTGAACTCGGCCTAACCATCCGGTTCATTTTGGTATGTCTCAAAGTCATCTTATTCCAGCATAAACACGGCCTAACCCAAAATAGGCCTAAATTTTATTTATGCAGACTCGTATAGAAAAATAAATTTCAAATTTCAGTTAAGCCCGATCCGAATCCGACCCATTCTAATTCGGCCTTAACTCGCCCCATCCTGATTTGAACTCGGTCCAATCTTAAATATAAATGTATTTTATTTATGCAGGATTGTCCAGTAAAAATCATCAAATTTCATTTAGACATGATCTGAATCTGACCAATTCTAGTTCGGCTCGACTCAGTCTAAATCCGACCCATCCCCTTCCGACTAAACTCGGACGTACCAAATCCAATCCAACTCAAAATAGGCTTATATTTTATTTATGCAATTTTGTGTAGAAAAAAATCTACACAAATAGATTATATATTTTCATTTTAATTTATAAATAAATAAATAGAATAAAATAAATATAGGTATAGATTATATATAATTTAGGAGCTATTTGGCTAGACTTTGGGGAAGCTAAAAGGCTTTTAAGTTTGATAAGTAATTTTAAATACATTTTACAAAATTTTCAAAATGGCTTTTACCTATTAGAAGTCAAGAAATCAGTATTATGAAATAAGAAGCTATTTTATAAAATAATTTCTAAATACTAATTAAAAACTTTGATTTTTACTTTCTTTCTCTACTGCTTAAAAATAAGAAGTTAATTGATACGGATGATAATCTTTATTTGACCATTGACTTGTTTGAAAACAACCTGCCATCCAATGTGCTAATTTTATTACTTAGAGACATGAAATGTCACACATCAACATGTCAATTTACCGTTTTAATATTATATTAATGTTAGTTTTTATTTTAATTTTTACAACGATAATTATATATGATATAAATAAACGATATAATTGATAAATTATAAGTAAAGTAAATAAAATTATTTATAAATAAAAATATAAATTATAGTTTGAAACAGAACAAAAAGGAAAGTAAAACTTATTATTATAGTATGATGAATCTTTATTTGACCGCTAAGTTGTGTGAAACCATCATTTTCGGGTACCCCATAATAATAAATTACTTTTAACATTTCATATTAAGTGTGAATTTACAGTAATTTTTATTCTTATATTTTATTAATTTATTCTCTAAAAAATAGATTTAATTAATTATCTTCATTAAAGGAAGGGATATATTTAGAATAAATTTTCTAAAATTATTTATTTTTCTAAATGGACACTTATTTTGAATTTTATTTTTTGTTATAAATGGACAGTGAATAGATATTAAATATTAAATGAAAGAAGTATTCTTATTCTATAAAATTCAAGAATAATAAAGTAATATTTCTTTTAAATTTTTTTGATAAATTTATATTAATTTATGCTCGACCCTTATCATTAACACGATGGATGAGCTATTTTTGTGACTTTGTATTCATAAAGACAAACTCGTGTCCCCTTTGATTATTAATTATTTTCTTCTTAAACAACATTATTATATTTATAAGGCTAAGGAGAAATATTAATCTTTCCCACTCTAGAGATTGAATTTCTTCAAATAAGTCCGAAAACGATGATTAAAAGCCTCCCAATCATTGGAATTCTGGTGCACGAAATCATTCATAGGATCCAATGCCCTCATGTGACCAGAATAATATTTCACGAAACTACTACACACTGTTTTATTTATTTATTTATCCATTCTAATTATTTTATATTTATACATGCAATTTGTAATTCTACTAAGTCCTATTTTATCAAATGTGGGATAATTAATACACCACCCACATCCAGTTTCGAGTCCTTGGCAATTGGCATTCATTCATGACATAAATTTAAAAATTTCTTTTGAAATATGTGCCTACCAATAAAATAAATAATAAAGAAAGAAACTTATAACTCTTTTTTTTAAAAAAAAAATAGTAATAAACACTTGTTAGTTGTTATTTCCTCTGCTTCAGTGAACGTGATAATTTTTAATTTTTTATATGAATTAAAAAAATTATTAATTCTATAAAATATTCATTATAATTTACTAAAATATTTTTTTACTAATTCTTTATAATCATATATTCTCATCTTATTAATTATTTTTTGTATATATAAAGGTAAAATAGAAAAATATATAATAAGTAATTTTTGAAATTGAAAATTGTCATTTTAAATGAAATAAAAAAACTCTTAAAAATTATTGCGACGAGTAAAACGAAAAAAATAATATTTAACTTTTAAAATTGCATTGAAAAATAATACTACTTAATTAGTTGTTACATATTTAACCATAATATGCAATTAAGAGCAGGTTTGTTATGGAGATTAAACATTTAATCCATATGCCATGATGTAATAGTTGGTGGGCAGATCAACGTTGATTTGTGGAAGTGCTAGTTGAAGTAAAAGAATAGGACGAAGGATTTCGAACTTTTTTTAAGAAAATATACCTGGCCGGCAAGGTTCCTAGTACCTATCTCAGTTGTCATGCATTTAGTCTAATTGATAACCACGTAAATGTATAAAGAGGTCCATTTAATCGGCCCAATTCACTGGCAAGGCCCAATACCCAGTAGCAAAGAGCAGCAGGCGTGAGTTTGAAGACAGCGCACACGCCCGATCGACTGATCTGACCACAGGTCCTATCAGCCATCTGACACAAAACAGCGCCCATGCCCCTCACCTACTCCCTTACACTTCGCCGTTCACCTACTCTGACTGCCAGTTATCATATCTCAGGCACTCAAGTGCACCTCAACTGTCTCTTATAATAACCCAACAAACAGTGGCACCAGGTATTGAATCTCAGAAATTTTATATCTAAAACATTTTCTCTCTAAAGCTACTAATTTAAGTTTTGGAGTACTTGCGCCTGGTCCGACCAGACACTTTCTCTTACAGGATTCGCTCATCCGATCGGCTCTCCCTTTTTTCAAGATAAAGACAATATAGACTTTATCATTTGGTACTTTCGTTGAGAGTCATGTCGAACTCAAGATCTAACGAGAGCGCATCCCCTAGAGAACATGATCGCGATGGCAACAGCCGTGCCATATCAGGGACCTCGCAAAGAAGCGAGAGACCTCCCAGGTCCCCAATCAGGGCCAACCTTCTTCCTGAATTTGACGACGCCATTCTGCGGCAAACAGAAAATACCCCTATCACTGTTAAGGACATGCGTGCCCTCCTTAGTGACTTCACTAAGAGTATCGTCCAAACAATCAAAAAAGGCAAGATGCCAAGAACCTCTGAAAGAGACCACGAGGACTACCTCATGGACGAAGACTTCAGACGGAGGAGAAACAAGGGGATCTCCATTAATGAGCCACAAGCTCACGACAGTCGAAGGGGCGTCGTCAGGACCCTAGGAAGATATGATAAAGGGAAGGGAACGATGTCCACAAGTAGGGACTCCCCCTATTATCCTAGCAGGTCCTCCACCTCGTCCATAGGGGATGATCTTTCTTTTATGTGCACACCGAATCGCAGTCACTCAAGGAGGCCGAAAAGCGATTCTATCTCGATGGCCATGAGTAGGGAAGATAAATGGTTTAAACAGAAACTTAGGCAATTCGGCTTCCCTGCTCCCAAAAAAGGCACTTTCGAGGGAAACACGTGCAAGAACACTGCCTCCCCATTTTGTAGAGAAATCACAGAATCCGAGCTACCTCCCAGGTGGAGAGACGTGGTGATGGACAAATATACAGGTAAAACTGATCCCACCACTCATTTAGCAGAATATCTGACTAAAGTGCAGGTCTATACCTACGATGAAAGGATAGCCTGCAGAATCTTCCCCACCACCTTGGGAGGAAACGCTCTAAATTAGTTCCATGAGCTGCCACAGGAATCAATTACCTCCTTTAGACAACTTAAGGAGTTGTTCACCACAAGGTTCATCGTGCAGACACGCGCACCAAAATCAGTGAACGACCTATGTAATCTCTACCAGAGATCTGATGAAAGTCTTAGAGACTACATCAATAGGTTCCAAGCTACCATGTCTGAAGTGAGGAACGTAAGTGTAGAAATGGCGAATAACGCCTTGGCTAGGGGCATCACGGATCGCCCACTGTTTGAATCAATAACTACCAGTCAATTTTTCTGACTTGATAGAAAGGGCCAGGTAGCACATCCAACTGGATGATGCCTTGAGGGCCAACAGGGGAAGAAGGACCAACGTCATGGATTGGCTACAGTATCCAGACGGACGATCATTTAATAGAGCTTCCACATCTGAATGGATAGCAAGAAGCCCAGACCGAGCGGCAACTTCTAGAAACCTGGGCAAGCGAAAGGAGTTCGGTCAGGAAAAGGCTGAATGCTCAGATGATCAGCGGGTTAGAACCTTCACTCCGCTTAATGCCAGTCCGGCCACAGTGCTGATGTGGATCAAAGAAAAGCATAGCAATGTCAACTGGCCCAGAAGGCTGTCTGAGAGGAGCAGAGTTACAAGGGACCCCAGCAAATATTGTGAGTTCCATAAAGACGTTAGTCATACCACCGACGAGTGTACCTCGCTAAAGAAGGAGATCGAAAGGCTGCTATAGAGAGGGTCCCTCAGAAAATTCATAGGCCCGGCTAGAGGGGAAAATCCCTGTAGACAGCTGAAGCCTCAGAAGGATAATTCTGGCTCAGACGATGATGACGAGCATAGAAACCCGAGGAATACTGACCCGCGCAGACCGTATGCCGGGATAATAAACATGATCACTGGAGGATCATCCTATAGTGAGGACCTTTCCAGGAAAAGAAAGGGAAAGGGTGTCTACCTCTCTCGCCAAGCTGAGCAGATGGTTCCTGTCACCATATCCAGTGAAGACGCACGAGACGTGATGTTCCCGCATGAGGATGCTCTCGTTGTAAGAGCTCAGATTAACAATTTCAATGTTAAAAGGATCTTGGTGGACAATGGCAGCGCTGTCAACATGTTCACCCTTCAAGCCTACCGAGACATGGGACTTTCGGTCGAAGAGTTGAAGCCGAACACCACACCACTGATCGGACTTGGCAATGCCACTGTCCCGGTAGTGGGATATGTCGAACTTTTTGTCGAACTTGGCCAAGAGACAATCGCCCATGTTTATAAGGTAACATTTATGGTGATTGATATGATTTTTGCCTACAATGCCATTTTTGGCAGGCCGCTGCTTTTTCAAATCGGAGTTATTACAAGCATACGATACATGGTGATAAAAATCCCCACCAGAAGGGGCGTCGCCATCCTGATGGGCGATTAAAAGGCATCACGCGAAGTGTGCATCACCATGATAAAGCAGCAGAGGGAAGCCATGGTAGTAGAGCCGGGCCTGGAACGGTCTGAACAGGCAGAGAGGCCAAGAATGGATCCTGCTGAAGAGGTGAAGACAAGGGCGTTATCAAAGGGCAAAAGCGTCCAAGTTGGGACCAGCATGAATGCAGAAGCAAAGAATGCCATCATGCACGTCCTGATGATCAATCAAGCGTCCTTCGCCTGGAAGCCAGAGGATATTCTTGGCGTAGATCCAAAAGTGATCACCCACAAATTAAATGTGGACCCAACTCACCCTCTGGTCAGGCAGAGGCTTCGCAGGCATGCGCCCGATTGGAGGAAGTTCATATCTGAGGAGGTTGATAGGCTACTTAAGACTAGAACGATCCGAGAGGTAGACTATCCCGAGTGGCTCGGAAATATGGTCTTAGTGAAGAAGAAGTCGGGGAAGCTGCGGATGTGCGTGAATTTCACAGACCTCAATAAAGCATGTCCAAAAGATAGCTACCCCCTACCAAGTATAGACCAATTGGTGGATGCCACTACAGGTCATGCGATTTACTCCCTTCTCGACGCATACACTGGTTACCACCAGATTCTGATGTGGCTTGCAGACTAGGAGAAGACCAATTTCATCACAGACGACGGAACCTTCTGCTTTAAGGCGATGCCGTTCGGTCTAAAAAATGCAAGTGTCACGTATCAACATCTCATGAATAAAATTTTTAAAGACCAGATTGGGCAGAATGTGGAGGTATATGTGGACGACATAATCGTCAAAAGCAGGAGCCCTGAGGAACATCCTGCCAATCTGTGGCAAAAGTTTTTTGTACATTAAACAAATTTCGGATGAAGCTCAATCCTAAAAAGTGCGTCTTTGGGGTCCCCTCAGGAAAAAATTCGGGCTTCATGGTTTCTCAGAAAGGGATTGAAGTCAATCCAGATAAAATAAAAGCCATCCTCGAGATGCAACCCCCCAGGAGCATAAAGGACGTCCAGAAACTGAATGGGAGAATTACTGCCCTAGGACAATTCATCTCCTCCTCAGCCAAGCGATGTACTCCATTCTACAAAAAGCTGAGGAAGAGTGAGACTTTCAATTGGGGAGAACATTGCCAGCAAGCTTTCGAAGAGTTAAAGAAGTTTCTCACTAACCCACCACTGCTCAGCCGACCGATACAAGGTGAAAACTTGTACCTTTATTTGTCCACCTCTGGTGAGGCCATTGCAGGTGTCCTGGTAAGAGAAGAAGGGACCCAACAGCTAGCCGTGTACTACATCAATCAGGTACTCAGGGGTGCAAACTTAAAGAAAAAACCAGTCGAGCAACTCATCATTGCCCTCATGATGTGCGCAAGAAAGTTAAGACAATACTTCGAGGCACACACGATAGTAGCCTGGTCGGGTCATCCAATCAGGAAAATTCTTCAGACCCCCAACCTCGAGGGCAAAACGGTAAGATGGGCAATCAAGTTGCAGTCATGGGATGTGAGGTATGAGCCTAGGAAGGCAATAAAGGCTCAAGCTCTGGAAGATTTTATTGCTGAGTTCGTCGGTGAAGATATCGACAGTTAGCCCAAACGTCAAAAATGGGAAATGATTGTGGACGGCGCAATAAACGATACCTGAGGCGGCGCGGGTATCGTAATAACAGGCTCCCTAGGCATTGCAATAAGGTATGTAATAAAACTTAGCTTTAAAGCTTCTAATAATGTGGCAGAGTATGAGGCGCTTCTTCAAGGATTGAGACTGCTCCATGCCATCCGACCAGAGTTAGTAACCATCAAAAGCGACTCTCAGCTCGTGACAAGCCAAGTCTTAGGCACTTTCGAAGCTAGAGAAACTAGCATGATCCAGTATTTGGCAAAGGTTAAGGCGGCTATCAGAATACTTGAAGAATCTAGATCAGAATGGAACCTCCAGAAGGTTTCGAGAGATCAAACTTTCGAAACCGATCAGCTGGCAAATATGTCTGCTTCTGAATAAGGAGTAATAGAAGAAAATATCACTGTCATCGAGCAAACCTCCTCCTCTTTAGACTAGCCAAAAATGATGGAGATTGATCAAGGGGATGAAACTTGGATGAGCCCAATCAAGCAATACCGGCAGACAGGATAGCTACCGGAGGACAAAATTGAAACTCGAAAGGTATCACGCAAATCCCTTAATTACTCTATAATTAACGGCGATCTGTACAAAAAAACTTTCATCCATCCTTGGCTCAAATGCGTGATGGAGGAAGAAGGTGATTACATCCTTAGGGAAGTCCATGAAGGCATCTGTGGGGGACACGAAGCGGGCAGGGCCATGGCAAGGAAGGTAGTCCAGATAGGGTACTTTTGGCCAAGCATTTTCAAAGACGCTCAGGAGAAAGTAAGGAGATGCCTGCAGTGCCAAGTTCATGGAAGGGTCATAAGACAGCACGGAGTAGACCAACAGTCGATCGGGGTCGCGTGGCCATTTGATCAATGGGGCCTGGACATCCTAGAACCTTTCCCCCAAGGCAAACTCATTGTATCAGTTGACCAATTTTTGAAGTGGAACGATCACGGGAGAGAGGGTCAAAAACTTCGAGTGGAGGAACATTATCTGCAGGTATGGCTTACCTAACGCTTTCATTACAGATAATGGCAAGCAGTTCGACAGCTCCATCTTCAGAAATTTTTGCTAAGGCCTAAATATCAACCTGAGATTCACCTCAGTCACTCACCCTTAAAGTAATGGGATGACGGAGGTCTCTAATAGGACCATCTTGGAAGGGTTGAAGAAGCAATTGGGTGAGGCGAAAGGCAATTGGACTAAAAAATTGTAGAGTGTCCTGTGGTTATATAGAACTTCGCCAAGGACAGGCACTCATCAAACGCCATTCTCTCTTGTCTATGGCTCCGAAGCAATGATACATGTAGAGGTCGGCCTCCCATCCTACCGATCGGCGTTCTATTCCGAGCAGATGAACATCCAGGAAAGACTCCAGTATATAGATCTAATAGAAAAAAGAAGAGAGGACGCCTATGCCAAAATCGCCGCCTACAAGCAAAGGGTCGCCAGATATCACAATACCAAGGTAAAGTTTAGAGCTTTCAATGTGGGTGACCTGGTGCTCAGAAAGGCGAACATAGGTTCAGGAAATGCAGAAGTGGGTAAGCTAATGCCAAACTGGGAAGGGCCTTATGAGATCTCCAAAGTCTTAAGCCCGAGCACATACAAGCTCCGAACAGTGGAAGGGCAAGACATCCCCAGGAGCTGGAATGTCGAAGTGCTCAAAAAGTACCACTTGTAATAATGTATCTGAATTCCACAAATATTCAATCAATAAAGAAGCTCTTCTTCATCTCTGTGAAAGACATGTATAATACAACTTATATTCTAGGCTTGATGCCTATCCCAAGCTGAAAATGCGAAAGTTGGAACCCATTTCTTTGCAGGTACAATTCATCCGTTAGGATCGATGTTCTTCCCGATCTGAAAATACAGAACAACTCCAATTCATCCGTTAGGATCGACGACATTCCCGATCCGAAGATGTGAATACCATGAATCGCACATTGTCTCATCCGTTAGGATCGATGACATTCCCAATCCGAAGATACGAAAAGCGCCTAATTTCCATATACTCATTTGCTAGGTTTGACGCTAATCCCAAACCAAAGAAGCGAGGGTCAAATATTAGCAAAAGTTTCTCCCAAGTTGAGTATTGCCCAGCAATCACGGATTGAAAGGCAAACTAAAAATGCTAACTTGATGAACAAAACTATTCATCTAATTCCAAGTCTATGCGAGGCTAAGAAGTCATACGCTGGTCTTGAGGGTTATTAATTCCGATTCAGGAAGTATTTATGATTAATCAGTCTATCACACTAGCAAATTATATGCGATTTTAGCAAGTCACATGCGATTTTATCGAGATACATGCGATTGAAGAATGCCAATTCATAACTATGAAAATTTGCAATTTATGCAAAAGTTGTCATTTATTAAAGAAATTGTATACTGTACAACTTACGAGGATCAGTACAAAAAACAAAGTATACAATAGAAAATCCTAATCTAATTTATGTCTCTATGTCTACAATTTGTACATCAACAGGAGCTAGGACCTGATCAACAGCTGGCTCCATACTCGGCTCGACAGAAGGCTCTGCACTTGGCTGGGCAGCAGGCTGAGAAGTCTCGGTAGCCACCTCAGAGATTGGCTCCGCCAGTAGAGAAGCGCCAACCTCAACTCGAGAGGGCGCGTCTGACTGAACTTCAGCAGGCAAAGGATCTTCCATGGATGATGGCGCTCCGACGGTTGCCTCCTCTCTGGGAGCCTCTTTCTCATCGTCACTAGATAGCGGATCGGGCAGAACACTGGGATCCTCCATCCAGTCGTGATCAGCCCCTGGGAAGTGCCTCCCGGCCTCATAGATTAGCCGAGACGACAACTTCCCTTGAGCCTCTCCCAGTTGATCAAGAAGCTGCTCCTTTTGAGAGGCAAGCTCCTCTTCAAGCTTCTTCCTCCAGGAGGTTTCTTTGTCCTCCAAAGCAGCCTTCAGCGAATCCCACTCAGATCGGAGTTTGTCGCACTTTGCCAAGGCCTTACCCTTCTCAGTGCCTAGGAGCTTGCACTCGGCGCTCAGTCTGGTCGCCTCTTCTTCAAATTTATGGCATTGAACACTGTCAGCTGTCAGACGTGAGACCTCACCCTTCAGCCGATCAACCTCGCCTAACCGAGACTTTAGCTCTTGGGTGTGCCGATCGAGATGCCTCTTTTCTCGCATCTACCACCTCTCCACGAAGAGCAGAGGTCTCCTTTTATAGATCCGACACCTCCAGGCGAAGGGCAGAGTTTTCTTTTTGGGCAACATCGCGTTGATCAATTGCCTCCCCTTTCGCCTTCGCAGCATCTTTTGACCTTGCCTCCAAAAAGCTGGCCACCAGTGCATATGCTGACCCCTCTTGATCAGCTATAAGAAGAAGAAAACAACAACATTAGCAAAGGAGGGCTTTGCCAATTTCTAGGCAACAAAAATCAGGAGAACGAATTTCACCTCCAGGCTCTGCTGGTTGAACATACTGAGCTCCTGGGCGAGCGAGCTGGGATCTCCCATGACTTTGAACTCGTCATCCTGAAGAATACCCCGGCAAAGATAATTGGCAACTACCTTGTTGTTTGCCGACCAGTCATTGCCGAAGTTCTCCCTTAACACGTCCTTTAAAGGCATGGATCGCCTCTCAAGGGCTCCCCCGACAGCTCACCGAGTTGACTCATTTCGGATTGGCGCCTTGCCCTTCTCTACCACTTTGGCGTCTGAGGCAGCTACCACCTTCGCAGCTTTCTTCTTGGCGACCTCCCTCAGCTCCTGGATGTTGGGAGAAAGGGCGGCCAGCTGTGTTTCAGGTGCTTCATCGGATTCGGACTCCTCATCCAAGAGAATCCATTTGCGTCGAGGCCGATCCTCAGAACCAGTTTGGGGGGCCGCAGGTTCAGAGATGACCAAGGCTGAACGAGCAGCATGGGCGATGGCAGCAACTGGGACAGCAGGATGAGGAGTGTCCATTGGAGCCCGCACAGCATGCACTTTAGAAGCAAGCAGGATTTTTCTTTTCTTCCTTTGCTCCCTCGCTGCCCGCTCGGCATCTCTCTTGGCTTTATCCCGAATGGCGAGCTGCCTTGTCATGCCGTCCCCTCCAGCCATTGCAACTGCATCACAAAAACAAACAAGATAAGTATTCTTTTTGAAAAGCCAACAGACAGTGCATATGCAATGCGTGAATGTCAACTCATGTTGTTCTCTCTCCTACAATTCTAATGCTCACGTTCTGCATTTTCGGTAGGTTTAGAGCTAGAAGAACCGAACAACGTGGTCAGGAGAAAGCTGGACTTGTAGGGTTCTCCTTGTCTTGCCACAGCGTCCATCAATTTATTGATGTCGGCCTCATACATGGGCTGACCAGTAGCTAGGTCCTTCAGGATGGTGGCTCCACCTAATCGGGTAAGACGCACACCAAAACCACCTATCATCCCCACTAGGAAGTACCTCTCCTTGTACCTTTTCATTGAGGTGGGAATATGCACAAGTTTCCTCTTCGGGCAGCTAGTGAAAAAATACTCTGTTCCATCGCTCCGACCCGATATGTAAAAGAAATGGGTGAAGAGGTCTAGAGTCAGAGCCACCCCCTCTATTTTGCAGAGAATCTTGAAGCAGGCCACCGACATCCACCCGTTCGGATGCAATTGATTTGGGGCAATCCTATAACCTCAAAGGCGCCAAGCGGGAGCCTCAGTCCTGCATCCAGGCTCCAAAGGTGACACACGAACCACTCGTTCTCATGATGATCAAAAGGCCCATCCGTCACCGACATGGAATCAGGGTAGGCCATCACAAAGACGTCATCGGGAAGGCCATATTTAGAGAAAATTTCATCCACCTCGCTAGGGCTCAACCTAGAGCAACGTTCAACTGCCGGTTTATCCCTGTACTCCTCCATAAAACTTCTATCCATTGACCGACCACTGCTGGAGGCCATTCTTAACACAGTAGCCCTAATTTCTAAAAGGGGTGAAGTGAGTTGAATGCAAGGTGCCATAGAAAGAACAAAGGAAAAATTAAAGGCAGAAGAGAAGGGACTACTTACTTGATTGAAGGTGCTTTGAAAAATTTCAAAGAATGGAAAGCAAGAATCGTCGAAGTATGGAAGAGGCGAGAAGAAAATTTGGTAGAGTTTCTTTAAGGATTGCAGAAAAGTGAGGAAAAAATGTGAAGAAGCCATCTATTTATAGGCAAAACTTCTGGGGCACGCCAACTGTTTCACCACAGAAAGCATGCCACGTGTCCTGAATACATTGTTGCTGTACGAAGAACGAAGCGCCATCCTCGAAGCGTGCACAACATTAAATGAAGACAGCTGTACGAACAAACGCGTCTCTTCAGAAAAGCGCCGCGCAAAATTCAAAAATTTCGTCAATAGATGTCTCCCGAGCGGATCGACTCAGAGCGAGCATTCCCCGAACAGAGCAGCTCAAGGCAAATCCATCCCCGATCGGACCAGTTTGAGGGGGGGACAAGTGATAACCACGTAAATGTAATTTACAAAGAGGCTCATTTAGTCGGCCCAATTCACTGGCAAGGCCCAATAACAAAGAGCAGCAGGCGTGAGCTTGAAGGCAGCGCATACGCCCGATTAGCTGATGGGACCTGTCTCTGACACAAGGTAGCGTCCATGCCCCTCACCTGCTCCCTATCACTTCGCCGTTCACCTAATCTGGCTGCCAGTTATCATATCCCAGGCATTCAAGTGCACCTCAACTGTCTCTTATAAATAGCCCAACAAACAGTGGCACCAGGTATTGAATTTTTGAAATTCTATCTCTAAAATATTCTCTCTTTAAAGCTACTAACTTAAATTTCGCAGTGTTTTCGCCTGTTCCGACCGAACACTTTCTCTTGCAGGATTCGCTCATCCGATCGACTCTCATTTTTTTCAAGATAAAGACAGTCTAGACTTTATCACTAACCATAACTTGGTTTAGAATCACATTATCGGTTTGGGTTGGTAAGCATTAAATTCACAATAAATTTTAACTATATTATATATACACACTGTATTATATAATAAAGTTTCTTATCTTATTATTGTCATTTCAGCATTGATGATATCACATGTACAAGCACATTGTTAATTTAAGAGTCCATGGACCACGCTAGTGATTAAGAAATTGGTGTAATTATGAAGAGATGTATATAATTGATGAGTGTCGCCTGAAATAGCGGCTAATGAATTAGGAGCATGCTTGTCAAAAGCGCACTTTGAAATACATGTTTCTATGCTATATAAAAAGAAAAATGCCGCTTTTTATAAATAAAACCTATTTTGATACGCGCGTTAAAAGCATTAAAACCTACATGCATATGATTAATGACAGTGGCCTGAAATTGCAGCTAATGCATTTGGAGCATTACAATTCGTACGAGAGAAATGTATGATCCAAATTCATTCTAAATTCATTTGTAAACAGCCTTAATTAACAGGACAAATCGGATCGAGCACCCTAAAAAATTTAATTCACTACCATCCCTAAACCAATTCAATATGTAGAAAATATATATTTATTTTTCGCTTGCAGAATGTAATTATTTTAAAATTTGGGCCTCAAATCGAGGTTAATTATTTTGAAAGCTCCAATAAGGATGCATCAGAGTCCAGAGTTAGCCATCCTATATATATATATATATATATATAGGTCAAACCCACTTCATCATTGTTAATGGGCTGGATAAGGAAGAATAACACCGCATCCTGGTTGGCCCATTAATTAAGTTGGCCATCTCAGAAATATTATTTTGTTGGATAACAATAATAATAATTAGTGCCTGCCTCCGTATTCGGAGAATCTCCGCGGCTTATGGACTCTTCCATAAATGAAGTGGTACGCCATTTCACTCTTAATCTCTTATATATTCGTTCCGTGTAAGAAAACAGCTAATCTTGCTTCTTCCTCTCTAGGCTCCTTCTTTGTCTTTCTCTATCTCTGATTGGTAATTACTACTTACTTTCTCTCAATCTTTCTCTCTGATTCTTATAGACTTTTTTTTTTCTCTTTATTGATTCTGTTGTGTTTGTGTCAATTTTCAGGGAGATCACTTGATCGGCTCATAATTGATCCACAATGACTCATATCCTTTGCTCATCAGTTTTGTTCTTCTCCATCTCTACTTCAATTCCTTTTTTCCCCCCCTTTTATATCTAAATTCTTTTTATTTCTCTATTTGGTTGCCAGAGAAATTGATCAATTGATTTTTTTTTTTAAAAGAATCTAAGCAACCATATGGATAAATTGGGGAATTTGGTATTGTGAATTGTGCCTTTTGGTTTTGATGTATTCGTTTGCCTTTAACTGAAGCGAACGCGGCAATCAGAGAGAGCGAGATCGCGAAAGGGCACAAGCTAGGAATGGCAATAAGCCCAGGAACCCTAAGAACGACGCATTGACTCCTGAACAACGCCGTGAAAGGTCTGTCCTTTTTTTTTTTAATTTTATTATCTTTTCTTTTATCGTATTGTTTGAATTGTTCAGTTCTGTTTTTTGATTTTGCAAATTTTCTCTTATTGGCAGGGATGCAAAGGCTTTGCAGGAAAAGGCTGCGAGGAAGGCTGCTCAGGCTGCTGGAGGAAACAATGCCGGCGGTGGAGGTAAAAACAATAAGAAGTGATAGTTGATTGAGTGAAGGTGTAATATGGGTTCATGGAATATCTGTATTGGATCAGATCTGGGTTTGTGGTTTTTGGGGAGTCTTGTTTCTGTGACAAACTTTTTAACTTGTGACATTGATGTTGACTTCTGAACCATTTATTTGTATCTGATTTGGAAATGGAATTCCTATTCTTTATAATTTTCTTACTATATTTTCAGCATTGCCGTTATATACTTGAACAAAGATATCATTTAGATCTTAGCATGGCTATTATTGGTTGACTGTTACATTGCAAGTGAATTTTAGTTAATTAGTAGATGGAGGGGAAAGAGATTAATTGAGAAATGTTCTGAATCCGTAGCATTTGTAGTAATTGTTCTTGTGATTTATGTGTGCAGTGGAAAATATGGTAAATGACTGCTTTATGCAGTGCATCATAATGCCTTATGCATATACCTGAATAGCTTTAGCTTATTAGTTGCTCCAACTGGTGATCTGAATTTTGGATGCTAAGTTCGACAGTAGGAGGAAGATACTTCTTGTTGATGTGCATCTAGGTTATCATTTTCATTGACTGTGGCAAACAACTAGACATAGATGATATGCTCAATTCTGTAGATGAAGCATTGTTTTGTATTTATAAACCAGTCTCTTGGAGTAATTAGCTGGGAAGAGGTATTTGTAACTGGTGCCTGCATAATATAGTGTAAATTGCAAGGTTGAGTTTCCTCTGGATGGTGTTGTTATCCACGGGAAGTTTTTCTTGTTGGAGTTAATGGAGTTGGAGGATGCTTGCCTGATAGTTGAATTATGTCATTCACTTGAATATCATATCAATTTATTATGGGTAATATATTGACTGGATAGCTAATTCTCAAACTTGCTGTATATGTGTAAGACCTTACCTACATGAGGACCGTTCAGTTGGATTGTATCATGTGGTTAACCTTCTGGTAATTATTTTGTTTTCCAGTTATTTTTTCTTTCTCGATGTTTTTACTGTCAATTCTCTAGTGGCTTAACACCATGTTGAGTTACTGATTGGGATGATTATTTTCAACTTCAGTGTGTTGAATCTGCATTTGGTATGTTAGTCTTTGTTAATCTTGCATTGTTTCACATGATCAAATCTTCTATTAATACGGGTTCTTAGTAGTTTAGGCTTGCATTATGATGGATAATTATTTATCATGCTGAAGTAGGTTCTCTTAAAAGCACCAGTTTTTACTTTGAAGGTTTGTTGGGGAATTGTATTGGTGCTATGTAGAGGTTAAAATCGGAAAGAAGGGTATCAAAATATTAATTTACCTAGCTGGGTCATCATATTCTATTAGTTGTGAAGAAACTTCATTTTGTGGGACAACAGCAATTGCCAATCCAAATGCGATTGAAGAGTTGTATGATTTACATTTAAAAGGTATTATGTTTATGGTTTCAGAATCTGCCCAATCATCAATCCAGGAAAGACATATTCCTTGTCTTAATTAACCAACATTCTGATTCAAAAGCTATGATTGATTGTCTGAAAAAGATTAGGCCCCTGTGATGAAGGGGGGAAAGGAGTGCCTCGGGAAATTAATCAACCAACTAAATCAACAATGAAAGTCAACAACAATTATCAATATTTTACACGTCAAAGTGGCTTAAATTATCTATTTATGTTCATTTCTTGAGGAATATATGACAACATGAATTTAAATTCAAGACATTATTACAAATTTACAATTATCAATTGAAACTAAACTCAATTGGTGTGACTCTATATAATCATAGGTGGTGGCGGTTAGATATTCTACATTCAGAACCTTCACAATATTATTGTGCACGTGCAACATAGTAAATTTTTTTATATTTATAAAAATTATTATTATTAAGCAGAGATTAATCAGATGAGATTAGTTTAAATTATATAATTATTTTGAGAAGTTGTATTCAGTAAAACTAGTAAATTGAATTGTGTTTTTTGCTCATTAATTCGAATTGTACTGTACAAACTAATCAATGTTATTAAAATAAAAAGAAAAAGAAAAGAATGCGGGCCTTCACTTCTTCGTGGGCTACGGTCCATCTTTGAAAACTCACGGTTGTTTCAGATAAACATCCATGGCCGTTTTAGCTCCATCAAAAACTGAAAAAATCCATGGCTGCAATCTCTGGTTCCACAAATCCATTCCCGCATCTGCCGAGGAATTTAAATCCATCACCCAACGTGTCAATCCCTGAAAAAGAACCACTCTCTCTTCCTCCGCCTCCCAACAACAATGTACTGACACACAAAGATCAAGGCACAGGAGCAATAGACTGGCAGAAACTGAAGCAGAGAGAAGCCGAGGAGAAGAAAGAGGAAGCACATAGGAAGATTGCGTCCAGGAAGGCGATTTCCGTAATTCTTCGACGGGAAGCAACTAAAGCTATTATTGAGAAGAAGAGAGGTCCTACCAATTCTAAGAAGTTGCTTCCTAGGACTGTTCTTGAAGCTCTTCATGAGAGAATCACTGCTCTCCGCTGGGAGTCTGCTCTTAAGGTTGGCTAATTTCATTGAATTTTAATTCAATTTTCACCTTTTAGATGTTATTACTTCGAGCTGATGGGATGGGTTTTGTTTGCCTGCTGAGAAATGAAAAATGAAGAGAAAATCCTTTGTTCATAAATCTTCTCTGTTGGCAGAGAAGTGTAGCAAATCACAAGTTCCTTTGTAGCTCTGATTGAATTTGAAGAGTAGTTGTGTTCTCTGGTTTATCTTCTGTCTGTTATGTGCTTTAATTTGACATTATCTCAATTCTGTTTTACTTGGACTATCCGAGAAAAAAGTTTCTGTTTGGATGATGAGAAATGTGGTACAACAGAAACGATTCTGTTTGTTTATTTTTGCTCTGATTATTTGGGCAATAGTCTCAGTAGAGTGAAATTTGCTTATTATGGTCAGGTATTTGAATTACTACGAGAGCAGATATGGTACAGGCCAAATCCTGGTATCTATATCAAGCTCATCGTCATGCTTGGAAGGTGCAAGCAACCTGAGAAAGCGTATGAGCTCTTTCAAGCAATGATTGATGAAGGTTGTATTGTGAACCATGAATCTTGTACTGCTCTATTATCTGCCTATGGTAGGAGCTGTCTCTTTGAAAAAGCTTTTTCACTACTGGAGGAAATGAAGGAAATTCCCAATTGTCAGCCTGATGTTCACACCTACTCGATCCTTATAAAGTCATGCGTTCAAGTTTTTGCCTTTGATAAAGCACAGGCGCTGCTTTCTGATATGGCATCTATGGGAATAAGCCCAAACACAATAACTTACAACACCCTCATTGATGCCTATGGCAAAGCAAAAATGTAACTTGTCAACTTCCTACAATTTTAAAATTTTGAATCCTCCATCTGGTTGCTGAAAATATGATGAGAAAAAATTTACCAAATATTGTTGCTGCTATTTGATCTCTGTGTAGCATCAGTTTTGTAGTTTCTATCAACCATTGTCTATACCTTTCTATGGCTGCTGTTTTTACTATTTCCTGCTGCATTGTTCTTCCCACCTTCTTCATTCCTTGCACTCTCTTGTGCTAAGTTTTCTTCTCTCTCTCTCTCTTTCTCTTCCCTATTATTCAATTCTTTCACCTAAATAAATTGGCTTCTTGGCAACCAGATGGGGCATGATATTGTGATTTTATTGCAAAAGAAAAACTCATAATTTCTATTTTCTAAAAGGTTTGCAGAGATGGAAGCAACATTGGTGAAAATGTTAAGTGAGCAGAATTGTGAACCTGATGTTTGGACTATGAACTCCACACTCAGAGCCTTTGGCAGCAGTGGTCAAATTGAAATGATGGAGCACTGTTATGAGAAGTTTCAGGGAGCAGGTATTCAACCCAGTATTATGACCTTCAACATTCTCTTAGATTCCTATGGAAAAGCTGGAGAGTACAAGAAAATGGGTGCAGTGATGGAATACATGCAGAAATATCATTACTCATGGACAATTGTAACCTACAACGTGGTGATAGATGCATTCGGCCGGGCTAGGGATTTGAAACAGATGGAGTATTTGTTTAGGCTAATGCGATCAGAAAGGATCAAGCCAAGCTGTGTTACACTTTGCTCTCTTGTGCGAGCATATGGAGAAGCTGAGAAACCCGAAAAAATTGGAGGAGTCTTACGTTTCATCGAGAACTCAGATATAGCATTGGATATTGTATTTTTCAATTGTTTGGTGGATGCTTATGGGAAAATGGGATGTTTTGCAGAGATGAAGGGAGTGCTTGAGCTAATGAAACAGAATGGATTTAAGCCTGATAGAGTGACATATAGAACTATGATAAAAGCTTATTCAAACAAAAGAATGAACAAGCATGTGAAGGAGCTTCAAGATCTTTTAGGGACAGTTGAAGGGCCTCAATTGCAGAGGAAGAAGCCTGATTTTTGAGGACAACTTCCCCAGGTCATATAAATCTCTGCTTCTATGACATTATTCATCTGTTGGTGAGTATTTTTGCAAATATTCATATGCAAAGTGAGTAAAATGCTGCAAATCTTTAACTGTTGTAACTATGGTGTGTTGTATGACTGCATGATCAATTCATGCACTGCACACACACATCACCAACAAAAATTGACTTTTGAGGCCTTTTAGTGAATTATCAAACAGGACTGCAATTATAATCTTTCACTTTACAATTTGCTTGACTTTCTTAAATTACTTTATCCTTGGGGAAATCTTGTTTTCTTATGCACAATATTACTTAGTCTCTAAAAATTTGGATAGTCGAAAAGGAAAAATGTATCATCGGGTCCTTGAACTTACATTTTTTTTTTTTGCAATTGAATCCTTGAATATTTATTTGGTCACATCGGATCCTTAAACTTTTATTTTAATACTCATTAAGTTTAAGGATCGGTTGCGACTAAATAAGAGTGATTTATATTTTGTATTGCAATGTAGGGATTATTGTAACAACAAATTTGCAGCGCCATGCCTTTGCTTGTTTCGGATTTGGCTAATAGATGTGCCAAAAAGTTCTAAAATCAGTTAAAAATTGATTGAAAAGTTCTAAAAATTATGAACTGGGCTTGAAAATTATGGAGAAGCTGTGGTAGGTGGAGTTATCTTCATTTTATCTGGAATTAACAGTACCAGATGTAACATTTCTTTTAAAATGTTAAATTCAATAGTTTGAACTTATAATCGCATTTCACATCTTAGAGATTAGTTTAAGGTGTGTCCTACGCAGTTGACTTCATAAACTATATATAATTTTGTGTGATTGATTTTGTCAGATCTAAACATGGGTTCCACGAATTCTGCTTGATGTGAATTTTCTTCATGAAAGAAACTTGGACTTGTACTATTATTTTTTTGTATTTTTTTATGCCCTCTGTCTCTCTTCAATTAGTAAGATCTAAAATTATAAAACAAACATGTACTTTTCTTGTATCTTTGTGTTTGTCTTTTAAATAGAAAAGTGAGGTCGTAGAGAATGTTTATTTGCTGCGTTAAACATATTAACTAGAAGTTGCAGCATTGGATTTGATTTCTCAATTCTCATTATTCTACTGATTTCGTTTAATGGAGCTGTTTATTTTTAAAGCTATTTTTCTTGTCGAACTATTATCTTTTAACAAATTATCCCGTATATTAGATTATCCTATGAACTTATTAAAAGTTATACTATTAGAAATTATGTAAAATACTTCATAAATTTATTAAAAATGTCATATTATTAAAAATGTCATATTATCTTAATATCATTTGTGGCATGCTACATATGCTTTCTATTCTTTCTTGCAGGTTTTTGTTGGAACTAATTAAATGTAACCATTGTTTTTCATACTTTTTATGATGGGTTACGTGTTGTGTTCCTCTAGAAATATTCCATTGCCTTTAACAAGTTTAGGCAGTAATCTAACATGACTTTACAGGTGGTGGGTATTGGAAAATTATGTTGTAA
This sequence comes from Excoecaria cochinchinensis, assembly GCA_947683425.1. Lineage (NCBI taxonomy): Eukaryota > Viridiplantae > Streptophyta > Magnoliopsida > Malpighiales > Euphorbiaceae > Excoecaria > Excoecaria cochinchinensis. Next base: position 459,077 of record CANTUQ010000175.1, on the reverse strand, counting down.
TTGGCTTCTATCCTGCAATGGAACATGAAGTGCGATAATTCAGCGATAAGAATATCAGCATCTAAACCAAGTTGAACTTGCACCGACTATAACTCATAAATAAGGATTCGTTGCAGATATATGAAATTAAAACCACTAATCATCTGAGCCAGAGATGCAGAAGGAATCAACCTTTAAGATCTTCCAAAAGTAAAACATGCAGAATGCATGAGAAGGAATCAACTTTTAAGATCTTCCAAAATTAAAAGAGGCAGAATGGTTGAAAAAATAATATGAAGAAAAAAAGTTAGAGAGATACACAATAAATTCAAAAAGCCAAATGTGTAAATTTGCTGCTAATATTTGACAAAAAAAAAATTAATAATATTTCAATTGGTATAATATTATCTATCATATTTTAAAATTCAAAAAAAAAATTGTTCATCTTTTAACAATTGTGGCACTCAAACAAGTAGACGCATGGCACAATAAATTTTTTTCTCAATTTTAAAATCTAGAGGGTAATATGGCATAAATTGAAATATTATAGGCAAAATTGTTTTTTTTCAAATATTAAAACAAATTTGCATCTTAAGCTAATTCAAAACCGAAATATAAAATTAAATAAATTAAAGAAGTGAAATAACATGAAATAATGGACAATCACATGGTAATTTGATGGTGGCTAATTTTTTTTTTTAAACACATAATAGCACAAAAAAAAAGGTTGATTGTCTAATAGTGAAAAACTTAAATTATACTAACAAATACAAACTACCATTTTTATGAAGACTTACTAAAGAGTTATATGTTACAACAAAATTCTGGAGATTTTTTTAATTTTGGTGTTTTTTAAAAAAAAATTAGAAATATGAGGTTACGGGAAATAATATTAGAAACGTGGGGTGTTAAAAATAGGCACATTAATGTGTCGATATTGGTCAGAGTTGACCGGCTGGCTTGCCAGAAATCGGCACACAATTGTGCCGATTTTCGGCATAAAGCTACAGCTCATTGTTCACGCTTGAGCAGCTCTTTGGAGACCAGGAATGGGCGTATATATAAAGGATTTGAATCCTAATCTTTTCATTTTCCAGTTTTTCCATGAATTGGATGTTCGAAGAGTTCTAGAGAACGGGCCATGGACTTTTGATAATCAGTTATTGTTGGTTAATAGAATCCAACCCCATGATCAACCAGATGAGATCCAGCTCAACATGATGAGCATTTGGGTGCAGATATATAAGCTTCCTATTGGCTTTATGTCGGCCATAGTTGCAAAAAGTGTAGGTAGCTATATTGGTAATTTTATAGAAGCATATCCTAAGAATTTTGATGGTGTATGGAGGAGTTACATGCGCATAAGAGTAGCAGTTAATGTTGAGAAGCCATTGAAGAGTGAGATGAAGATAAAAAATGCGGGTGGTGAATGGGTTAAGATTGAATTCAAGTATGAACGGTTGCCTACTGTTTGCTTCCTTTGTGCAATGTTGGGACACAATGAGAAGTAATGCCTTGTCCTGTATTATAAAAATATCAATGAATTTATTAAAAAATTTGATGAATCGATTAGAGCGAGTAGTAGAAGGCAAGGTTTAACCATTGGCCAGCAATGGCTATGAGATGCTCCTCCTACTGCAGCTAAAATCATGGCTACCAGTATCAATTCCGGCGAGGCTATAGCGGTGGACTCATCTGGATATGGTAATCCCGATATATAAGGAGATAATGGAGAAAATCAAGGGATAAGGGAGGAGATTTTAGTTGCTAAAATTTAGGGAACTATAAAAGGGAAGGATATAATGATAAGTGTGAATGGAGAGAATATTGAGGAAATTCAACTACCAAATAAGGAAGGTGTGGTGGTTACAGATCCTAAGAGGAGGAGAAGGGATATGGAGAACTAAGATGTGGGTAACACTAGTGGGCTTGAATCCATGCCACAGCCCAGTATTGAAATAGATTCAAAAAACATGGCAAAGGCGGGCACTGGGGACCAGGCCTGCCTATCCTCATGAGTTGCATAAGTTGGAATTGCCATGGGATGGGCAACCCATAGGCAATTCGGGTGCTTAAGGAGATTGTCTCCCTCAAAAAGCCCAATTTTATTTTTCTGGTAGAAATAATTTGTAATAGAGTAAAATTAGGTAAAATAAAAATAGCCTTGGGGTATGAAGGGTTGTTCTGTGTAGACCCAATGGGCCGGAGTAGTGGATTAGCCTTATTTTGGAATAACAAGCAAAAAGCTAAACTCATTAGGTTTTTAAAATCTCATATAGATGTTGAAGTTCGAATTCAGAGAATGGAGAAGTGGAGACTTACGGGGTTTTATGGTGAGCCAAACAGAATTAACAGGCATCTCTCTTGGTCAATGCTTTCATCTCTTGCTGATAAATCTGAGCTCCCTTGATGTGTGATTAGGGACTTCAATGATATAACCCATCAGAGAGAGAAAAGAGGTGGCTTGCTTCAACCGGAGCGTTTGATGGAAGGGTTCAGAAATGCCATGGAAGCTGCTCAGCTTGTGGACCTCGGTCTGGAAGGTTACCAATATACATGGAGTAGAGGCGATGGCAATGGAAATTTCATTGAAGAAAAGCTAGATAGGGTGTTAGCTAATGCAAGCTGGATGGCAAGATTTTTGACTTTTAAGGTCAGTAATCTGAATCTAACTTCATCAAACCATATGCTAATCCTTTTCAATCCGTGTCCTTCCTCTTCTTGTGTTCCCTTATTTCAATTCAAATTTGAAAATGCATGGCTTTCCAATTCTGACTTAGTTGAGGTGGTGCAGAACTCTTGGTTGGCTAATCCTAATCTGTCAATTTTTGAGAAAATTAAACATTATAGTGAGTGCCTTTCGGTTTGGGGTCAGCAAATTACAAGGAATTTTAGTAGGGCTGTGCAAAACCCAACCTGGCCCGAATAAACCGAATAATCCAACCCGCAATAACATTCGGGTAGGATTGTTCGGATTGTATGGGTCGGGTCGGGTGTTAGTATCCGTGATATTTCGGGTTCGGGTCGGGTTAAAACCTTGACAAACCCGAACCCGATACAACATACTATACATACTACTTTTTTTCCCTTACCTATACCCATACCCATCTCACGCTCTTCTCTCTCTCTCAGATTCTCACGTTCCCCCTTCTCTCTCTCTCTCTCTCTCTCTTTCTGTTTCTCTCTCATGCTCACCATCTCTCTCTTCTCTTCTCAAAAATATCTCACGCTCATCTCTCTCCTCACGCTCACCATCTCTCTCTCTCACCGATCGATCTACTAGATCTATCTTTTTCGACAGAAAATCCATGGCCGGAGAAAGACCATGAAAGAACTTAAATCCACCGATCTCCGATGACCCACTAGAGTCTTTGGAACATTCTCCCGATCAAGATCAAGACCGATCTACTTATCTCATACTAGCAGATTTGTTCTTTTTTTTTAGATCTGTTTTTGCTTTAGTTTATGATATATTAAATTTCATATTTTGCTTGTGATTTTTTTGAGCCTTGTTGGTGGATTTTGTGATAATTTTTGATTTCCTTTGTTAGATATTGAATCCGTGTTGTGTTAATGGGGATGGATTGTAGATTTTTTTCTTTTTTTTCTCTGTGGATGTGAATGGTCTATGGATTTCGGATTAATCAGATTTTTTGGTTCGGGCCCCGATATTTTTTGGGTTTTTCGGTTCGGGCCCCTACTAGTAGTTAGGGTCTGTTCGGGGTGGGATTTTATACATATTTCGGGTGTCGGGTTGTTCAGGTTCGGTTCGGGTTGGCCCGAACTCGCCCGATGCACACCCATAAATTTTAGAGAGAAATTATCAAATCTTTGCTTTCAGATGAGAATGGCTAAGCGTGATTCTTCTGCTCATTGTAATGTGTTCTTTCACAATATTCAGAAACAGTACTTAGAGACACTCCGACAAAAGGAAATTTTTTGGCGACAAAGAGCAAAACTTTTCTGGTTAAAGGAGGGAGATTCAAATTCTAAAAACTTTCATGCGGTGGCTTCTAAACGAAAGAGAAAGAATCAATTCTCTCAACTGAAAGATCCTACTGGCAGATTATGTAGTTGGAATGATGGGTTGAAGGAAGTCATTATCGGCTACTTTCAAAATATTTTCTCTACAACTAATACTAACATAGGGATAACGGCTTCTGGCATTAAGCAAAGGGCGACTGATGAGCATAATAATTTATTGCTCCAGCAATTTTCTAAGGAAGATGTGAAGGAGGTGGTTTTCAGTCTGCATTCGGATAAAGCTCCGGGTCTTGATGGGATAAATGCGGCTTTTTTCCAAAAATGATGGAATGTTATTAGTGAAGATGTTGCCAATGAGTGTCTCAGAATCATTAATAATTATTGTCTGCCTGAAGGTGCAAATGAAACAACCATTATTCTAGTTCCAAAAAAAAAGGGAGTGGATTCAATGGCGGATATGAGGCCAATTGCTCTATGCAGCGTCCTCTACAAAATAGTGGCCAAAATGCTCACTGCAAGGCTGAAGAGTATTTTTCCAGACATCATCTCTCTGAACCAAAGCGCTTTTGTTCCTAATAGGCTTATTACAGATAACTTCATTGTAGCTTATGAAGTTATGCACTTCTTAAAGTGCAAGACTCAGGGGAAGAGTTGGAGTGGCTGCTCTAAAGCTTGACATGAGTAAGGCCTATGATCACATTGAATGGCACTTTTTGGAGGAGGTAATGATTCGAATGGGCTTTAATATTCGCTGGGTTAAATTGATTAAAATGTGTGTTAAATTAGTTTGCTATTTTATCTCTTGTCCGCACAAACTATTGGGTCCTATCACTTCTAGTAGGAGCCTTAGATAAGGGGATCCTCTTTCCCCCTACCTTTTCATTCTGTGTGCTCAAGGTCTCTCTGAACTCTTTAAACAGTATGAGATATAAGGCCTTATTACTGGTTGTCGTGTTGCAAGGAGTGCTCCTGCTGTTACTCACCTCTTTTTTGCAGATGATAGTTACATCTTTTTTAAGGCAAACTCTGAAGAAGCAAATGCAGTTAAGAGAATTCTTGAAGTTTATGCTATGGATTCGGGTCAGTTGATTAACTTTAATAAATCCTCTTTGAAGTTCAGTTCTCATACTTCAAGACAGGCTAGGGAGGAAGTTTGCTCTATATTATCCATTGATCCTCAATCCTCTCATGATTGGTATCTCGGGTTGCCTTCTCTGATTGGAAGGGATAAGAAAGAGGTCTTTTCTTTCATTGAGCATAAAATTTGGAAGCGTATCAACTGCTGGGATTGCACTCTTCTCTCAAGAGCAGGGAAGGAAATTCTTCTTAAATCAGTGGCTCAATCTCTACTGACTTACACGATGAGTGTCTTTCTTCTCCCCATGGGATTGTGCTTGAAATTAGAAAGAATGCTTAACTCATTTTGGTGGGGCACTAATAAGAATACAAAGCAAGGAATTGCATGGATGAATTGGGGAAAGTTGTGTAGGCCGAAGAAGTTGGGTGGACTTGGCTTCCGTTCCTTTCATGAGTTTAATTTAGCTTTATTGGGCAAACAGTGCTGGCATTTACTTTCCGATAAGTCCTCTTTAATGGCAAGGGTGTTAAAGCTCGCTATTTTGTTAATAGTAGCTTTTGGGATGCAACTCTAGGAGCAAATCCAAGCTATACCTGGTGAAGTATTCTTCAAGCCAGAGATGCTATCAAATTGGGTTGTAAGTGGAGAGTGGGCAAAGGGGATAAAATAAATGTGTGGAAGGATCCTTGGCTTCCTGATGTTAATAATGCGTTTGTCACTACTCCCCCGATCTTGGCTATGAGTGAGTTGAAAGTATAGGATTTGATTTTGGGAGACAATAACTCATGGAATAAAGAACTGATTGTTGAATTATTCAATGAGAGGGACAAAAATCTAATTTTTGGTATCCCCTTAAGTTGGCGAAGAAGGGAGCATTTGTGGCAATGGAGGTTAGAAAAGGACGATTTGTTCATAGTTAAGACTACTTATAGACTTATAGCTCTTCTTCTAACTCAGCTTCCACCTCTCTTTCTTCTGAGCTTTGGAATAAATTCTAGTCTCTATTCATTCCTCCTAAAATGAAACACTTTTTCTGGCGTGCCATTCAATCATGTTTGCCAGTTCGTACTTTGTTAATTCAAAAAGGAATTGGGATTACTCTGGCTTGTCCTTTTTGTAGGAATAATGGTGAGACTACTTTTCATTTGCTAATTGAATGTGATTTTGCTTATTAGGTTTGGTCTAGATCAGCTTGTGGTTTTATTAAAGGCAATGCTATTGATATGTCCAGCTGGTTTTCTATTGTTTCTGCTTGCTTTAGTCGAGATATAAGTGGTATTGCAATTGCTATTTGTTGGGCAATTTGGAAAGCAAGGAATGACTGGGTGTGGAATAATTTAAGAGGCACAAAGGATTCAGTTAGTCCCCCAGCAGTGGTGTACCCTCCAGTTGGTTTTTTGAAATTAAACACTGATGCAGCCATTTTTGAAAAAGAGCATCAAATAGGTGTGGGCTTTATAGTTCGTGATCATAAAGGAGCTTTCAAATTTGCAGGAAGACATAGATTCTTTGGTGTTGTTGATCCCTTGGTTGCTGAAGCCATCAATATTCGTGATGCCTTGAGCTGGATTAAAGTTTCGGGTTTATCTTCAATACTCATTGAATCAGACTCTCAAATAGTCATTAATGCTTTAGTCAATAAGAGTGTTACTAGATCTGATTTTGGCTTAGTTGTTAGCGATTATTTAGACTTGGTTTCTTCGTTGATTAAAATTCAGTTTGAATTTCTGAAAAAATCTACGAATATTGTTGCCTATCGTCTAGCTAGGGCAGCTTATTCTATGACAGGTCTTGTTATTTAGGACTTGAATCCCCCTAATTGTATTGCTTCAGCCTTGAGTGCTGACTTGAGTTAATGCAATTCCTTTTGTTCAAAAAAAAACCCTCAAAATTCTGCTTATGAATTGTGTCAACTGCACATAAGCATATAGACAAATTCAACAGCTAGCAATGGCATAACTAAATTCAATAAGCAAATTTATATGCATTTGGGAAATAGACACCAATACACTTAACCAATGATGGCTCTTCATTTCATGTGTAAGCTATTGAATTGTAGATTTACTAGTGTGACTGAGCATTAGTGGAGTCTTACACCTCATTTCTCTATATATGTAACATTCCCTTATTGAGAATGTGTATATTCAACTCTTCCTTTAAGCAACTATTTCCTCAAATTATCCTTGAAACATGAATATGCATCAGATAGAGGAAAAAACAGGACATTATTGCCGTCCTCCCAGCATCTTGATCCAGCAAATCTAGAGACCCTCTCTTAGACCAGCAGAGATAATTTGGTACAACTTAAGGATGAAGTTTTTGGAGTTCACAAACATTATTATGTGGGATATAACAAGTATTCTTATTCAACACTTATTTTAAACGTCGAAATCTGCTGCTATTATCATGTTTATTTATTATAAACATGTGTCATAATAATTTAGTAAAATTCTTAATCAATAATTTCCATGAATTTTAGCTATATGCCAACTCTTTATATCCAATTTTTGTGGTTAACTAACTAATCGAAGGTTGACTTTTTATTATTGAAAATCTATCTTAGTTCCACTCTTTTCTTTTTTGAAGACTTTTGTTCTTCAACAACTTTTCATAAACTTTAGATTGTGTTTTGATATGAGTTTTTGTTGATAGATTTTGCATAGTTATCAAAAATGAGCATACATTCAATGGGAATATGAGTGTAAGAGGAGATTAAGGCTTCATATGGTGGCTAATTTGCCTTATTTTTCCTCTTACTATCCTTATTAAACACGCCATTATATTGCTGTCTTCTAACTGATTTATTTCATTGATTAATTGTCCTCCGCGATCTGCACTTTTGAACCACGATTGTTTCATCATTTTTTCCATTATTGGCTAATGGATTCACCACTATTGGAGAGCTAGTTGGAATTTAGCTGGTTACATGCATCATATATAGAAGCGGAATTTAAAATATTTAATCAAGTTAATTAAGATCTTGCCATGAAATTATATTAATTATCTAAATATTAGAAAAATCATATGTGAAATTTTATTGATCAGTTGATTTTTTTTGCACCGGATTATCACAAACCACATTGTCCAATTGGCGAACACCTCCAATGATCGTCCATACCAAAGAATGAATGAATTATCCAACAATTTGGATTAACAGAGGGGCCGAAATTCACTGTGATTAGTAAGTGTAGATACCGGCCAAAGAGGAGAGAAAGAGATAAAATTTGACTCTTCAGTCGTTCAGTTTTATTCACAGTCAACCACTGCTTTTATACTCCAAGTTAAAAGCAGAACTTTAGTAGGATTAAAAATCTAAAAGGGCTATAGTAGTAACTTATAATTAATTAATTAAATTTATTTAATTAAATCCAGTATGGGCCTATTCAAAATGGGCCGTATGTAGAAACTCGTAGACTGGGTTTTTCTGTGAGGACTTAAATTTAATTAATTAAATGGATTCCAAAACCAATCAAATTAAATATATAGGGTCCATAACACTTATGGATTATATTTAATTTAACTTGGCCAAAGAATTAGGCCATTAGGGTCTTTTACATGGTTCTTGTGCATAAAACACTCTTAGAGTGCTTATGCGCAGAATATTTTTCTTCTAAACTTGTAATTAATTCTTCAATTGATCCAATATTATTATTTCAGTCCTATAACGTTTATGGTCCAATAATATGTTATTTCAAATTAGAATGGACTAGCTTGGTCCATTATTTTAGACCATGCACAGAAAACTCCGTAGACTTTTCTACGGACTTTTTTGTACTTGCATGATTAATTAAACTTCTTTAATCAATTATTCCTTTCTATATTTCCTCTAGTTATAATAATATCAAACATTATTACATCTGTCTTTTTACCATTTTACTTTTTTTTTAAAGGTGTGACTTATTGGATTTTCTGATCCACTTGACAGTAAAGACATAATTGCAATTAATGAATTGCAGAATTTAAATTATTCTATATTAATTCTCTAATTTATATTTATATTTATGTTCATGTATAAATCATAAGAGACTTCTAGTCAAGTATCATGATTATTCAAGTGACAGAAAAGTTAAGTAGTTTTGACCGAACCCTTCCATAGAACAGTTACTGCGCAATTGCTCATTTCACCATACTTTATCTCATTTAGGCTTTGAGTATCGAATGCGTCAACTCATATAAACCTAAATAAAGTTATTTTAATAATTTAACCATTATTCCCAAAATACCACTTTTGGATCTCATCTACCTTGGCATTTTACTCTAGCAAGAGATTATTTAACCAAGGGTATTATTGAGCTTGTGATATCACTCAACTATCTTTAAATAGGTCATGATATATCCAATCTCCTAACTATATTCAATCTCCTAACTATATTCAACCCTTGATGGAGGTAATTAGTTATGGAGTCAAAATATATCACTCCCTATTTAAGATAATTTTAGTGATCTTAAGTCTAAGGATAATTGCACCACTGTTATGTAGAGATTACTCACTAATACCCAGGCTTAATATGTAATTTGCCCCTTCAACTTGCACTCATTTGTCATGCTGCCACTCAAACTTACAAGTTTACCATTTAAACACCTAAAGTTGATTATTAATAGCATTATAAACACAATTTGTAACCGGGGGCAGCGCGTGTAGTGCAATCGCGTGACATGGCTGCCCTGTCATCTTTGACCAATGATAAACCGACACATAGATTAAAATAAGTCAACCAAAATTTGCTTTCACCCACTTCTCTCTCTTCCCCTATTTCTCCCTTCTCTCTCACTTTTGTCAAACCCACATTGAGGGCAACAATTGGAGCTGGAGCTAGTGGCAGCAGCATCGATATCGATCGCCTTGCCTTTTGGTGCTCACCAGTGCTGCTCGTATTGCCACTTAACGCCGGAGGTGGCCGAAATATGGAGGAAAAGCTTCGATTTTGAGGAGAGAAAAATCGCGAAGGTAAGACAGAGGAGATGGCGGAGGAGACCGACATTGTTCGCAAAATTCTTGACCCGACAGAGACGGCTCTCTCTCTCTCTAATCTCCGATCTCACCTTCCTCTTCCTCTTGCCTTTTCTTCCCCTTCTTTTTTTTTTTGTTTCTACAATAATTTTTTTTGAAATGATTTATGTGCAGCTGGAGTAACGCCTGGAATTGAATTCGTTGTGAAGAATGTGGAGGGTCAGGGCTTGTTCTAAGAGAAAAGGATTATTTTTGTTACCCTGAATGTGGTAAATTTATGTCTTATTCTTCTTCTTTAGATTAATTTTTTATTTATTTATGTAAATGGAATTATGTTTGGTGTTCGGCAGGAGGATTCCTTCCATGGCGACTCCAAAATACCTCAAATGTGCTAAAGATTTCATGAGATTAGATGAACTTTTTTAATATTCTATTGGGTAAGGATTCTATAATATCTCACGTTTTCCAAAATCTAGACGCGAATTCTCACGGACCCTAAAAGCGAGCCTTCCGAGAAAACATAAGCGGGTTATACGCACGTCACGGTGGTGACTCCACTATGGATTTTGAGACTTTGCTTCGAAAGTGTCTTGGTTAATATATATAATTGAGTTTTTACAAATTAAAATTCTATCCCTTTTCAAAAAATTGCATTGCATCCATACTAAAGCCTTAGAACTATGCTAGATGGTCCCTATTTTTACCCCGGTGCGTTCTTGAAGCACAACCTTACGTTCGCTCAATGTAAGAAAGTGTTAAGGATAATCACTAGCCCAAGTCTCGTACCATCATGGTATATCAAATGGAGACCTAATTGGTCATTATGCTCGCGATGAGTTAGACCCGTTGGTAGGAACCATGCTTGGGTAGCCCTAAAGTATCATCACTTTTGACTAAAGCTTATGTAATGGCAATAGATACTTCCCTTAGGTGAAATGTATCGTAATATTGTGCTTGCTATGTGGGCCATTATATATTGGACAAAATCAACCAAATTAAATGGTCTTTTATCAAAGGCCTTCATGCCCCGGTAGGCCCATCTTAATTTGATTGAAGTGTTTGAATATATAAAGGCAAAATTCATACGTATGCGCATTAGATAAGAGATGTTATGCTGCCGATTTTTCACCGTGCACCATACGAGTCCATTCGATTCCCATTAACCCATGGATCAAGCCCACCTAGGAAATAGACCCTATTACCTCCTGTGTGGGAATGATAAGGTTGGAAGGATTTACTTGCCTGTATGTGGTTGTGAATGGCGAATAACACACAATCATGCATTATATATGTCATTCATGCATCATTCTAATAATTTTGAGTCTTATAGTCATCATAGATTCATCTAAGTGGACTAGGGGTCTCGACGGTTGGCTAGTAAGGACAAACCTGCTATTTGAGTTGCCAGAATTGGTGTCTGATTAGGATTCTAAATTATTCTCAACAACCAGTGAATCATCTTTAGAATCATCAATGGCAGAAGAAACCGGGACTTTAACCACTCAATACCTCGTAAGGAGACTAGAGGACTTTGAGCGGAGAATGTTGGAGATGATGGGCGCCATGGTCGAAAGGATTGCACATCCTCCCACTGCACAACCACCTATTGCTCCACAACCACCAGTGGTCCCTCATCGGGGGAAGTTGAACCTCCTGCTGGAGGAAAGGCTCCTTTTGTAAGTAATGCTACCCGCCAACCTGTTAATGGGCATAGAGCTGTTGCGCCCATTGAGCCAAGAAGGGAAAGAATCCCTAATCCCAATTAGGATTTTGTGATTGAGGAGGGAGTGAAGAGCCAATAGCATTGCAAGCTGTGAGAGGTAGAGCACCCAGGGTGTAGGATGAGGCAATGAGGGAAATGAGACAACAGATTAAGGCGATCACCTGCTTGTTATAAGCTGGAAAGGGAATCAACCCTGAGAATAGAGATTTGGAGGATGAAGAGTTGCTGGCCCAAAGGTTCAAGATGCCTGAGTTGCCGAAGTTTGACGGTACTTCGAATCCATCTGCATATTTTAAGTAGTATACCCTGGTTATGAAGGGCACAGGGTTGACCAAGAAGCAGAAAATGAAATATTTCTGCCTTAGTCATGTGGGTCCAGTAGTAGATTGATACATGGGTTGGATAGGAGGTCCAAAGAGGACTGGGATCTCTTGACTGAAGAGTTCTTAAAGTAGTATGGCTGCAGCACGAGAATGGAGGTCACCTTAAAAGACCTCAAACTCTCATAGCAAAGGAATGATGAGTCGTTCCATGAATACCTTACCAGATTGAGGAATAGGGTTATGGCGATAAAACGAAAACCTGACATCACCAATCAGATCAGTTTATTCAAAAGGAACTTCTGCCCTTACATGAGGGACCTGCTCAGTTTTAAAGGGCTCAGAGATTGGGAGTCGCTTAAAGAAATTACTGTAGAGGCTGAAGGGGCTTACCTAGCAAAGAAAGCAAGCCAGAATAACTTTGCTGGAAAAGATTATCGGAACCAATCAGGGTATTTGTCGGGTGGTGCTGGAAGTAGTAATAACATAAATAGTAAGACGGCCGAGGTTTCAGCTATCGAAGTTGGACAAGGCCAGAGGCACTTTTCTAATTTGGGCCGGTCTTTGTCCTGGGTATTGGAGAGATTAATGAAGGAGGGCAAGCTGCAATCATTGCTACTCAGACCAGCTATGAACCATGGACAACCGAGGCACAGAGGTGATCAATATTGTTCCTACCATCAGTACACTGGGAATTTGACAGATTATTGCCGAACTTTGAGGAATAAGATCCAAGATCTTATCGACTCCAAAAAGATCACGAATCCTGAAAAGAGAGAGAAGAAGAAGAAGTTGGGTTATAATGCAGTGCCCCCACCTGTGTATATGATCGGGTCTAGTCTACCCGAATGGCACATTTTGCAAGATCTATATGGAGATGAGTACATTGCGATCACCCGTCGGGAGGCGAGTAAAGAAGGGATTCCCGTGGCGGCAGTAGATTATTGATCCACTAGTGAGAGTGGAGAAAAAAATGAAAACAATAAGGAAGAAGATAATATTTTTTTTTCAGATGTTTCATTTTTTTATTATTCCAAGAACTTATTTTTTATGACAATGTTTGCAATGTTAGTTATTTTAATAAAGTGAACAATTTTGCTTATTTGCATGATGTTTCTGATGATTTCATTTCACATGATCATGATGTATTCATTTTTTATATTAATTTAACTAATACAACTGCATTTAATCTCGGGGACCTTGAAAAACCCAAAGGAAATCTTGATAGCATCTGATATAATTTCTGAACAGAGAAAAATTATGAAGGATAGTAATAATAATAATAATAAAAAAAGGCTTTTGCCTGGACCTGGAATGACATACTGAAAATTGACAAGGGCATTGTTAGGACAACCTGCTTCAATTTGCCAACCTAACAGCAATCGAAGTTTCAAAAGCTATTCCTTTGCTTCTTCAGCATCTAGGACATATACAGTGCAGCCAAACGAAATCAAGTTTCAATCATTAATGGGCTGCCTCATAAGCTGGACTATCAATTTCAAGACGAACGAAGCTTTGGGCCTAAAAAAAACAAAGTTTTGTCTTAAAACCACATGAGGCTAACCTGTAACCCAATCTCAACCATTAAAGGTTACTTCAGAAATCGAGTCACCAAAGCCGACAAAAGGAAGGTACGAGCTTTCATAGTTGAGTTCTAAATGAAGAACTCACTGCATCAACTAGTTTGCACAAGGGTCAAGATGAAACCTTTGGTCCTAAAAGAGAGGCATTGTCAGAAGGAGCAGTCGTCCCGGCTAATAACAATGGAAGAGAATTCCAAGGAACCTTGTATATGTCGACATACTGAAGGAGGTCCCATGGCAAAGGATAAAAAAAAGAAAAAGAAAAAAAGAGGGAGAACAAATTTCCCGCGGGTTAAAAACTGAAAAAAAAAAGGCAACCTCATTAAAATTGGGTGCCCTGCCATGGTGAAAATTGAACAAAGGCATTCTGGGCAAAAATTAAGGGTTAAGAGAAAATCTTCAATCATGAAAATCCAAAAGGGCTGATTGAAAACAGGAGTTTAATGCTCACATGGGCTATCTCGAGATTAGATGAGGTCCTGTATTTTTTGAGTTAACGCCAAATAAAGATCATGTGTGATGAAATCAAACTGAAACATATGCAGTGATATACTAGTATAATCAGAGCGGTTCATTTTGCATGATAAAAGTTATCTAGTTTTTGCTTCTCCCGCCACTCGAGCACTTTAGCTGATTCATCATGCTATCAACTATGAAGCCAATTCTACAGCACCTTTATGAGAAAAATCAAGCTCGTACAATCATGGTTTAGGATGTAAGTACATGCTGATCGCCCTTGAAAGATCTCTGGTAACAATTTCAGCCTTTCTTACAATTTGCAAAAAAAGAGAGGCTATTAGAGATGAAAACTGTAACTGGCTCTCTAAGCAAAAATTAGGCCAAAGGACAGGGTGAAAACCTAAAAATAAGCAATTTGTCCTTAAAAAAAGGCCGCTGGATTGGGTTGGGTCCATTTTAGGCAAAAATAAGGCACATAACTATGTAAAAATCCTCAAATGAACGTATTTCCCGCTAAAGAAAAACTAGTGTGAAAATCCAAGGGATGCACCACCTTAAAAAAAATGACTACAAGTATCAGATGAGAACCTGACAAACCCAAAGGCTCGAAATCCAAAAGTAATTCCAAAGGGCATTGGTCCTACCGCAAATTGCGACTAGCCCGGCTATCGCCTCCAAACTCACTTAGATGAATTCTTGTCTTGCATTTCTGCATGACCCATTCATTTCACGTGCATGCTCACTATTTTTCCTGCATATTTGGCTTTTCGATTTTGCAGTAAGAGAAATTTGATGCAGACACTGACAAAAGCCAAGTGGCGACATCAGTCCAAACACCAATCCAACAACCAGCCAAAGACCTCACAGGGGGCAACAGCTAAAGCCCTCTTAGGGGGCACCCATCCAAAGACCTCTTAGGGGGTAATCAACCAAAGACCTCTCAGGGGGCAATCAACCAAAGACTTCTCAAGGGGCACCACTTCAAATCTCAGAAGGGTTAGCAAGATGACGGCACTACCGCTCTACGAAAGGTTAGCACGATCACGGCACTACCACTTCAAATTTCAGAAGAGTTAGCACGATAACGACACTACTATTCCACAGAGGGTTAGCACGATTATGGCACTACTACTTCAACAAGGGTTAGCACGATGGGGGTAACACATTTCAACAAAAGATAACGCACTGACAAGCTGGCGTTATGGACCATCTGCACAAAAGGGTTAACTCATCGACAAGCTGACGATAACTACACCAATAACATCATCCAATTTGGAAAGATAGCTGCTTCAGGTACGTGTCTCTTTCATTTTTTTCTCTGAGTTTTGGCGTATCTAGGCACCCATGCACTAGCTTTCATAAAACTGGGAACAACTATAGACACTGAGTCCCGAGACAGCCCAGATCAGGGTTACCCAATGATAAAATTAGTGCCTGTTCGCAGGGAAAAATGTGAAAAATGATTTTTCTTTGTCAAAATCCTTTTGAAAAAAAAAAAGTTTTGCTAATGTTGCAGGCTGCCCATCGTGTCCACCCACCCCTGTGCAGGGGCGGGCCGCCCGAGGAAGTGCCCCCTCTCCCGCACGCAGTGAGAGCGCGCCCTCGCAAGGGGCAGGCCGCGCGAGGGACAGCCCCTCGCGCGCACCCGCTGTACGAGGGGCGGGTAGCGTGTTGAGGCCACCCCTCGTCGTCTTCTTTCCCTTTTGGCGTTTTTGCTCTCCAAAAATCATGGAATTTAATTTTGAATCGAATTTCAACATTTATTTTTAGGATTTTTGAGAGTTAATTACGATTTTTTCCATTTCAAAATAGGAAATTTGGATTTAATTGACATTATTATTAGGGGTGAGCATGGACCTGTTAACTGGTCCATGAGCCCCAAAAAAGAAATCAGTCCATTAATATCGATTTTTTCAAAATACTAAGCATTAACTAGTTCGTTATAATCGGTTAACCAGTCCATCGGTTTCGGTTTTTCGTATCAGTTAACTAATATTTTTCGGTTAACCACTATAATTATAAGATGTATTCATAAATAAAATTAAAATGTTCAAAATACTTAAAAATTAAAATTTATCCACTATAATATAACATAATTATTGTTAAAATAAAAGTTTTTTATGAATATAAACAACTTTATGTTTAAAAATTAAGACTTAATAAGTAAATAAATTAACCGGTCAATGATCACCCTAATTAGATGGACGGTTACACTTATTAATCGCTAATTAAAAAAAATTAAAAACTTTAAAATAATTAGGATAATAAAAAAAAGTGTAGCAAAAATACTTTAAAACACAAAATTATTAAAATAGATCCATCAAATACTAACAATTATTTTTTTTTTAACTTGACACACATTATTTTCACATATATTAAAAATTTTAGTTTCTATTTTAAATTATTGAAAATTTTAGTTAATATATTAATATTAAATAATTTTTCGAATATATTTTGATTTTCATTAATGAAAAATTGATAAATCAAGAAATAATAATAAATACTAAATATGGATATATTGAACAATTAATAAATTAACTAAAATATTTTTTTTAAAAAATTAAAATAAATTTGAAATATATTTTAAAGTAATGAAAATTAAAGGAATATAAATAATTAAATATGAAAATAATAAAATAAAAAAATTATAATATATATATATATATATATATATATATATATATATATATATATATATATATATATATATATATATATATATATATGTGTGTGTGTGTGTGTGTTATAAGAGTATTTATGTATCGGTTATCGGTTCGGTTAATCGATTCATGAGCTAAAAAAATAAACTAGTATATTAATATGGATTTTTTTAAAATACTAACCGTTAACCATTAAAATCGGTTCGGTTAATTTATTTTTTGAATCGATTTCGGTTCGATTTCTCATTTAACAAAGTCCAATGGATTTTTTGCTCACCCCTAATTATTATCTTCCTAAAATCTCATTTTTGAAGGAACATACATATATAGTTTTTTGGAGAGCGAAAGGGGGGGAGAGCAACATTCTGTATTTTGATTTTTTTTTTTCTAAAAATGAAAACGACTTTTTCTTCTCTTCTGGCAATTAGAGTTTGGACCTTTGATCGGAGAACCATGCTTGAGATGGGGAAATAGATTCCCTTTTCTTGGGACAGAGATTTCTTTTGGTTTTTTTAACAAGGGTTTGAGTTTTTAGAGAGAAAAAACTCAAACTTTTCTGATTTTTCTGTTTGATTTTTGTGGATTTTGACAAGAGAACGATTTACAATTCATCATTTCGATAATTAATCAATCTAAGGGTAAATTTATGGGCCTAATTGTATTATTTTATAATTTTTTTTTGTTTTATTCACTTTCCACCATTGATGGTCATTTTGAAACTTTTTAATATGTGATATTTTGTATATTTTTTGTGTTTAATTTATATATTTAGATGTTATTTCAAGTTTCTTGCATGAAAACTATGTTATAATATGTGAAAATCATTTGAAATAGTGTTGTTTTGATGAAAATTTGAGAAAAATGAGTCACTGTGCGTTGTCTCCTTCCAAGGAAGTGAGGGGTGGCTTGCCCGCCCCTCGGTCTTTTTTTTTTTTGCCTTTTTGTGGCTTCTGGCATATTTTGTTCAATTTTCGATACTTTTCGGCCCATATACGCATGATGTGATTTTTGCATGATTTTAATATTATTTTTCTTGTCATTTAATATTTATTTATTTTTATTATTTTATGTGATAATATTTATTTTTATTGTTTTATTTGATTTAATTAATTTTTAGATTTATTTGCTAACATTAATTTTATTTTGTCTACAATCCTTATTTTTTCCGTGTTTGAGCATTCTTACGACTAAATAAGGAGATTGAGAAAGTTTCTTTTGGTTTGATTCATTATTTTTGTTATTTTGTTATTTTTAGTTATTTTTCTTTTTATTTATTTTGCTATATAATTTGTAATAAAATTATTTATTTTATATACGTTAAAAAAAATCACAAAAATATTTTTTATTAATAAATTAGATTTTCTAATAAAATTTGACCAATATCTTAATTTTAACCAATAAAAATCTCATTTTAAAAGGAAGAGTTACTTTTATCAAGATGGTATCACTCATCCCGATTTTCTCAATATTCACCCAAAAATAACTTTCGATTTTTTAAGTGAGTATGAAGAAACTAATGTTTCTATTCCAAATAAATATCCCGTTTTATGTATGATTATTATTTATTTATTTGCTTATTTTAATTTTATATTTTGAGGGATTGTATTTTTTGTCCCAATTTTATTTTGTAATTTATTTTGTATTTTAGGTATTTTATTTATCGTTTTTTTTACCGCTTTCCTACAATGCTTGACATGCGTTTTAAATTTTAATGTATGACCATGTGAGAAAGGGATGGAAATTTAATATTAAAAACTCATTTATAATTAATCAAAATATTAATAAAAGAGAAATTTCGAACTACTCTCTAGTTTACACCCCCGAGTTTAGACGAATTTTTCTAATTTTTTGTAAATTTGGTGCTAGCTCCAAAATACCTCAAAGGTCCTGTGATGCGCCCGAACCGCGCTCGGCATCCGGTTCGCTCTTGGGAGTCCGCTTTTAGGACCCGATACTGGATGGAGGTTCATTAAAACTCGTGAAAACTGATCGCTTCGCAATGGACGGGGATTCACTCCCCATTCCATTATTGGCAATCAACTTACGATGGCGTCTGTTGGGTATCATAAGGTAGGTGATAGGAGCTTAATTGAGGTATAATTTAGTGTATATTTTGTATGAGTTTGTGAAATTAATCATGCAATTATGTGTATATTTGATGTCATATGTGTTAGTTTATGTTTATTTGTATTAGTTGAGTGTTTTTGTGTTTAATGGTGTTTTTAGGTGAAAAACGAAGAGAAGAAGCATATAAAGGGAGAGGATCACGAGAGCAGAGAAGGGTCACGACTAGTGATGTTATATCACGAGTAGTGATTAGCGAAGAAGAACGCAGAGGAAGGAAGAAAGAAAAGAAGGGAGCTGAGGAAGTAGGGTCACGAGTCGTGAAAGACCATCACGACTCGTGACGATACAGAGAGGCCAAGCAAGCAAAGAAAAGAAAAGAAAAGAGAAAGGGAAGAGAAGGCGAGACGTGAGCACCAGTCACGACTCACACGCGAAGTCACGCCACGTGATGGAAGGTCGCGACTCGTGAGTGGCCAGAGAGAAGAAGAAAAGCGAAAGAAGAAAAGAGAGAAAGGAAAAGGGGAGCGCGTTCTGTCGCGAGCGCGACAACGTTGCGAGCGCGATAGAAACGACCATTGGGACAGTTTTCTCTTGAAAAGTCACCTCCTCTCACCAACAATTACAACCATTCTCAAGGGACATCTCTAAGAGACACAAACTTTAAATTATCATCTATAAATACTTAGTTTAACTGTAATTTTAAGGGATATGAAATTTTAGTCAAGTAATTTTCTGTATTTTATGAAAGACAGATTTTTCTTAGTAAAACTTCTACTTAGTTCTTATGATTTGAAGAAGAAGATCAAGGAGAAGAAAACTTGTTTAAAGAGATTGAGAAAATGGTTGAAAGGCTTCTATCTTATTCTCTTATTTTTATTTCTTCTCCATTATTTCTATGAGTATCATTTCAATGAATTTGCATGTTATTATTCTTTTTATTTCATCTACTTTCATAGTCTTTCAATGCAGATTTTCTATTAGTATCTTTTGCATGATCTTTATAAGTTAAAGTAATTCGAAAGTTTGCTTTATCTGAAATCTAATAGAATTTTATTATTAAGATATATTTGAGAGATCGGTATATTGAGATAATTGCTATAGGTTAGTGTTTATTCTTAAAATATGTAATTAGAAACCTCTAATTCATTAATGAAAATTGTGAGTTAGAATTTTAATTGTGTGTTTTAGGCATTTTAATTCATGTCGAGAGAGTGAGTTAAAAATTTATTCTAACTTGGCTTGCATAAAAAGATGAAAGATGTTAATCAAAATGATGGAATCGAGTTCATTATCTTTAATTCTTCGTGATTTATTTTATCTTCTTTTAACTATCAATAATTAGGCTTAATTAGTTTACACGTTAGATTAGTTTAAAATCACCTTTCTATTTGATAATTGTAAACAAAATTAAAATTGAGTAGTAATAATGTGTAAATCACGTTCCTCGTGGAATCGATATCTAAAGTACTATTTCGGTACACCGTATACTTGCGGTATATAGCATATATAGAAAATGCATCAACAAGTTTTTTTAGCACCGTTGCCGGGGAACGATTGTTTTGCCATTATGAAACTTAGTTTATGATTTTGGATTACAATATTTTGTTTTGTTTTAATTTGTTTGTGTGTTTAGTTTAATTTTGTGTTTTGTTTTTGGTTTACAGGATTTGAAAGTTCATGCCTAGTACAAGGAGTTCTTTAGAAGATCTTGAACCCTTAAATTCTGAAATTGAAAGGTTTTTGTCAAGTAACCGGAAGTCCAATAAGAAAAAGAACAAGGATAAGAGACCAATTATCATGGTTGAAGAAAATCCGCCAAGATTGATGGACTTTGCTACACCTGCCTTGAGCGGTGCTCAACAAGGAGTGGTAAGGCCCATGGTAAATGCAAATCAATTTGAGATTAAGCCTTCACTCTTACAAATGATTCAAAATAGTATACAATTCTATGGTTTGGCAAATGAGGATCCTAATGCTCATTTGGCTAACTTTCTTGAGATATGTGATACCTTTAAGATAAATGGGGTTTCGGCTGATGCAATCAAACTTAGGCTTTTCCCTTTCACTTTGAAAGATAAGGCCAAAGCTTGGTTGAATTCGCTAGCAAGGGGATCAATCACTACTTGGGACTAATTGGCCCAAGCATTTTTATCCAAATATTTTCCCTTGGCTAAAACAGCCAAAATCATAAAAGATATCACTACATTTGTTCAAAATGACAATGAATCTTTATATGAGGCTTGGGAAAGGTTTAAAAAATTACAAAGAATTTGTCCACACCATAACCTTCTAAGAGAGCTCTTGATGCAAACCTTCTATAATGGAGTTAATCCAACTACAAGAGGGACTATAGATGCTGCAGCTGGTGGATCCTTGATGAGAAAAACAACTGAAGCAGCATATGAGCTATTGGAAGAGATGGCAATGAACAACTGTATGTGGCCTCCTGAAAGAGTAAGGGAGTATAATAATTATAATGCTAGGGGGGTACATTCAGTAGATTCTATGGTGGCATTACAAGCTCAAATTGAAGCATTGAATCATAGAGTTAATAGCCTAATGTGACGCGCGCCCGGACCCAGCAAGGCCCTCTTTGAGCCCGCCTTTCAGGGCTCGAGGGATCGGTCGCGTCTTTTTTGGATCATGGGCACCACGAGACATCATCGGTGCATCCCTCCCAATAGGACATTGGGGGAACCACCTAGTCTAGTGACGCCTAAAAGGCACCTTGAGGTGTATTGGAGTCGCCACCCAAAAATTTGGGAGAGGTCTCTAACCTCGATAGTCTTAAACCAAAGACGGTGTTCGGAACTTTACTTTTATTAATGAGTCAAGTTAAGTCTTATAAACAAGTTTTTAACGAAATGTAATTCCACTCCTCTCCTCACGCGATCGATGCATTGAATTTAAAGCGCAATTCATCCACATTAGAAAGCGTCTAAATAAAGCGATAAATTACAATAATAAAATTTGCCCCAAATACTTAAATTACAAGGGCCCAACATAAATAAATGAACACTTTAAAATAAATCATACATAAATCGGGTCATTTATTGAATTTTAGGAACATTGGTTCCTTTTATTGACTTAAAAATTAGAGAACTATTTTTTGGACATTTATTTGAAAGTCGGGATGAGTGATCCCATTTTATAAAAATTAGTTTTTCATTTGATGGTGAGATTTTATTGGATAAAAAATAGGACATTGGTCCATTTTATTAATAAAAAGTCCCAATTTTAATTATTGTAAAAAATATAATTTTCTATGCAATGGACGAATTTAAAATACATTTTTACATACAGCAAATGAAAATAATACAACAAAATAAATGCGGTAATTAAAAATGCAAACCCAAGTTTTTGAAGGTCTTAATTTCCTCGGTCCCTTCGATCCTCATGCCCGCTCAGAAATATCACTCAAAGTGAAACAAACATAGTTTTGGATGCGGATAAAAAAGAATAAAATAAAATGTTAGTAAATTAAATCAAATCAATAATAAAATATAAACAAATAAGTGATTGTAAGTAAATTAAAAAAACAATCTATCAAATAAACAACGTAAATAAGTAACTAGTTGAATAAATTAATCAAATAAATAATTATTTAAGCAAATAGCTAGTACAATCGATTATGTCACTTAAATATGAATAACCAATTAAATCAATTAAATAAAACAATAAAAAAAGAGTTAAGCAACTAAATAGATAATATGGCCAACTAACTAATAAATTAAATAAAATGAAAGATCAACTAAACATTTAATTGAATGAATTAAATAAATTGAACCGTCAATTAAATATAAACAATCAATTAAATAAACTCAACAAATTAATAAGGCAAAATATATATTCACAGAATGCAAATTGAGAGTAAAACAATAAAATAGGCCTCACAAAGAAAATGCAAAAAAATCAAATAGGAACACAAAATGACAGTAGACAAATTAATGAAGAAAACATGCAAAAGAAAAGAAGAAAAAAGGATGGCCCACAATTTACGCAAAGCCATGCAAAAAGAAAAAGCCAAAAGATATAAAACATGTAAAGTAGAACACTGTAACCCAAAACATGAAAAAAATACCTGAATAATAATAATAATAATAATAATAATAATAATAATAAATAATAATAATAATAATAATAATGATAACAATAAAACAGAAAATTGAATAATAATAATAATAATAATAGTATATTAACCTTAAGTAGTAATAATAGTTAAACCAAATAAAAACGATAAATTAATAAAATAAAATAAAAGAATAAAATAAAAGAGAATAAAACATCTATAAATGAAGAAAACTAAAGTAAAAGTAAAATAAATGAAATGAAGAAACAGTGCCCAACCAATTGAAATGAAAACCATGCAAAATAACATGTAAATCACGTGATTGGCAAAGCAAGAAGACAAAAAACTACTGTAGATTGGCCCAAAACACAGGAAATACAATGCAAAATGAAAGAAAAAAAGTGACAGTGTTCATCACGCGGGGATGGAAACCGATTGCAACAAACACGAGGGGGAAGGAAGAAGGCAACCGGCAATGCGCGGGTGGACAGGGACCAACGGGCCAGGCCGGCAGGACGGGCAGCTACTGATGGCCGCCGGCCACCGTCTGTCCGCGGGTGGTGTCTGGAGACAGCTCCGCCACCAGCAAAGCAAAGAAGGAAAACAAAAAAAGGAATTTCAGCAAAAAAACACTATATAAAAGCAAGAAACTTGAACAAGTTCTCTTAAAAAACCATTATCAAACAAAAGAATAAGATCAAATACAAAAACACAGAATCAAGAGAAAGAAGAATCGAAGAAAACCGAAACTGATACCTAAGGAAGAAGATGAACAGTATTTTTCAATTTTGTTGTTTTTAATCTTTTAAGTCATGAAAACTATCACAAATATTGAATAGACCAATGGTATAATGAAGTAAATAATTATTACATAGTATCATCATTCATAAATCAATATAAACTAAATCATAGTTAACAAGCACAAAAATGACGGAAGTCCACAGTGCAAAACGTGATTCTCTTTGGTTTTTAAGATACAAGCTCTAGTGTAGGTTACCTTCAGATTTATGGTTTTTAGATTGAGAATCCAAACACTTTCGGCTCTCTCTGGATTGATTTTGGTTTACTCTTTTGCTCTCTCGGTTTCAGTCCATTCGTGGCCTCTCTCGGTTTCAGTCCATTCGTGGCCTCTCTCCTTTCTCTTCACTCTCCCTGGTATTTTCTCTTTTTTTTTTTTCTGGCGGCGCCCCCTTTCTTTTTGTTTTTCCTTTGTTTCCCTTTCCCTTTCAGTCTCTGTTCCCTTGCTCCCTCTTCCTTTTTTCTTTTCTTTCTTCTTCTTTTTGGTCTCTTCCTCTTGGCGGCTTCCCTCAATTGTTTCTCTTTTTCTTTTTTTTTTTTCTCAATCTGCCGCCCCCCTTCATTAGGTCTAGTTAGTTTGTTTTTATAACCTAGGTTTTTAGGTAAGTTCCCCTAAAATGCCCTCTTAAATTATTCTTATTTTTCTAATTATCATATATTCTAATTAATTAACCTCTACACTTACCTTCTAATTTATTTTCTCTTTAATTTAATTATCCTATAATATCAATTAATTAAATTAACCTAATCTTAATTTTAATTTTAATTTTTATATTTTATATTTTATATTTTTTTTATATACTTATATATATTTTTTAGAAATTATTAAGATTTGCCTAAAAAAACCTGCTGAAACCCCCAGTCCATATAGAGTCAAAGTGCTTTCATTCTCTGTCCATTTCTGAATAAATATTATCATCATTAGGTAACCTTGGTCTGAGCTGTATCAGGACCCGGTGTCTACAGTTGCCCCCAGTTTTGGGGAACGTAGTGCCTGAGTGCCTAAGTTAGCCAAAACTCAAAGAAAGAAAAGAGAGACGCGTACCTGAGACAGCTGTCCTCCTGGTTTGAATGGAGTTGTTTAGGGTAGTTACCGTCTATTTGTCAACGTGTTAACCCTTGTTGTTGCGGCATCTGACCTGTGCGGTGTCTAGCCTGTTGTTTGGTGTCTGTGTTGAATCTCTCTTAAGATTTTACCTCCTCAGAGGACTTTAGAATTTGCCTCCTCAGAGGACTTTGAGGTTTTTCCTCCTCAGAGAACTTTGAGAATTTGCCTCCTCAAAGGACTTTGAAGTTTGCCTCCTCAGAGGACTTCGAGATTCTGCCTCCTCAGAGGACTTTGAGGTTTGCCTCCTCAGAGGACTTCGAGGTTTGCCTCCTCAGAGGACTTCGAGATTCTGCCTCCTCAGAGGACTTTGAGGTTTGCCTCCTCAGATGACTTCGAGATTTTGCCTCCTCAGAGGACTTAGAGAATTTTGCCTCCTCAGAGGACTTGAGATTTTGCCTCCTCAGAGGACTTTGAGATTTGCCTCCTCAGAGGACTTCAAGATTTTGCCTCCTCAGAGGACTTTGAGATTTGCCTCCTCAGGGGACTTGAGATTTTGCCTCCTCAGAGGACTTTGAGATTTTGCCTCCTTAGAGGACTTTAGGATTCTGCCTCCTCAGAGGGCTTTGAGATTTTGCCTCCTCAGAGGACTTTAGGATTTTGCCTCCTCAGAGGACTTTGAGATTTTGCCTCCTCAGAGGACTTTGGGATTTTGCCTCCTCAGAGGACTTTGGGATTTTGCCTCCTCAGAGGACTTTGAGATTTTGCCTCCTCAGAGGACTTTGAGATTTTGCCTCCTCAGAGGACTTGAGATTTTGCCTCCTCAGAGGACTTCAAGATTTGCCTCCTCAGAGGACTTCAAGATTTTGCCTCCTCAGAGGACTTTGAGATTTGCCTACTCAGAGGACTTGAGATTTTGCCTCCTCAGAGGACTTTGAGATTTTGCCTCCTCAGAGGACTTTGGGATTTTGCCTCCTCAGAGGACTTTGAGATTTTGCCTCCTCAGAGGACTTAGAGAATTTTGCCTCCTCAGAGGACTTGAGATTTTGCCTACTCAGAGGACTTTGAGATTTGCCTACTCAGAGGACTTCAAGATTTTGCCTCCTCAGAGGACTTCAAGATTTGCCTCCTCAGAGGACTTTGAGGTTTGCCTCCTCAGAGGACTTTAAGGTTTTGCCTCCTCAGAGGACTTTGAGATTTTGCCTCCTCAGAGGACTTTGAGATTTTGCCTCCTCAGAGGATTTTCAGGTTTTGCCTCCTCAGAGGACTTTGAGATTTTGCCTCCTTAGAGGACTTTGAGGTTTTGCCTCCTCAGAGGACTTTGAGATTCTGCCTCCTCAGAGGACTTTAGGATTTTGCCTCCTCAGAGGACTTTGAGATTTTGCCTCCTCAGAGGACTTTGAGATTTTGCCTCCTCAGAGGAATTTGAGATTTGCCTCCTCAGGGGACTTCAAGATTTTGCCTCCTCAGAGGACTTGAGATTTTGCCTCCTCAGAGGACTTGGGTTAATTGTCTTGATTGATGCTTGGAATGATGTCGTCACTCGGTTTCTGCCGGTGTCCGCATCGAGTCTCTTTTTCTGTAAGACTTAGAAAGGCAAATATGCAGAAAAAATTGTGAGCATGCACGTGAGATGTGTATGTATGCAGCAATGCAATATAAAAATTTCTCTAATTGAATTTGGAGGCGACAGCCGATTTGATTGCAATTTGCAGTAAGATCAGTGCCTTCTGGAATTGCCTTTGAATTTCATGCTCTTTGGGGATCATGAGGTTCTCGTCCTAAACCTGTAGTCATTATTTTAAGGTAGTGCGTCCCTTGTGGATTTTCACACTAGCTTTTCTTGGCGGAAAATGCGTCCTTTCGGATTTTCACATGACCCTGTGCCTTATTTTTGCCTGAAAGGAATCCAACCCAATCCAGCGGCTTTTTTTTTCTTCTTCTTTCTTTTTTTTTTCTTCTTTTTTATTTTATTTTATTTTATTATTTTTTTTAGGACAGACTGCCTGTTTTCAGGTTTTCACCCTGTACTTTGGCCTAACTTTTGCTTAGAGCGCCAATTACGGTTTTCATCTCTAACGGCCTTTTTTCTTTTTTTTTTTCTTATTTGTTTTTCTTTTTTTTCTTTTGTACATCAGATGAACTATTCTGGTTACATCAATACCATTGCATAAATGCACATATTTAAATTTGATTTCATAATATATGATCATTATTTGGCATTAATCTCAAGATACAAAACCTCATCCAATCTCGGAATAGATCTTGAAAGCATCAAACTCCTGTTATCAATCAGCTCTCTTTTTGATTCTCATGATCGAATATTTTCTCTCTGCTCTCATTTAATCTTTTGAATACAAATTCTAGAAGCAATGTTGGAGACGAGACTTAACTCGAATGCATTAATGCACTCATGGCTTCTCGCTTGAAGCTCAAGAAACACCATAGGCCTCTTCTTACGTACCAAACCTTATTAAAAGGTCATCTCCACTAATTGGATAAGACTGAACCCAGAATCAAAAGGTCTTACTTTGGTTGTAATGATAGGCTTGGGTAGATGGCTGTCAAAGAAAGATCAGGTCGCTAGAGAAAAATGGCTGCGATATTTTCTCAACTGATGGATGAACCGTTCTCAGCTCAATTATATATACAAAGGATTTGATTTTTTTTTTTTTTGGGCTCGGTAACATTTTAGCTCCTTGAGATCAGAATAACAATAAAAGGGTAATCATTGAAACTAGTCAATTGGTCACCATTTTGAGCTCTCTTTTTTATTCTTCTTCTTTTTTTTTTTCTTTGCTTCTTTTTCTTTCATTTTTTTCTTTTTGGATTTTTCGCTTTTCTTTTTTTTTTATTTTTTTTTTTTTGAGCTCATGCCTCTCATACATGACTAAACCCTCTTTTCAAAGTCTAAACTTGCTCTTATCAAGGCAATTTTTTTTTAATAGTCCAAAGAATTGTTCAAATGTACATCCATCAGTTTTAGAGCAACCACTCTTCTAAGGGGAAGCCAAAATCATTTTAGGCGAGGGGGTAGTTTTAATGTGTGTAACAACAAAATTGGTACGCATTCAGTATACCTGCATAAAGGCTCAATGGGCTAGCAAGCGATTGCAGAACAAGGGTAGGAAATAGTCATTTAGAGAGCTATACAAAGAAAAGATTGCCTAAATCATTTTCCAGGTTCTGTCTTATCCAGAGATCGCTTCGACGGGTAATCAGAAAGGTTCTAGTGCTCTTAGTGAGTTTTCATCCAATCTCCTAATTGCAACTAGTTTTTCTTTCTCATTTTTCTTCTCTCTGAATTTCCCTCTTTACAGGAGTTATATCAGATGCCATCAAGATTTTCTTTGGATTTTCCAAAGTTCCAAGATTAAATGTAGTAGTATTAATTGAATTAATGTCAAAATGAATGAATGCATCATGATCATAAGAAATGAAATCATTAGAAATAATATATAAGTACGCAAAATATTGTTCATCATATTACATAACCAAAATATTATAAGGAGTTCTCAAAATACAAAGACAAAATACATGATATTTCCTTGTGGTTTTTGCAAAAAAGGCTGTTCCGGTAGACTGGACTCGATCACATGTTCGGTGGAGGGACTGCGTTGTAGCCCGGCTTCTTCTCTTTCTCCCTCTTCTCAGGGTCGATGATCTCCTTGGAATCAATGAGGTCTTGGATCTTATTCCTCAAGGTCCGGCAATAATCTGTCAAGTGCCCAGTGTGTTGATGGAAGGCGCAATATTGATCCGCCCTGTGATTGGGTTGTCCGTGGTTTCTGGCAGGCTTGGGAGGCATTGTTTGTAACATCCCCATTTTCACCAGCTTCTTAAGAACCCATGACAAGGGTCTATCCAGATTAGAATAGCGCCTTTGATTTGTTTTCAGGGTTGATACTCCCGTCCTCCTATCATTGCCCTTACTACTGTTGCAGATACTCGGGCTCTCATTTCTTAGAGCGCGTATCCTCACTGGATCCCTGCCCTCTTTAGGCACGATATTACATTCTGAAGTAGGCCTCTTGCTGCATCCCTGCCCAATTGGTGAATCAAGCGGTTCCTTGCCTTTGAGCTTGGAAGCAAAAGGAAACGTTGCGGTCGTCTCTGTACAAGCCTCCTCGGCTGCGGCCGGCCCAACTTGGTTATGGGTATTCGCCATAATTTGGGCTTGAAGAACTAGCGCCATGGCATCCATCATTTCTTTAATCGTGGCTAACAACCTTCTTTCGAGCTCCTCAAACCTTCTATCCATTTCTTGGGCAATTAAAGCGCTGGCCTCTTCAATCTGTTGCGGAGGATCAGCCCTTTCTAATACCTGGTTAGGTCTCTCCTTTTTTCCTTCCTCATCTTCTTCCCCACTATCGCTAGTTGTCCAGCAATCTACCACCATTACAGAATTCACTTCTTCATTTGCTCCAAGGCGAGTGATGGTGATGTATTCATTATCATACAAATCTTGCAGTACATACCATTCAGGCAGGCTCGAACCAATCATGAAGACCGGCGGTGGCACAGTATCACAAGCGGACATCTTCTTATTTTCCCTCTGTTCAGGATCAGTGATCTGCCCACTGTCGATCAAGTCCTGAATTTCATGTCTTAGCCTCGCACAACGGTCTGTCATATGCCCTGTATGCTGGTGGAAAGCGCAATACTCATCGCTTTTGTGCCCTGGCTGTCCTTGAGTTTTGGCTGGCTTGGGCGACAGGGGCTGCAACTTCTCCTCCTTGATCAGTCTCTTTAACACCCATGAGAGAGGTCGACCCAAATTCGAAAAGCGCCTTCGATTTACCCCCGCAGCTGATACCTCAGCGATCTCTTCAGGCCTGTTGCCACTACCAGAGTCTGCCCACTCATTTGCCCCCTGACCATTATATCTCTTTTCAGCAAACCTTTCACCATTCGCCTTCTTGGCCAGGTGTTCACTCTCTGCCTCTATGGCGATGTCCTTTAAAGACCCCCAGTCTCTTAACCCTTTCATCTTTAGTCCATCTCTCAGATACGGACTCGCATTTCGGATAAATAATCGAATCTGATCAGGGGTATCCGGCTTTCGCCTCATTTCCATCACTCTATTCCTCCAACGAGTAAGGTATTCGTGGAAGGATTCATTAGGCTTCTGCTGAAGGAGCTCCAGATCTTTCAAAGTCACCTCCATCCGGGTGCTGCAGTCATACTGCCTTAGAAATTCTTCAGTTAGCAAATCCCAGTCTTCTCTCGCCCTTCGGTCCAAACCATAATACCAATCAACGGCAGGCCCAACCAAACTGAGGCAGAAATACTCGACTTTTTGTCTTTTACTGAGCATCGTCCCTTTCATCACAAGCGTGTATTGCTTGATATGTGCGGACGGATCTGAGGTGCCATCGAATTTTGGCAAGTCGGGCATTTTGAACCTCTGAGGGAGCATTTCTTCATCATCCAAATCTCGGTCTTCCGGGCTTATCCCCTTGCCTGCAGATAACAAACGGGCCATTGCTTCAACCCTCTCCTCTATTTTCTTCAGGGCAACATCCTCCTTAGGAGATCTAGCTTTTACTGACATAGACTCCTCGGGTTCATCCTCCACATAATCCTCTTCCGGCCTGTGCTCCTCAAACCTCCTATGCTCAACGTTAGGAAAATTCCTGGGCTCAACAACAGAAGGGGGTTCCACCACTGCTGCAGGAGGAGCCTCCCTGATTAAAATCTGTTTGGCTTGACCTCCAGCAGCGGTGGCAGCTTGTTGGCCCGCTGGGGGTATCAGGGCAGCAGTCAAGTTCCCCATCATCGTCATCATTCTCCTCTCAAACTCCTCAAATCTGCGCTCCATTTCTTGGACTCTCCTATCCATATCTTGGGCAGCATTTGCATTTAGATTAGCCATGTCCGATGATAGTTTTGAAACCAGGGAATCTGTGCTATCCGATATAGATTCTGAACTTCCAATATGAAGCTTGCTCTACTGACTCAAAGAAAGACCTTCTCCTTACCAATCGGCCGTCTAAACCCCTAGACCAAGGATTTGTGCCTATAATGGCTGAAAAATCAAATTTGTTAGCATGATGCATGGATGACAGTAATAATACATGGTCGTGTTAATACAACAGAGACAACCACATGCAAGCACATAGCACCTTCCAACCTTATTACTCCCACACGCGGTAGTGCAGTCTCTTTCCTAGGTGGGCTTGACCCATGGGTTAACGGGGAACCCAATGGGCGCGTATGGTGCATGGTGAAAAACCAGCAGCATAACACTCTTAGTTTAAAAGCACATGCGTATGGATTTTGGCCATTAAATATTCGGATCTTTCAAACACATTAGCCGTGGGCCCACCGGGGCATGAAAGCCTTTGATGAGTGCACAATTAATGAGCTTGAATTGGTTTAATATATAAAGGCCCACGTAACAAGCACATTTGTTAAGGTACACGTAACCTAGTGGAAGTTTTTATGGTCATTACATGAGCTTTAGTCAGAGGGTGGTGTTACTTCAGGTCTACCCAAGCGTGGTCCCTGCCGACGGGTCTAGCTCATCACGAGCATAACGACCGATCGGGTCATCATTTGATATACCATTAATGGCACGAGACTTGGGTTGGTGATTATCCCGAATACTTCCCTACAATGAGTGAAAGTAGGGTCGTATTTTAGGAACGCACCGGGGTAAATAAGGGACCAACTAACATATTCTAAGGCTCTAAAGAATGTAATGCAATTTCGAAAAGAAATGAAATTTTGGTTTCATTAATAACTCATTTATAAAACTTAACTTAACTCACTTTCGAAGCAAAGTTTCGATAGTCCCCAGCGGAGTCGCCACTGTGACGCGCGCCCGGACCCAGCAAGGCCCTCTTTGAGCCCGCCTTTCAGGGCTCGAGGGATCGGTCGCGTCTTTTTTGGATCATGGGCACCACGAGACATCATCGGTGCATCCCTCCCAATAGGACATTGGGGGAACCACCTAGTCTAGTGACGCCTAAAAGGCACCTTGAGGTGTATTGGAGTCGCCACCCAAAAATTTGGGAGAGGTCTCTAACCTCGATAGTCTTAAACCAAAGACGGTGTTCGGAACTTTACTTTTATTAATGAGTCAAGTTAAGTCTTATAAACAAGTTTTTAACGAAATGTAATTCCACTCCTCTCCTCACGCGATCGATGCATTGAATTTAAAGCGCAATTCATCCACATTAGAAAGCGTCTAAATAAAGCGATAAATTACAATAATAAAATTTGCCCCAAATACTTAAATTACAAGGGCCCAACATAAATAAATGAACACTTTAAAATAAATCATACATAAATCGGGTCATTTATTGAATTTTAGGAACATTGGTTCCTTTTATTGACTTAAAAATTAGAGAACTATTTTTTGGACATTTATTTGAAAGTCGGGATGAGTGATCCCATTTTATAAAAATTAGTTTTTCATTTGATGGTGAGATTTTATTGGATAAAAAATAGGACATTGGTCCATTTTATTAATAAAAAGTCCCAATTTTAATTATTGTAAAAAATATAATTTTCTATGCAATGGACGAATTTAAAATACATTTTTACATACAGCAAATGAAAATAATACAACAAAATAAATGCGGTAATTAAAAATGCAAACCCAAGTTTTTGAAGGTCTTAATTTCCTCGGTCCCTTCGATCCTCATGCCCGCTCAGAAATATCACTCAAAGTGAAACAAACATAGTTTTGGATGCGGATAAAAAAGAATAAAATAAAATGTTAGTAAATTAAATCAAATCAATAATAAAATATAAACAAATAAGTGATTGTAAGTAAATTAAAAAAACAATCTATCAAATAAACAACGTAAATAAGTAACTAGTTGAATAAATTAATCAAATAAATAATTATTTAAGCAAATAGCTAGTACAATCGATTATGTCACTTAAATATGAATAACCAATTAAATCAATTAAATAAAACAATAAAAAAAGAGTTAAGCAACTAAATAGATAATATGGCCAACTAACTAATAAATTAAATAAAATGAAAGATCAACTAAACATTTAATTGAATGAATTAAATAAATTGAACCGTCAATTAAATATAAACAATCAATTAAATAAACTCAACAAATTAATAAGGCAAAATATATATTCACAGAATGCAAATTGAGAGTAAAACAATAAAATAGGCCTCACAAAGAAAATGCAAAAAAATCAAATAGGAACACAAAATGACAGTAGACAAATTAATGAAGAAAACATGCAAAAGAAAAGAAGAAAAAAGGATGGCCCACAATTTACGCAAAGCCATGCAAAAAGAAAAAGCCAAAAGATATAAAACATGTAAAGTAGAACACTGTAACCCAAAACATGAAAAAAATACCTGAATAATAATAATAATAATAATAATAATAATAATAATAAATAATAATAATAATAATAATAATGATAACAATAAAACAGAAAATTGAATAATAATAATAATAATAATAGTATATTAACCTTAAGTAGTAATAATAGTTAAACCAAATAAAAACGATAAATTAATAAAATAAAATAAAAGAATAAAATAAAAGAGAATAAAACATCTATAAATGAAGAAAACTAAAGTAAAAGTAAAATAAATGAAATGAAGAAACAGTGCCCAACCAATTGAAATGAAAACCATGCAAAATAACATGTAAATCACGTGATTGGCAAAGCAAGAAGACAAAAAACTACTGTAGATTGGCCCAAAACACAGGAAATACAATGCAAAATGAAAGAAAAAAAGTGACAGTGTTCATCACGCGGGGATGGAAACCGATTGCAACAAACACGAGGGGGAAGGAAGAAGGCAACCGGCAATGCGCGGGTGGACAGGGACCAACGGGCCAGGCCGGCAGGACGGGCAGCTACTGATGGCCGCCGGCCACCGTCTGTCCGCGGGTGGTGTCTGGAGACAGCTCCGCCACCAGCAAAGCAAAGAAGGAAAACAAAAAAAGGAATTTCAGCAAAAAAACACTATATAAAAGCAAGAAACTTGAACAAGTTCTCTTAAAAAACCATTATCAAACAAAAGAATAAGATCAAATACAAAAACACAGAATCAAGAGAAAGAAGAATCGAAGAAAACCGAAACTGATACCTAAGGAAGAAGATGAACAGTATTTTTCAATTTTGTTGTTTTTAATCTTTTAAGTCATGAAAACTATCACAAATATTGAATAGACCAATGGTATAATGAAGTAAATAATTATTACATAGTATCATCATTCATAAATCAATATAAACTAAATCATAGTTAACAAGCACAAAAATGACGGAAGTCCACAGTGCAAAACGTGATTCTCTTTGGTTTTTAAGATACAAGCTCTAGTGTAGGTTACCTTCAGATTTATGGTTTTTAGATTGAGAATCCAAACACTTTCGGCTCTCTCTGGATTGATTTTGGTTTACTCTTTTGCTCTCTCGGTTTCAGTCCATTCGTGGCCTCTCTCGGTTTCAGTCCATTCGTGGCCTCTCTCCTTTCTCTTCACTCTCCCTGGTATTTTCTCTTTTTTTTTTTTCTGGCGGCGCCCCCTTTCTTTTTGTTTTTCCTTTGTTTCCCTTTCCCTTTCAGTCTCTGTTCCCTTGCTCCCTCTTCCTTTTTTCTTTTCTTTCTTCTTCTTTTTGGTCTCTTCCTCTTGGCGGCTTCCCTCAATTGTTTCTCTTTTTCTTTTTTTTTTTTCTCAATCTGCCGCCCCCCTTCATTAGGTCTAGTTAGTTTGTTTTTATAACCTAGGTTTTTAGGTAAGTTCCCCTAAAATGCCCTCTTAAATTATTCTTATTTTTCTAATTATCATATATTCTAATTAATTAACCTCTACACTTACCTTCTAATTTATTTTCTCTTTAATTTAATTATCCTATAATATCAATTAATTAAATTAACCTAATCTTAATTTTAATTTTAATTTTTATATTTTATATTTTATATTTTTTTTATATACTTATATATATTTTTTAGAAATTATTAAGATTTGCCTAAAAAAACCTGCTGAAACCCCCAGTCCATATAGAGTCAAAGTGCTTTCATTCTCTGTCCATTTCTGAATAAATATTATCATCATTAGGTAACCTTGGTCTGAGCTGTATCAGGACCCGGTGTCTACAGTTGCCCCCAGTTTTGGGGAACGTAGTGCCTGAGTGCCTAAGTTAGCCAAAACTCAAAGAAAGAAAAGAGAGACGCGTACCTGAGACAGCTGTCCTCCTGGTTTGAATGGAGTTGTTTAGGGTAGTTACCGTCTATTTGTCAACGTGTTAACCCTTGTTGTTGCGGCATCTGACCTGTGCGGTGTCTAGCCTGTTGTTTGGTGTCTGTGTTGAATCTCTCTTAAGATTTTACCTCCTCAGAGGACTTTAGAATTTGCCTCCTCAGAGGACTTTGAGGTTTTTCCTCCTCAGAGAACTTTGAGAATTTGCCTCCTCAAAGGACTTTGAAGTTTGCCTCCTCAGAGGACTTCGAGATTCTGCCTCCTCAGAGGACTTTGAGGTTTGCCTCCTCAGAGGACTTCGAGGTTTGCCTCCTCAGAGGACTTCGAGATTCTGCCTCCTCAGAGGACTTTGAGGTTTGCCTCCTCAGATGACTTCGAGATTTTGCCTCCTCAGAGGACTTAGAGAATTTTGCCTCCTCAGAGGACTTGAGATTTTGCCTCCTCAGAGGACTTTGAGATTTGCCTCCTCAGAGGACTTCAAGATTTTGCCTCCTCAGAGGACTTTGAGATTTGCCTCCTCAGGGGACTTGAGATTTTGCCTCCTCAGAGGACTTTGAGATTTTGCCTCCTTAGAGGACTTTAGGATTCTGCCTCCTCAGAGGGCTTTGAGATTTTGCCTCCTCAGAGGACTTTAGGATTTTGCCTCCTCAGAGGACTTTGAGATTTTGCCTCCTCAGAGGACTTTGGGATTTTGCCTCCTCAGAGGACTTTGGGATTTTGCCTCCTCAGAGGACTTTGAGATTTTGCCTCCTCAGAGGACTTTGGGATTTTGCCTCCTCAGAGGACTTTGAGATTTTGCCTCCTCAGAGGACTTGAGATTTTGCCTCCTCAGAGGACTTTGAGATTTGCCTCCTCAGAGGACTTCAAGATTTTGCCTCCTCAGAGGACTTTGAGATTTGCCTACTCAGAGGACTTGAGATTTTGCCTCCTCAGAGGACTTTGAGATTTTGCCTCCTCAGAGGACTTTGGGATTTTGCCTCCTCAGAGGACTTTGAGATTTTGCCTCCTCAGAGGACTTAGAGAATTTTGCCTCCTCAGAGGACTTGAGATTTTGCCTACTCAGAGGACTTTGAGATTTGCCTACTCAGAGGACTTCAAGATTTTGCCTCCTCAGAGGACTTCAAGATTTGCCTCCTCAGAGGACTTTGAGGTTTGCCTCCTCAGAGGACTTTAAGGTTTTGCCTCCTCAGAGGACTTTGAGATTTTGCCTCCTCAGAGGACTTTGAGATTTTGCCTCCTCAGAGGATTTTCAGGTTTTGCCTCCTCAGAGGACTTTGAGATTTTGCCTCCTTAGAGGACTTTGAGGTTTTGCCTCCTCAGAGGACTTTGAGATTCTGCCTCCTCAGAGGACTTTAGGATTTTGCCTCCTCAGAGGACTTTGAGATTTTGCCTCCTCAGAGGACTTTGAGATTTTGCCTCCTCAGAGGAATTTGAGATTTGCCTCCTCAGGGGACTTCAAGATTTTGCCTCCTCAGAGGACTTGAGATTTTGCCTCCTCAGAGGACTTGGGTTAATTGTCTTGATTGATGCTTGGAATGATGTCGTCACTCGGTTTCTGCCGGTGTCCGCATCGAGTCTCTTTTTCTGTAAGACTTAGAAAGGCAAATATGCAGAAAAAATTGTGAGCATGCACGTGAGATGTGTATGTATGCAGCAATGCAATATAAAA
The DNA here is from genome assembly GCA_947683425.1 of Excoecaria cochinchinensis. NCBI lineage: Eukaryota > Viridiplantae > Streptophyta > Magnoliopsida > Malpighiales > Euphorbiaceae > Excoecaria > Excoecaria cochinchinensis. The sequence continues at coordinate 422,505 of CANTUQ010000175.1, read as the reverse complement.
ATTTCTCTAATTGAATTTGGAGGCGACAGCCGATTTGATTGCAATTTGCAGTAAGATCAGTGCCTTCTGGAATTGCCTTTGAATTTCATGCTCTTTGGGGATCATGAGGTTCTCGTCCTAAACCTGTAGTCATTATTTTAAGGTAGTGCGTCCCTTGTGGATTTTCACACTAGCTTTTCTTGGCGGAAAATGCGTCCTTTCGGATTTTCACATGACCCTGTGCCTTATTTTTGCCTGAAAGGAATCCAACCCAATCCAGCGGCTTTTTTTTTCTTCTTCTTTCTTTTTTTTTTCTTCTTTTTTATTTTATTTTATTTTATTATTTTTTTTAGGACAGACTGCCTGTTTTCAGGTTTTCACCCTGTACTTTGGCCTAACTTTTGCTTAGAGCGCCAATTACGGTTTTCATCTCTAACGGCCTTTTTTCTTTTTTTTTTTCTTATTTGTTTTTCTTTTTTTTCTTTTGTACATCAGATGAACTATTCTGGTTACATCAATACCATTGCATAAATGCACATATTTAAATTTGATTTCATAATATATGATCATTATTTGGCATTAATCTCAAGATACAAAACCTCATCCAATCTCGGAATAGATCTTGAAAGCATCAAACTCCTGTTATCAATCAGCTCTCTTTTTGATTCTCATGATCGAATATTTTCTCTCTGCTCTCATTTAATCTTTTGAATACAAATTCTAGAAGCAATGTTGGAGACGAGACTTAACTCGAATGCATTAATGCACTCATGGCTTCTCGCTTGAAGCTCAAGAAACACCATAGGCCTCTTCTTACGTACCAAACCTTATTAAAAGGTCATCTCCACTAATTGGATAAGACTGAACCCAGAATCAAAAGGTCTTACTTTGGTTGTAATGATAGGCTTGGGTAGATGGCTGTCAAAGAAAGATCAGGTCGCTAGAGAAAAATGGCTGCGATATTTTCTCAACTGATGGATGAACCGTTCTCAGCTCAATTATATATACAAAGGATTTGATTTTTTTTTTTTTTGGGCTCGGTAACATTTTAGCTCCTTGAGATCAGAATAACAATAAAAGGGTAATCATTGAAACTAGTCAATTGGTCACCATTTTGAGCTCTCTTTTTTATTCTTCTTCTTTTTTTTTTTCTTTGCTTCTTTTTCTTTCATTTTTTTCTTTTTGGATTTTTCGCTTTTCTTTTTTTTTTATTTTTTTTTTTTTGAGCTCATGCCTCTCATACATGACTAAACCCTCTTTTCAAAGTCTAAACTTGCTCTTATCAAGGCAATTTTTTTTTAATAGTCCAAAGAATTGTTCAAATGTACATCCATCAGTTTTAGAGCAACCACTCTTCTAAGGGGAAGCCAAAATCATTTTAGGCGAGGGGGTAGTTTTAATGTGTGTAACAACAAAATTGGTACGCATTCAGTATACCTGCATAAAGGCTCAATGGGCTAGCAAGCGATTGCAGAACAAGGGTAGGAAATAGTCATTTAGAGAGCTATACAAAGAAAAGATTGCCTAAATCATTTTCCAGGTTCTGTCTTATCCAGAGATCGCTTCGACGGGTAATCAGAAAGGTTCTAGTGCTCTTAGTGAGTTTTCATCCAATCTCCTAATTGCAACTAGTTTTTCTTTCTCATTTTTCTTCTCTCTGAATTTCCCTCTTTACAGGAGTTATATCAGATGCCATCAAGATTTTCTTTGGATTTTCCAAAGTTCCAAGATTAAATGTAGTAGTATTAATTGAATTAATGTCAAAATGAATGAATGCATCATGATCATAAGAAATGAAATCATTAGAAATAATATATAAGTACGCAAAATATTGTTCATCATATTACATAACCAAAATATTATAAGGAGTTCTCAAAATACAAAGACAAAATACATGATATTTCCTTGTGGTTTTTGCAAAAAAGGCTGTTCCGGTAGACTGGACTCGATCACATGTTCGGTGGAGGGACTGCGTTGTAGCCCGGCTTCTTCTCTTTCTCCCTCTTCTCAGGGTCGATGATCTCCTTGGAATCAATGAGGTCTTGGATCTTATTCCTCAAGGTCCGGCAATAATCTGTCAAGTGCCCAGTGTGTTGATGGAAGGCGCAATATTGATCCGCCCTGTGATTGGGTTGTCCGTGGTTTCTGGCAGGCTTGGGAGGCATTGTTTGTAACATCCCCATTTTCACCAGCTTCTTAAGAACCCATGACAAGGGTCTATCCAGATTAGAATAGCGCCTTTGATTTGTTTTCAGGGTTGATACTCCCGTCCTCCTATCATTGCCCTTACTACTGTTGCAGATACTCGGGCTCTCATTTCTTAGAGCGCGTATCCTCACTGGATCCCTGCCCTCTTTAGGCACGATATTACATTCTGAAGTAGGCCTCTTGCTGCATCCCTGCCCAATTGGTGAATCAAGCGGTTCCTTGCCTTTGAGCTTGGAAGCAAAAGGAAACGTTGCGGTCGTCTCTGTACAAGCCTCCTCGGCTGCGGCCGGCCCAACTTGGTTATGGGTATTCGCCATAATTTGGGCTTGAAGAACTAGCGCCATGGCATCCATCATTTCTTTAATCGTGGCTAACAACCTTCTTTCGAGCTCCTCAAACCTTCTATCCATTTCTTGGGCAATTAAAGCGCTGGCCTCTTCAATCTGTTGCGGAGGATCAGCCCTTTCTAATACCTGGTTAGGTCTCTCCTTTTTTCCTTCCTCATCTTCTTCCCCACTATCGCTAGTTGTCCAGCAATCTACCACCATTACAGAATTCACTTCTTCATTTGCTCCAAGGCGAGTGATGGTGATGTATTCATTATCATACAAATCTTGCAGTACATACCATTCAGGCAGGCTCGAACCAATCATGAAGACCGGCGGTGGCACAGTATCACAAGCGGACATCTTCTTATTTTCCCTCTGTTCAGGATCAGTGATCTGCCCACTGTCGATCAAGTCCTGAATTTCATGTCTTAGCCTCGCACAACGGTCTGTCATATGCCCTGTATGCTGGTGGAAAGCGCAATACTCATCGCTTTTGTGCCCTGGCTGTCCTTGAGTTTTGGCTGGCTTGGGCGACAGGGGCTGCAACTTCTCCTCCTTGATCAGTCTCTTTAACACCCATGAGAGAGGTCGACCCAAATTCGAAAAGCGCCTTCGATTTACCCCCGCAGCTGATACCTCAGCGATCTCTTCAGGCCTGTTGCCACTACCAGAGTCTGCCCACTCATTTGCCCCCTGACCATTATATCTCTTTTCAGCAAACCTTTCACCATTCGCCTTCTTGGCCAGGTGTTCACTCTCTGCCTCTATGGCGATGTCCTTTAAAGACCCCCAGTCTCTTAACCCTTTCATCTTTAGTCCATCTCTCAGATACGGACTCGCATTTCGGATAAATAATCGAATCTGATCAGGGGTATCCGGCTTTCGCCTCATTTCCATCACTCTATTCCTCCAACGAGTAAGGTATTCGTGGAAGGATTCATTAGGCTTCTGCTGAAGGAGCTCCAGATCTTTCAAAGTCACCTCCATCCGGGTGCTGCAGTCATACTGCCTTAGAAATTCTTCAGTTAGCAAATCCCAGTCTTCTCTCGCCCTTCGGTCCAAACCATAATACCAATCAACGGCAGGCCCAACCAAACTGAGGCAGAAATACTCGACTTTTTGTCTTTTACTGAGCATCGTCCCTTTCATCACAAGCGTGTATTGCTTGATATGTGCGGACGGATCTGAGGTGCCATCGAATTTTGGCAAGTCGGGCATTTTGAACCTCTGAGGGAGCATTTCTTCATCATCCAAATCTCGGTCTTCCGGGCTTATCCCCTTGCCTGCAGATAACAAACGGGCCATTGCTTCAACCCTCTCCTCTATTTTCTTCAGGGCAACATCCTCCTTAGGAGATCTAGCTTTTACTGACATAGACTCCTCGGGTTCATCCTCCACATAATCCTCTTCCGGCCTGTGCTCCTCAAACCTCCTATGCTCAACGTTAGGAAAATTCCTGGGCTCAACAACAGAAGGGGGTTCCACCACTGCTGCAGGAGGAGCCTCCCTGATTAAAATCTGTTTGGCTTGACCTCCAGCAGCGGTGGCAGCTTGTTGGCCCGCTGGGGGTATCAGGGCAGCAGTCAAGTTCCCCATCATCGTCATCATTCTCCTCTCAAACTCCTCAAATCTGCGCTCCATTTCTTGGACTCTCCTATCCATATCTTGGGCAGCATTTGCATTTAGATTAGCCATGTCCGATGATAGTTTTGAAACCAGGGAATCTGTGCTATCCGATATAGATTCTGAACTTCCAATATGAAGCTTGCTCTACTGACTCAAAGAAAGACCTTCTCCTTACCAATCGGCCGTCTAAACCCCTAGACCAAGGATTTGTGCCTATAATGGCTGAAAAATCAAATTTGTTAGCATGATGCATGGATGACAGTAATAATACATGGTCGTGTTAATACAACAGAGACAACCACATGCAAGCACATAGCACCTTCCAACCTTATTACTCCCACACGCGGTAGTGCAGTCTCTTTCCTAGGTGGGCTTGACCCATGGGTTAACGGGGAACCCAATGGGCGCGTATGGTGCATGGTGAAAAACCAGCAGCATAACACTCTTAGTTTAAAAGCACATGCGTATGGATTTTGGCCATTAAATATTCGGATCTTTCAAACACATTAGCCGTGGGCCCACCGGGGCATGAAAGCCTTTGATGAGTGCACAATTAATGAGCTTGAATTGGTTTAATATATAAAGGCCCACGTAACAAGCACATTTGTTAAGGTACACGTAACCTAGTGGAAGTTTTTATGGTCATTACATGAGCTTTAGTCAGAGGGTGGTGTTACTTCAGGTCTACCCAAGCGTGGTCCCTGCCGACGGGTCTAGCTCATCACGAGCATAACGACCGATCGGGTCATCATTTGATATACCATTAATGGCACGAGACTTGGGTTGGTGATTATCCCGAATACTTCCCTACAATGAGTGAAAGTAGGGTCGTATTTTAGGAACGCACCGGGGTAAATAAGGGACCAACTAACATATTCTAAGGCTCTAAAGAATGTAATGCAATTTCGAAAAGAAATGAAATTTTGGTTTCATTAATAACTCATTTATAAAACTTAACTTAACTCACTTTCGAAGCAAAGTTTCGATAGTCCCCAGCGGAGTCGCCACTGTGACGCGCGCCCGGACCCAGCAAGGCCCTCTTTGAGCCCGCCTTTCAGGGCTCGAGGGATCGGTCGCGTCTTTTTTGGATCATGGGCACCACGAGACATCATCGGTGCATCCCTCCCAATAGGACATTGGGGGAACCACCTAGTCTAGTGACGCCTAAAAGGCACCTTGAGGTGTATTGGAGTCGCCACCCAAAAATTTGGGAGAGGTCTCTAACCTCGATAGTCTTAAACCAAAGACGGTGTTCGGAACTTTACTTTTATTAATGAGTCAAGTTAAGTCTTATAAACAAGTTTTTAACGAAATGTAATTCCACTCCTCTCCTCACGCGATCGATGCATTGAATTTAAAGCGCAATTCATCCACATTAGAAAGCGTCTAAATAAAGCGATAAATTACAATAATAAAATTTGCCCCAAATACTTAAATTACAAGGGCCCAACATAAATAAATGAACACTTTAAAATAAATCATACATAAATCGGGTCATTTATTGAATTTTAGGAACATTGGTTCCTTTTATTGACTTAAAAATTAGAGAACTATTTTTTGGACATTTATTTGAAAGTCGGGATGAGTGATCCCATTTTATAAAAATTAGTTTTTCATTTGATGGTGAGATTTTATTGGATAAAAAATAGGACATTGGTCCATTTTATTAATAAAAAGTCCCAATTTTAATTATTGTAAAAAATATAATTTTCTATGCAATGGACGAATTTAAAATACATTTTTACATACAGCAAATGAAAATAATACAACAAAATAAATGCGGTAATTAAAAATGCAAACCCAAGTTTTTGAAGGTCTTAATTTCCTCGGTCCCTTCGATCCTCATGCCCGCTCAGAAATATCACTCAAAGTGAAACAAACATAGTTTTGGATGCGGATAAAAAAGAATAAAATAAAATGTTAGTAAATTAAATCAAATCAATAATAAAATATAAACAAATAAGTGATTGTAAGTAAATTAAAAAAACAATCTATCAAATAAACAACGTAAATAAGTAACTAGTTGAATAAATTAATCAAATAAATAATTATTTAAGCAAATAGCTAGTACAATCGATTATGTCACTTAAATATGAATAACCAATTAAATCAATTAAATAAAACAATAAAAAAAGAGTTAAGCAACTAAATAGATAATATGGCCAACTAACTAATAAATTAAATAAAATGAAAGATCAACTAAACATTTAATTGAATGAATTAAATAAATTGAACCGTCAATTAAATATAAACAATCAATTAAATAAACTCAACAAATTAATAAGGCAAAATATATATTCACAGAATGCAAATTGAGAGTAAAACAATAAAATAGGCCTCACAAAGAAAATGCAAAAAAATCAAATAGGAACACAAAATGACAGTAGACAAATTAATGAAGAAAACATGCAAAAGAAAAGAAGAAAAAAGGATGGCCCACAATTTACGCAAAGCCATGCAAAAAGAAAAAGCCAAAAGATATAAAACATGTAAAGTAGAACACTGTAACCCAAAACATGAAAAAAATACCTGAATAATAATAATAATAATAATAATAATAATAATAATAATAAATAATAATAATAATAATAATAATGATAACAATAAAACAGAAAATTGAATAATAATAATAATAATAATAGTATATTAACCTTAAGTAGTAATAATAGTTAAACCAAATAAAAACGATAAATTAATAAAATAAAATAAAAGAATAAAATAAAAGAGAATAAAACATCTATAAATGAAGAAAACTAAAGTAAAAGTAAAATAAATGAAATGAAGAAACAGTGCCCAACCAATTGAAATGAAAACCATGCAAAATAACATGTAAATCACGTGATTGGCAAAGCAAGAAGACAAAAAACTACTGTAGATTGGCCCAAAACACAGGAAATACAATGCAAAATGAAAGAAAAAAAGTGACAGTGTTCATCACGCGGGGATGGAAACCGATTGCAACAAACACGAGGGGGAAGGAAGAAGGCAACCGGCAATGCGCGGGTGGACAGGGACCAACGGGCCAGGCCGGCAGGACGGGCAGCTACTGATGGCCGCCGGCCACCGTCTGTCCGCGGGTGGTGTCTGGAGACAGCTCCGCCACCAGCAAAGCAAAGAAGGAAAACAAAAAAAGGAATTTCAGCAAAAAAACACTATATAAAAGCAAGAAACTTGAACAAGTTCTCTTAAAAAACCATTATCAAACAAAAGAATAAGATCAAATACAAAAACACAGAATCAAGAGAAAGAAGAATCGAAGAAAACCGAAACTGATACCTAAGGAAGAAGATGAACAGTATTTTTCAATTTTGTTGTTTTTAATCTTTTAAGTCATGAAAACTATCACAAATATTGAATAGACCAATGGTATAATGAAGTAAATAATTATTACATAGTATCATCATTCATAAATCAATATAAACTAAATCATAGTTAACAAGCACAAAAATGACGGAAGTCCACAGTGCAAAACGTGATTCTCTTTGGTTTTTAAGATACAAGCTCTAGTGTAGGTTACCTTCAGATTTATGGTTTTTAGATTGAGAATCCAAACACTTTCGGCTCTCTCTGGATTGATTTTGGTTTACTCTTTTGCTCTCTCGGTTTCAGTCCATTCGTGGCCTCTCTCGGTTTCAGTCCATTCGTGGCCTCTCTCCTTTCTCTTCACTCTCCCTGGTATTTTCTCTTTTTTTTTTTTTTCTGGCGGCGCCCCCTTTCTTTTTGTTTTTCCTTTGTTTCCCTTTCCCTTTCAGTCTCTGTTCCCTTGCTCCCTCTTCCTTTTTTCTTTTCTTTCTTCTTCTTTTTGGTCTCTTCCTCTTGGCGGCTTCCCTCAATTGTTTCTCTTTTTCTTTTTTTTTTTTCTCAATCTGCCGCCCCCCTTCATTAGGTCTAGTTAGTTTGTTTTTATAACCTAGGTTTTTAGGTAAGTTCCCCTAAAATGCCCTCTTAAATTATTCTTATTTTTCTAATTATCATATATTCTAATTAATTAACCTCTACACTTACCTTCTAATTTATTTTCTCTTTAATTTAATTATCCTATAATATCAATTAATTAAATTAACCTAATCTTAATTTTAATTTTAATTTTTATATTTTATATTTTATATTTTTTTTATATACTTATATATATTTTTTAGAAATTATTAAGATTTGCCTAAAAAAACCTGCTGAAACCCCCAGTCCATATAGAGTCAAAGTGCTTTCATTCTCTGTCCATTTCTGAATAAATATTATCATCATTAGGTAACCTTGGTCTGAGCTGTATCAGGACCCGGTGTCTACACCTAAGTATGGGTGGTAATTCATCAAATGCATGCAATATTTGTGGTCAACAAGGGCATAAGAGTGACAATTGCAATTTAGGCATGGTTAATAAGGAAGAACAAGTTAATTTTATTCAAGGCCAAGGGCGTGGTAATCCTTATTCTAACACCTATAACCCTGGTTGGAGGAGTCATCCAAATTTATCATGGGAAAATAATAATAATAATAATAACCAAAATAGGGGAGTAGGATACCAACAACCACAAGATAGGTTTGGAGTATTTGAAGGGAAGATTGATAAGTTTATTGAGAAAATTAATTATAAGATGAATTCTCAAGATGAAAGTCAAAAGAAACTTGAGGCAAAAATTAACCAAATCACTAAAAATCATACAGCCTCTATTCATAATCTTGAGGTTCAATTAGGCCAACTTGCTAGTTCCTTATCTTCTGAAAATCTAGGATGCCTTCCAAGTAATACTGAGGAGAATCCTAGGGAGCACATAAAGCCATGATATGTCTAGTTCTTTTATTTAGGTTACTTAGTTATATTTTCTTTTTAAATTCATTATACTTTGTTTTAGATTAGTTTATGTAGTTTTATTTTTTGTATTTTAGATTATAATGCTACTAACACATTTGTTTTTATTTTACAGCTAATTTAGTAAGATTAGTTAATAAAAAAAATAAAAATAAAAATAAAATAATTTTGCTGACGTGATTTTCTGTCGCGTGCGCGACAAAATCGCGATCGCGACAGATTATGCAAGTTTGTGCTTGAAGCTTCTATCGCGATCGTGGCAAGTATCGCGATCACGACAGAAGGCGATGAAGCACATTTCAGTAGGTAGCTGTACATCTTCACGTGTCGTGACTTCCAGGCTCGACTCGTGACGGGGTGGATATGCTGAGGAGAAGTCGCCTAGGTAAGCGAGGTGTGTCACGAGTCGTGACGATGCCTCACGACTCGTGACGCTTGATTAACGATTCAGGTGAGTTTTTATTTTATTTTATTTACTTCTTAATTTTCAATTTATTTGCATTAAATTTTCTTTTTCCGTTTTACTAATTTACTTTTCATTAATTTAGGTTAGCTTAACTTTAATTTAATTTTAATCCCCTTAACTCACATAGATTAAAAATTAAAAGAGGGAAATTTTAAATTTCAAAACCCTTAAAAATCGTGACCTCTGTTATTCTTTCTTTTCTTTTTATTTCACTTAACTTGTTATATTTTCCTCATTTTTCTCTTCTTAGCTTTCTAGGTCACGAGTCGCAATCCAGTATTCGATTTTTACTCTTTATAATTCTTAGACTTTTCTTCTTCCTTCACACATTTCTGTCGTTGTTCTCTTTTTCTTAGGGTTTGCGTGGTTCTTGTTCATCTCAGTTTCATCATTAAATCCATTTTCATCTTGGTCATAAACTTTTTTGTTAGTTAGACTTTGTTTCGTTCGGCATTTTCTCAGTAACAGTCATCAACTTACTATAGGAGTTTCGTTCCGTGCATTTGGATTTGTTTATTTCTCTTCCTAGTTATAGTATTTTGTTTCTTTTTCACTTTCTATTTTCAACTTATAAAAATGGTGAGAACAAACCATCCATCGTCTTCCCATACTGAACCCGCAAGACAGGAAGCTGATAAGGACAATATCGCTGCTCATTATGGTGATCTGTTTTTTATATTTTCGGTGGATGAAGGTAGTAGGTATTTTACTCTTCGTGATAGACCATTATTGCAATGTAAGTATTTTCCTGACTCTTAGGGTTTGCGTGGTTCTTGTTCATCTCGGTTTCGTCATTAAATCCATTTTCATCTTGGTCATAAACTTTTTTGTTAGTTAGACTTTGTTTCGTTCGGCATTTTCTCAGTAACAGTCATCAACTTACTAATGGAGTTTCATTCCGTGCATTTGGATTTGTTTATTTCTCTTCCTAGTTATAGTATTTTGTTTCTTTTTCACTTTCTATTTTCAACTTATAAAAATGGTGAGAACAAACCATCCATCGTCTTCCCATACTGAACCCGCAAGACAGGAAGCTGATAAGGACAATATCGCTGCTCATTATGGTGCTTTGTTTCTTATATTTTCGGTGGATGAAGGTAGTAGGTATTTTACTCTTCGTAATAGACCATTATTGCAATGTAAGTATTTTCCTGACTCTTTACTGACACAAGTGGGCATGTTAGATATTGTTAATGACATGTTGAGATTCTATTGCTTATTGAAATTTGCATCTATGCATGAAGATGTTCATCCTGATTTGGTTTTAGAGTTTTACACTACATTGGAAAAAAATGAGGATAATGAGAATTGGTTGGATTTTAGGATGGCTGGTAAACCTTATACTCTGACCTATTTTATGATGAATAGGATGTTTAGATTTTCACAAACTGGTCTAACTGATCCACCTAAATCTTTTAAGCCTAATAGGTTTTGGACCTTTTTAACTGATTTGCCAACACCTTATAGGGCTAGAGATGCTAAATCTATGTTTATTAAAGATTTAAGGTATTGGATTTTGCATAAGGTTCTAGCTTCTTTAGTGTTTAATCAGTCTGAATTTAACAGAGTTTCATATAATGAGTTATTCTTGATGTGGTGTATCCATGAACGTAAGGATGTATGTTGGCCTTATTGGGTTTGTACTCAATTGTTGCAATGTGTTAATAAGCATGATTCGCCTCTAACTCATGGGCATGTAATATGTAGTATTGCAAAGAATTTAAATGTGGATTTTGATGCATATTATCGAGTTTTTCCTTACCTTTATTTTACTAAGCATGTGTTAGTGCGTGGAGAGATTGTTAGTGCTAATTTTCAGGAAATACCTCCAAGTTTGAGGTCTTGTTGGAGGGATATTGCTGAACATTCTGAGCCACAAGTAGCGACACAAGAAGAAGAGAGTGAGGAAGAGCCTATTAATGATGAGTCCATGCATGAGGTCCCTGCTGTACCTGAAATTGGTTCCTCTAGCCCCCATGTCACAGCAATATTTGATCAAATTCTTCACAATTTAAATCATATACAAAATCAGCAAACTGTTTTGGCTAGAAGGCAAAGGAGGTTGGAGTACAAGTTTGACCAGTTCATCACACAAGCTGGATTTGTGGTGCCCTCACCTCCACCTTCACCATGATAGGGGAGTATTTCTATTCTTTATTTTAATTGTTTTCTTTCTTTTAATTGTTTATTTTGTTTCATTTCTTCACATTGAGAACAATGTTGGTTCTAAGTGTGGGGGAGTGAGTGTGTTGTGTTGTTTGTGATTATTTATGCTTTGTAAGTTTTTGTATGTATTTTGTATGTTTATTGCATGATTATTTGTGTGTCTTAGTTTTTCAATTAGGTTCTTAGTAAGCTTTATTATAAAGTATTGTTCTTTTGGTATATTATATAGGTTGTTAAGTCAATTATTTTTATACTCATTTTTATCAGTTTTTCAAAATTTTTGGCATGTGTTTTAAGTTTTTTAAGTTATTTTCTTTTACTTCTTTTAACATTATGTATTATTTAGTCTTTTTAACTAACCATGTTTTTAAAGTTAGAATTTGCTCATTTTGTTTAAAATTTTAAGTTTTTAGTTGCCTATGGAAACTATAGCCATAATACTTACCTTTTATATTTTTAATAATGGATGAGGACTCAAAAAGAAAAGAAAAATACAAATAAGTGGGATGGAGCATAAAATACACCCACTCAAGTCTTAAAAAGAAAAAAAGCAAGCAAGATGTACATCAAAAATTGAAATGTATGGGATAGAGCGTAAAACGCACCCATACTACATTTTCTTGCTATTTATGGATAAAAATAAAAACTATATCCAATATTTAAAAAAAAAAAGTCTAAAAATGCCATGAGATTGGATTAAGGGTAAGTGAGCTTACAAATGTTCTAAATGCAGCTAGTTACTTTAGAATTTTTAACTTTATGATCAATTTTCTCTCTTTGATTCATGTTTAGTTTTTGAGACTTTATATTCTTTATGTTGGAAGTAGCAAAGTTAGATGACTTGTTGAATTTCCAATACATACTTTGAATTTTGATTTACTGATACGTGTGAGTGTTTGAGATAGTTGAGCTTTGCAATTTTAGTATATATATGCTGAATGGACAGTGCTATATAATGATTTTTACTAGCTGTTAAATTTTCTTATGTCTTTTCTCTTGCTTGGGGACAAGCAAGGGTTAAGTGTGGAAGAATTTGATAGGAGCTTAATTGAGGTATAATTTAGTGTATATTTTATATGAGTTTGTGAAATTAATCATGCAATTGTGTGTATATTTGATGTCATATGTGTTAGTTTATGTTTATTTGTATTAGTTGAGTGTTTTGTGTTTAATGATGTTTTTAGGTGAAAAACGAAGAGAAGGAGCATATAAAGGGAGAGGATCACGAGAGCAGAGAAGGGTCACGACTAGTGATGCTATATCACGAGTAGTGATTGGCGAAAAAGAATGCAGAGAAAGGAAGAAAGAAAAGAAGGGAGCTGAGGAAGTAGGGTCACGAGTCGTGAAAGACCATCACGACTCGTGACGATACAGAGAGGCCAAGCAAGCAAAGAAAAAAAAAGAAAAGAGAAAGAGAAGAGAAGGCGAGACATGAGCACCAGTCACGACTCACACGCGAAGTCACGCCACGTGATGGGAGGTCGCGACTCGTGAGTGGCCAGAGAGAAGAAGAAAAGCGAAAGAAGAAAAGAGAGAGAGGAAAAGGGGAGCGCGTTCTGTCGCGAGCGCAACAGAGACGACCGTTGGGACAATTTTCTCTTGAAAAGTCACCTCCTCTCACCAACAATTACAACCATTCTCAAGGGACATCTCTAAGAGACACAAACTTCAAATTATCATCTATAAATACTTAGTTTAACTGTAATTTTAAGGGATATGAAATTTTAGTCAAGTAATTTTCTGTATTTTGTGAAAGACAGATTTTTCTTAGTAAAACTTCTACTTAGTTCTTATGATTTGAAGAAGAAGATCAAATAAAAGGGTTGAAAGGTTTCTATCTTATTCTCTTATTTTTATTTCTTCTCCATTATTTTTATGAGTATCATTTCAATGAATTTGCATGTTATTATTCTTTTTATTTCATCTACTTTCATAGTCTTTTAATGCAGATTTTCTATTAGTATCTTTTGCATGATCTTTATAAGTTAAAGTAATTCGAAAGTTTGCTTTATCTGAAATCTAATAGAATTTCATTCTTAAGATATATTTGAGAGATCGGTATATTGAGATAATTGCTATAAGTTAGTATTTATTCTTAAAATATGTAATTAGAAACCTCTAATTCATTAATAAAAATTGTGAGTTAGAATTTTAATTGTATGTTTTAGGCATTTTAATTCATGTCGAGAGAGTGAGTTAAAAATTTATTCTAACTTGGCTTGCATAAAAAGATAAAAGATGTTAATCAAAATGATGGAATCGAGTTCATTATCTTTAATTCTTCATGATTTATTTTATCTTCTTTTGACTATCAATAATTAGGCTTAATTAGTTTACACGTTAGATTAGTTTAAAATCACCTTTCTATTTGATAATTGTAAACAAAATTAAAATTGAGTAGTAATAATGTGTAAATCACGTTTCTCGTGGGATCGATATCTAAATTAATATTTCGGTACACCGTATACTTGCGGTATATAGCATATATAGAAAATGGATCAACAGTAGGTACCACGGAGTCGCCACCTAATAAAATATTAGAAAATAAATTCTAACCTTATGAGGCCAAAACCAGAGAGAGTTCGGAACCTCACTGTTATTCATACTTTTTGTTGATGTTATGTGAATGAGTTTTTAGAGTCAATTATTTTATCTCTCTTCTCACACGATTCATGCAATAAATTTAAAGTGCATTACTAGCACACAAAAAAACAATAATTAAAGCGATAAAGAAATAACTAAATTATAAAAATAAAATTTGTCCCAAAAATTAATTATAAGGGCCCAAAATGAATAAGTAAATAAATACTTCAAAAAGAGTAAAATATGACATACATAAATCGGGCCATTTAATGAATTTTTAGGAACATTGTTTCCTTTTTATTAACTTAAAAATAATTGGAGAACTATTTTTGGGTGTGGATCGAGAAAACCGGGATGAGTGATCCCATTTTATGAAAATTAGTTACCCATTTAAAAGTGAGGGTTTATTTGGTTGAAATAGGACTTTGGTCTATTTTATTAGGAAAAATTCCAATTTTAATTATTGTAAAAAATATGAATTTATATGATATGGACAAATTTAAAATACATTTTTACATTCAACACATAAAAATAATATAACAAAGAAAAAAAACAGTAATTAGAAATACAAACCCAAATACGAAGGTCTTAGTTTCTCGATTATCTGCCCCGCTCGGAAATATCACTCAAGGTGAAATAAGCACGTTTTGGGGCAATTAAAAAGAATAAAATGAAATGTTAGTGAATTAAATCAAATAACTAATATAATATAAACAAGCAATTAATTGAATGAATTAATCCACTGAATAATTATTTAAATAATAATACAATCAATTAAACAATTATTTAAATTATATAGCAACCAATTCAATTAAATAGACATATACAATTAACTAAGTCGATTAAATGTAAATAATCAATTAAATCAATTTATTAGTTTATAAATCATGTCTATGCATCATGCAAATAAATTATTCTCAGTTTATGTTATTTATGACAAACACATTAATATACATACGAATAAATTATGACAACCCACAGGTTAATTACAATAAGCAATTAATAAATGATTTAAACAACTAGATTAATTATTAAGTTAACTATTAATGATGAATCTTAACATGCAAGCAACCAATGAATAGTACGCATTGTTAAAGAACAAATTGTATAAAAAATAAACAAAATAATAACGAATAATAGCCTAACAATATATAATAACCAATATGCTAATAATATAAAAGCAATGTACAGGTTAATCATAAACAACAATGAATAAATAATAAACACAAACAGATTATTAACAAATATTAGTGATAAACAACAAACATATTAATAATACAACAATAAAAACACACAATAGCATGTTTAACAATAAATAATAACAAACATACATGAACAGATTAATAATAAGCAAGATTAATAATAAGTAACAATGAATAATTAATAAACAAACGACAAATGATAAATGAACAACAATAGATAAACAGACAATAACAATAATATACAGTATGTACAAATATATGGATTAAATTAAGGGTGCAAAACAAGAAAGAAGAGAGAAGTGACTGATTTAGCTCAAGTATTTACCCTCAGATATGATTTGATATTTGCAGCAAATGAAGAAAATTTTGATTTCCCTGTCGATTTGCTTGAGATGAAAATGAAAAATTTTGGATTAAAGCTTTTGAATAAACTGGTGAACAAAAATTAAAACTCAAACCTCAAGAATCAATTTCTTGGGTTCAAGAATAATTTTCAGGTTGATGTTGCTCTCAACAGTGTTTTTCCTTCTCTTTCGAAATTCTGGGTTTTTTCTACTGTTCCAACCCCTTGAATCTCTTATATTTTTCCTTTTATATCTCTTGAGAAAAGCTAGGTTTTTCAAAGAATTTTGGCTAACAACCTTAATTGCCTCTCTAGAAACAGATATTTTTCCCTTTAAAATCGGATAGGCAGCCTAAAATTTTCCAAAAATCCCGAAAAAATCGAAAAAAATGGGTGCGCTGGCGAGGAAGGCGACGCTGCGTGTGCGCAGTGCAGGGCCGTGTGTCATGTGACGCAACATGCGGCTCGCCAGGGGCATGCCCGCATGTCGCGTAGTGTGACATGCGCCCCTGCTAGCGCAAGTCGCGCGGGAGTGCATGTCTCCCTCGTGCGACGTGCGCCCCAGCGGGTGCATGTCGCCCTTGACGATGTCTACCCCCGCGGGCGCGTGTTGCCCTCAGTGACGTGCGCCCGCTGTGCCTGCGCGGGCACGGCCCGCCCGCGTGCTACCACGACCCGCCCGCGCACGGCAACGGGGCACCGAAAATCCGAGAATAAAAATAAAAATAAAAATAAAAATAAAAATAAAAATAAAAATAAAAATAAAAATAAAAAAACAAAAACAAAAACAAAAAAATAAAAAAATAAAAAATAAAAGTAAATAAAAATAAAAATAAAAAGGCTCGACAAGGAAATCGCCATTTCCGAACATTTTACCCGTAAATAATTTTTATTTTTATCATTGGGTAACTTTGGTATGTGTTGTCTCAGGACCCGGTGTCTACAGGTCCCTAAAAGTTTCATGAGATTAGACAAACTTTTCCAATATTCTATTGGGTAGGGATTCCATAATATCTCACGTTGCTCAAAATCTAGACGCGAACTCTTACGGACCCTAAAAGCGGGCCTTCCAGGAAAACATAAGCGGGTTATGCGCACGCCACAATGCCATGTCACTATTTTTTATGCCATGTATGCTGTACAATCAGTAATAAGTATAATTATACTTATAATCAATTTTGGGTGTCTAACTGGCAAACTTGTAAGTTGGAGGGGCAGCATGGCAAATGAGTACAAGTTAAAGGGGCAAACTATATATTAAGTCTTAATATCCATTTGAAGATGGCAAGTTCTCAATTCTTCTAATAAGTAATTATGGAGTCAAGATATATCACTTTCTATTCAAGATAACTTTGGTGATCTTAAGTTTGAGGATACTTGCACCAGTTTCATGTAGAGATTCCTCATTGACATAGATTTAATATCCATATAAAAATTCTCATGGCAGATTTTCTAATATACATATTCTTCTAACAAGCATCCTCATGTCAATTTTGATCATCTCTATGAACACAGTTATGAGAACAGTTGCTTGAATCTTTCAAGAAGTATAACATGTGCTAGTCTATCCGTATTAACAATGTTCTGTCTTGTTAATACTATGACTAGAGATATTTAGGTATTAGCACATTTGCATGCAATAAGCATCTCACTTCATGATTGTCTTTGCATTATATTTATAATACCAAGGGCTATATTTATTAATTTAAAATATAATATAAAACTAGAGATATTCATAGCATAACATAACATTAATAAATGATTCATATTCGAATGATCCTAAATCCCCAGACTTGTGTAACTTGGTCATGTGTTTCTCATTTATATAGCCTAAACGACAATGCCATAAATAAAAAAGGCATTAAGATTATCTTATTTTATTCTCTTGGTATTTATATTATGAACTTTTTTATTTAAATCAAGAACAAATATGTCATTCTCAACAATTGCATTAACATAAAATATATTGTTCTTAAAATTAGAACAACTATTGTCCTGATTCAAAAAAATGTCATAATCATTCATCAAACAATTGAAAGAAATAATACCCCTAGATAAAGCTAGAACATAATAACAGTTATTCAGTTCCAGTGTCAATCCACTCGGAAGAGGCAAAGTCCTCATAACTTGTGTAGAGATATTCTACCCAGTAGCTGACTGCAGACATATCTTCATCTTTTTGATTTTTGTACTGCTTCTAAGACCCTGCAGATTATTACATAAGTGAGATCCACATCCGATATCTAATACCCAAGATTTATTAGAAGTAATAGAATAGGTATTTATTTCAATTATATGAATACTTGAAGTTGAAGCCTCAACCTGCTTCTTCTCCTTAAGAGAATCTAAGTAAACCTTGCAGTTCTACTTTCAATGGCCATCTTTTCTGTAATGGAAGCAAGTCCCTTTGGGATTCTTTTTCTTCTCAGTAGCCTTCTTCTTAGATATACCACCATGCTTGTGCATTGGTTGCCTTCTTCCTCCGCTTTTTGCCTTTATGAGCAAAAAAGATAACCATGACTAATTTTGGATCCTTCTTAAGTGATCTGTTAGCTGTCTTGAGCTTATTAATAAGCTCGGGTATAGAAACTTGAATCTTATTAATGTTAAAGTTAAGCACAAAACGTGCAAAACTTGGAGCCAACGAGTATAAGATTAAGGCTATATATAGATCATTATCCATAACATAGCTGAGCCTACCAAGGTATTTTATGTACCCATACATCTTTAATGCATAAGCAACAGTAGAGGTGCCTTCCACCATTTTACAGCTAAAAAGGGTTATAACAATCTTATATTTCTCGCTTCTAGTTTGAGAAACATAAAACTCCTTTAAGTGTAAAACGATGGTCATAGCATCCATCTTTTCATATTGTTTTTAAAGCTCTAAGGACATGGCACCAAGCATCACGCATGTTACTGCTTCACTATCCTCCATGTATTTATGATAAATGCCCTTGATCTCATCAACGGTATCATCAGATGAAAGTGAAGGTGGATCTTGATTCAAGAGATGGATCTTCTTGGCCTTGAGAACAATTCTCATTTGTCTAATTCAATCTGAGTAATTACTGCCAACCAGCTTGTTGTTCAATATAACACGCACGTTTATATGAGAAGTGCTCATAATAAAGTCTTAAATGTGACTATATTAAAGTATGATCATGTATATGCATACATTAATTAGGTCTTTAATTAATCCATTTAACTCCTACTATTTTATTGCGAATCAATAGCCCTTACTATTTGATCTTAGAAACCCGATGGTCTTCCTAGTGGACAAATATCCAATACTTGATATGAAATTTGACATTGACTTTGGTCAATAAATTAAATTTCATACTCTTGAATGGTAGGTATCTCTATACCAATTGTGTCTGTATATATATATATATATATATATATATATATATATATCATATATGCACTATCCAATCTTACCTCTAGATCCATTAGCCTTGACTTTGGTCAATAAGCTAATGGGCTAGCTAGGATGACCCATTAAGATTTGAACATATTTATTATAATATGGGATTGACTTTAGTCAACAACGCACACTATAAAGAACTATGGTTCTCTTTCAATTAATGGAAGACTTATATACCTTAGTATTGTTTTAGGGGTTTTGTTGATTTGTCTCATCATACATAATTAGCATACATTAATATGCTTCCTATATCTATCACATAAATATAAAGCATACAAATATGACATAGTTATGGACTTTACTGCATTAACCTCCCCGAGCCAAAGGGAGATCAAAAGGTCAAACCTAGATAGTATGAACAATTCATATAGAAAGAAAATAATAAAATATCATCTTCTCCATAGATCACTATCCGGCCTATCTCGCTCCTTGTTTATGGTCTTTTTTTTTTATTATAGTCTATGTAATCTAATTACATATTATTATAAGTAAAAAGATACAAACCAAAAGAAGTTGGCTGGGACATGAAAATCCTCATAGGCCGAAATGCGTACTCAATCACATTGGGTTTAGTCCATAACTATCCATCATGCCAAACATACACCTTTATATGCAACTCTAATGCATAAAATTTAGAGCCATATATGAAATACTTAACTTGTTTCAACTCTTGAAACAATATATAAGTTATTGTCTTAGTGTAATCAAGTTTAGGAAACTATCCAAATTAGAGAACTCTTTCTATTTTTGGAAACTATCTATTTTAGGAAACTTTTTGCATGTGTGTTCTTGTCTTAATTATCAATTCCATTGATTATTGAATTGATTATTTAATTAATTTATCATATTAGAATAATTAAAAATTAATTTGGGCTCAAATTCATGGGTGGGCCAAAATCCACACATAAATCCTAATCATGTGTTCACACACAAACTAGTTTTGTGTACTTGGTCTATTTAGGTTTTGGAAATAGGCCTAACATGTATCAAGCCCACTCCAACTCTTAAAACTCATTAATAAACTTAATTAGAGTATGTACTATTAATTTAAATTAGCTCATTAGGCCCATCAAGTTATATGCTAATTTAACCGCACACTCAATTAAACTCATTAATTGATGTTAGCTTACTAATTTCAATCCAATTGACTTAGGGTCCAAATTAATTAAAAACACATTAATACATCTTATGCACCTTAAAATTAAGATAAAATTTTGTTATAGCCCAGAGCTAATCAAGAACACACTAAGATCTTGCCATGAAATTATATTAGTTATCTTAATACTGGGAAAATCACCTAAGGAGTTTTGTTGATCACTTCGCACCGGATTATAGCAAACCACAGTATCCAAATGATGAACACCTCCAATGATCGTCCACACCAGAGAAGGAATGAATTAACCAACAATTTGAATTAACAGAGGGGGCCGAAATTCATTGAGACTAGTGAGTATAGATATCGACCAATGAGGAGAGAAAGAGATAAAATCTGACTTTTCAGCTGTTCAGTTTTATTCCAACTCAACTACTGCTTTTGTACTCCAAGTTAAAAGTAGAACTCTAATGGAATTAAAACTCTAAAAGGGCTACAGTATTAACTCATAATTAACTCTTAATAAATTAATTAAATTTATTTAGTTAAATTCAGTCTGGACCTATTCATAGAAACCCATAGACAGGGCTTTTCTATGCAGACTTATATTTAATTACAACCAAATTAAATATGTAGGGCCATAACACTTATGGATTATATTTAATTTGACTTGGTCCAAGAAAGCTATTAGGGCCTTCTACATTGTTCCTGTGCAAAAGACACTCCTATAGTGCTTTTGCGCAGAATATTTCTCTTATACGTTTGTAATTAATTCTCCAATTGATTCAATATTATTATTTCAGTCTTATAATATTTACAGTCTGATAATATTTTATTTCAGATCATAATGCACCAATTTGGTCCATTATTTCAGACCATGCACAAAAAGCTTTATGGACTTTTTTGTACTTTCATGATTAATTAAACTTATTTAATTAATTCTTCCTTTCTTTATTTTCTCTATCCATAATAATGTCAAACATTATCATATCTGTCTTTTTACTATTTTATCCTTTCCCTATAGGTGTGTGACCCATTGGATTTTTTAATCTAATTGGCAGTATAGACATAATTGCAATTAATAAATTATATGATTTAAACTCTTTAAATCATTATATTAATTCGCTAATTACTATTTATATTTATGTTCATATACAAATCATGAGAGACTTCTAGTCAAGTATCATGATTACCCAAATGACATAAAAAGTTAAGTAGTTTTGACTAAACCTTTTCATAGAACAATTACCTGCTATTACTCTTTTCATCGTACTTTATCTCATTTAGGTATTGAGTATGCAATGTATCAACTCATATAAACTTAAATAAAGTTAATAATTTAACCATTATACCCAAAATGTCCCTTTTGGATCTCATCCACCTTGGCATTCTACTATGGCTAAAGATTCTCTGAACAAGGGTTTTTATTGAACTTGTGAGATAACTCCCATAATAAATCTGGAATGGTAAATCATTTATTGATCACTCAATTATCTTCAAGTATGTAATGATACACCCAACCTCCTAAATATGTTCACCAATTAATAGAGGTAAGTAGTTATGGAGTCAAAATATATTACTCATTACTTAAAATAATTTTGTTAATCTTAAGTCTGAGGATATTTGCACCATTACTATGTAGAGATTTCTCATCGACATAGATTTAATATCCATTTGAAGATTATCATGGCAGGTCTCCAATATACTTGTTCTTTTAACAAGTCTCTACATGTCATCTTTGATCTTTCTATGATCACAGTTATGAGAACAGCTGTTTGAACCTTTCAACAAACATAACATGTGCTAGTCTATCCGTATTAACAATGTCTTGTCATGTTAATATTATGACTAGGGATATATAGGTATTGACACATTTGCATGCAATAAGTATCTCATTTTATGAACTATTTCATGATTGGCTTTGCATTATGTTTATAATACCAAAAACTATATTTATTTATTTAAGATATAATATAAAATCAAAGATATTTATAACATAACATTGATAAATGAATATAGTCTTATCGTAAATGAAAAATGAGTTCATATACATGATAAAGTTCTCTATTCTACATGAGCTCTATTGCATACTCCTAACAGAACCATCATCGTTTTCACCATCATCACCAACACTTTACTGTGAGATTTTCTTTTTTCGTTTCCTTTTTTCCTTTTCACATTCTCGACACAAATTTTCATTGCCTTACTCACTTAAAGCATTTTCTTTTAAAAACTTTTTCTTTATTTCCTTTTTCCACTTTCTAAAGTCTTATTATCTCATCAGATTTTAAATCCCTTTTAATTAGAGGATTGAGTCAATTGACTTCTTGCTTATGCTTTGCTTTCACACTCTTACACAATTGCCTTTTCTTTTTAATGTATTTTTCATAATGGTCTAAAAAAATGTTGTTGATAAATATAATTATGCAAAAAAATATTTTGGGATCTTTGAACTCCCCTACAGTTTTGTAATTTAGTCTTGTCTACATTCTTAATAAATCTGTTCATTAGATTCATAAACATTTATATTAACTCATATTGGATCCAAAAGTGGATTAATTATTCATTGTTCATTTCAAGTTACAGTAACCAACACTTTCATTCTTAGTGAAGTTAGTTTTTTTTCTTCGCAACTATACATGTGCAAGAATTAAAATGGAACCTGCAATGAAAATGAACTTTCTGTCTATTCATTCTAATTCACTAATGAAACCCATTTCAATAATGATATATTGATTTTGACACAATTCTAAACCAGAAATCTTACCTTATACACTGATAAACCAAATGCGTTTTTTTTTCTTAATTGATTTCTACCTTGTATAGATTCTATCTCCTATACTTTTCAAAGTAAGTAATGTTTGTTTATGAACTTATTGAAATGAACATCTATTTACCTTTAAATGGATAACACATGGCATTATGTGATTGATTATTGTATGAAATAATGACAAAATCGCCTTATTTTAAATAATTTAGGGGTAACAATCAATAAAAATTTTCAAAGGTAAATTTAAGTTTTTCAGACCCAGTTTGGAGAAAGTACTAGTAGATGCAAAGGCCTAAAGATCAAAGTTTCAATCGGGGTTGGACCAAAATATGAAAATTTAAATTAGATATAATATATAAATTTGTCAATATAATGTAAAATAAAAAAATTAATGCCCATAATAATATTATCATTGTTAACTGATAAAAACTCGATTTTTCGAACTACTAGTTAAGAAGAACCTTAGGTCAAAATATCCACAATTTGACTATCTAGTAGAGGGAGGTTGTTTGACCACAAAGGAAATCCGATGAATGTTTCGATAAGGAACATTCTTATGGTCAAGTGAAAGAGTGTTTGAGGGAAATTGGAAGAAAATGCTAAGCGTAGGGTAAAATCATACCTGAGCTTGTAAGTTATTGAGCAATTTATACTGCTATTATCATAAATGCTCATTAAAATTGGGGTAGTTAAAACAGGATAATTGATTGCTTGAGCTGCTATGAGAGTGCAAAGGTTGTAATGTTTCATCTCAATTCCAAACTCTGTTACTTGGATCCAGATTCTGTCATTTAGCTCGTTATATTGGACTGTTTCTGGAGTTCGATTATCATTGACGTTCATATTTAATAAAAATTTTATCTTAAACTAATTAAACTCAAATATAATAGTGTTCAAAATAAAAGTAATTCTATATATTCTATTAGAATAGTTAAAATTTGCATTTGTTACTATGAGAGACCTATGAAAATGTAAGAGAAAAAAAAATGAACGCTTTTGCATATAAACATGAGGAACTTTTAAAATGAAAAATTAGTCAAATTGCATACGGGTCAACTGTGTCACGGTTCAATTTGCCAAGTGGATCGATTTTATCCAGTTGTTTACATTTTATGGATTTTACCATTAATTAGACTGATACTGCGACTAGTTCCCATTGAACTAGTTAGTTTAGTCCAATTTTTAAAACCATGGGTAAAATTATCCTAGTAAAAGAGAAAGAAGTTTATGATATAATGATTTGTGCCACATATAACAGTATATTTATGCTTTTGTTCGGAGCCAATAATCGAAAGTGACTTAATACGTAACGTACATACATGAATATATAAAATACTCATTTCTTTCCAAATAGATCGCCACAATTACAACATTACGTAGAATAAGAAAATGTAATTAATGTTTTTTTGGAATTACATAATTTATTTGTATTTTTATTAATGTATCCTTAAAATTATTAGGGATAATATGACATTTTAATAATTTTAAAGAGTGATTTAATAGTGGATTAATTTATGAAATAATATGTTAAATAGTAACATTTTTTAAAAAAATTATATATTATTCCTAAAAAATTATAAAGGATGGTATATGAAAAAATAACCCATTAATTGTCTTGTCAAGAAGGAAAGTCAACTATGATATGGAACAAATTAAAAAAAAAAAAAGAAAATATTTCAATTAAATTGGGAGTATTAATTAATATTACATAAAAAAGCGTTGACTTTGAACTTCAGATCATCAAATTTTTATGAATATTTGATTCATCAATCTAGATTTTCACATAAAAATTCAAATGATTTTGTCATCCTCATTAATTGGCTTAAGGTCCAACTTTGTTTTGACCTTATGATGGTAATAATTAATGTGAATCTACCATTTTCTTAAGGAAAATTAGATGTGGCCAATTATAGAGACTAATGTTTATTATTAACTACTCATGCCCTATCAAAAAATAAATAAATAAAGAATAAAAAGGCCCAAAAATGGAGCCCAAAAAGGCCTCCACTATCGTCGTCTTCTTCACGTAAAACCCAAGCCCATTATTCTCAGAGAGACAGAGAGAGGTCTCGTTCTCGCATAGTGCCCCCCTTCGTAAAACCAAGCCTGAAGGAGAGAAAACTTTTTTTTTTTTTGCACGTACAAAAAAAAACCAGAGCGAGATTACAAAATTCTGAATAAATTTAAAAAGAGAAAGAACTTTTCAGAGAGAATTACAGGGGCACCATTTTCACGTCTTCATGGCTGACATTTGCAGCAACGTGTTTGATTCTAGGGCTATTTTACCCTCGTTTTGATTGAAGTAAATTTTTTGCTACATCCTCACTCCAAAACCCTAGGAGAGAGAAAGTGTTGGAAGAGAGGGACGATTATTTGTTGACTCAGTGTTGTGCCCTAGCTATCCAATTTTGTAATTCAGGTGATTATTGCTCCAATTTTGAGGTTTTTTTTCCCTTACTTTAGAAACCCTAGAATTGGTATGCAATGTTTATTTTGGGCGAATTATGCCTTGATTTAATGAAATTAGGGTTTCTTTGTTGGGGGCAAGAGATATCAATTCGTTTCGCTCGTGGTTTTGTTGTGCATTTTCGTTCAGTGCTTGCTGATTCATGCTGCAAGTTCTATTGTTCATGTCGAGAAGGGAATTTTTTTTCTTTTGTTTTTTTTTGGCAAATGGAGAAGGGAATTAAACGCAGTAACTTGGTTTGCTTCTGCGTGTAATTGCTACGTGTTTGGTTTTTGAGATTCTAAACGAGTGACTCTGTTAGAATTTGAAAGGACCTCTGGGCGCTAAGCGTATTTGGTGTTCTTGTTGCTTATAAGCATGCAAATGATTACCTTGCCTAGTACATTTTCGGGGCTGTCATGCGATTACTAGTCACAACTTTTTGAACTATTGCGGTCGCCTGCCTTGTTTTAAATGGATTACTTATTTATTTATTATTTATTTTCATAAACTTTGAGCTTAAAATGTAAGCGTTTTGTCATCCTTGCTCAAATAACATAATTTTGCTGCTTAACCCACTGTTATTTTTGCAATTTTCTTTTGATTTTTCCAGTGTTTGCATTAATGCAGCATAATAATGAACTATTGGATACCTCTCACTTGGTTAGAGTTAATTACAAAATGATGTTTAGGCTCTTATCAACTGAAGGAGAACTACACTAATGTATGTGATTTGTGCTTGATAATGTCAAAGTGTCAATACTTAATCATGAACAAGGAGTTCAAGAGGTAAAAAGGCTTGTAAATTGGCATGGCTTTGTGGCATTGTTGGATTTTGATATCATTGATCTCCACAATTAATTCGTACATAACCTCTTGCTTTCTTTGATAGTTAAAGTTTGCATTTCATCTTTTTTCTTGCCGGGTTGAGTTTATTTGTTTATTGTTATTATTATTTGAGCTTTCTCTCAACCTGGATTTCCCTTCAAAAACCTTATTGTCTTCAATACTGATTTGTGTTTGTGGAATGACATATGTTATAGAAGATTGAGCGCGGAAGCTTATTGTGCAATCTTTTTGAGTTGTTTAGGCATGCCATCTATATGTTTAACTTGGGTCAGGAGCTGCCATATGCATGTCAGCACTCTTATTATTTAGAGCACAAGGCCTACTTACGTAAAAGCTAAATGAGCGTGCTTTGTCTGTCTAATTCAAATCACTGTACAGTTTTGCCATACTGAAATAATTACAATATTGGAGCTGCTGCATAGGCCCAAATGTTCATCAATTTCCTTAGATTCAGTGGCACTCTTAAACCTTGTTCAATAATGAAGAAAGTGTGTCTCAACAATCTGGCTTCTTGTAACCGGAGTAGAAAATTATGTATTGACTTTGCATGTATAGTAAGTGACTATTGGTGTATTTAACTCATGTTCATGTTTGTTCTCTTTTCTTTTCCAGTTTTTTTATTTTGTGGTATTGTTACACACGTGCTTATTCTGTCATCCTTGATTTCTAGAATAATCCAATTACTTTTGGAATTTTATAATAATTCTTTAATTATTTAACCGTTGCTTCTTTTTTGTTGTTTTCACCCATTCAATCTTCAGTTAGATGAGGCTTCCATTGTTGTTATGAGGCTCACCATAGTCTCTCTTATTGAGGACAAAAATGCTTTTTCGTTGTTTTAGTCCAATATCTAATTCTTAACCATTTTTTTGGATGAATATGAAAGGTTTTTGAACCAATGGGAGGGGAAAACTTGTAGCTACTGAGGTGGGAATGCATGGATGTGGCTCAGGATCTGCTCTCCTTGTAAATGCTGAGGTTGATTCCATGGGAGGGGTTGTTGACGGCGGAGTTGGAATTGGAATCAAAACCTCTCCGCGCCGAGCAGCAATTGAGAGAGCTCAGGCAGAGCTCAGGTGATGCTAGCATTCTCTCTGATGTTTGCAATATCTCCTCTTTATTTATTTATTTATTTATTTATTTATTATTATTATTATTATTATTATTATTATTATTATTATATCTTCTGGTCAAATGTGATGCGGCATTATTATTTGTTGGTACTTCTTGACAAATAAGGCAATTATTTGATGTAACAGACAGGAGTATGATGTTCGCGAGGAAAGGAGAAGAGAGCTAGATTTTCTTGAGAAAGTATGGCGATTCAGTCCTTCTTGCTATTTCAATTCTTTATTTATTATTGGATTACTTTTAATATTTTATTCTTTGCAGGGTGGCAATCCCTTAGACTTTAAGTTTGGGAATGCTGCTTCAGTTAGCGTCCAGTCTACTTCTCTCACTGATCATCATACAGAACAATTTGTGACTAGGTATAATTTTCTGTCCCCTTCTTTGTTACACAATATGAAAGTTGAGCAAAATGTATAATTAGGCAGCCAACTTTATCTGTTCTATTTCACTTTTCCTTTTTCAATCACAGTGAAGCCAAAGGTAGTTTTGCACTGACTGCCTCACCTCATGGGGACTCTGTCGAGAGTAGTGGCAGACCGGGGGCTCCTATAGCATGTGAACCCAATAGTGCTGATAATTTTGATGGTGAAAATGAGATACTTGAAGGTGAAAGGATCCCAAAACATTCTAGTAGAAGGACTAAAATTGCTCTATCAGAACGGTCTTCCCGGATGGATGCAACTCAAAATGCCAAGGAATCAGAAGATTCTGCTATTGTTCGCCCATATGCTCGAAGGAATAGGTCCAGACCAAATCGCGATGGTGCTCGATCTAGCTCAACTGATGTAGTTCATAGTTCTGGTGGTCATGGATCGTTCTTACAGGTTCATGGGGGATTGAGGGATGTGAGGGGACCAAAATCTGAAACAAGTAGTCGGAAGGACCAAAATGCTCCTGTTTCAGATCCAAAGTCAACTACTTCAAATGGTGACATTCTTTCTCAGATTGAAATCACAAAGTCAAACAGGGAGGTGGATAGTAATGTGGCCCTGGATGCTACAGTCAACCTTCCTAAAGGTGTTGTCCCTGAAGACAGATTGGATGCCTCGGAGACCAACATCCTAAGGGATAACCCATGTAATCAACTGTCTGAAATTGATGCTGAGAAGAGATCCATGGACATGGCTTCTGGGGAGTGTGACCAAGTTTTGGGAAAAGAACAGGTAATTTCAGCTGCTTCTGAATATCCACCCAGTGTAGCTGTGGCAAAACCTGAGAATGATAATGTCTCTGCTGAATTAAATGGCATTGATGACTTCAAAAGAGATGGCAATGAGGGTCAAAATGCTAACAACACTACGGGAACTAAAGGATTAGATTCAGAATCCTCATGCACCCAAAACAGCCTATGCTTAGATGTAAATAATGAGAGTGATTTGTGTATTAATGGAAGAAGTAGTGATAATGATGGTTTTCTCTTGAAGCAATCGTCAGAGCCTGAAGGGGTGCAAAATTCTGTGGTTGGTGAAATGGGAAATGACAAGAATGAGATCAAGGTTACAGACAGTGGTACTTTCATCAAGGAAGATAATGATACTGTGCATCAAAACCACTCCAGCAATGATTCTCTCCTCAAAATGGAGGGAGAATCACATAGAAATTCTGAATTGCAAAATGAGTTGAAATGCCCTTCAAACTTTAAAGAAATGGAGCAGAGTGACCAAGCTGCATCTGATGCTGGAAAAGAAGTATGTGCTATTTTGGGTGATGATTCCACTCTGAACAAAGAAGTCAGCAGTGATGTTGGACCTCAGGGCGGTGAAGAGTTATCTGTTCAAGAGCTACCTGAATGTACTTGGTCAGAGAAAAACTCTTCTGCTGTTCCAGACCCTCAGTCTTGTTCTGGTAGCCAATCATTAGTTTCAGACAAGGCTCATGAAGATTCTATCTTGGAAGAGGCACGGATTATAGAGGTTGGTTCTTCATACTCAATGTAATTAGTAGTTTAATTTGACAAATTTGCAGGAATTTGTTTCCATATTCATGAATCTTTAAACAATCAATGTGATTTGCTGAACAGGCTAAACGTAAGAGGATTGCTGAATTATCTGATGGAGTTGTACCCATGGAGAGTCGCAGAAAATCTCAATGGGATTTTTTGCTTGAAGAGATGGCATGGTTGGCCAATGATTTTGCACAGGTCTGGCCCGGTTGATAAATGATACAATTAAGTTATTGTTAATTACTTTTACTTTTTCCTACATGCTGAAAAGTTGATCTTTTGCCCTTAAAGATTTGTTAATAGCACCTATACTTTACTTCACTTCTCCTTTAGTCTTTTTTTTTTCCTTTTTCTTTTTCTTTTTTCCCCTCAGTTGGTTGCTGCTTGCTTGTAGGAGCGTCTTTGGAAAATGACTGCTGCTGCTCAAATATGTCGCCGCGTTGCTTTTACTTCTCGATTGAAGGTAGAAGAACAGAGCCAGCATCGGAAGCTTAAAAAAGTTGCTTATACTCTGGCAAAAGCTGTCATGCAGTTCTGGCATTCAGTGGAGATGCTTCTAGTAAATGATGTTCAAAACATTGGGTTTAAAAACTGCAAGCATGATTTAAGGAGCTTTGATGCAGATGAAATTTCCAAGGACAAGATTGGAGAGCTTGATAAGGTGCCACTTTGTTACCTTGTTGAATGATTGATAGCTTATATGTAAATGCAGGTATACATTCTGAATGTGGATTGTCTCTGAAGTGTTACTCAGTGATTAGATGCTGCAATTTGCTTTAAGATGTATAGTTAAGTTTGTATGAGCTAGGATGCAGAGTGGTCTGCATCTTGTGCATGTGCATAGCAAGTTATTGACATACTTTGAACGGTGATTAGATGCAGCAATTTACTTTAAGATGTATATTTGAGTTTGTATGAACTAGGATGCATCGGGTTGGATTTTGTCCATGTGTATATCAAGTTATTGACATCTACTTTGGTGTGATTATGGACAGGAGAAATGCAGAGAGTTTGAGATACAAAATTCTGGAGAAAATCTTGCATGCCCAATTCAGGGGTATGCAGTTAGATTTTTGAAGTGCAATAGCTCTGTTGTTCCCTCCCTTCAAGCAGAAGCACCGGCCACTCCTGATAGAGTAGCTGATTCAGACTTTGTTGGGATTTCATGGGATGATCAGCTTACTGAAGTATGGGATATTTTGTTTACTTTTTCTATAGCTCTTCAAAATTGACATCAACATGTTCTAGATTATGCTTTTCAGTTGCTCAAAACTATATTTAGACTTATTATGCATATAAATGCCATTGTGCATAAATTGTTTGTACATTGAACTTCTTTATTTGGCAGGAAAGCCTATTCTATGCTGTTCCTTCAGGTGCGATGGAAACCTATAGAATCTCCATTGAATCTCATTTGGTCCAGAGTGAGGTAAAGCTCTACGTAGTCTTGCTTTTGATTTTCTTTTCTTTTGACCTATGATGAAAAGTTTTTTTAAATTCAAAGAATGTGAGTCGCTATTGATGTATGATGTTATTGTTTTATGAGAGGAGCATTGTTTTTAATTATTTTATGAGCTGTTGATAAACTTCTGACTTATGTTTTCATATTTATGTTCTTATATTCTCATCCTTCTTATTTGTTGATTTGATTTTCTTTCAGAACACAGGCAGTAGCATGCAAGAGGAAGTTGACACCTCTATGTACGATGCTGCAGCAGGTATCATTGGAGCTATTTTATTAATGATTCCTCTAACAATCTTGTGCCTTTTTTACGAGTTCATTTCCTAATGCAGAGTTTGCCTATTGTGAGACTATGTATGATGAAGAGGAAGGGGAAACAAGCACGTATTATTTGCATGGAGCTTTTGATGGTAGTAGGTCAACAAAACATGAACAAAAGAGAAGGAAGAACATAATGAAGACAAATTCTTCAAGATCATATGAAATGGGAGCTGATTTGACTTATGGACACTACACAGTGGGATCTCAACTGAATAGTTTGATTGGAAAAAGGCCTGCAAATAATCTTCATGTTGGTCCAATTCCGACAAAACGTGTCAGGAGTGCTGCGTCCAGGCAGAGGTTTACAAGTCCATTTACTGCTGGAGCTACTGGGGTTATGCTGACTCCAGCAAAGACAGATGCTTCAAGTGGAGATACCAGTTCTTTTCAGGATGACCAGAGTACTTTGCATGGCGGATCCCAAATCCAGAAGAGTGTTGAAGTTGAGTCTGTTGGGGACTTTGGAAAGCAATTACCCTATGATAGTGCAGAGACATCAACAAAGCCGAAGAAGAAGAAGAAGGCTAAACATTTGGTACATGGGAAATTATTATATATCGAGAAATATAGGGTGCTTATTCCTGGTAAAAATTTGTTGTTTTTTCACATCATATTGCTGGTTGGGTCACATAACTCTATTTGGTTGCAGGTTTCTGCTTATGATCAGGCTTGGCAGCTGGATTCCACTGTTCACAATGAACAGGTGTTTAGATTCTATCTCTTTCTCACACACACAAATTCAAACACAATTCTTCAGTTATTTTTGAATTGCAAAAGTTGGTTTATGACCATTGTCACAAGAACATAGGATAAACTTCAAGCTGTCTCAACAAGTCAGTTCATAATATAGAAATTTAGCATTGCGCTTTCCACATTTCAGGTAGCAATCTTGGGTTGTTGCATATGCTTGCTTTGTTTTTTTTTTTTTTTTTTTGGGCAAGTCTGTTCAAGTCATTGTACTGTTGCACATTTATTCTCTTTCTGTGATGTTGAATAAAAGAAATTAAAAGGAGCTTTGGTTTTTAATTTGTTTTCGGTCATATATTTATGAAGATTGATAATAATGTGCATTGTCATTCAAGAGGTGTACTTCTTTATGTAAAGTAGGGATTGTGATATGCACTTGGATACTATTGTCTGACCAAATATGGATAGGCATATTAGTTTTACAAGCTTTGGAAATTCTAAAGGTTTAGGAAGAGAATGAAGAAAGCACTCACTTTGCTTGAGACACATTGAAATACTTTTTGTTGCTTCTGATCTATGGAACTTTAATGTAAGGGCCCATGTAATCTTCTTTTCAATATTTGATGAGAAGAAAATTTAAATCTTTATGAGCAAGTGTGATGACATAATTGCGTTTTTATTCAGTGAATGGTTAAATATTAAATAAAGAATTATTTTATAAGCTTTAATAACAAGGAGAAACATCATTTTAGTTTATTTCGGTTAATTTACTGACAGACTTTGCTTGGTCAAGTTACACAATTAGTATGTATAAGCTAGCATAAGCATGCATGCTTGGCCTGAGGCAGGTGTGTTAAGAAAGATATTCTTTTTAAGGCCTTGGGTAGTTTTTATGTTGAAAATTTCTAAAAGGAACTAAAGAGTTGAGGTGGACTAAGGTGACTACCATTGCCTTAGCAGATGTCAGATGCGCATTGCTTTAATGAGTTTATCTCTTTCTTTATCAGTAATGCATTTATTCATCTTTATATGCACCTTTTTGTCTTTGTTTTTCTTTATTTTGCACTGTACATTATCCTGCTTTGAAAAATTTCATTCTGAAATGTTTTAAGTTCCGTATTTCTTGATGGTGCTTTTCTACTTCCAGAGGGATAATTTGAAAAAGAGACTGGAAAATCATCACTTTGACTCTAATGGAGGGAGTGGTAATGGTCATTCAACATTCAAATTGCTTTTAGTTTTTATTCAATGGGTTTTCACATTTCATAGGGTTTTAAGCTCTCTTATGTTTTAAAATTTACCTTTTCAAGGCTTATTATATGGACAACATGCTGCAAAGAAGCCAAAATTATCAAAGCAATCACTGGATGGTACTTTTGACAATATGTCCCCTGTGATTGGGTCTATCCCTTCTCCCGCAGCTTCCCAAATGAGTAATATGCCTGGCACAAATAAAATCATGAAACTGATTGTTGGTAGGGATAGAGGCAGAAAAACTAAGTTGGTGAAGGTATACTCTTGTGTTGTTATGGTTGTCAACTTTTTCTGGATTTCTTACTCTCAGTTTGAGCGTTTTATCTTCTTTGTAGGTGTCTGCTGGGCAGCCAGGTTCTGGAACTCAATGGTCGCTTTTTGAAGACCAGGTTTGTTCCGCTTTTATATTTCTGCAACCTGTTTTTTCTGTCATCATGAAAGTGGTGATTAACTACATCAAATGGTGTTCTTTAATTATTCAGGCACTTGTAGTCCTTGTACATGATATGGGTCCTAATTGGGAGCTCGTGAGTGATGCCATAAATAGTACCCTTCAATTTAAGGTGAATGAGGCGTTTACATTTCTTTCTTATGCCTTCTTGTGTCAACAGGATCGAGATTGTTTAGTATGACGGTGTTTGCAATATATCTTTTGCTGTAAAATTTTACAGTTCTTGTTCTGAAAGATAGCAGTTATCACTTTCTAGATATTCAAGCTTATGCTTTTTTCTTTTAAAAATTTTTGTCCATTCATTCTTGTTCAAAAATGTTCAGTGTATATATCGCAAGCCTAAAGAATGCAAAGAACGTCACAAATATTTAATGGATAAGGGTGCTGGTGATGGGGCTGATAGTGCTGATGATTCAGGATCTTCCCAATCTTATCCATCAACTTTGCCTGGCATCCCAAAGGCATGTTTTCTACGCACTATTATACGTTTTTTTTCCTCTGATCAGTAAACAACATATATTTATTTGTTTGAGAGATTCTTTTTTTTTGCTTTGATTGTCATACATTGCTGTATTTCATGCAGGGCAGTGCCAGACAGTTATTTCAACGTCTGCAAGGGCCTATGGAAGAAGACACTCTCAAGTCTCATTTTGAAAAAATTATTATTTTTGGGAAGAAGTACCACTACAGAAAGACTCAGGTTTGTCTAAATTGTCTGTGCACGATCAGATTCTGTTATGCTGCTTGTCTTTAAAACTATTTTATATTGGGCCTTTTGTCAAATTCAGAGCTGTATATAGGTGTTGCTACTATATTATTGCCTCAATATTACATATTGATGATTTCTGACCTTTTTTCCTTATTTGTACCTCATTTTGACTTTGTATGGCTGAATGCTAAGTGGTGTGATCTATTCTGCAGACTTTTTAAGCTTTGTTGCATGTTAGCAGTATAATTTAAAAGATGTTTATATAAAACACATGAAAGAGTAGATACATATATGTTGAACAGATGCTTGAACATTGAACTGATTCTTTATGTTACAAAATTCTGTCTTGACTCTGATTCTGGGTTCATTTGATTCATGGAGAATGATACCATTTGAAATGATTCTATCTTATTGTTTCTTTTTGACACAAAATTCTTTCTTGATTCTGATTGTGGGTTCTATTGAACCGTGAAGAATGATCATCAGGATCCTAAGCAAATTGTTGCTGTTCACAATTCTCATCTCACTGCTGTTGATCAAGTTCCCGCAAGCCAAAATGGGGGTGCTTTAACGTAAGATTTCATGCATGCTACTTGTTTATTGTCTATCCTTCTTTATAATTGCTTATGAATATTTATTTATCTGGACAAGTTTCCTCTTCTGATGTTTTTGAATTCTTTGGCATGTATTTGAATGCTCGTCTTATCCACGCAATTTTAATAACATTGTTTTTGTTGTGGGGATATAGGCCTCTCGATCTCTGTGATACTACTACTTCAACCCCAGACGTTCTTTCCAATGGGTTTCCAATTTCTCATGCTGCGGGTTTACCCATGTCAAATCAAGGCACTGTAGGATCTGCGCTTCCTACTTCTGGGGCTAATTCTTCTGTGCAAGTATCTACTGGGGTTGTTCAAGGCAATAACTCATCACCATCTGGCCCACATAATACTCCTGTCAGGTGGTCATGCTTTGAGATAATATTATGTTTATAGTTCTGCATAAATTCTATATTATTGAATTCTTATATTCTTTTATCTTATGTTATTTATTTTTAATGGGGTCCACTATGATACTATTAGGGATGGTAGATACAGTGTTCCCAGAACATCTTTACCAGCAGATGAGCAGCAGAGAATTCATTATAATCAAATGTTATCCAGCAGAAGTTTGTCGCAATCTAATTTGCCTGTTTCTGGGGCATCTTCTGGAGCTGATCGCAGTGTTCGCGTAGTTCCGGGTGGGAACACTGTGGGCATGATGCCTGGAATGAACAGAAGCATGTCATTGCCAAGGCCAGGATTTCAGGGAATGGCCTCATCTTCGATGCTGAATTCAAGTACCATGCTTTCCTCTGGTATGGTCGGGATGTCAAACCCTGTAGGTATGCAATCAGGAAGTGGTTCTGGTCAAGGGAACTCAATGGTGAGATCTCGTGATGGTTTGCATATGATGCGAGTAAGCTCTAATCCTTTACATGTAGTACTTATGTGCATAGTGTTCTTTGTTAAGGTTGCTTCTATCAATTATTACATTAGCTCATATTTTGTAAAAGTTGACAAGTATGCCCTTTGTATCATTTGTTGTGGTAATTTTATAATTCCATGGCATAACAATTCGTATTAATTGTCTTTCTTTCATTTTGCTTTTGTTTTAATTTTCTCTAATCATTAATATTAACACTCTTTGGGATGTGAGATAACTTGTGGGATTCACACCTTTTTGTAGTCCATATATATTAATGATTTTTATCAAATTTATATGATGTCGTCCTTGCTATCTTCTCGCTCTGTTGTTGTTGAATTATAATGCATCATTGTTTTAATATTATATAACAATGTTTATTTTTATCATAGACTGGCCATAACTCAGAGCATCAAAGGCAAATGATGGTACCAGAACTTCAGATGCAGGTCTCGCAAGGCACTAGCCAAGGAGTTCCTGCTTTTAATGGATTGAGTTCAGCCTTTGCTAATCAGACGACCCCTCCAGCTGTACAAGGATATCCTGGCCATCCACAGCAACAGCATCAAATGCCTCCACAACAATCTCATGTGATGAACAATCCTCATCATCCTCATCTTCAGGGCACCAATCATGCTACAGGCTCACCGCAGCAAGCTTATGCAATCCGTTTGGCTAAAGAAAGGCAAATGCAGCAGCGACTCATTCAGCAGCAACAGCAGCAGCAGTTTGCTGCATCTGGTGCCTTGATGCCACATGTCACATCGCAGCCCCAACTCCCAATGTCATCTTCTATGCAAAATAGTTCCCAGATTCAGCCACAAACTTCAACACAGCCCATATCACTTACACCTTTAGCACCATCTTCCCCGATGACTCCCATTTCGGTTCAGCAGCAGCAGAAACATACCTTGCCACACCAAGGGATGAACCGGAATTCTCAAACAGTTGCAAGTGGGTTGACCAATCAGATGGGAAAGCAAAGGCCACGGCAGCCACAGCAGCATCAGCAGTTTCAGCAATCTGGCCGGGTCCATCCTCAGCAACGGCAACATTCACAGTCTCCCCAGCAAGCTAAACATCTGAAGGGAATGGGAAGAGGGAATGTGATGGTGCATCAGAACCTTGGCGTTGATCATTCTCAACTGAATGGCCTTTCTGCGCCTCCAGGAAACCAAAGTGCAGAGAAGGGAGAACACATAATGCACTTGATGCAAGGTCAAGGCTTATATTCCAGTGCTGGGTTAAGTCCAATACAACCATCTAAACCACTGGCTACTCCACAATCCTCAAATCATTCTCAACCAGCACAAAAGCTGTATTCTGGCTCAGCCACACCTTCAAAACATATTCAGCATATGCCTTCTCATTCTGACAATAGCACTCAAGGTCAGGTTCATCAAGCTTTTCCACCACCGGTTACTGCTTCCAACCATCAGCAGATGCAGCCACAACCACAAACACACCTGAAGCAGGCTGGTCAAGCGCAGTCAGCTGTTCAGAGGATGCTGCACCAGAGTCGTCAGTTGAATTCTGATATACAAGCAAAGTCTCAAACTGACCAGGTTCATATAGAACAGCAACCTATCAGTGCTTCCAGTGTTTCACAAATGGGCACAAGTACAACAACATCAATGTCTCAGGCCTGTAATGAATCAGTTACATTGCCAGCTACTTCTTCTTCTGTTGCTTCTCAGTGGAATCCATCAGAACCCTCCTGTGATTCTGTGATGACAAATCCAGTCTCTCAAGGTCAAGGGAGTTCTATTGGTAGTATGCCCCTTACAAACTCAGCTGGGAATGATCCACTGGCATCTGTTAACCAAAGTTTAGGCCAGAGGCAGTTATCAGGAGGTTTGCCTCAACATGCGAGTGCTGGAGCACAGTGGCAGCAGCCACAGCCACAATTAGCACAATCAACGCCGCCACCATCACAACCCTCTTCTCAGCATCTGTTCCAGCCACAGGAGCAGCAGTTACCAGAACAACAATCACCAAGACAACAGCACTCTCAACAGCAAAAGGAGCATCTTCAGTCAGCACAAGGCAGTGTGTATATCAGGCCCACTAATTCTCAGCTGGAGTGAAGCAATCTAATGGAATGAA
The DNA here is from genome assembly GCA_947683425.1 of Excoecaria cochinchinensis. Lineage (NCBI taxonomy): Eukaryota > Viridiplantae > Streptophyta > Magnoliopsida > Malpighiales > Euphorbiaceae > Excoecaria > Excoecaria cochinchinensis. Next base: position 384,684 of record CANTUQ010000175.1, on the reverse strand, counting down.
CAGTTCCGGAGGCAGTCGGTGCTGCCAAGGCTTGGGTATGCATGCCCTTGTAGCAGCAATGTACAGGTAACTCTTTAACTCTATCGTTTTTTTTAACCGCTTAATCTAGTTTATGAATGCAGATCAGTAGGTTTTAGATTTTTTTCTTGACTTTCATATGCTGAAGTTTTCATCAATTCCAATAAGATCAATTTCGGACTTTCGATGAATCGAATTCTTTTAAGGCTGCAAAGAGATCTGTTACCTTCCGGCCTTTGGCTGTAAATTATGTTCAAATGTTTCATTCTCTGTAGGTATTCTTATTTGAGCATGTCCAGTGATTTGAATTAGTTAGAGAAATAATTTGTTGTTGACATGAATTTGATGCAGATGAGGCTGATTATTCCATTAGGGCATTGCAAAATGGAAAGAGAGGGTGATGTTATTGCAGATTTTGTTAAAAATTTACTGGAGATTTCGGCGGGCCAATTTTTTTGTTTTTTTCCTTTTTGATATCAAAATTTGGGGAAAGCTTGTATATTACCACTTGTAGGGCTTTTGGAAGATGGAGACAAATATAGGTACGTGTACAGGGTCTCATCTGTCCACTCTTGTATCTTTCCCCATATTTTGCGGGGTTTCTCTGGTTACATGCAGAGAGACCTTTTTCCATTTTGCGCCCCAGTAGGTTAGTGAATGTATTTGTTACACTCGCAGTTGATGTTGGTAGTGATCATTGTTATGGGCAAAAAAAGCCTTTGAAAATTTTGTGAATACAAGGTCGCTGTTGTATACAACTAGTCCAGATCGATCTATCATTGCCATGGGCACCCATTTAATTATGACTTGTACTGCCATCTGAAATTTGCATAATTTACCAAGCTGTATATATCTTTCCAATCAACATTTGAAGCCATTCGGTTTAATTTGGTTATTTCCTGTTTTTGCTGTGATGTATAAAACAGCTGCTCAAGACCCATTTGCTGAGATGGCATTAGTTTAGCTATTGAAATATGTTAGATTAGATTGATGAGCTGTCCAGAGTTGGTTGCAATTTTCAGATTTAGTAATAGAACGCATTGCAGAGTAGAGAATGTGTCGATCATTGAATATTGAATACGGACAGATTTCTCTCTTAGCTCTAAATCTCTCGTTTAATCTCTTTCCTTCTCTGATTTCTCCCATTTTTGATCTTAAGTCAGGAATATCTGAATCGTTACAGTACATTAGGTGAGTCCTTGGCTGATGCCCGCTCCAGTGTTTTTGAGGATGAAATTAGAGAATCATTTTGCCATGGTTATAGGAACATGTCTGTGTGTTCCGACCAATGGTTGTCATCTGAAATTTTTGTTAATATGATGACATTGGAATGTTTAAAATCCAAGTAAAATGTGTCGAGATGGCTTGATTTCGCATGATAATGAAATCAGGCGAAACTTATTAGCAAGTACAAGGTTGCTGGATTGCCTTTCGTCAGGGAATCTGAGAAAACCATAACCCGACGATACGGTTTCTACTATCACTCAAGTCCAAGCAGCATTTGAATCCTCTTAAATTTTAGCAGATTCAGTTTGTGCTTTAAATCTGGCAAAAGGTGCAAAACTGTTGAATGCGTTTATGATTATTTAGATATTTAAGTTGCAAGGGAAATCAGGAGTTTTAACTTATCATTGGGGGTTGGATTTAATGAAGGCGTGATGAGATTTTTGTAGTGTAAATTCAATAAAAAAAAGTAAAAGAAAAGAGATTGTGCAGATGAGATCTTATTAGCTGGCTCGGAATCATATAGCAAAGCCTAAGCCTCAAAGAGGAAAAAGGCCTAAAGAGTAGATAATGAGCGGAGTTTAAGAAAAATCCATGCCTGAGTTTCAACATTCCACAGAGAAACTTGATATATGAACCTCCATTTCTTAAATAATATGCGCGGAAGCATTAATATATGTGGACTGTATAGCATTTCAAAAAAAGAAAAAAAAAAAAGACACCTTTCATTCCCTATTGAAAAAAAGAAAAAAATTGCATTGCCCATAATCTTGTGAGAGAGTAATTGTAGTGCTGTATCATTGCTTGAATATGGAAATTACGTTTTCTCAAGCACAAAAGGAAATATGGCAAAGATGCTGTATAGAAGTTATTTAACAGAGTTGGTATACTTGTTCAACAAGTATGAGAAAAACCCTTAACAACACAACATTAGTAACAATTATGAAGCTCATAGCAGTTGCAAGTTGTAACAATGGCCGCCCTGACTGCTTCAGGTAGTTGCCAAGGTCACATATTGCCAAAGATTTAATGGTGATTTAGATTTCGGAGGAGTCCTAATTAACAACTTGTAAATTTTGGATTGAGCAGTTGGCCAAGAGATCTTGTCGAGGAAATATCAAAATATGAGACGACAGTATAAAATTTTAAATCCCACATTATCAGTACACAAATATAATGCTAAAGCCATAAAAAAACTTGAAAGTAGAAAATAATTGAAATGTGCCAAAATAGGAGGAATGGAGTGCCCATGTGCTGTGCTTGTGCATTTACCCAATAAGCTTACAGTGAAAAGCCTCAAATGCAGAAAGTAAGCTACCTGCCCATGGCTACACAATATTAGAAAATGTGGGATTCAATACTACAGCTTGGAAAATGGCAATGGCCTACTAGTTTAGAGAGAAGGACCAATATAATTGTAGTAAATTACATTAGATGAACATAAAGCTTAATGTTTGACGATGCACTGGGCAGAGCATAATCCATGAAGGGAACAAAACTTTTATACTAAATCTTTTTATGTGTTATCAAGATTCTTGAAGTTAAGTTCCTTAATACAAATAAGAAGAGACAACATTAATAATGAAAACTATGAGACCAATTTGTTGTATCGATCAACAGAAACTGTATGAAAAATCCAAACTTAAGATGATTGTTAGATTAGTAAAATGCCAAGTTTTGGCATTAAAGCTCATATATTTGCTCACTTGCAATCAATTCTAAAACAAATCATAGTCAAAGAACTAATATTATGAATTTAATCATCAAAAAATTATTGAAAGTTTCAATCTTTGACTATACTGAATATTCTGCAGAAGTCAATATAGCCTAATTTAATTTTGAAACGGAAACTATATATTGAAAGATAAGAACTAACCTTCAAAATTGAAATCTTGCTGTGAATTAAAAGCTGCAGAAATCATAGCAACAATTTTCTTTTGAGACGTTAAAATCATCTGAATCCTCTTATTCTCCATCTTCATTCTCCATTTCTCAGTCTCCTTCATTATCTCCATCTTCTTCTTCTCCATTCTTACTATCCTCTCTGTAAATGCTCTAATTTCGCCTGCTAATTTCAATTCTATCCCTTTCCCTCTTCCTTCTTCTTCTTCTACTTCTTCTTCTTCTTCCACCTTCTGCTCTCTCTTCCTTTTAATCACCGCTTCGCAAGCAAACCTAGAATCTGCAAATCTATTAACAATGGTAGGTTTTCGAAGTATATAATTAATGCTCCGGGATTTACTTCTACACCCCTCTTCTTCTTCTTCTTCTTCTTCCATTTCAGCTTCAGCTTCTTGATTTTCTTCATCTTCTTCTTCATCGGCATTATCACTAGGCGGCACCAGCGCCAAAGGTCGAGCAGAGATAGGCATAGGGCCGCATTCCAAGGACTCCATCAGTTCAAAAAACTGCCAGAAACGACCTGCGGTGACGGACATCCGCCGTCTCTCATCGCGGTACCGTTTCCGGAGTTTCTCCATCTTGTGACGGCACTGTGTTACGGATTTTGCCGGATGGTTGTAGTCGTAGCCGCAGCGGGCTGCGACTGTTACTGCCACCTCCTCCCACTGGCTGGCCTTGAGCTGTCCGCGTTTCAAGGAGTACCATTTTTCTTGGTAGGCTTGAATTAGATGGACAGTTTCTTGGTGAGTCCAGGGGACTGGTTGGGGTTTCCTGGCGGTGAGAGTCTTAAAGTTTGATGGCGGAGACCGTGACGGTGGTTCAGGTGGCGGTGGTGGAGATGGAGATGGGGATGGTGTGTACATTGTATTGTTAGGGTTTGTGGAGAGTGGAATTCTCTTGTGGATTGATATTGGGTAGTCGTAGTGGTGACTGGTGACGGTGCAGGAGGAGGAGGTGGTGGTGGTGGTGGTGGTGGTTGGTATTAGGTGGGAAGTGTGCCAGGTAAGCGTAGGATATTGGGGTTTCCGGGTTTCAGTTTGAGGTTAAACGAATTAAATCCGGAAACTACATTAATCCACCCGACCGAGATAATGTTATTTTGGATTTGGGTCCTAAATAATAAAGGCCTTTTTACAAGCCCAAAACAAGCTCCTCGGACCTCAGTTTTGTTCAATTTTAGTTCAAAATACTACTGATCTAAATAATTATTACGTCCGTGGTCATTAAATTTTGTGGCTTATAATCAAATGATTATAATAAAATAATTTGTAACACATAAATCATCAAATTCTTATTTTATTTCAATTAAAGTAAAAAATGACCGAAAATTTAATTTTTTGTCACCAAAAGGCCACGCAAATATGTCACGTCATCGGTGATATTCTAGAACGCGCCCAATGAGCATGCCATATGACCCGTCTACATGGAAGAATTAATACGTCAGCAAGTACGCATAAACAAGATTTCTTTTGTCTTTTTGTACAAGTTGGCATGATATATGTACTTGCTAACATATTAATTCCTCCATGTAAATAGGTCACATGGCATGCTGGCCGGACACATTATAAAAGATTATTGATGACATGATATGCTTGCCTGGCCTTCCAGTAACGAAAAATTAAATTTTCGGTCATTTTTATCTTAATTGAAATAAAATAAAAGTTTAATGATTTTTGTGTTAACAAATTATTTTATTATAACCATTTGGTTATGAGTTTCAAAATTCGATAACTACATACATAATTAACTCTCCATTCTATGAAATTTAAAATCGGTTAAACTTAGTAATTTAATATGAAGATGAGAAGTAACTGAAATCGATCAATGAGATTCAGACTGGTAAAGTTAATAAGAACTTTTCAATATGTTTTACAGTTATGAATTGGTTGGGGTGGTAAATTAGTCATGATTTCAGTTGATTTCATCAGTAATCTTGGATAGAATTGACGCATGCTTTAAACAGTTGACAGTCTGAGCGACAACACAAATGATGAGTATGACACTACTCTTTCAAGTAAAGCCACCACAAATCCTTTAGCAAACTAATTCTTGATGAGAAGTGAGAACAGTTCTACCGCAAATCATTGTCTACCCAATAAGTTGTGCACTAAATTTGCCTGAATCCAAAAATTCTGTAGTATAGCTCTTTTCCAAAATTAGCACTCAGTTTAATTTGAATATCAATGTGGTTACATATTTTGTCAATCTGAAGAAGAAAAAAAAAACAAAACAAAACAAAAAAGAAAGTAAAGATATTGCCTATGTACAGAGGCGTGAGGAACATAGTACATGTCTGTCGTGCTCACGACCATGCTTATCTGAAATGTTTTGAAATCTATGGGCCATGTGTAAAGAAGCAGGATTTTCCTCTGTAGACTAAGAACCTATCCAGGATTTTCCTCTGTAGACTAAGAAACTGAAGAGCAAAGATAAAGAAATAAGATTGTGCTTTATAGAGTGCAAAAGGTAGAATGATTAAAAGCTCTACCTATAATGTAGTCTTCTTGTATCTGCTGTGCTAATTTGTATGACAATGATTGGATTCTGCAGAATCACTGGGCATGCTGCAATAAAAACATCAATTGAACGTCTCTATATGAAATGAACCTCATCTTTCTGGGGGAAAATATCTGCAGTTTCTCAGCCAACAAGAGTTCAATCCCTGTAATGGAAAACGAGTTAAATGGTCAAAATGCACATCTTGTCTGCATCACTGAAAACGCTTAGGATCCAGAAGCTTGTACATGCGTAACTGACAAAAATAACATATGTTGGTCATGTCAAACTAATCCAAAGTAAATGTTGTACTGATACAAGAAAATACTTCTTCATGAAGTGTGTTCATGTTAGCAAAACAGTTTTACATCTTTTATGCTGACAATCTAACCACCCCAAGACATGAAGTTCAGGAAATTTGTTCAATGTCATAAATGAAAATAAAGCATGTACATTGTTGTCTGAAGACATGGAAAATTTTCTCTTATTTTCTTTTTTATTATTATACTTTGAGCTTGCAGCAAAATTAACATGAGTAGGCTTCATTTGCTGTACCACATGCACATGTTTCCATTCAAGCTGCAGAACACCCAAAATCCAAAATTTAAGTTACACACAGGATCCACCAACATTGGCAATTATTGTCAAGGACTTGCATTACCCTAATAACAAGACTGACTTTTTTTTTTTCATCATCATTTGGATTATGCATCACCAGCTTAAGATGGACTGACAGCAGTAGGTTATGTTAAACAGCCACCTTGAACGAGTTTTAGGAACTTACAGTTAAGGCATTCTCTTTAAGACTTTCCAGGGACTCAGCAAGCTCTACCTGTTTTGATGCAGTTGCATGCAGCGCCTGGAAAATGAAAGCTTATTCAAGTTTCAACAGCAAATAATGAAGAATCTACAAGTGCAATGCACTTACTATTGACCCATGTCTTGCACAAAATATAGGGTGTTTACCTTCTTTGTCTTCTGTAGATCGAACTCTATAGATTTAATCCGGTTCAGCGATTCAAGAAGCATGTCCTCTTTCTCAGGAGGAATATTGGTAGGCTTGTTAGCCAGCTCATTTACCATTGCTTCTAAGTTCTGCAGCCTTTCCCAGCATGGGTGGAGTGATTCCTCTTTTATTTCCTGTGAAATTTGTTGTGCTTGAGAACCTGAATCTGCCATTGGTGGGCTCTGTGGGTTAGGCAATTGTCTGTTTGTGGGTTGTGCTGCAAATAATCTCCGCCGTCCAGGGAGGAGCAGATATGTCCAAGCTAACAATTTGAGCATGAAGTGAACAACAAAACTAATCATATGGGGAATGAGCTTCTTCTGCTGCATTCTTGTGTTGACATCATTGGTTGAATCATCTGTCAAGAACATAAGATCATAAATCACTACGCTTCCTTCCAGAAGGTATTTTTGGTGTTTAGCTTTTCACAGATAGAAGGAAAAGCTAGCATCACAAAAGCAGCGACTAGTACAGCTTGATCCATCAGAAATTAAGAACACTCAACAACTTAAGATCTATTCTCTAATACGGGCATCAAGTCCAGGCAGATTATAAGGTGACCAATGGTGGTCTATTTTATTCTCTACTCCCAGGTGGAGGGAAATTTTGCACAATAAAACAGCCTGAAAATTCAGGTAGACTAAAAAAATTCAACCACAACCAAGCAAGATCAAAAAGTAAATCTTGGAGTCCATATGTCGAAATAAAATCCAGATAAAAGGAAACAGGCTGCCATATGTGACCATGCCAAACCATAACCATACTAAACATAGCTGTGGGTTCAAGCCTGGACGACCAAGGATACATAGAATGATCATCACCTGTTATGAATCTAATTAGACCACACAGCTTATCATGGTTTCATCAATCAAAGAGAGCCAACTCACAGGGTTAATTAAGAAGAAATTCAGGTCACATACTTGTTAAACTAGAATCTTCAGCCCTTGCAGAAGTTTGTCCCACCAGGTTGCAGACAGAAGCTGGACCACCCATCCTTCCCTATATGATATAGGTGCACAAAAATGGGTCATGATTAAGCACCAAAAACAATGGCTCAGCAGAAAACTCGAAAGTAATATACTCAACTGTAAATCAATCTATATTTTTTTTGACAGATGCAAACAAAGGAGAATGAGTTTCAATTCAACTCAACAATAAATTGAACAATACCAATTAACACATAAGTGGCATCTCCTATTTATAGTTTCTCCAATAATAGCAATATGAAAATTCAAGTTCCAAGTTTCTATATTCTTCAAAATCTACAAAATTTTGACAATCTTGAACAGACGACAACAAAACCCTCTGACATTTAAACTTCAAGAATCAAGACTTTTACATGTCAGAGTTTGCCTGGCACCTTCCACTCCATAGCTACAGTTATCCTAAAATCAAGATTCTTGCCCAATGACTTCAATTTTTCCAAGAAGGATATTCCCAAAAGAATGCACTCCAAGGGAACTGAGATGACTATATTGACCAGAGATCATCATCCTAGTCTAGCATAACTAGTGCTTGAAAAAAGTTCAAATTAAATTCTCCTTGCAAGTGTCTCACTCCTATATTCTTTTTAACCCCCTGTTTCTTTTTTTTTTTTATTACTGTCTTCTGCTAGCAAACCATCTGTCAGAATTAAATTATCAAAATGCACACAAATTGTTTAGAATAGAATTCCAAACATGAATTTTCCCTCCCTGGAAACTAGCCTCAAGTTCATTAGGGACCTATCTGGTTCAGGGGATAACAAGAGTACACAATATCTGGCAAAAAGAAAGAAAAAGGAAGCAATCAAAACTTCAGAAATCTGAAAACCAACTGCTGAAAACTTACTTTCTCAGCAAGTGGAATTTGCTGAGTGGAGCTTGAGGTACTTGGTTTGACTTCTAAGTATGAATCAGCAGATAATATTTCGTTTCTTGAAACCTTCATAAGAAATTTCATTCATCCAATTATTCATACATTTAGATAATATCATATGAGCTGCTAATAATTATTCTGCAACTCACTTTAGAGGCAAAATACTTGATGTCTATATCATCATCATCAGAAAAACTCTTCATTTTCCTCAAGTACATTGCTTCTCCAGCATAAACCAGCTGCAAGAAATGTTGATGATTTGAATTTCCAGATAAATCAACAGATAATACATAGTAATGCAAAACTTTTTCAAAAATCTAAAGCATCAATATTTAATAAACGATCAGAGCTGGCAACTGATCAAGTTCAATATTTGCTTGGCACTGAAAAAAATCATACTTTCATTATTTCTGGATCATTCCATGGTCCCTTGTCCGCTCTAAGACAACAACCTTCATTTGGGCATGAACAGGATCCGCCAAGAAATTCTGGCAATTGGCTGTTCATAAAGAAACCACCAAAAATAAGTTTGCAGCAAAAGTTATAAGATATTTTAGCTATAATGAATTTGCACCAAAAGAAAATAAATTTCCAACCTTGAATCTATAATTTCAAGCAACTTAGTTTGGAATTTATTGCCTAAAACCTGTGAAGCCAGATCAGAATGATTTAGTGTTAGGTCTTCAAATTCTGTTAGAAAGAAATATCAAATACCAAAGCTCTATTACATTTATCTTTGAAGTAGTCTTGGGGTCTAGAAAGCCTTTTGCTGTGTTCCATATGAGTTTGAATCCACTACCAGCATTAACAATGAACATCTGATGCAATGTCTGTCACAAAACAGCACATATTAGAAGTTATAAGTAAATGAATACACAGTAACTCAGACAAATTTTCTAGTAATTTACTTTAAAAAATAAACAACCTCAGGATAGTTGTCCCCATCAATTTTCTGCATTCGCATAACCAGTTCATGTGCAACTTTTCCGAAGCTCATCCAGTTCTGCATAACCAGCAAAATTTCCAAGAAAAACAGCATAATTAAAAGGTATTCAGTATGTAGGATTGCAATAAACACTATAACAGGCTCTGAAATTACCAGGCCATGCACATCCAATATTGTTATTGTAGAATCTATGTGCCTCTTGGCTGCAATGGAACATGCAGGAAATTTCTCAGCAAACATCTTCTCAAATCCTTGAACATGATATTTTAAGAACCGATCCACTGTAGTGACACTCATTAGCTTGCTAGGTTCAACTTTGCCGAGTCTTTCAATATAAACAGGTCGACCTTCTTTGTCTACACCATGGTAACCATGAGGATAGTAACGCTGAACTTCTTCATATTCATCATATACAAAATCCTTAACAAGCAGCAACATGTTATACGATCAGTTAAAAGTTTTAAAAAACCAAAAACATGAATTAGCGAAATAAAAGGTAGAATAACTTTCAGCAGCAAACCAGCAACACAAATGAAGTATGAGGTTCTAATTCAACCAAGAATTTAAGCGCGGCTTGCCCAAAGCCTGTCTTCATCTCTGCTAGAAAATTGTCTCATGCAATAGTGAGTAATCTCTATTTAATTAATTCTAGACCATTTACAACAACAGCAAAAATATGCCTTTATCTGATACTAGATGGGTTGGCTATATTGATTCTCAATCTCCATATCCCTCTGTCCAAGGCTAGATCTGCCTCAATCTCGAGTGACTAAAGGTCTTTAGACATTGTATCTCTCTACGTGATCCTAAGCCTACCTCTAACCTTCCTCACGCTTTGTACTACTAAACTATCACATTTCCAAACTGGTACACCTAGGAGTCCACTTAATACATGTCCAAACCAGTTTAAACGTTCTTCTCTTATTTTTTTCCCCAATGTGTGCCCAACATGCACCTTTTGTTGGAAAAAAAAAATAAAAAAAAAAAAAAAAAGAAAAAGAAAAAAGAAAAAGAAAGTAAGAAAAAAAAAGAAAAATAAGAAAAGAAAGAAAGTTTATACCTGTACGATAGAATCTACACCATGCTCTCTCCTCCAGTTGAGCATTTCTGACCACATCAAGAGCGTTTTATCAAGGTCAAACTTTCGAGCCTTTAGAAACCTGCAATAGTGGAAACCAGGTTCTCTACTATTGAATACAGTTTTATTTTAGTTCATTGGAGAATAAATATATACAGAGAAATAGCTACAACAAGATTGTCCTATGATTTTGAAATTGCTTGAGACAATAAAAGTTTCTAGAATAATAGAAGGATGAGCTTATTTTATCATGTCTATAAGGACCATGTCATGCAGTCAGGCAGTTCTTTCAAACATAAGAAATATGCAACATATTCATTTCGCTAAATGCAAATACAGTGTTTAGTTTATACTTCAGTAGTGTAGCCTAAACAGTGCTGCCAAAACTCTGAAGAACTGAACTGTTAGCAACCCCAATTTATTCCCCAGACGCTATGCTATGTTTAATATTTTCCTATTCCTGCACCTGTGCCAATGGTTGAACAAACAACTTAATCATGTAAATTATAACTCTCCAGTGCTGAATTATTTACTGCAGCAGTCAACTCTTGAATATTTATTGCCAACAGATTGAAATGATCCTCAATCATCTTTTAATTTGCATTTCATTGGTAGCCTAAACGGTCTTCCAATTTCCAGATAACTAAATCGTTAGCAATCTGAATGCCCTTAATTGAATGAATGAACAAGCTCTAATTAATCAACCAATATGCAATTCTCTCGTTCTAAAACTGAAGTCAGGGCTTAAGCATTTAAATACCGTTGAATGCAACACTCCTCACTCGTATATTGTACAAGTTTACGACCACTAAAAAGAGCGTCAGGAGCTACAAATCATATGCTGTGTTGTATAAGCCTAGCTATTTTATAAGCAATTCAATCACCTCAATAAAGTATGGTAATCGTCATGGCGAGGTGGAAGCAGGTCCTTTGCAATCAATGTCTGACGAAAAGCATTGACCGCGGCTTCCTCCTTCGCGTCCCGAACATCATTGATCGAAATTGCCGCAAATCGGCAATCCGCCACCCGCCTGCCGCGCTTCCTGAGACTATGCGTAAGCCTCGTCGATGCACTCATTGCCTTTTTCTTCAAAGATCTGGGCTTCCTTCTCCGCTTCTCGTCCTCAGAAATCTCCAGATCCACACCAGTAACCCTCTCATTGTCCCGAATCAAAATCGGCTCTCCTGAAAATCACAACACAACCTTATACCTAAAGAAAACAAGTCACATTCTGTTCAGCTCAACTTGGCACAGGTTAGACCTGAATTTTACCTGGCATTTTCGTTTAACGCCAAATATTAGCAGAATTCCGGTTAAATCTGATCAAACGACCAAAAAGAATTCAGATATTCATTACACAAGAAAAGCATAAATACCTAACTGATCTGCCAGATTATCAATTAAAACCAATTCGTGAATAAACAACAAAATTGACGACAAAAGATTCGTACAAAATCGACAAAAAAAAAAAGCAAAAGACATGAATTGGCATAACAAACCAGATCCAAAAACGAAGACGATAATAGAAAAACAAAAGAAAGAAATATCAGAAACAGCATTCTTGATGGAATCAATACCTTGTTAACGCTAATCAGGAATCAAGAAACTCTGTATCTATACACATACTTATATAAATCAGTAAATGTATTATACACACACGTGGTGCCAGAGGAAAAACGCAATGCTTATATGGCAACCCAGGCGCTCTTTCTCTCTAACTAATGAACTTGCTTTGAGATCACGAAGGCATTTTTTATATGATTTTATTTTGTTTCCTTTTTCTCTTTTGATGCTCTCCGCCTTTTCTCTCTCTAAAACGTTTGTTTGTCCCTAATAATATAATTCCTCGTTTGTTAGTTTTCAATTTCCTTCCTCTCTCTAGAATGGAAAGGAATAGAATAGAATATTGGTACTAACAACAGATACGTGAGCTGAAGGACGCAGCTGCAGCGGTTGCTTTCAGTTAACGAGAACCTTTGGCGTGTTGTTTTCAAGAGCGTTTTATAAGTTTATATTTTAACCAGCCAAACAGTGCACAGTCAATTTTTGTACCGTAACGCCGTCGGCGGTGGCCCTTTTTGTTTGGCGCTTCGGATCCTTTATTTCGCGGTTTTTTCCCGCCGACGGTAACGGTGATTGATACCTCCAACCGCCGTTTGTCAACGGTGCACTGAGGTTATTTGGTGATCGCGGTACGCGTGGGGAGCCTCCCAACTGAAGCTTTATTATTATATTGATAATTAATAATTATTTTTTATTTCTCTTCCCCGTTGCCACAAATCAAAGTGGAAGGGGTGTTTGGTACAATTACGTAAGTACCCATTCATATTTTGCCACGTGTAAGTAATTTCTTGATTGGGTAATTCAATGTCGTGTGTGGTGTGTGTATCTCATCTATAGGATCAATTTCAAACCTCCGTTTACTTTTTTTTCATTGAATCCTTCTTTTTTTTTTTTAACAAAAAACTAACTCAGATATATTTGTAGTGAAATTTACAAATCTCCCATTATTAATTAATAATTTAATTATTGGTTGTATATATTTGTGTATGTATAATAAACTATTAAAAAATTATAATTTGTAAATATAAAAAGAAAAAAAAAATTCTTGCAATATATTTCACCATTATAATTTAATTTGTTTGTAAAATTTTTCATAGAGCTCATTTAATTAATTAAATAAAGCTTACAATGTAAAATGCTAACCTTGAATTTTAGAAGCAGAATATTTAATTTTGAAATTGAAATGGATGCAAATTAATTTATTTTATTTTATGAATTGGCATGAACAATGAAAGTTCTAAAAAGCGAAAGTATATTTCAATGATGGAGATAATTTTTCAAGCACGTGGATGGCAATGACTAATGAGTAAAACTGTGATTAGAGACGTCTAGTACTAATTAATAATGTTAAATCGTAAATTAGTCAAAATTATCCATTGAATCTGTAATATTTTTATTTTATTACTATGTTTTTTCTAGAAAATAATGATGACACTACCCTGAATTTTGTTACCAACAGAAACTTCTACACTTATCTAATTCCTATGATGTGTACCATTTGCCCCTTCTTGTTAAAACACTGTTTATTGAAAAAGTGCATACTTTGCTCATTGAATTATATATTTCTTTTGTTCACTGAATGTTTGAGTTAATTATTTTATAAAAAATTTTATTTTGTTTGAAATTAAATCTCTAACTTTTTTATCGGTCCACTTTAATTTTTTTCATGTCAACGAAATTATCCACTGTCATGAATAAGAGCTTGATTTTAATAAAATAAAAATGTATAATATTCAATAAGCAAAATAAGTACCCTTTCTATTTCAAAATATTTGACTTTTTTGAAAATATTGTTCTTTTTATTTTATATATCATTTTTAAATTTTCAATATAATATTTTTTTTTTAATTTTCAATACATCGATTCTATATTCCATTTTTAATGTTATTAAATTAATTAAATTTAAATTACAATTTTAAAAATAATAAAAATAAAAATAATTTAACCATTATTCACTATATTTTATTCTAGTAAAAACAATAAAAATGACATAAAATGAAATGAATAGAATACCCGTGTAAGGGATTAAATCTGTTTTTTTTTCCTTATTTATTTGTATAGTTCAAGATTTAATTTGATGTACCATATGCAAATTATCCAAGATTTGATCTCTCAAAGACAAATTGTCAAGATATACAACGAAACACGGTTCAATTTTCAATCTGCACAAGAAAATAATCACAAATTTATCATCAATAATTATGCAAAGAATAATTGCATCTGTTACCAAAAAAACAAAGAATAATTGCATCAATTCTGTCAGCCTGTCATTGTCCGGAATTAGAGGAAAGGAGAACAAAAGAAAGGAAATAGGCTAAGGTGAGCTTAACCATGCAAAGGCAGGGCCAGTTTTATCTTCAATTACAGCTTTTCTCTGCAGATTTCATTTATTAAAAGATTTACAACCCAAAAATCTTTTCATACTCTGCAACACCAAACACTGTAAAAATAAACCTTGAAATGTAGACTAATGCGGCTTTACAGATTAATATGTACAAAGCTGGTCCTACATGACTAGGAAACAGGAGGCAAACCTTCAAAAAACATGTGGATTCTTCTCAGTTCCGCTGATTTAATCGCTTGCACAGTCTTTTGATGCGCTTCGGCAATGTCTTCTTTTCAAGTTCACCTGAAAATGAAGGGCTGTTATGATTAAAAAGTACATGATAATATTAATTATCTTGCTATGATTTTTTTCCGAAGCAGAAAGATCCCTAAGTGCACAAAAGCAAAAAAATGGTGTATCCTTGCAATTTACAGTTTTCACATGAGACTATTAGAGGCTGATATAAAAAGCTAACTTGGCAGAGACTTGCATACAAAGCCAACAAAACATATCAAGAAGAAACAAAGTGGTCCGATGCTAATTTCAAACAGCTAAATGCATAAGATAAGCCTCTCTATTCTAAGTGTATGCATATTACTACTCATTTTCCATTTCATATTCACATCTGTTTTATATGTTGAAATGAATATCCACGCATTATCTACACTTCACATGATCTAAGATGCAACTACTATCCAACATCTAGTCCTCAAGTTAGCACTTCCAATTTCAAATATATGCACCTTTTAATCTTCAATATTTTATTGTATTTCTAATGATCCACCTCAACATTCACAGGAAGAAGACAAAAAAATGAAAAATGAATGGTAGGATATATAAGATCTTATCAATACACAGATATATTTTGTTAAAAAAAAATGCTACATCTGAAAAAGCTAAAAACGTCAAGATTTGTCCTTCTTCTGACAAAGCTTTGGAAGTAACAGTTCGCAAGGTACCTAGATGGCTCACAGATCCTCCCCTGCAGTGCTCAAGGGTCTAGATGTCAAATGGTTCAAGCTTATCTCCTTAGTGGAGTGACAAAGGTCCTATCTCTAGTCTTTTGCCTCATTGCTACTAATTTTAGCTGCTTATATTCATTTCGTTCCAAATTCCAACATCTCCATCTAATACTATGCAGCTCCTCAAGAGTTCAGTTTCTTTGTTTTCTTTCAGTTGGTTAGCAAGGCTGAAATCCATGCAGACTTTTTGTGCTACTTTGGTGGTTTTTCAGTAGGTTAGCCACACCCCCCAGCTCTCATAAAAATGCCAAATTCGCTAAGGTTGATAAGATGGAGTTGCAGTAGGATAGCATGTCATAAGAAAGAATAGTTTAAAATTATTTTAGCTCATTACCCCACACCCATTAATGTAACTATATGCAGTCCACAGGGACATCAAATCTTTCATTCCTAAGGTGAGTTTTATAAAACCATTCCAATCTTTCATTCCTGAGATGACTTGTATAAAACTGTTACTTATGTCAGTTGTCATATAAGGAAAAAAAAAATTCTCAGGCGCCATCAAGTCAAAGCAAAATAAGTTAAAGAGGATAAAACTAATAATGATAAGTAAAACTATTTTAACACACCTGAGAAGATGATGGGGGTAAAGAAGCTGGCTGAACATGCTTTCTCAGCTGCTGAATCTCTTGAAGCTGGCTCAATATATCCTCCACAAGTTTTACTTTTGTATTTACCAATTCTCTGTGCTCTGCAGAGAAAGTGAGCTTCTCCTTTTCCTCTTGCACTATTCGCAGCCTTTCTCTAAGCTGCTCTATTTCATTGTCGATTTTCAATCGTTCATCATCAACTACAATTGGAGAATGCCTCACTGAGTCAACACTTGAGGTTTTGTGCAGTGAATCATTTGACACTAGTAACTCGCCATGCATAACAAAATTGCTGTCATGAACATTTTGCTCAGTTTCTGCCATGCACATAGTTGGAGAATCACTGGAAAATTTAGTATTCTGAGCCTCGGACAATGAGGCAGCAGTACTCCATGGTCCATTTTCTCTTCCATGATCTTCCTTTGAGAGAACAGTTTTATCGTCAATTACATGAACATCATAGACAGTTGATTCTGTCTCAAGCATGGTGCTGTACATGTTGCAGCCTTCTTGATTCCAATGTTTTCCATCTTTTGTGGTTTTCTGCACCAATCCTTGTGAACTGGATGGACCAGAAGCCACCTCCTCATGTTTTGACATTATTTCTTTCTCAAAGGGAGGAGAACAGATGTGTCCACAATTTGATGGCCACTTTGCACAAATTGCCACTTCTTCCCCACCAACTGATTTACTGTTCTCAGACAGAGGCTTTGGTTGTGGATTCTCATGTGAGTCAATTGAATGTGAAGGTTTAGATTCTTCATAAATGATCTTATAGCCTGAATCACCTTCCACCTGCTCATTTCCTGAAAAGTTCATCTGCTCATAAGTTTGAAGTTCCATCTCTAGAAAATGAATCTCCTTCTCCCTCCTAACAAGGATCTCTTTCAGAATTTTCATCTCTTCTTCATCATAAGCAAATTTTTCTTCTATCACTCTCTGATACTGCCTTGCTTCCATTTCAATTGATGCCTTATCCTCTTGTAACCGAAATATCATGGCCATGGCTTCATCTGCAGCAGTTGCAGCAGCCGCCCTCTCTTTCTCCAACTCCTGGTAAAGCACTGCGTGAGCAGCTTTTTCTTCTTCCAGTGCTTGTTCCAACACTTGGATCACATTCCTATCATCCCTAACACTGCACAGCCTATCTCCAGGATTACCTGTAAAATTTCAACAGTTAATGTTCAATATTGATGTCTGTCATATTCAAACCTATGCCTGAGCTGTTTGGAGCATTTCAATCACCTAAATCAGCACCACAAATGATCAGATTGCAGTTTGGTGAAACATTTGGCAAATACAAAATAGCAACATTCAAGTTTCAGAAGAATTCAATTGAGAACTAATATTTCAACACTATTTGGAATTGTGTTGAAATATAAAGGATTTAAACCTCATCTTCAAAGTTTCCAATTAAACCGACAAACTAGGTCTGATTCCAATAACATAAAATTCAAAATTTAGATGTTGATAGGAAAGATGCGGAAATCAACCACAACAAAAAGGGAGGGGAAAAAATGATTGAAACTGTACATAGTCAACAGAAAAGTAAAGCACAAACCATCAAGAAAAAAAATGAATATGACAAACATATAGCTGAAGAAGAAATAAAATAAAACCATAGTCTGTAGATTGTAGATGAGACTTTCCCCCTAAGGCAATTACTTAAGCTTCATATTTCACTCACCCAGGAAACTGTCTTCAGTTCGATTTGCAGCATCTAAGCTTCCACTGATAGCGGTTCTCATTCCACTTCCATCATAAAATGGGTGGAGAGCACCTATACCAACTGAATCTTTGTTATTAGAAGACAAAGCATGGAAGAGTTTGCCATTTCCAAGAGCAGCTCTTCTGCGCCGCCTGATCCCAGACTTACTCCTCTGGTTCATAATCCTCTTACCCTTAGAATCACACCCACTTTCCCTCTCATTAGAATCAAGCAATGCAGGACCCGAAAGTGATGTAGAACATGTTTCTTCCCCAATAACCCCATTTCCAAACTTCCTATTTCCATGCCCGTCCGCATGCAAATTGCAGGATTTGTGATCAAACAGAACTAAATCATAAGGAAACCTATTCTGAACCAACTCCTCAACCGCAAAAATCTTACTTCTTGGCAAATCAATTAGCAGTCTTTGCAAGCACAAATTATTGTTTTGGTACCCAAAAAACCCACTACAGGGGCATGGCAGATTAAGTCCAAACAAGCTCAACAACTTTGAAGGAAAAAATGCAAAAGCGGATCCACATAACAGAGTATAAGCAATGGCAAGGTCAATAAAAGCCCTTACAAGACCACTAAGAGTCCAAGAATTAACGGTCCCGAAAGCCATAACCCCCCTCTAGAAAGCCCAAAATTCCAGATTGGGAATCGAATCTGAGAGAGAAAGAAGAACATAAGCACTTTAAGAACAAATAATGTAAAATTTGAAGAAATTTTTGAAATTGAAAGCATAGCTCACCATGAGAAACGCTACTCCACCACAGAATTATAACTGGAAAAAAAGCAGAAAAAGGAAACTTGAGTGGAAAAATACAGAGAAAAACCTAAGATGATCTGCATCAAAAGATAATCATGAATAGAAACAACCAAGTTAAAAAAAAAAAAATCAAAAAGTCAAGAAGCAGAATACCTTGGTACTTACGGAATCTGGAAAAAAAAAAATGAACAACCTGGAATTAAGAAGCGCAATTGAAAATTGAAGAAATACCCAGTAGATCAAGCAAGGATCAGAATGAATTGGCGAAAACGAAGAAACAAATAAGGTTGTTTGAGGAGTGGACACGTGAAGTAATGAAAGAAAATGAACAAAATAAAAAGGTTTCCAGAGCGAGCAAGCAAGCAAGAGCCATAGCAGTCAGTTTTATCACGGCTCAAGAAAAGTTTAGTGGGAAAGTTGCCGATTTTTGTAATGACTCGCCGATTCGGCTATTTTTGGAGGGGAGATAGTATATAACTGTCTTCTTCATTGATGTCGACACTTGAGAGTGTTCAGGCACTGTTTGTTACTTTGTTAATTTTACCTTATTTGTAATTAAATAAAAGAAAATATGGGGGGACACGTATTTAATTTTTTGATTTAGTCAATAAAATTAATTTCTTTTTTTTAAACATGTAGTTAATTATGAAAATTTAGATTTTTATATGATAAATTATTCTTAATTGATTAATTATATATTAAAAATTCTTTATTTTACGGTATCCAATTTTAGATTAATTGGTATGTAAATTAAAAAAAAAAATTGTATCTAATATCAAGTATTGTAGACCAAAAATTTGATTTATGAAATGAAAGTACAAATGAGATTCAGTAGAGGAATTACTATAGAGTTGTTTGTTTCGAAGAGAGTGAATGATTTTAAGAGGACGATGAGAATTATTGTTAAAGATTATCTCCATCGAATTATTAAAAAGTAAATAAATAAAAACTTTCACATTATGTGTTATTATTTAGATTTTGAGTTGGCACAAATTATCAAAAAGTTCCGATAGAGTATTTTGTATTTTATTCATAATTATTTTAATTAAAGTGTGTGGTGATAATGATATTAATTGAAAAAAATAATAATAATCCATTAGTTTTAATAACATAAGCAACCTATTGGGCAATTACTTATAAAAAAAAAATCTATCATCGAGATTCGATTGGCTGACAGTCATCATTGACTTTTCTTCCATGATTATCAATTAATTTGTGGACCAAATTGACATAACTTTTAATTTAGATCAATTTTATGTCATTTCATTCCAAAAACACAGATTTTATGATCGTATTGAAAGTTTGTTAGAAAACTATGTGAACGAACAGAAATTAAGGGGAAATTTTGATAGCGTAGTGTAATCACTATCCTTGAAAAATTTATGCTCCTATTATTGGCTGCACATGCTGCTAGAGGTGAGTAAAAAAATCGATTGGACTCGATTAATCGAAAAAAAAATTCGAAATCGAACCGATAACTGGTTAACTGATTGTAATGAACTGGTTAATGGTTAGTATTTTGAAAAAACCGATATTAATGGACTGATTAATAGTTTTTGACTCATGTGACTGGTTAACCGAACCGAAATCAAATTTTTAGTTAATTTATTAATTTTTTAATAATTTATAACAATTTATCATAATTAAAAGTGATAATGTACTTTTTTTATTATACTAATTATTTTAAAATTTTAAAATTTTTTTAATTGACTATTAGTAAGTATAATAATTTATCTAATTAAAAGTGATTATGAACCGGTTAATATATTTACTTATTAAATATTAATTTTTAAAAATAAATTTGCTTATATCCACCAAATATTTTTATTTTAACAACAATAATGTTATATTATAGTGAAAAAATTTTATTTTTTAAGTATTTTGAATATTTTAATTTTATTTATGAATATATTTATAATTATAGTGGTTAGCCGAAAAATATTGGGTAACCGATCCGAAAATCCGAAACCGATTGACTGGTTAACCGATGGTAATGGACTGGTTAATGGACTGTAATTTCAAAAAACCGATATTAATGGACTGGTTAATGGACTGAGACTTATGGACCGGTTAACCGATCATGCTCACCCCTACATACTGGGTTTCTATGGCAAAATTCATCCAGAATTTTACATAGTCGAAATAAAATTCAAAATTTTTATAGCCTTTCACTGGACATAAATTAAGTTTGATTAAGTTAATTAAACTTCCACTAATTGTTAACTGCCAATAACTGTCACAACCCATCTTTAAATATAAATTATCATTATATAATATATAGTCAAATTTTGTTTCTCTCCAAAATTTCACCAATCAATCACTTTAATTTTAAAAAATAGAAGAAGTGTTATCCATCCTGTAAATTTTAAATGTGGGATAAAGTTTTTTTCTTCATGCATGATTAATCCTTAACTATTTCTAACCATATTATAAAAATTAAAAGAAAAGTGTTCTATGACGAAACAAGTAAGGTGTAGTGTCTATTAATTAATAATTAGATGCTAATTTGATTTAAAATTAACTAACTTTGAAGCAAACATACCAAATAGTAGTTCAATACGTGCGCACATCTAAATTGTTCAATCATGTTCACATCAGCGATCAAATAGTCAGGATACACGCACACCGTACCACACCTTAACATATCATATCAAATTTTTTGCGTGCAATTTGTTCTCTTCACGGATATAATTTAATAATTAGAGGTGGTACATAATTTAATAATAATTATAACTTTTCAAAAATACTTCTAACATTTTTTCAAAAGTTCCATACCTTCCTTCCTTTTTCGCAAATGAAAATTTCTTTTTGAAACTTGAAACATTGTGTATCAAATCAATGTTATATTAACATGTAAAAAAAATTACAAAAGTGATTTTTTTTTCACGTATCAAAATACTATTAGTTTATTGTATTGCACCAAATGCAGGAAAATCTAATTTTTGGAAAATAATGCAATTCGAGAACAACTCACTTCTCCTCTCATTCTCTACAGTGTCCTAGATCAAGCTGATCCATGAAAGGCTGTTCTTAATGGAAAAGCTTAAACAATGGAAGCATTAGAGGCCTTAGGTTCATTTCAAAGCCCCGGGTAGGAGATATGCGTGAGGTGGAAAGAAAAGGGAGGGAAAGAAAAGAGGGGTGCAACATGACTGGATAGAACACTGAGTAGGATATATGTGTAAGGTGGAAAGAAAGAGGAGAGAAAAGGAAAGAGGAGAGAAAAGAGGGGGTGCAATATGACAGGGTGGAGCCCCAAGTATGAGATAGACATCAGGTGGACGAAAAAGAAAGGGAGATAAAAAGAGGGATGCAACATGATAAGGCAGGAAAAAAAGGGGTAGTACTTCTTTTGCGGTGTCCTAGATTGAGCTAATCCATGAAGGGATGTTCCCGAAGGAGAACCTCAAAGGATGGAAGCGTCAGAGGCCTTAGGTCTATTCGGGTAGGATATATTCGTGATGTGGAAAGAAAAGAGACGAAGAGATAAAAGGGGGGCAACATGAAGGGGCTCCGCCCGGAGTAGGAGATATATGTGAGGTGAAAGGGAAAGAGAGGGAAAAAAGTGCAACACAATGGAGTGGGAAAAATATGAAAGAGGAAGTAAATGGGTGCAACATGAGAACATTCCAAGAGATTGTCCATTTTAGTACTACTTTTATCAAAACACATTTAATTTCGAAAATTTGATGGGATCTGATGCACTAATGCTGGTATGGTCATGTCTATCATACTCTGTGAGATTTTCGCATATAAGGGTTCGGGTATCAATTTTCGGTTGCAATGGGACCGCAAGGTACAAATTTCTTGATGTATTTAAAAAATTCTACATAGATGCTTGAAACATGTATAAACATATTAAAATAGAACTTTAACATATGTAAAGAGAGTCACAAAAATAATAATTAGACTGAGTCAGTTTTTTCAAATTTTTTCAATTATAACTAAAATCATAATTAATAAATATTTAGTTCAAATTTTAAATTGAAAGATAATAGTTTTAAGAACATAAAATTATTTTTAAAATATATTTAAATATTTCGTGCAAACTTGAATATATTATATTATATTGCATTGAATTGAATCTCATATAAGATTATTTAAAAAAAAAATAAAAAGCAACATAATATTTAAAATATATTATTTTTATATTTAAAACTGAAATTCAATGTTTTTCTACTACAATTTCAATTGGCATATTTTCTCCAACATGGGTGGCAACATCATATGCTGATGCTAATGGTTGGTTTACTTTCAATTGCTGATTTTTATATTTTATTGTTCATATGAACCAAGCAGACATCATATGCTGACGTGGCACATTTTGACCTTGAATGGTTATGTGGCATGTGTTGGCATTAAATTATCTTTTTTTTTTCCCGACCAGAAGACAAGATTCTCCTGGCCATTGAGAATTTTAAAGATGTACCGTTATTTTATTCCATCCGTTAACAATTTTCAGCTATTTATCGGTTTTAAAAAATAATTAATTAATATCAATTTTAAAAAATATATATTGTAATTCATTAAAATATTTATTATATTAATTATATTTTTTTGTGCACGTACACGAAATAGAAAATATATAATTATTAATTTATATTTTTTGAAATTTAATAACGGTGTGAAAAAAAAAACAAAAGAGTTCTCGCTAACGGTTAAACGAATGGAATTTTTAAATAGAATATTCCTCTTACTCTTGTTAGTTTCTCACATTTGTCCACTCACACATGGCCACATGGACCCAAAACCATCCTCATAAAAACCCGCAATAAAATCCCGGCGCTTGTCTTCAAAATCTCCCATAGAGCTCCACAAAAATGGCTTCGTTGTCCATCTTAACACACGGCATGTCGTTAAACCTATACAAACCCCCACCTCAGTCCTTCAATCGCTGTCCATTGAAGCACATTAGCTCCTTCCATACTAATCAAAGGCACAGTGTTTTACTATTACCACTCCACACAGTAAATGTTTCAGTTTCTCATCTCTTTATACCATCATTTATCAGGTAATGTTCGTTCAACTACTGTCTTTTGTTAGAATTTGTTGTTTGGGTGCTGAGAAATGTTGGCAAAATGTTTTCTTTCGGTGTTTTATTTTAGTGCTTGAGATAAATTTGCAGTCTTTCTCATTTTAATAGAAACAGGATCAGAAGGTATCAGCGTGAAGATGCTGAAAATTATGAAGCTGCAGAAACTAATTTGGATGGACAAAATACGGCTGTCAATGAGATTATTAGGAATCAAATGAATGATAATAGTGTTGCTGGAAATTCGTTTCTAATAGTATTAGGGATTGCAATGGGCATAGCTACAATTCTCACTGTCGCATCAATTGGTCTAGAACGGCCTAGTACTGGCTCATTCTTTGGAGTTCAATGTCTGGCTGAAAATTCACAATCTTCAGTCTTGGCTTCACCCCCTATGGGATTCTCTTTCAAAGTATTTGGATACAGAATCATACTTCCTGAGTATGCACCAGGGTACGTTACTGTTTCATTCTCTCGTTTGCAAAAAAAAAAAAAAAAATCAAAACTTTTCAATCATTATACAAATTGCATTACTTTGAGTGACTTATAGCGGATGTTCTGTGCTCGCCGCATGATTCCCAAGGAATGGATGCCCTTGTTTTTCTGTTGAAAATTCTTAGATTTGGCCTTTTATTGGACATCCCATTGCAGGTGGATATATTTTTGGTTGCTGATGGCTGCTGGTTGTGGACTGTTCATCAGTGAAGAGGCTTTAAATGTTTGGGTCTGTCCTTTTTACCGGTACTTCTATTTTGCTAACCCAAGCATTTGTTTCAGGACATTATATTTCTCCAGGTTTTCAGTTGAACACCAGCAGTATTTTTATTTTATTATTTATTTATTTTTGTTTGAGCTTTTTGGTTAATTTCTTGTTTTTGATTTAGGTAGGCATAACTTTATCACGGATGCTGTCTTTGGATGGTACATGGCAATCTTTTGCTGAATCCTTCCCCAGAAATGCTCCATACATCATGTCTACTATTTTGTGGGTATACTGGTTAGTGGCAATTCCGTTATTCTTCTTGCTTCACATCCTGTTGTCATATTCTACAGCCATGGTAACTGGATTTCTCTGTGGCTACAATTTTCACCTAAAAAACATTTTTAAAACCTTATGAATTTTGCACCACAAAGTTTAGTTGAGGTTTGGACTCATTTGGAGTACACTGTGCCTTCTTCACATCCTGTTGCCATACTCTACAGCCATGGTAACTGGATTTCTCTGTGGCTGCAATTTTTGCCCAAATAAAATTTTGAAACCTTATGAAGCTTGCACCTCAAAGTTTAATTGAGGTTTGGACTCATTTGGAGTACACTGCCTTAGATATTTGTACCTAAAAGCTGGTTTAGTAAAAAAAAAAATTAAATAAATAAAAAGAAAAGAAAATCATATTTGTGGCTGTTGATAAAATTTTCCTCATTTACTGCTGTGGATTCAAATACTCCTGGTAATGATTTCCTTGTGAATCTTATATGGTGACGTGAATCTTCAGGGGAGTTTGTATCAGTGATATGATACCTTTCTACATAGGGAAGCTTTTCAGGGAAAGTGGGGCAACTGATGACATTTGTTCAAAGGTCTGCTCTGTTTATTTACTTCTAGATGCTTTATCTTGGTTAATTACTGCGTATTGCATGGTTAATGCTAAGCTCAGTGAATTTATTTGCAACTAAACTTTCTTCTGTTGTTCAAGGTATTATTTATGCATAAGATTAATATTGATGATGGATATAGTTAGGCATTGGTGAGGAGAAGGTGTTAAGCATTGCACGTGTTGTGCAAAAATATGGCAATCTAGCAGGTGCTGGTAAGTACAAGGGCCCAGTCACATTTGTATATGCTCATTTTGTTCTGATGAAATAACAAATTAAGAAATTTTTAATTTGTTGAATGCTGCCAGAGTTTGGAACGATTAGACTTCCAATGACATTTAAGTTTGGCTGTTAGATAATTATTAGTTAAATATTTTTATTGTGGGGTTTGGGCGGAGCTAGGATTTCATATTAAGGAGGCAAAATCTTAATTCTTTTTCAGTAAGGGGGTAAGTGTTTAATATGTACTAAATAATGTAAGTATTTTTTTTATTTTAATTAATTTTCTAATACTATTAAAAAAAGAAAAAGAAAAAATTCTCCCTTCCTTACTGAGTGGCTCTGCCCGTGGGGTTGGCTATTTTACTTTACTACTTTATTTGGCCAGCATCATGGATATGTGGACGCGAGGACAAATTCTAAATGGTCCCTGCAAAGTGCAACATCTAACAGTTACTCTAATT
Source organism: Excoecaria cochinchinensis (assembly GCA_947683425.1). NCBI lineage: Eukaryota > Viridiplantae > Streptophyta > Magnoliopsida > Malpighiales > Euphorbiaceae > Excoecaria > Excoecaria cochinchinensis. The sequence goes on along the minus strand of CANTUQ010000175.1, from coordinate 358,867 downwards.
AGATAATATCTGGATTATTTCATTTGGAGATCTTTTTAGCACATTGAAGTTTTAACCTTGGAACAGAAATTGGTTTTATCATGTAAAGCCATAGTATCACTCAATTTTTTTTTTTGCCAATTCACATGCATTCGAGAAAACATTGGATTATCAAAATTCTTTAGATTATCTTGGGTTCGACAGCGTGAATTACGTTCATGACAGTCATTAATTAATAGTGCCCCAACCTTCTCTTTTCAATTTGTCATTATTGCAGCCAAGGTGTGTGATTTGGCATTGTATGGTTCATATCAGTACTCTCAGGACTCATTCCCTACATAGTTGTTTCTTTCCTACGCTACAGCTCATGCCTAGAGCTCTTAGTACTTTTTTATTTTCTTTCTGAACATGGAGCACTGTATGCCATTGCTATGCTTCCTATTTAAGAGCTTAAGAGGCTGGTACATATTTACCAACGTTTGGTTATTCATTATCAAGACATGAATTAATTATAAGCATACTGAACTGGGTTATCAATTAATTATCAAGACATGATTCTGCCATCTGGTAAATAAATTGGTTCTCCTTATGCTTTTGTGTGTTGTGATCTACAGTGGAACGGTTCTCTCTTGGAGTAAGAAATCCTACAGCTTTCCTGGCAGGAACACTGGTTAGTGGTCATCATTACTCTTGGAAAAATAGTTTGTTATTTTGTCACTGATAATATTCTTTAGACATGAGTAGCTTGCTGGATTTGTTGATTTCATGGTATTATTTGTTTTATCTAGGGTGCTCTCAACTGAGCTTGTGATGATTGGCATTTATTTCATAACAACACTGCTAAGTGGATCTATAAACAGACATGATGATAGCCAGAGTTAAAGCTACTTGATTTTGGTTAATACTTAGTTTTATTTGGTAGTTTTAACAGCTTGGACTTTACATGACAAAGATACAGGTCATTCATTGACACAGCATGCTTCAATTCTTTCCAAGCAGGAAGTGAAGAATGTTTCCCAAACATAAAATGCTGTCTTAGTTGCTAGACATGAGGGGTAGTCGTAGCTGAGGTGATGAATTTGAAAATTAGGCCGTTTCCCAAAAAAAAAAAAAAAAGAGAAGAAGAAGAAAGAAAGAAAGAAAGCTCATAATTGAGAAAGAGAATTACAAATGTCAAATTTGAATATTTTCTGAATATGACAATTCATATTCAACATAATTATCTTGCATTGTGGACTTGATTACTCTTGAATAATCATCCGATCCATGTTAGGTTTTTGGTTGCTTGTAGCATTGAATTTGTGACCATTATGAACTGTTACCTGTACAGGGTATATCTCCGGAGTTTTTCTTTGCTGGAGTTTGCTGTGGTGGCTTGATCACCCTTCCTCTACAGGTCTGTCCAGTTCCACTGTAAATGCTGTTTTTATTTTTGTTTATTCATGTATAAAACATATTGTTTGCTTCAATTTATTATATGGTCTTTAACTGCCCTATTTGTAGTTTAGAAAACGGTCAAACAATAAATACTTCTCTTTTTGAAACTCTAGTTACATCCACTGCATGCACAGAAGTACAGAAGGCAAATAAAACCACGCTTTTGAGGCACCATTCACTGTAGCAATGATCACAGAAATGGGTTAAATGAAAATAGAAACAGTGAACCAGTTCTAGATATTCAATTCATAGTCCTAGTCAATCAATCACATATAGCCCCAAGTTCTGCCCTGGTTTTATCCAGTTAGAGCTACATATAACTATAAGGACTCATGCATCTGTGAATAGTAAACTAAACCTCAAGAAAATGAAGTAATAACTGCTTGGGTATGAATAATAAATTGTATTGATTGCCCAATAATTCCTCCTGAACCTTAAGATAAGTTGCAATTATGACCTAAGCTATAGAAAAATCCAATTGCGAAAAAAGTCATAATTATGAGTTAAAATTGTGGACAAAAGGTCTATGGAGATGTGAGCATTTGGCTACAATTGTCACTGAAAGCATAAATATGGCGACAAGCTACTTCTGTAGTTAAGTTTATAATTGCAAGTTGCATGAAGTTTAGGTTCATATGTTTAATATTCCAAAATGAATTAGAAGTCTAGATGGTGAAATAAAATAAAATAAAACCTGAATAATCAAAATTAATAGTTAAGCATGTGTAAGTCTTAAAGGTCCTTTTTCTTGTTTGCTCTATGTTATGGGCCCAAATTGTGGATCAAAACACGATGCAACTAATATGATAACTCATTTCGTTAAAGAGAGATTGAAATCTCTCAGCTCGTCAAAAGAAGACTGAAATCTTGGATCTCGTTAGAGAGAGTTCTGATCTCTTATATTTTCGTACTAAAAAATTCTAACTTTTTTTTATTGATTAAATTTATCTCTTTAAATAGAGATTATAAGATTGGAAACATCTAATAAAATAAGAATTATAATCTAATTGGGAAACTATGAATTTATTCTAATTAGGAAATAAGAATCATTTTCTAACTAAAAAATAGAAATCCTCCCAAATAGAAAATAAATCACTAATTAAAATAAAATCCTCTTATAACTAAAATATTACTATAACTAAAATATTGCCTTGAGAAACTCAAACCCTATAACCATAACACTCTAAAATGGTTTTGCATGTATTTGCCTGCAACTTGAGTATCAGGTTTGACAAAATTTTCTGGCACTTAATTATTAACTTGAGATGAGTTTCTGACTTAGCAAATTAAATTATTGACGTAGAAGCATTTTCAGATGTTTTCTCTACTTGGGTCTATATTGTTCCTTGCTTGTATAAATTTATAATGCCAGTACAAAGTCCTTAACAGGATTGTGTTTGTTGAACTCAGCTTGGCATTGGATTTTTACTGAGGGAACGTCCTGTGTTTGCCCTTGCCACTGTGGCCACCGTAGTGGTAAACAAAGTATCATTGCATTATTAGGTTGTCATTTTTCGAGCAGTATCTAATTTGCGAAAACATTACAGGGAATTTGGACTGTGTTTCCATATGCAGTGGCTGTTTTAACAGCATTATTCCTTTACGTGCGAAGTCACTACTCTACCTAATTTCATCCTAATCCCCGAGTTGTCCTACATTGTCTCAAATTCAGGAGAAAGGTAGAAACTTTCAATTTTAATGTGCAGTAGTGATGTAGCTAATCTGTCAGAGGATGGTTTTGCAGTGGATATCAAAACCATCTCAGTCTTATTTTTCATCACTTTTCTTATTAAGTTAGATGTCATAAAGTTATATCTTGTATTTTTATAGAGGAAAATTTACATTGTCTGATGCATGTGCTGCTCTTTGTGTTCAAGTTGGATCTCATCATTGTCACATCTCTATATCACATTGAAGATGATTAATCCTAACACAAGAATAATGATAGCTCAAGTTGGATTGCACGTGCATTTGAGCATTTGGGTGTGGGGCAGTCATGATATCAAAAGCGTCATGAACGGTCCGATGCTTCTCTATAAAAGCATTTGTTGTCTGTCCTTTTCAGATACTCTTATAGAAGCGAGTCTACTAATAAAATAAAACATAGATGTCACTAAAGTGATATCAAGTGGCAAGAATTTAGGTTATTTCCAGCTGATGTAAAATACAAATTGTATCCAAATCCTTCCAATTTCAAGAAGCTAATGCTGCTTCAAGACATATACATGCATTTCCTGTGGTATAGATTCTTGTTCTGTATGTTTTACTTAGCTACAGATCATTTTCTACTCTACAGTGAGTATAAATATAATGGCACTATAAATATTATCAATAAAAAAGTTTCTTTTCTCACAGTATATATGTGTATGATATAGTTAATAAAAATTTTCTATCCTGATTATGACTGAATAGTGTACATGTATAAATATCTTTTAAATTACTTTTACAATCTTCTACTAAATAATTTCAAATCATCCATGAAGTTCTTCTCAAATTACAATATCTACCCAAAATAAAATCCTATTAATCAGCAGAACTTTACATATAACTTTGCATTGAGTAGAAAGTGAAATTACATGTCACATGCTGCGAGGTGTGCGAGCTGAATATTGTAGGCTTCTTTAAGCTCAGCTAATACTTGTGCAATATTAGGCCTGAGTGAGGCATCTCTATCTACTGACGTTACAGCAATTGTGGCTGTCCTTCTCATACTTTCTACGTCAAATGTTCCCTTTATGCTGTCGTCTACTATCTCAAATGCACCTGCCTGTAAGTACGGCTTTGCCTGCATTTCACCATCACAACACATCAATTTACTAGGATCTAGTAACCCACAACAACAATAATAATGTAATGCTTAGTGCATAATTTGCTCTTCTTTTTTCACTGTTTCCTGCAATTTTTTTTCCTAAATTGCCCTTTATACTTGCCTTCCCTTTTTTTTATCCTCGTTAGATCCTACAAAGTCAATTTTGATTCCAGCTATCCTTTGTTGAGCTGATGCAGCAGTCAAATGCTAACGTGGATATATCTCTCCACGTAGCTATAGGGATCAAGTTGAACGAAACTCTAGTTTATAGGGGCTAGTGAAGAAAAATAAGAAAGTACAACGGACAATTTGAAAATAGAAAGTGTACGAGTGAAAAAAGTGGGCAAGTATAGGAAAGGAAAGAACTTTGATATACCCATAAAACCAGATTGAAAGAGTCTGGAGTTCCCAAGTGGCGCAGTGGTTCTCGCCCACAAATCAGCTCCAAAAGAACAACCCCAAAGCTATAGACATCACTTTTCTCTGTAAGTTGTTGGGTAGAATAGTACCTGAAGATGACAATTCGATGAGTTGTTATTCATCAAGAATTAAATGGTAAAAATTTATCAGATAATAAAGAACTTACTCAGGATCAAGATAGCCAGCAGTGCCCTTTACAACTGTGGTTACATGACTTGCATCTGCCTGCATTACTTGCTTAGAAAGCCCAAAGTCACAAACCTTGGCATTCATGTCCTTGTCCAGTAAGATATTGCTGCACTTCACATCCCTGTGTATAATTCGTGGCTCGCTCCCATTATGAAGATAGTCCAATCCTTCATTCAAATGGAGATTATGTTTCACTTTGATTTCTTATTAATGGCATGCTATGACAATAAAATGTGATGCTGCAGACTTTATCTTTTTCCTTTTTTTATGTTGACAGAAATGCTGTCTACACATACCTTTAGCAGCATCAACCGCGATTTTCAGCCTACGAACCCAACTTAATGAAATTTTCGGACTATTCTTACCTTCAAGGAGATAAAATGGGAAAATGAATTTCAGGGACAGACAATAAATGCCTACAAATATTTTAATTGCATGAAAAAAAATTGGATTTCTATATATTAATAACATACCATAAAGATGATCAGCCAACGATCCGCCAGGTAAATACTCATAGACTAATATTTGCTGCTTTGATTCATAACAAAATCCTTCCAAATCTACAAGATTCTGGTGATGGATTTGTGACAATAGATGTACCTAAGCATGTATAAATAGTTAAGAATAACAAAGCTTTAATTCAGAAAATTGTTCGATTCAGCACACACTTTATCCTTGCAGTTACTAAAAACTAAAACGGGAGAAGAATTTAAATGATAAACCTCATTGATAAAAGAATCGGCTCCAAGTTGAGTCTTGTCGAATCGAACTTTCACTGCCACCGGTCTGCCATCAGAAAGCTTTCCAAGATAAACAGATCCAAAACTACCACGGCCAATAACTTCCTTAAAGTTGTTTGTAGCTGCTCTGATTTCTTTGTAAGAAAAAATTCTTGCTGCATTCCAGTTTCGCATATCTGATACAGTTCCTGAGCATCAAAAATATCTGCATATAAATAAGACTGATATAAAAAAATATTTCCATGGACTACTGATGCGAATCTAACTTACTGTCCGAGAAAGTGACTTCATCAGCATTCTGTTTCTTTGTGTATAAGAACACTGAAAGAGAAATGACAAGAAGAGCAACTATAGCTCCTGCAGCTGCACCAAGTATAATTGCAATATGATTGGTTTTCTTAGGCTTTTTATTAGTATAGATCGTCACTTGTGGTGTCTCAATTGAAGGATTAGGCGAAACATCACTGCATGACAACGTGGAGAAGGAAAGACATGGATTCCCTGATGTCCTGTTATATGTCTGATGCATCAGGATTCTAAAATCACTAAAGGAAATTAACAAAAGTAGCATCTTCATTTATACCTGACTTCCAAACTTTCTCTGTTCAAAGACTGCGGCAGGGTGCCTTGCAGTTTATTGTTTTCCAGGTTCCTGAAGAATGAACAGGAAGAATTTTCTAATCCCGATTAACACGTATCACAGGACAATTAGAAGCACAATGTTTGGTTAATTGCCTGTAAATTTGATATTGTAGCCAATTAGTTTACTTACAGTAGATGAAGCTCCTTCAATTCTCCTAATCCATCAGGAACTGTTCCCTGTAAGCTATTATTTTGCAGGTCCCTTTACATTGAAAAGTTGAAAAACGAAATGTTTAGGTAGATAATTGAAATATGGTGATGAGGAAAGGAGTAAAATCCATAGAGAATGGAGTAAAAGCCATACAGAATTCAATAGATATTACAACTTACAAACTCTGCAGGCTAACTAAGTTGTTCAATTCAGTTCCGAAAGACGTTAGCTGATTGAAACTCAGGTTCCTGAAAAGATCAGATTACTAACAAATGACTTACTTTTTCCAAGAAACAGAATTTAGGATTCTTTTGACACTGTAATAATGCATTACAGCTTCTCAAGATGTTGGAGACTTCCCAAGTTCTGTATCTGTCCAGCAAGCGATGTGTTATGCAAATCCCTGAATTCACAATGCCATTGGATGAGAAACCGAGCATTGAAAAAGAGTTAAGTAAACACAAAAGAAGTACTGCAGATCAGAATTTACAGTGTTTTGAGGTCCAACAAATCACCAAATGTTGGACTGATTGACCTCAAATTGACATCTGAAAGCTCCCTAATAAAAAAATTAAGCATAAGAACTAATTAATAGATTGTCAACAGGCAAAGAATAGACCAAGAAAGCAATTAACATGAACATACAATGATGTGACTTGGCTTCCTTCACATCTAATATGGTCCCATGTAATAGGAGAACATGGGTCGTCTTCCCATTCCAGATCTAACCCAGTAGACTGTTGAATAACCTGAAGTGCTGATACTGCAGGAAAATTTAACCACCGTCATCAGCAAATTGAAGTGAATTCTAGCAAATGAAATGAACTTAATTATCAAACAAAAGGAACACTTACCTGTAGTTGATGAAGCTTCCAATGGAATTTCAACAATCTGATACACTTCAATAGCATTGATTTGTGGATAGTAATTGATGCTTTTTAGAGTAATATTCAAGTTTTTGACATCTTCCCGAATCAAGTACAGAACACTAGCTTCAGAAATTTTCACAGTATAATTAGATTGAACAATATCCCCATTAATTAAAACATCAAATGAAGGAGACACAGGAAGAATCCCAGCAAAGTAAAGGACAATGTAGTAGCTTCCTTGTGTATCAAGAGCAAGATCATAAGTTAGGACATCTTTTCGAGCTAAAACTCTCGCTGTCTGAAGAACATCAGGAGGAGGATTCTCTCTAAGACTAGATAAGTTGAAGCTAAGTAGCTTATCAAATCCACTTGACACATGTAATGGCATATAATCTTGATCAGCATCCCATATTCGATCATACCGATCTAAAGGGTACCTAAGTTTCGAGCAATTCAATCAACAACTGCTTACACAGTATCATCACTGAATCAGAAAAAAAGTTCATTCGTAATCATACCTCACTGAACCATTAGTATAACCACTATTGATACGAAAAGCTTTTCTCAGTGACTTGACAGGAAAATCTCCAATGCCATCCTGATAAGCTCCTGGAGGAAGTGGCCGGATTTCGAGAGAGGAAATAACAGGAAATCCACTGTCAGGAATGGCATGTAAACAGAAAGAAAGATTTTCTTTATTAATTGGCCATATAAATTCTTCAGTCCATGGATCATTAGCAGTGAGATTTACAGTAGTAACATTCGCTGTGCCAAGAGAAACAGAAAAAGCAGGGGGCTTTCCAAGTCTGTCATAGTTCTTGTACACAAATTGAGCTCTTACAAGAACTACAGATGATGCATTATTCATTGGCAGCTTATAACATTTCCGAACTTGTTTTTCTGGGAAAAACCTGACAGGAAAAGAATCAATGGTGGTTGTGTTTCCTGACTTTATAAATGAACTATCAGAAACCCATGAAATGTTGGATGAATCAGTAAAATCTGTAGTTCCACCGCAAGATAGGCTCAAGAAACCTGTGAGTTTAGGCACATACAGAATAAAGCAACTTGTTAATGCATGCAAAATTTGCATAAAAAGGCAGAAAGAGGCATTGAGATAAAGGGATATATACCATCTTGATCGTCGCAAAAAGCTTGTGTCCATAGAGCAGAGAAGAGAATAAAGGGAACCCAGAAGCAGTTAAGGGCCATAGAGCAAGACCCTCTATCAACCCACAACAGAATTCTCTCTCCAATGGCCTAAAGAATCCAACTTTATTTATTCTTAGAAACAAAAAAGAAAAAAGAAAGGAGTTTGTAGAATTAAGAGTTATGATAATCATTAGTATTGAGTGGGGAGGCAAATGTAATTAAAGTGATGATTATAGGGTAGTCTTGTAAGCATTGATAATCATTATTAAAGTATTAATCATGTAAATTCTAAAGCAGAAGCATTATAATAGTAGATGTTAAGTTAATTAACATAAGGGATGCTTAAAAGAGGCGCCTCATGTATGCAATTATAATTTTCAGAGTTCCTATAAACTTTGCTTTCAAATTCATACTTAATCCCCATCATATGTCTTTCTCCCAAAGGAAAGATATCAACCCTATTTCTCATGCATCAATTATGAAAAACACCCTTTTGCTTTTGGGTATCAACTAGTGGTTTGACTATAAGCAGCCTTAAGAATTATGACCACTTTGGATGCTCATACTTTGGTGTAGTCAACATAACTTAATTAGTAGTTATTAAAGGCAATTTTTAGTTTATACATGCAAAACCTGCCAACTTTTTAAACACACGCATACATCATACACCCATTATATATTGGGCCTCAGCCCATCAAAGCCCTCAAACGGTCCAAACATCGTGTGAGGACCTATAGGCTACGGATCCAACTGCCCATGAAGTTTGCTAAGGTCCAGCAGTCTTTTGCCATCCAAACGGTTATCGATACATATAGTTTATTATCTTCTTTTGGGTCAAAATTCATTATAATTCAATAAACTTATATATATATATATATATATATATATATATATATATATATATATATATGTCAATTAATTGATAAATGATAATCGGACACTTCTCCTATAAGTTCGGTTGCTCTTTACTCCTGAATCCGGACAACCGAGCTGATCTGAATAATCTCTCAATAACAACTCAATCTATCCTAATAGCTCGGAAAGAGCTCGTTTTCGTGGGTTATCAGAATTGTCAGAATTTTTCAAAGACTTTTATTCCATTACAACGCGAATTTTTCGTGTTCAACTGTATTTAATCAGAAATTAATCTTATCTAATCAGAAATTAACCGTATCTGATCAGAAAATATCCTTATTTAATCAGTGTCTTTGAGTTTTATCCCATTTAGGACTTTCAAGTCCTGTCCTATTGAGAATACTTCTTCTACTCAGAAATGGACTCCCATTCCAACACTGATTCCTAACTCGATAAAAGGAGGAATTCGAGTATGTTTCTCTTCTTGATTCTTTTTCAATTACAATACACTTACCTTAGTCAATTTTTTTGACTTGACCGTAGGAGTATCCTTTGTTGGAAAACCCGCCGGAGTTTTGTATTTTTAGGTGACCTCTCCAAGCTGCTAACTCGAAAATTTCGGACTGTTATCATTTGGTGCGGTGAGCGTGGAGTCTTTCAGATTCTCTCAACAATGGATCTTTTTCCCGACTTAACCTCTACTGCTGCCCTTTCGGTAAACCAACATCTATTAATTCAACCACCTCAAGTTCAGCTATTTGGACAAATAATACAACCTCCACCGGTTCAGTATGAGCCAGTTCCGCTGCTACCAGCTCAACAACCTTTCCATCAAGCACAAAATCCAGCTCCTCAACCTATCCCCATCCCAACCATCCTTGGCATTACCCCACAAATAGCCCAAGCTTTCTTAGCCACTTTAGCCGTTGTGGCAACACAAGCACCTGCCCCCTTAAGAACCTCTTCCTCTAGCTCCAACATAGCTTTTTTCACCAGTTCCATTGGCCTCCACACCTGTCCCATCAGCTTTTCCTACCACATTGGCCCCGAGTTCCACTATAACCCTCACCTCAGATCAGTTTGAAAGGCTTTTTAAGGAGTGGATGCAGAAGTATCAGAACAGAAACACGCTGCAGTATCAAAGCAATTTCAAATCGCCACTAGCCAGGGAGATTTTGGCTACTCCATTCCCCAAGATCAGGTTACCAAATCTGCCCAAGTATAATGGCAGTACTGATCCCCGAGCTCACCTGGATCAATTTCATCACACTATGCTTGTCCACACCTTTGATGATATTACTTTATGTAAAATCTTTCCCCAAACACTTACGGAGTCTACTCAAATTTGGTTTCGAAATTTGCCCGAGCACTCTATTACAAGCTTCAAACAGTTCAGTGATATGTTTATTGTAAAGTTTATGGCAGCTATTCGACCCATGAAAGTCTCAGCTGACCTCAATTTAGTTAGGTAGGATAAGGGCGAGCCATTACGAGCCTATGTGAAAAGGTTCAATACTGTAGCAATGGATATCCAGAACCTAAACTTGGAGGCAACCAACAACGCCCTCATAAGTAACACCCGGTGCTAGGACTTCAGTGACTCACTAAGTAAAAAGCCACCAAGTTATTTTACCGGATTTATGTCTCGAGCTCATAAGTATATCAGGATGGATAAGGCACGTCGCCTCTGCAATAGCTCTCAGTACAAAGATACGAGTAGAGATTCATACAAATCGGGCCATGAGAGAAGCAATGGGAGAAATGATTCAAGGAATCTGGGGTCAGGTGGCTCAAATCGAGATTTTGTAGTTTTAACACGATCTGGAGATCAAAATGGTGATAGGTGGACACCCTTAAAGGCCACAAGGTCTCAAATTTTGAAGTGGATGAAGGAGAACTATAATGGCCCCAATACCGGGTTAGCCGAGAATAGTATTTTCCGATAGTGAATAGTATTTTCGAGGCAAAAAGTACACCCCGAATTGAAAAATATTTTATTTAATTAGTGGAAAAATAAGTTATGATGAGTCTGAGGTTAAAATTTGGAGTGAAATCGAGGTCAAATAGGCTTCTAAAAGTTGAAAATAAGAAAAAATAGCGGGTTCAGTGTGAATAGCAATTAGATTGACTGAGAGTTTGAGCTGAGCGTAGAGGATGCTACGGACCTCAGAAAAATTGAATGAAAATATGGACATACTTGTATTGATGAATATAATTATATGGTAATGAAAAATTAAATTTTGGTGACACTAAAAAATTTAATTCTCGGACTGGTAAATAATTACCAGATCGAGAAATAATTTTTGATTGACCCCAAAATATTATTGGAGTTTAATGAATATGTGTTAAGAATTACGGAGTCATTTTTATGAGAAATTAACCTTAGAAAGTAAGGAAAAAGATATGGTTCGGTTTGAACAGTACTAGGTTTGACCGAGGCGTTAAAAATAGCAAATAATGTCCAAAATTGATGAAAATTTCCAGATAGGATATAAATGATGTGCAGAAATTTTTGGTAGTGAAAATGAAATTTTTTGAGAGCACTGAAAATTTACTAATCGGACCGATTTGATTAAACTGGACCGAAAATAGCCTCTGATTAGGCTAAAATTTTGATTATATCCTATTTTTCATATGATATGAATTATAGAATCAAATTTGAAATGATTTAGAGTGAAAAAATGAGAAAACCATAAAAAATTGTCAAATGGGCTTAAAAGTATAATTCGGCTTTATAGATTGGACCATTTTGGTCCGCTATAAAAGAAATTGCTGGCAGAAATTTTAGGTGTGCAGTCATTATCCCTTCTGCCTTCTCCTTCCTTTCCCTTGGCCGAAGTCATCCCTCTCCTCTTTCTCTCAATTTCCTTCAATTCTGCCTTGATTTCTTGCTTTATTCAAGCATCTTAAAGTTAATTCAGCCCCTTTATGAGCCAATAGCAACCTCTAGTATCCATTTAGTTGATTAAAAGTAAGGAAAAGCATAGATCAAAGATTATGTCTCAAAATAGAGGTAAGAAAATTTAAGTGTTTTAAATTGAATTAATAGTTTCTCTGAGTACTCTAGGATGTCTAGGGTATATTTATAAGGTTATATGTGACAAAAGAAGAAAATTGATGTGTGTTTCTTTGACTTGTACATTCGGCCATGTTGAGGAAAATGGAGGAAAATGACTTTTCAAAGGTTAAGGCCAAGGATTAGGGAGTTTGTGAAGGCTATAGCATGAATGTGCGGTTTGTGATTTCAAAATCCAAGAATTTTCATTTGAAAATTAGGGTTTTATATTATGTGTATATGGTGAATATGTGTGATTAGCATGTATAATTGAAATTGAAGTGATATATGTGTTTAAGGAAGTGAGATAAGCTAATTAGAGTGATTAAAGTGAAAGAACACTATGTGCAAGTGTTAGTTATAATGTGACATAATGGTATACTTAGGTATATTTAAGGTATACCTAGTGATTTCATGAAATTAAATGGTATGTGCACATGAATTGAGATTCAATCTAGTGAAATGAGTGATAATTGGATGAAAAATAAAATGTTAATGAAAAACTCTATGATGGTCAAATGGCTTGAGTAGAAGAATATGATAGATCATGTGGTATATATGTCATATGAGATGTAAAATGGATAAAATGATTGACTTAAGTGAAAATTAAGTTAAATGTAAGATTAATTGAGTATAAGCTTGGAAAAATGATTAAGAGCCTTTAAATGATAATTGAAATACTTAAATGAAACTAAAGGAATTTGTAAGGTGAAGTGCTCCCCTGGCCAAATGGTACCCTAGTGTATACTAGGGTATATCTTGAGTATATTTGAAGATTAATGATTTGAAATGAATTTAAACATGAAACTAAGTGTCCATAAATTTATTTGAATTTTATGCAATATATATGAATATTATGAGTATGATATTCCATTATGCTCAAAGTGAAAATAATGATAAACATTGAAATAATTAAAATTGAAATGATAAGAAATGAATTTATAGCCATTCAATGGATTGCGTATACTTATTATGAAAAATAAGTATATGAAGAGAATTGTGCGTAATTGATCAGAATAGTGATCGATTAGGGTATTGAAACGATAATGAAGTGACTGAAATGAAAATTAAACGTTAAATAAAAATGAAAGTGTTAAAGTATAAAAAATGCAGTGATAAGTTATATGTGATATGTTATATGTTATATGTAAAACGAAAGTGTTAAAAGAATGAAAAGTGGATTTGAAAGGTTTTTAAAAAGTACTGCCCTTAGTAGTGTCTGGCAGTTTAATCTAGTTCAGGATATATTTGGCTAGCCATAGGGACACCCATATCGCGGTGCAAGTCATAGCGACTTGTTTTGCTATGACAAATTTACGATGGTCTCTCATAGTCTTCTGTTATATGTCACACGTCATACGTCATACGTTATATTTTGCATGATGGAGTGATCTTTCGGGGTCATTCCCTAGTGCAGTGCAGTGGACCTCTGGAGTCCACATTTTCGTATATCCAATTTGCAGATTATCTATCGGGATTATACTAGGGACATGATTGTAAAATGATTTGAAAATGCAAAAGTAAAATGATCAAATTAATATGATGTAAGTGTAATAAAACACAATGTATAATGTAACATGCCATAATGTAATATGATAAAATGTAATATGATATAAAGTAAAGTGATAAAAATGTAAGTGATAAAACGTGAAAAGAGATCATGTAAAAGCTTAATATGTAAAAGCCTAATAGTTAAGGGTGTAACATGTAAAAGCATTATATGCAAAAGTATAACATGCAAAGCTATAAAGTAACATGACATAATATGTAAAAGAATAATAAATAAAAAGCCTAATGGTAAAGAGCAGAATTGTAAAATGATATGATTCTATCAAAAATAATATGATATGATAGTAAAATGGTTTGATTCTGTCAGAAGTAAAATGAAAATGCAAATTTGAGTGCAAAAGGACCTAATTGAAAGAAAATGAAAAGTTTTGGATCAAAATGGTAATTTTCCCAAATTATAAGTCAAACGAGTCATAATTATGAAAATGACCTGAAAATGTAAAAAGTATAATGAAAATGAGAATTTTAAAAGAAAAATAATTTACATGGAAGAAGATAAAAAGTAAAACATAATTTACCGTAAAGACAATTAGTCGTGAGACTAATTGGTAAATTGTGAGATAAGAAGTGAATAAACGTGAAAATGTAGTAAATAAATGGCAAAATCGTAATTAAATGTTAAGAGAAGGGCAATATTATAATTTGATAAAAGTTTAGGGGCAAAACAGTAATTATGTGTAAAAGTACACTAATAAGTGATAAGTAAGAGAAAAGTGAAAGTAAAATGATAATTTCGTAAAGAATCTAAAGTTTAGGGACTAAAATATAATTTGACATAAAAATGTTAAAATAAGGACTAATATGTAATTTGCAAGCCAAATAATGATTTAAAATGAAAAGAGAAATGAGCTAGCAGCAATTATGTAAATAAAGTCAAAAGAAGGGCAAAAATGTAATTTATCCTGAAATTGATCAAGTAGGGACTAAACGGTAATTTGTATATGAAATGATAGGTTAAATTAATAAATTGATTAATGAATTTAAATGCAATGTAAAGACGTAATATGAACTAATATGAAAAATGAACATGAAAGTGATGAGTCATGAACTAAAACGTAAATTAACATGTCAAATGTAAAGAAGTGTACCAAGAATAGTGCGAGTGTAAGAATGAAAAAAATATAGTGATACGTGGTTAAATGTGTAAAGTGATAGGCAAATAAGGATTAAAATGAACGTTGAGGATTATATGGAAATTTGTACACTAAGTAAATAAATGTAAGGAAATTTACTTAGTGGCATGTTTGTAAATAAGTGGAACCAAATGACAAAATGATAATTTAGTTAAACGGAAAAGTTATATGATAAGCACTGAATAAGCTAAGGATTAAATTGTAATTTATCAATAAGAAAGGCAAATAAAGGATTATAGTGTAAAATGGCAATAAGTGAAATTATAGTAAGTGATTTAAATGAAAATAACGAATTAGTTAAGTATGGAATGTTTCATCCATGTGTATATATATAAGTTAGAATTGGAAAATCTTTAGATTCGTAATCACTACTGAGCATATTTAATAGTCAGCACATAGTTTACTTGACTGCGTGTAGGTATCGAGTAAAGCGTCTGTGGAGTAGACACTGCTAGCTGTGAGGTCAGACTGGACTGTGGATTGACGTTAAGAATAGTATGTTTACTGTATTTCGAATGTATATGTAAATGCTATATGTAAGTGAAATAGTTAGATGTAATGAAAGATATTATTGTATTGAATTAGTTATATGGATTGGATTGACTTTTAAGTGGATATTAAGTTATGATTGTTGTGCCCCTGAATTGGGCTGTGTTTTTGGCTGAATTGCAGGTTTTGGGTAGTTAATGTTATAGACATTATGCTGCCCAATTTTGACTATATGAATAGTGTTAGTGGCATGTATATGTAAGAGTTTAGCATTGATGTATATATGTAACGGTTTAGTATTGATTATGTATTATGTACTATGGACATAATGAATGTGATAGAGTATGATTAAATGACATGATACGTTAAATGTTATGATTGGAATGAATTGAATGAGAATGTTCGTGATATGGCAGTTTAAAAAGGATAAACGATTTCATAAGTATAAGAATGATGCTATAAGTTAAAAGAAGAAGAAAAAAAATTTACCGAAATTGTCATAAGCATCGATTAGACAGTAATGTCGTGACATCCAATATCTGTACCAATTGCGGGTAACAGGCATCACAAGAATTATAGCGTGAATTGGTCCAGACATATAAGGAAAAGCTTTAATAGAGATCAGAGCCTCTATTGCGTTTTTCACAGGGATAAAGGTCACGAGACGAATGATTATAATCGGCTCAAAAGGGAGATCGAATTTCTAGTTCGGAAGGGCAAGCTTGCCCGGTTTGTCAAGACGGGTGATAAGGGCAGAGACTGATCTCATTCACCTCGGAGACAGGATAATAGAGCCAGTACAAGCAAGAAAGCTCCAGCGGGCATTATTCATATTATTGCGGGTGGCAAACAATATGACGTTTTTGATGATTTTAGAAAAAGAAAAGTAAAAGAGGTGTTCTACTTAGACTCCAGTTCTCCAGTAATAAGTTACGAAGTAAGGTTCTCGGATGTGGATGGCGATCATGTTAGACAACCGCACGCGGACTCTTTAGTGGTAGAGGCCCTGATTCAAGACTATTTAGTCCAACGAATTTTGGTAGACATAGGTAGTGTGGTCAACCTCATCGCCATGCAGGCATACAAGGAGTTAAAAATGTCTACCAACATCTTGAAACCGGTGTCTGCCCCACTTATTGGGATATCTGGTTAGACGTTTAAGGTAGAGGGATTGGTGAAATTATCTTTACAGCTCAGGGATGACGAGGTAGTTCGAACTTGTACTGGTTGCTTTATGGTCGTGGATATTCCTCTGGCTTACAATGTCATTTTTGGAAGACCATTACTAACCGGGGTGGATGCATACATTTCTATTCGAAAGGTGTTGTTAAAAGTTCCCGCCTCATAAGGCATTGCAGTGCTTCGGGAAAATCAGAAAGTAGCTCAAGAAACATATGTTACAATGTTGAAAGAAGCAAACCAAGCACTTCCATTGGATGGCTTGGATGTTTTCACCAACAATGCTCGAAAAACTGAGCCATTGGACTCATTGTAGGAAGTTGAGCTCGCACCGAGCAAGAAAGTTAATGTCGGGGCAGGCAAGAGAGGGGAAGAAAAGGCAGCACTCATTGAAGTATTGGCAGAGTTTGTGGATGTTTTTGCCTGGCAGCCCTCGGACATCAAAGGCATATCTCCTAGAGTAATATGACATTCACTCAATATCAGACCTGACTATAAGCCCATCAAACAGAAAAAGAGAAACCATGCTCCCGAACGGTAGATAACAATGATGGAGGAAATAGATACTTTGCTGAAAAACAAATTCATACGGGAAGTTTTGTATCCGGACTAGTTGTTTAATGTGGTTCTGGTAAAAAAGGATAATGAAAAGTGGAGAATGTGTGTCGACTTCACGGACATGAAGAAGGCTTGCCCTAAAGATAGCTACCCACTGCCTAACATCGACCTTTTAGTTGATTCAACAGCTGGATTCAAAGAATATACCTTTCTGGATACCTCAACTGGTTACCACCAGATTCCAATAAACCTAACAGATGAAGAGAAAACGGCATTCATTACCCATCAAGTTACTTGCTGCTACGAGGTTATGCCTTTTAGGCTAAAAAATGCAGGGGCTACATATCAAAGGTTGATGAACAGGTTATTTGCTCCTCAGCTCGGGAGGAATATGGAGGTGTATATTGATGATATGATAGTCAAAAATAAGGCATCCAATGATTTGCCCATCAAACTCATAGAGACTTTCTCAACTCTCAGAAAGTTCGATTTGAAGCTTAACCCAAAAAAGTGTGTTTTTGGGGTACAGTCCAAAAAATTCTTGGGATTCATGATCTCGAAGAGGGGAATAGAGGCCAATTCGGCAAAGATTCAAGCCATCTTAAAGATGGAACCACCGAAGTCCATTAGAGAAGTGTAGAAGCTTAATGGAAAAGTAACAGCCCTGGGCAGGTTTATCTCTTATTTAGCTAAACGTTATCTTCCATTTTACAGGGCACTCAAAAGTTTAAAGAAGTTCGAATGGACCCCAGACAATCAACAAGCTTTTGACGAGCTAAAGCAATTTCTCATTACACCGCTATTGCTGAGTAGGCCTCAATTGGGCAAAATTTTGTATATGTACCTTGCAGTTTCATCTGGAGCTATCAGTTCGGTTTTGATCAGAGAGGAAACCAGCTAACAGTTTCCAATTTATGAACTAAAGTATCCCATTTTGGAGCAGTTAGCCTTAGCATTAGTCTCATCATCCATTAAGCTCCGACCTTATTTTCAAGCATATACTGTGATAGTCCGGACAAATTCCACTCTTAAAAAAGTGGTCCAGAGGCCAGAAGCATCCGGAAGGCTCACAGAATGGGCAGCTCATCTAGGTGAATTTAACGTTCCATATGAAGCCCGACCTTCAATGAAAGCTCAAGTTCTGGCTAACTTTGTAGCCGAGTTGCATGCTCCACCTCCTGAGCCAAACACCCGCTCTTGGAAATTGTTTGTAGACGGAGCATGCTCATTTGAAGGGGCCGGCATCGGAATAGTCCTTATCGGACCAGGGAGGATAACCGTTAAAGGAATGGCCCACATTGCATTCCCAACCTCTACCAATGTGGCAGAATATGAGGTCTTTGTTTTGGACTTCAGCTCACCATTAAGGTAATGACTGATGTATTGGCCATCTTTTCTGATCATAGTTAGTTGTAAGCCTGTTGCTTGGCAAATTTGAAGCAAAGGAGAACACAATGGTTTGATACAAAGAGCTCGTTGCTATTTTACTGTTTCAATTGGAGAAAATGGGTGTGCATGGTCGATTGAGCAAATACCTCAAACAGAAAATTAGGCAGCAGATGCTCTGGCCAAACAGGCTTCCCGTCAGAACAAAATATTCACGGCAGACATAGTGTGGTTCGTTATAGCGGCACCAACTTATGAAACATACAGGGTTCAAATGCAAGGGCCGATGGATGGCTCCCCGATGACCAAATCGAAGCTCGGAGGATTGTTCGGCGATCTAACCGGTATGCCATCATGGATGATAAGTTATATAGGAGATCATTCTCACATCCCTGGACGCTCTGTCTGAACACCGAAGAGGGTGATTATATACTCAGAGAAATTCATGAAGGCATCTGTGGTGCACATGAGGGTGCACAAGCAATAGCTCGAAAAGCCTTGCTGCAGAGGTATTAATGGCCCAAGATGGAGAAAGATGCTAAAGAGCTCATTCAGAAGTGTGACAAATGCCAGCGATTTAGCAACATACTGCATCAAAAATCCACCCCTCATGTGCCCATTGACAGCCCTTGGCCGTTTGCTCAGTGGGGAATCTTGGACCTTTTCTGTTAGCTACCGGGTAGCAGAAGTTCTTAGTAGTTGTGGTTGATCATTTCACAAAATGGGTGGAAGCAAAGAAACTGGCTACAATTATCCCGTAAATATAATCAGGTTCGTTCAGAAGGCAGTAATTACAAGGTTCGAAATCCCCGTACACAATCATTATTAATGATGGTAAGCAATTCGATTGCTCTTCCTTTAAGAATTACTATGCGAATCTAAAAATCCAACTATGTTTTACCTCGGTATACAACTCACAATCAAACGGTATGACTAAGGTAACTAATCGAACTATACTGGCTGGGCTAAAGAAGAGGCTCGATGATACGAAGGGTCTCTAGGTTGACAAGCTCAACAACGTGCTATGGGCATACCGAACTTCCCCACGAGCAGCAATTGGCATCACACCTTTGTCCCTAATATATGGAGCTAAAGCAGTCATCCCATGTGAGATTGGCATTCATCCAGACTTCATCATACGATGTTGAGGAAAATGGGGCAAATCTGTTGTATCACCTGGATAGACTCGAATAAATTAGAGAGTCCACCCAGCTGCAATCTGCAATGTATAAGCAGCGAATGTCGTCATATCATAATCGAAATCTCAAGTCCATGTCTTTTTGAGTTTGACAGCTTGTTCTGAAAAAGTTATCGCAACTCATACGGCATCTGGGGTTGGGAAACTCAATCCAAATTGGGAAGGCCCCTATATGGTACATAAAGTTAATATGGGAGCTTACAGGTTGAAGGATCTCTAGGGGAAGTTACTCCTCCACTCTTGGAATATTTCCAACTTGAAGTTGTATTATTAATATTAAGCTCAGTTTAGCAGGTTCGCCATGTGAGCTCTTATTCATGTTAAGCATAGTTCGGCAGGATTGCCATGTGCGCTTTTATTTTATATTAAGCTCAGTTCGACAGGTTCGCCACAAGTTCTTTTTTTCATTGTAAGCTCAGTCTAGGTATATCACTATTCAAGCATGTTTTATTATAAATAAAAAGCTTAGTTCGACAGTATTGCCACGAGCATTCTTTTAAATTATTGACTTTGCTAGTTCAAGTATTGGTTTACATCTTTTTCGGATAAACTTGAATTATTAAATTTTCAAACGCTTCACTCGTAACAGCTATATCGTTGTTTGAGCACACATTATTATTTATGTAGGCTTATGCAACAATTATAATGAACTTGGCAAATCATCAAGGCGATTATTCAGTTTGGAAGAACGGTCATTTCATTAATTGAAAAAGTTACAATTCAAAAATTGGCAACAGTCCTAGTCGTATTCATTCGTTTGGATAAACTTCATCCAACCAGGACCAGTCCGCGTTCGGATGCCGGTCCTTCACTACTTGGATGAGTTTAGTGCCGAATGCAACACATTTGTTCGCTACTAAGTCTGCTGCCTGGTCCTCAAGCTCGAAACACCTTTGTTCCAGCTCGACTTTTTCTTTATTTGTTGCTTCTTGTCCACGCAATGCTTGCTCTAAGCTGGATTTAGCAACCCGACTCTTCTCCCTCTTTTGATTCAGACTGCCTTCAGCTACAGCAGCTCTTTCCTTGGCCTCGACTACGTCGTCTTTCAAGGCGAGCATTTTTTTCAGCCTCTAGAGCTCGCTTCTCCATTGCTTCTACTTTTGACCCAACTTCACCAAGTTGGTGTCGGAGCCGAGATGCCTCTTTTTCCTCCCTTTTCCAGGCGAGGATAAGCTTATTCATCTTGCCGATAGCAGCTCCTCCCAACATGCACCCTTGAAAATGAAAAGTTATGTTTTGTTCATGTCAAATTAACCGACCACATTAAAAGTTCTGAGCTAATAGAAGTTACCTCCACTTCATACTTCTTCATGGCATAGCTCAGTTGCTTGGCACTCAATTGGAGCAGAGATGTGGCTTTAAAGGGAACGCATGTTGTCTGATGAACGAAGGTTATGAAGTTTGGGTTCTCTTTCGACCAGGACTTCCCCTGTTATTGCCAGAATCTGCGAATGTCCTCGGCAAGAATCTTCAGTTCCTTCGCCCATGACCTTGGATCAGGAGTATGCGCTTGTTCCCTATTCTTGGAGGGGTGCTTAGAAGTATTAGCTCGGGTATGTGCTGATCGAGGAGAGTTATCGGTCACCACTATGGGCACTGGTGAAGGAGTTACTGAGGTTGACATTGAGCTCTGAATTGGAGCATTTGAGCTCGGAGAAATGATGGGCGTGCCTAGATCTGGAGGAGCTAGATTGGTTTCATCTGCTGCAGCGGTAGACTAGCTCCTTCCGGCTTTTTGCCTCTTTGCCTTGATAAGTTCGGCCAGGATAGGTCGGGAACTCCTTTTCATAGCTGCAACAAAGCAAACAATAAGAAACAAATTAAAATGCAAAAACTAGAAATCAAGAGGTTTACCCTTTTTTTATAGTTTGATTTTAGAGATGGTGGAGGTATTTCGCATTGAAGCTGTAGATTAATGTCAGTTTTCTCTTGGGCCAGCTCCTTCCACTGAGCTAGTATATTTTTCTCTGCATCACTGAGATACAAAGGGTTGTCATTTCGGTTGACGAACTGACCCCAATGAGTCCTGAAGGGAAAGTCTTACTCGCTTTCCATCATGAAGAACCTATTCTTTCAGTTCTTCAGGGACTCTAGATTCCTAGCAAATACTTTGTACCCAGCTTGAGCTTGAATATAATTATGGTCCTCAACATTAGCGTGGAGTCTGACCACATGTATAGCTCGAAAAGTGTGGATGGTGAGATCTATGTCATGTTTGGCTGCCCGGATTTGTAGCACTAAGAGAGTTCGCTAGGCATTGGGATGCAACTTTCCGATGGTGAAGCCGTAAAAATCTAAAAACTCAAGCTCAAAGGCTGTTAGTGGAAGACTTACTCCTGCTTTAAAGTTTGACTCATAAACGATTATCGTCTTTTTCCCTTGAAAATTGGCGTTAGCCCTTAAGAAAGCGCCAGTAGCGCCAATATTGTACGCATAGGGTATGCCAGTCTCTCTCTCAGCACGTTCATATCGCTAGCCTTAAAGATTGAACTTATACTCCCTACCCTGGGAAGCCTTCTCGGTTCTTTTCTTCCCTCTTGCCTTGGTTGACTGGTGCTAGGGAACTCTGGGGGACTATTAGTGGCAAGCCCTTCCTCTACCCTCACCCTCTTATCAAAACTCTCGAAGGAACTCATGATTAAAAAAAAAAAAAAAAGAGAGAGAGAAGAAAGAAACAATGCAAACCTGAAATTTTAGAAGAAGCTTTGAAGTGAATCTGGAAATAGAGAGTCAACGAACGCTTGAAGATGAGAGCTTATGAGAAGAGGAGTAGATCTGGGGATGTATGAATCTAGAACGAGAAAACAGAGAGAGTGGAAGGTAAGGCTACGAAGATGAACAGTGAAGTGAATGAGAAAAAGCGAGAAAGCAAAGCAGAATTCTAAAAATGAAATGGAATATATAGGTGAAATGAACCATTGATTGCTGGACAGGTGGCGAACGTTGAGTAGTGGTGTCAGTGATCATTAAGTTAAGCGCAGAAATTGAACCGCTGCAATGATGGCATTAACTGCCCTAGCCGTCATTTCGCGTGAAACGAGGCACTGTCCTCTCCTCTTTTAACGCGCCACGCGCTTAGCAGTTACTTTTTAAATTTTTGGTTTACTGCCTAAATGACATGAATTTCATATACTTGGGGGGAGGGGGACTTATGATAACCGGACACCTCTACTATGAGTTCGGTTGCGCCTTGCTCCTGAGCCCGGACAGCCGAGCTGATTTGAATAAGCTCTCAATAACAGCTCGGTCTATCCTAATAGCCCAGAAAGAGCTCGTCTTCATGGGTTATCAAGATTGTCAGAATCTTTCAAAGACTTTCATTCCATTACAACGCGAGTTCTTCGTGTTTAACCTTATTATATCAAAAATCAACTTTATCTAATAAGTAATTAACCTTATCTAATCAGAAGTTAACTTTATCTGATCAGAAAATATCCTTATCTAATCAGGAGTTCTATCCCATTTAGGACTTCCAAGTTCTATCCTATTGAGAATACTTATTCTACTCAGCAGTGTACTCTCATTACAACACTGATTCCTAACTCTATAAAAAGAGGAATTCAGGTATATTTCTCTTTTTGATTCTTTTCCGATTACAATACACTTATTTTCCTCAATTTTTCTGACTTGGCCGTCGGAGTATCTTTTGTCAGAAAATCCGTCGGAGTTTTGTATTTTCAGGTGACTTCTCTAAACTGTTAGCCCAAAAATTTCGGACAAAGAGAATTTTATAAATGATACATTTAACACTCCTAAATATTCATCTCTTGTTTAAATATATATTTAAAACTCCTAAAACATTTTGACTATATATTTATGTACATTGATTTTCTAATTTTTATTTTCCTCGTAACATTAATTATATATTCATGCAAATTGATTACTCATTTCATTTATATTTGGAAAATTCATTTTTAATCCCTAAACTTTAACATTTTTATATGTTAATTCCCTATACTTTAAAAAGTTGGACATCATACTCTTATATTTTTGAAGATTGCTCAGATCAGTTTAAATTTAAAAGAGACTAGGGGAATTAAAACACACGGTTTATTTATTTCAAGTAAAGTCAATTTAAAATGACCATAAAATTTACTAAAACATAATAAATTAAAGAAATATATAATCATTTCAAACATGTAAAATAAAATGAGTTGACTTTTTAAAAAAAAAATTATGTTTTGGTGAATTTCACGATTATCTTAAGTTAATTTTATATGAAAATAATAAAACGTGCATTTTATTCTGTCAATTTCGTTTAAATTAAATTTAACGTGAGTAACTCGAAAAGTATAGATATTTAATATTAACTTTTAGAAGTATAGAAATTTAATATAGAAAAATATTAAAATTAAGAAGGATGGATTTTTCTTTTATATAAACTCATGTATATGAATTTACATTTAAAAAAAAAAAAAAACGTACTTGAATGAAATGTTATAGAACTATTTTCTTCTGTCTTCTCTCAACTTTCTTTCCATTTACTGTCAATACATATATATATATATATTATTTCCATTACTTTTTCATGTTTGGAGTGTGGTTCATCTTATTTTTATATGATCGCAAGTCTCTAATTTTAAGAAATTGCTTTACAGTGAGTTTTCAATGCTTGAAATTTCCATTATTTTCTCTCAACTTTCTTCTGCTTGCTTTTTGATACCTTGAATTTTAATGTGCTTCATTGCATTGGGACATGAGCATGAACAGTTGAGTTCGGGATCTTCCTTCCTTCATTATCACTATATGTTCGGAATTTTTCATTATATACCTTCTCTCAATTTTTTATTTTCTATTACTTTTTCACGTTTTAAATTTTATTTTGCTTGATCTCATTTTATATGATCACCATTCTTTAATTTTTGGGGGCCTTTTCTTAATCGTAAATCTTCAATGCTTATTTTTTTTTTATTACTTTCTTTAAATTTTCTTTCCATTACCATTTTTGTATGCATATCTTCAATTTTAATGTATTTAGTCTCATTTATATTTTTAGTACTTTTTATCTTATCATTTTTCACTTTAATCATCGTTCATATAATTTATAATAATCATTTGAAAATTTGACTAATCTTTCAATTAATTAATTAGGATTAATTATCCAAAAAAATTGAGATTTATGAAAAAAAGTTATTTAAATATATGTGTTTGCATAATTACTTATTTTAGAGGATTCTAATGGTACCAGTCCCATGCTCAACAACATTAAATCAATTAGTTTAAAACATGGATAATAAAAATAATTCTTACAGTACGATTGGACATGATTATGAATCATTGATGGTCGAAAAACCACAAGAGGAAACACTTAGTGAAAGTGGATATACAAACATACAATTGCAGTTCTTGTGATATGCTTCTTTTTAACTTTATATATTGATCTTATTATAAAGTTTTATTTTTTTCTATTTCTCCCTTATTAAATCCCTGTTGGGTAGACTAAAACTAATGTTTGGAGACAAAATACAAAATAAAAGTTCAAGCACTTGATATGCAGCTTTTCGCCATTAAAAGACATTTCTGGTTTTAACCCAGGTTTCCCGACAAGTGATATATGCCCAGTGCGCGTTAGGAATCCATCGCTATAGCAGTTACTGTTCTTAATCAGATCATAGAAATCGATCCAAGATTATACTGCAACAACATTAAGCAATTCAACAGCAACGTAACATGCTCAGTGTATGAAAGAAAAAGCATGTGCCACCACCAAGATGGGTGATCTAATCTTAAGTCTAACATATAAGCAACTCAACCCCAACACTTCACAAACACAGAGTAGGAACAGGAGTTCTTAAAGAAACTCAAAATCTCATATTTTTCAATAACAAAGGCCTCGGGAAGATCCACTAAAGAACAAAACTTTCAACAAAATTGTGATGAACTGCTAACCAGTCACTAGAATTTCAATACTTAACAGGTGCTACTATATCTAGTTGGGAACCAAGCTTCTCCTCTGCAGCCTTCTCAGCCTTCACCCTGAGTTTGTTCAATTGCTTCTTCCTCTCATATGCTACCTGAGACCTTTCCTTTCTCTTCTTCTCCAGCTCCTGTGGGAAATACAACATTAAAGAAAAAATTCAAAAGGATTAACATTACATTTATCCATATTATAACAGATATATAACTCTCTATTCTTCCAAAACAGAACTCCCTAAATTAATACCAAGGTCAATCTGGCAAAAGCTCAGGTATTGATCCAATGAAATCAAGAAACAACATAAACCACAGTCTACCATCCATTTTTTTTATACGTGCAACATGTAATCGCATACACCAAAACAATGATATGAACATACATGTTAAAGGAAGCTAGCTGGCAGTTCAATAAGATCATAATAATGAATGAAACAAAAGACTAACTGCATCAATAATTTAAAAAGGAAATTAAAAAAAGCAAAATATAAAGATTAATCGACCCTAAGAGATCAAAACAACAAGAACAGTCAAGATTTTTTACAAAAACTATGCCTCAGCACTAGGGCTGTGCATCAGTCGGGTTCGAGTCAACCCGAACCGAACCTGACCAACCCGAAACCCCTAGAAGAGCATATATGACCCTCCGAACCGACCCTTATTATAACTAGGGCCCCAATCCAACGAACCCGACTATTTTCGGGCCCCGACTCGAAGAACCCGATTTACCCAAAATAAAACAAAAAATAATAATAATAATAATTACGGCCAACTTCTCAATGTGAACACAGTATACCAAACGTTTGGTCTCCAATCCATGGTATCTAAATCCAAATACAAACTACATCAAATACTTCCTTTAATTGCAAAACGACAGCCATTCATATATTCATAACTTTTGTTTTTTACAGGTGGTTGCTTTTTACACTGGCTGCTTCAATCCAAGTTAATCTAAAGCCGGAGAAGCAACACCTACTCAACCACCACAAGGAGCGCCACTTTACCGCCACAGAGATTGTCCGAGATATCATCATCGCAACCCAACAAAATCGGAAAAACAAGACGAAAAAGAAAACAAACTTAGGCGATACCTACTTCCGGTGGCGACAGGAGGTGGAGAGCTGCGACAGCAACCTGCGGTGGCAAGAAACGGTGTCGATAGGCGGCAGCGGTTGGGCAGATTGGATTTGGGACTTAGGAATTTTGAGAGAAATCATGAAAGAAAGAGAGAAAAAACTGAAGAAAAGGGGATTTTTTTGGTTTATATATGGTTGTTATTCGGGTTGTCGGTTGGGTCAGTTTTTGAGGGAGTTATAACCGACCCGACCCGAACCATCCTAATTTTGCCAACCCGACCCTAACCTCCCGAACAACCCTACCCGAATAGATTGCTCAGATCGGATTGTTCGGGTCCGTCAGTTCGGATTGGGTTTTGCACACCCCTACTCGGCACAACCATTGAAGAAAAGCTGAACTAGTTTAGCTAGAGATGATCCTGAAATGTACAATCAATACAATTCTAATTATGCTAGACTTGAATACGAGGCCATTATGGATAATCTATTGTACAGAAATAGTATAACAACACTGACAAGAACAAAGACAATAATAACTGAGAGATTCATTCAATTGCTAATTACTGATAGACTACCACAAAGATAAAAACAATGTGACTTTGGAAAAAGACTTGATCTTGACAGGGCAAGAAAATCAGTTGCAGAATTATCAGAGTTTTCTAAATACAGCAGTTCTCAAGTGGCATCATCATCATCGCCAATTGTATACCAACATTCCAAATAAATTAATAAACAGGTTCTGCAGATCCAAGCTACCAGGAAGAGAATCTAATATTTTGGAAACAAGAGCCAACAGCACATCTAACAAGAAAAATAATAAGCAACTCTACATGTTAATACTCACCCTGATGGTATCGTAGTAGTTCCATCCAACCTCGGATGATAGTCTACCTAATAGGCAGTATTTGTGTCCCTTTTGGAGTCTCAACACCCTAATTCATAACCATATAAATAAATTATCAAGATCAAATAAAACTTGAATGCTAACAGAACTTAAAAAGTAAACCAATCCCAATTCTCTATAGAGCCAAAAAACTTACTTAAGAGCATCAGGTACAACCATCCTCTTCATCTTGTCATATGGAGGTGGGACACCTTCATATGCCTTCAAACGTGCAAGTGCCGCTTCCCCACGCTTTGTCTTGTGTGGAATCATTCTGCCACAGTAGGAAACCAAACATGAGCCCATAATTCTTCAACGCTTGAAACCCAAATGCATGACAAAAGCTATAGTTGTCCATCCAACAAATATAGAGAGCAACATTGATGATGCAACAGATGCATATATTACCGGCAGAAAATTTAAGTAACCATAATCTGATTCTCAGTTCAGAGCCTCATTTTGCATATGACAAACAAACAAAAATTAGCACTTAATAGTCTACGTAAGTTCATACATTACTTCAGTTTCAACCAAACTTTCCGATAAACCAAACAGACAATCAAAATTCAAACCAAGAATAAACAGAAAAACATTGCAATTAAGAAAATTAATAAATGACAGATGAAGAAGAACGCACCCACGTACAGTGCGCCAAAAGATTTTAGCAGGAGCGCGAAAGTGAATGGGACCGTGAGAGGGTTTAGTGTTCATGCGCTTACGAAGAAACCTCATATACTTCATTTTCTGTCTCACAAGGCCTCCTGAGATGCATATCTCCTCGCACCGGACCACCACCACTTTCTGGCCGTTGAGCAGCTCCTTTGCCACGATCGACGCCAGCCGCCCCAACATATGGTGCCGCGCGTCTATCACCACCTTCTTCGCGCAGATCCCCGACCCGGACACCATTCTTGCGCTCTCACTCTCTCTGGCAGTCTGGCTTTTGAATAGATGGAGTATTTAAGAGGAAGATTGCTAGGGTTTTTCTTTAGGGTTATAATAGTGATCTTGCGCAGTTCTGCGTCCCCAATAGTTTGGCACCAGTGAGGAGAGTAAACCAATTAATTCATGCCACGTTATGATAAAGAATAATCAATTCAAACGTTCATGAATGGGCTGGGCTTTAAATTTGCATATCAAGCCCATATAGTACAAGCCTATGATATTTAAGCTCTTGGGCCTTCTTTCCTCTTCTTTGTAGTTATGGGCCTATATCCAAATCCTATAGAAATTTAACCAATCAAAATCAAAACTAAACCTTATCGAACAAAATATTTCCTCTGTCTTAGAACAATAGTAGACAAAGTGGATTTTATTACTATAAAACATAATTTTACCTATATTTACTAACTATGCTCTTAAGTTTAGAGTATTAAATATCATATTATTTAAAATTTTTATTTGAAAAATGGTATAAAAAAATTGAATGAAAAATGTTTGATTATTAAGAAATTAAATTAAATAACAATTATTTTAGATAATTTACAAAAATAATAAATTCACTATATTTTAAGACAAATTAAATAAAAAAGTGCAACTATTATTTTAGAACAAATAAGTAATTGCTAATTTGTACAAGTCATCATTGAAATATTCCTTCAAAGAGAAAACAATAGAATCAAACACGAACTACATCATAAAATTGTCTTGAGTGGATTTGGATTTGATATTTCATGGCTATATAGATTATAAAAAGAATTCTCGTGTAACTCGAGGATATCACAACATTATTATTATAAGTAATCGAAAATCGTAATCAAAAGAGAGACATTATCCAATAAAAGAAAATGATCAATTATGGTTGACAAATGACAACTCATCGCTCTTCTCTAATACCGAATACCTACCACATTATTGGACATCATCACGGAGCTTTGGCGTTGCTCTTGCTATTCTTATTGTAGGATAAATAAAACTATCATGAAATGTTCAGAAATCAGACTAATTAAATTTCTTTCCTTTTTTTCATTTTTATTTTTTTTATAAAAAATAATTTTTTAGTTTAAAAAGCCGTTTGAAAAATTAAATTTTTTTTAAAAATATTTCAACTTTTTCAAAAAATTACATAGTATAGGTTGAATTAAAATATCGAAATAAAAGATTCAAAATCAAATTGCAAGGAAAAATAAAAAAGATTAGAAGTGATACACGGGCCTTGCCTTCATTCCATCTTCATGTTTGAGATCCAACGAACTGCATTAAAGAATGTCTATACAATGAAAAGCCCTAATTCAATGTGGACTTGTTTTTTGAATCAAATAAATTAGGCAAACCATAAAAATAAATTCAGCCACACGTACAAAAATTATTAATTTATGCAAACAGTTGGTGAAAGAGTCATCCCACCCCTTACCAACCCCAATTTCCCTCCCCCCCTCTCTCTCTCTCTCTCTATCTCTCCCCTGACCTTACCAACCCCACTCTGTCTCTTTTATGTTCAAATCTACTCCATTGTCTGGTGATCAGAGCCCACAGTTTGGTTCCATCTCAGAGAGCTAAAAAAGGGTGGCTCTTTTTTTTTCTTCTCTTATTTCCCTAAACTAAACATTAACAAATGGGTGGTGACGGAAAGGTCTTTACTTTGGCTGAGGTCTCTGAGCATAACACCCCCAAAGATTGCTGGCTTGTTATTGATGGCAAGGTATTAGATTAGCTATCCCCAGTTTCCTCTCTTTGGTTTATGGATTTGTGTTGTCTTTGATGTTTAAATCACATATATATGTTTCTGTTAGCTGGATCTGTGTACGTTTATAGCCTTTGGCTGCAAGATTTAGTTTGTTGTAGTTATGGATTTGATTCATCCATTATTATTTGAATAAATGCTATTCAGCTCACCGTGTTTTGTTTTCTGGTTTGCTTGGATTCACTTTTCTCGTTCCTGTTTATGTATTGGCATCGGGTGGTTTGATCTTGGGATAGTAACAAATTCAATTTTTGTGTATTAGTATACAGATATATTTAAAAGCCTTTATACTTAGTTTCCTGCTTGCAGTTGACTGGTAGTACCTAAAGATGAATGTGGTATACTACAGATTATTCTGAATCACGAAAACTTAAGATCCTTATTATTGTCACTAATTGTTTTCTTACCCTCAATAATCAACAACTTGGCACAGGCTTGACAGGAGATTTCATTTTATCAAATTATGCTGAATATTCTATC
Source organism: Excoecaria cochinchinensis (assembly GCA_947683425.1). Lineage (NCBI taxonomy): Eukaryota > Viridiplantae > Streptophyta > Magnoliopsida > Malpighiales > Euphorbiaceae > Excoecaria > Excoecaria cochinchinensis. The sequence continues at coordinate 328,022 of CANTUQ010000175.1, read as the reverse complement.
AAAGCTAGATATTGGTAAATCTATCATATGCCATTTTACTTGATAGTTCTAACTGTGAGGTATACAATGCTCAAAATTGTGGTTCTGCAGCCATCATGATAGTCTGGCTGTGTTTGAATTGATTTCTAATTGGTATATATATGGTTCTCTTTTGATTGCTAATTTACCATATAAGAACTACTCTTTTTGGCTGAGTTAATTTTTCCAATAACTGGTATGTAATGCTGTGTCAGGAGTTTAGTTATTCTCTAGATTTTTGAAGTCAGATTTGGCTTCTTATTAACTCAAGTAGAACTCAATTATTCATATTAGAAGTTTTCTCTTTTTCTCAATCTGGATCATAGGAAAACGTGAGCTACTGACCGTTTGATTGCCTATTGGATCGCCATCTTGACATGTGTGCTGTAATCTTGTTGAATTATCAGTTGAGTTTGGTCCTTATGATCTTTGAGGTGATCTTCTAGGTGTATGCTTTTGTTTTTATCTGAGGCTTGCTTTTACCTTGCTTGTGATTTTCCAAAAATTCATTGGTTTTCCATTATTTTGAAGTGTGGAAATGTCATCCCCATGTCTATTCCTTACCCCACACGGGCACTTCGGAATAAAATGGAATGGTCGAAGTAACTGTGATTTTTCACTTGTATACTAGATTGTCATTTTCTTAGGATTTGTCTCTCTCCTTTTTCTTCTTGTTGATGAACAAAAGCAATAAAACTGAAAAGGGAAAAACAAAAAAGCTTGTAAAACGACAAGGCCCTTGGCCAGCAGCTGTAAATGGAGCTGAAACTTAATTAATTCTTAGCTGAAGGATCAGACCCTACAGAAATGCTCGGAGCCACTGCCTGCATCGTGGTCTTCGCTGTGCAAATTCAATTTTGTATTTGGCACTATATTATACTGTAATATTATGTCTTACATTCCAATGCCCTCTAGTAAACATTAATTCCTTGTACCAGGTATACGATGTAACAAAATTCTTGGAGGACCATCCCGGAGGTGATGAGGTTTTGTTGTCAGCTACAGGTATTAAGATATATACCAGTTGTATGTGCCTATTGTTCAAAGAACTATGAGAACCTTTTTTGAAAGATAATTGATACTTGTGTGGTATACAGGGAAGGATGCGACTGATGATTTCGAGGATGTTGGCCACAGCACCAGCGCGAAAGCAATGATGGATGAATTCTATGTTGGTGCGATCGATTCTTCAACTATTCCTTCTAGGAAGGCATATACTCCACCTAAGCAACCACATTACAACCAAGACAAGACACAAGAATTCATTATCAAGCTGTTGCAATTCCTAGTTCCCCTCCTTATCTTAGGTTTGGCTGTTGGTATACGCTTCTATACCAAATCGCTTGATGCATAAGCATTGAAGTAAGAATAAGGAATCAAAATAAGTTTGTGTTAGTCATTCTCTATTGCAATTTGGGGTCTTAGGACATGTGAGTTCTGATGAATATGTGCTTGTTCTCCTCATTTGTGAGGTTTCATTTGTACTTTGCTTTTTTCTTCACATGGAACTGGTAAAAACTATCTTGACTTGCCCCATTATATTTATTGGTGATTTTGGAGACATGATGGTGAGAACAATCTGCATTCTGCTCATGCACAAGAGAGTAACATATCTTGTCAATGGAAAAATGGTTGCCTTGGAAATTTTTATGATATGATATTCTATTAGCAGGTAATAACAATTATGCGATAATGAAAAATAATAAAACTCTGGGGGATAGCTGGTAGCTAATTTTAAAAAGGATTAAAGCCTAATTAGCTCCCTGAACATTTCAACTTTTGGACATTTAGTTCTTGAATTCTCATTTCTGTAATTTGAGGACTCCAACTTTGAATTTGCGTCACATTTAGTCCTTCACAAATCCATAATTTTTATTAATTGAAGCATTGCCCCTCAATTTCTCAGTAATAGAGATCTTTGGGCTTTGTTGCAAGCTCTGTAATGAATACGAAAATTTGAAAAAAGTTGGCTCTATAATTCTATCTAAAAGAATCGAAAAATTCTTAGTTGGAGTGAGCTCACGAGCATCAAAGTCTTGGATAAAACATTTAGAAGTGATTTTAAAAGATTTAGTATAGCTTTTTAAAGAAAAAGAGGTTCTAGATGAGAAAGAAATTGATTTGGAGTAAAATAATAATTTTAAAAAGTCAAGAAACACACCCTAATTAAAATCCATCAAAATTAAAAGTTCTAAGAACTTAATTTCAACGAATAAAAGTTTTAGAACAAAATATCAAAAAATCTTATTATTAACAGGAAAATATGATTTAATAATTGATAATCTTTGGGATATAAAACGTGAACGAGATCAGGTATCAAAGATGCGCGAGTCAATCAGATCTATTAGTCTTGCAAGAAAGCTTGCCTAGTCGGTCCAGGCGTTAACATTCCAAAACTTAAGTTAATAGTGGTTTAGAGGGAGAGAGATTCGTGAGAAAGTCTCAAGAGATTGATAATTTATTCTATAGTGGCAGTGGTATTTATAGAACTCTTGAGAAGGTAATTGAGTGTTGTGCTTTAGTATTAAAATAAATAAACGGCGGCATGACATGAAGCAGATAGAATGTACAGATCTATGGTGTGTGTCAATGGACTGACGGCGGTGTGCATTATCAGTCCGATCGGACAAGCAACGCTGCCAGATTTTGACTCTTTAGACGTCCGCTTGCTATGCATATGGTCTCGGATCCTTCTTCTTTGCTGGGTTTTGGGCTGGAACTTGTTCAGGCCCAATAGTAATTAGGTATTATCAATGATCATCCTAACTGATAAGACTGAGAATGTCTTTATCTAGAAAAGAAAAGAGCTGATCGGAAGTCTCAAGTGGTAAAGAGTGAGAGCCGATCGGATAGTTGAGATATGCAATAAAGAATGCCCGGTTGGATCAGGCGTAAACACTCCGAAACTTAAGTTAGTAGCTTTCTAGAGAGAGAATGCTTAGAGAGAAAGTCTCTGAGATTTTATATCTGGTGCCACTGTTTGTTGGACTATTTATATGAGATGGAAGAGGTGCACTAGAGTGCTTGGGGAGTGATAACTGGCAGTCAGAGTAGGTGAGCAGCGAAGCGACAGGGAGCAGGTGAAGGGCATGGCGCTGCCGTGTGTCAGTGGGCTGATTGGACGTATTGTCACATCAGTCCGATCGGACGTGGCACTGCCTTCATGCTCAAGCTTTGTGCTCTTTACTGATGGGCCTTGGGCCCTGCCAGGTAGATTAGGCTGACTGGATGGGCCTTTACATAAATGTCATTTATGTGGTTATCACTTGTCCCCCCTCAAAAGGGTCCGAACGGGCATAGATTTGCCTTGAGTTGCACCGCTCAGGGAGAGTTTACTTGAGTTGTGCCGATCGGGAGACATCCGTTGGCGAGATTTTTGAATTTTGAAAGGCGCTCATCTAAAAAGACGCGCCTGTTAAGACAGTTGTCTCATTTAATGCTACTGCGCGTACACCGAGGGTGACGCTTCATTTTTCGTACAGCAATGATGCTTTTAGAACACGTGGCGATCATCCATTGGTGAGACGTTTAGCGTCTCCGAGAAGCTTTCGCCTATAAAAAGGTAAGTTCTTGGCATTTTTTCCTCACTTTTCTGCAATCCTTGGAGAAACTCTGTCTAAATTTCTTCTCGTCTCTTTCATACTTTGACGATTCTTGCTTTCCATTCCTTGAAATTTTTCAAAGTACCTACAACCTTCAATCAAGTAAGTACTCCTTTCTTGTCTGCCTTTAATTTTTTCTCTCTTTCTTTCTATTGCATCATTGCATTCAACTCACTTCACCCCATTAGAAATTAGGGTTACTGTGTTGAAAATGGCTTCCAATAGCGATCGATCAATAGATATGAGTTTCATGGAGGACTACATGGATAAACCGACAGTTGGGCGTTGCTCCAGATTGAGCCCTAGTGAGGTGGCTGAAATCCCTTCTAAATATGGCCTTCCCGATGATGTCTTCGTGATGCCCTGCCCTGATTCCATGGTGGTGACAAATGGTCCTTTCGGTCACCAGAAGAATGAGTGGTTCGTTTGCCACCTTTGGAGCCTGGATGCAGGCCTGAGGCTCCCGTTTGGCGCCTTTGAGATTGCGATATTAGAAGGTTATGGGATTACCCCAAATCAATTGCATCAGAACGGGTGGAGATCGGTGGCCTACTTCAAGATTCTCTACAAAATAGAGGGAGTGGCTCCGACTCTAGACCTCTTCACCCATTTCTTCTATATATCGGGTCAAAGCGATGGGACAGAGTATTTCTTCACTAGCCGACCGAAGAGGAAGCTCGTCCATATCCCCACCTCGATGAAAGGGTACAAAGAGAGGTTCTTCCTGGTGGGGATGATTGGTGGATTCGGGGTGCGCCTTACCCAATCGGATGGAGCCACCATCTTAAAGGACCAAGCTGCTGGTCAACCCATGTATGAGGCCGACATCAAGAAATTGATGGACCCTGTGGCGAGACAAGATGGACCCTATAAGTCCAGCTTTATTATGAGGACATTGTTCGGGTCTTCTAGCTCAGAAACTGGCGAAAATGCAAAACGTGAGCATTAGGATTGTAGTGGAGAGAGTAGCATGAGTTAACAATCATGCATTGCATGTGCATTAAATGTATATTTTTCTGAAAAGGATACTTATCTTGTTTGTCTTTGTGATGCAGTTGCGATGGCTGGAGGGGACGACATGACAAAGCAGCTCGCCGGGGTATTCTTCAGGATGACGACTTCAAGGTCATGGGAGATCCCAGCTCGCTCGCCCAGGAGCTCAGTATGTTCAACCAGCAGAGCCTGGAGGTGAGATTTGGCCGCTTTCATTTTTATTGTCTGAAAATTGGCAATGTCCTCCTTTGCTAATGTTGTTGTTTTCTTCTTATTCTTTTTTTTTTATATAGCTGATCAAGAGGGGTCAGCGCGTGCACGGTCTGGCCAGCTTTTTGGAGGCAAGGTCAAAAGATGCTGCTAAGGCAAAGGGAGAGGCAATTGCTCAACGTGATGCTACCCAGAAAGAGGCCTCTGCCCTTCGCTCAGAGGTGGCAGGCCTAAAGAAGGAGGCCTCTCGGCAAGCCCAGAAGTTGAAGACTCGGCTAGGCGAGATCGATCATTTGAAAAGAGAAGTCTCGCGCCTGGCTGCTGATAGCGCTCAGTGTAAGATGTTTGAAGAAGAGGCGAGCAGACTGAGCTTTTAGTGCAAACTCCTAGGCACTGAAAGTGCCAAAGCCAAGGCAGAGTGCAACCAGTTTCGGTCCGAACGGGATTCTCTGAAGGCTACTTTGGAGGATAAGGAGACCTCCTGGAAGAAGAAGCTTGAAGAAGAGCTTGCCTCTCAGAAAGAGCAGTTTCTTGATCAACTGGGGGAAGCTTAAGGGAAATTGTCATCTCGGCTAATCCATGAAGCTGGGAGGCGCTTCCCTGGGGCTAATCTCGACTGGATGGAAGATCCCAGCGTTTTGCCCAATCCGCCATCTAGTAACGATGAAGAGGAGGCTCCCAGAGAGGAGGCAACCGATAGAGCAACATCGCCCATGGAAGATCCTTCGCCGACTGAAGTTTAGCCAGACGTGCCCCCTGGAGTTGAGGTTGGCGCTTCTTTGCCGGTGGAGCCAATGTCTGAGGTGGCTGTCGAGCCTTCTCAGCCTGCTGCCCAGCCAAATACAGAGCCTGCTGCCAAGCCGAGCATGGAGACAGCTGCTAATCTACTCCCAGCTCTAGCTGATGTAGAAATTGTAGACATAGAAACATAGATTAGATTTTCCATTGTATACTTTATTTTTTGTACTGATTCTTGTAAGTTGTACAGTATATTGTTTCTTCAATAAACTGCAATTTTTGTGTAGATTGCCAATTTTCCAAGTTATGAATTGCTGTTGTTCGATAACTCATATAATCGCATATAATTTGCTAATGTAAAAAAAACTGATCAATCATAGATACTTCCTGAATTGGAATCAATAACTTTTAAGGCCAGGGATTAATTTGTCCGATCTGATTGGAAAATCATAATCAGTCGGTCATCTGGCATGAGTTATGATTTAAACTTTGGAGATCGGGCCCTATAACGTCAAGCATAGCAGATGACCACTTAGCGTCACATTAGCTTGGAATTGGGTGAACAGTTTCATACGTCGATTTAGCATTTTAATTTGCATTTTGATATGTGATCGTTGCACAACCTTTAAATCGGGAGAAACTTTTGGTCTATTCTGACTCTTGCATTTTCGGTTTGGGATCGGCGTCGAACCTAGCAGATGAGTAGATGGGAGTTATGCGATTTTTGTATCTTCGGATCGGGAATATCATCGATCCTAACGGACAAGCCGCTGGGCAATTTTCGTATTTTCGGATTAGGAATGTCATTAATCCTAATGGATGAGCTTGACCTGCAAATAAATGGACTCCAACTTTCGCATCTTTTGCTTGGGATGAGCATCAAGTCTAGCGGATAAGTTGTACCACCCATACCTTTTGTAGAGATGGAAAAGAATTTCTTTATTTATTGAATTCAATTCTTGTTACATTATTACAAGGAGTTGAGGGTGAGCACCTTATTATATATTGTCCTCTTTAGGTCGTCTTCGAGCATGGCCCTCTAACCCTCAAGGTTTTGTTCCTTGGTGGATGCGTCTCTCTGCTGCCTGATCATGGTGACATACGCCTGGCGGGATGCCTTCTGGTCGCCTCTTAAAATAGCAACGCCGCCGCTAGTTGGGATTTTCATCACCATGTATTCTATGCTCGTGACAGCTCCGGTTTGAGAGAGTAGGGGCCTGCCAAAAATGGCTTTATAGGCAAATATTATGTCAATTACCATAAATGTTACCTTGCAGGCGTGGGCGAGTGCCTCTTGGCCAAACTCGACAAAAAGCTCGACTGACCCTACTACTGGGACTGTCGCGTTGCCAAGTCCGATCAGCAGGGTGGCGTTCAGCTTTAACTCCTCAATCGACAGTCCCATGGCTTTGTAGGCTTGGAAGGTGAGCACGTTCACGGCGCTGCCGTTGTCCACCAAAATTCTTTTAACATCGAAGTTGTTCATTTGAGCCCTGATAACGAGAGCATCCTCGTGAGGAAGCATCACATCTTGTGCGTCATCACTGCACATGGTGACCGAAGGGAGCCGCTCAGCTTGGTGAGAGACCCCTTCTTCTTTCTGGCCAGGTCCTCCCCGTAAGATGATCCTCCAGTGATCATGTTTATGACTCCGGCATATGGTCTGATCGGGTCTGTATTCCTTGGATTTCTGTGCTTATCGTCATCGTTCGAGTTAGAGCCATCCTTCCTGAGGTTCGGCTATCTGCAGGGACTTTCCCCTCTAGCCTGACCTATAAATTTTTTGAGGGACCCTCTTTGTATAAGCCGCTCAATCTCCTTCTTCAGCGAGTAACACTCGTCAGTGATGTGACCGACGTCTCTGTAAAACTAGCAGTATTTGCTTTGGTCCCTCTCGCTTCTGTTCCGATCCGACAGTCCCCTGGGCCAATTGACTTTCCTGTGTTTCTCCTTGATCCACATCAGCACCCCGGCTGGGTTGGTGTTGAGCGGAGTGAAGGTTTGGGCTGACTCGTTGTCTGACCGATCAGACCTTCCCTGTCCGGACTCCTTTCTCTTGCCCAGATTTCTCGAAGTGGAGGTTCTATCCGGACTCCTCGCTATCCGCTCGGATATGGGAGTTCTATTGAACGACCATCCGTCTGGATGTTGCAGTCTATCCATGACGTTTGTCCTTCTTCTCCTGGTGGATCTCAGGGCATCAACCAGCCGGATGTGCTGTCTGGCCCTTTCCATCAGATCAGAAAAGCTGATAAGGGATCTTGTTGTTATTGATTCAAACAGTGGACGATCAAGGATGCCCCCGGCTAAGGCGGTCGTTGCCATTTCCACGCTCACATTCCTCACCTCATACATCGTGGCTTGGAATCTGTCGATGTAGTTTCTAAGATTTTCATCGGTTCTTTGGTAAAGATTGCACAAGTCACTCACCGACTTCGATGCTCGTGTTTGCATAATGAACCGCGTGGTGAATAGCTCTTTGAGTTGTCTGAAGGAGATGATTGATTCCTGAGGCAGCTCGTAGAACCAATTCAGAGCATCTCCTCCTAGGGTGGTGGCGAAGACTCGGCAGGCGATCCTTTCGTCATAAGTGTACACTTGCACTTTAGTCAAGTACTCAGCCAGATGAGTTGTAGGATCAGTTTTACCTGTATATTTGTCCATCATCACATCTCTCCATCTGGAAGGCAACTCGGACTCTATGATCTCCCTGCAGAATGGAGATGCAGTGTTTTTGCAGGTGTTCCCTACGAACGTGGCTTTTTTAGGACCAGTCAAGCCAAACTTCCTGAGTTTTTGCTTGAAGCACATGCCATCCTTGCTCATGGCCGTGAAGATTGACTCATTTTTCAACCTTCTGGAGTAGCTGCGATTGGGCGTGCACATGAAGGACAGGTCGTCTCCGATAGATGGGGTGGAAGATCTGTTAGGGAAGTAAGTGCAGTCTCTATTCGAGGACATCGTTCCTTTCCCCTTGTCATACCTTCCTGGAGTCCTAACTCCCATTCACCTGCTGTCATGGGTTCGCAACTCGTTAATGGAGATTCCTTTGCTTCTCCTTCCTCCGAAGTCTACGTCCATGAAGTCTTCTTCATGGTCTCTTTCAGAGGTTCTAGGCATTTTGCCTTTCTTAATTGTTTGGACATTACTCTTAGTAAAGTTACTAAGGAGGGCACGCATGTCCTTGACCTTGATGGGGATATTTTCTAGCTGCCGTATGATGGCATCATCGAATTCTGGAAGAAGATTACCCCTGGCTGGGGATCTGGGAGATCTCTCTCTTCTCCCTGAGGGCCTAGACCTGCCCTGGCTATCGCTATTGCGGTTATGCTCTCCAGAAAATGCGTTCTCATTTGATCTTGAACTTTCCATAACTCTCAATGAAAGCACCAAATGATAAGACTGAAAATGTCTTTATCTAGAAAATAGAACAGCTGATTGGAAGTCTCAAGTGATAAAGAGTGAGAGCCGATCAGATGGTTGAGATCTGCAATAAAGAATGCCCGGTCGGATCAGACGTAAGCATTCCGAAACTTAAGTTAGTAGCTTTCTAGAGAGAGAATACTTAGAGAGAGAATCTCAGAGATTTTATATTTGGTGCCACTGTTTGTTGGACTATTTATATGAGATGGGAGAGGTGCACTCGAGTGCCTGAGACGTGATAGCTGGCAATCAGAGTAGGTGAGCGGCGAAGCAACAAGGAGCAAGTGAAGGACATGGCCAGGGGCGTAGACACACTATATTGAGTGGGGTCAATTGACCCCACTCAAATTAAAAAAAAAAAATAAAATACCCTTGATAAATTAATTTTTTTTCAAAATTAACTCATTAAATGACCCCATTAACAATTAATCATATTCAAAATTGACCCCACTAATGTATTTAAATATTTTCATTAAAAATTACACATAAAAATTATATTTTACAACAACAATAATATAAATAAATTTTGGATAAATTGATAGCAAAGTGTGTAATATATATATATATAAAGAATATAAATATAAAAGCAAAAACAAATAAAAGAGAAGAAAAAAAAAAAGAAAATGCCACATTCCACCGTTGCACAAAAACAATAGAAGTAAAGAATGTGAAAGGTTAGTCAAAGCACATAAATGTTAAAGAATGTAAAGCAATAAATAAAACAATATAGAAAGGGATATCAAAAGGCAACATTACAGAAGCTAAAAAAAGCCAAAACAAAAGGGATATTCTAAGGCCAACAACAAAAGCAAAAGAGGAGAGAAGGACAGCAATCAACAGGGAAAAACGTAAGTGGAGGAGCAAAATTTGATTACAAAAATTCACTTCAATTTTAAGGTACACAATAATATAATTTTGTTTTCCTTTTATTATAATTTTGTTCTCCATGCTCAATGCATGAAAATCCATAGTGTTTGCAATTTTTTGATTCAATTGAATCTTGTAAATTAGTTTATATAAATCATAATTTGTTTTATAAATCATAATTTGTTTTATAAAAGTAGGATTAGGTTCAATTTTGTTTTATTGTAGTGTGATATTGTGTAAATCCTAATTTGTTTTATTGTAGTGTAATATTGTGTAAATAGGATTAGGTTTAATTTTAATTGGAGTTGGGTTCAAAATTTTTAATATATGAAATATGTAGGATTGTAAATTTGTAGTTAAAATTGACATTTTTAATTTTTTTTTTTGAAACAGTTATGGATAAATTTGTGATTAAGAGAAAATCACCCTTTGAGCAACCAGTTGAACAAGAAATTGAAAAGAAAAATCAAGAAAGTAGTTTAAGAAAAGCTAATCATGAGGTTAATTTAGATAATCTTCCTGCTGATCCTGGATTGAGAATTAAAATATCAGAATATCATCCTAATGATCGGGATAAAATAAGAAGAGCATATCTTCAAAAAGGACCTTGTCAACCAGAAAATCATAATTTTAAACAACGAAATATTGGGAATATTTTTCGTCGTTTTAATCCTAAATGGTACAAGGAATATCCTAATTGGTTAGAGTACAGTATACAAAAAGATGCAGCATTTTGCTTATGTTGTTATCTTTTTAGAATTGAGATTGGGAAGCAAGGAGGAGGTGATTCATTTATTACAGATGGTTTCAATGCTTGGAATAAAAAAGAGAGGTTAGATATTCATGTGGGAGGTCCTAATAGTGCTCATAATGTAGCTTGGAGAAAATGTGAAGCACTGATGAAACAAGACCAAAATATAGAAGTTATTTTCAATAGACATACAGATCAAGAAAGAAAGAAATATAGAACTCGGTTAACTGCTTCGATTGATTGCATTCGATTTCTTTTGCGACAAGGGCTTCCTTTTCGTGGTCATGATGAATCTTATGGTTCAAAACAAGAAGGTAATTTCAATGAACTTCTAAAGTTTTTAGCTAAGCACAATGAAAGTATTGATGATGTTGTTCGTGAAAATGCTCCAAATAATCTTAAGTTAACATCTCCTACTATTCAACATGAGATTATAAATGCTTGTGCTACTAAGACTATTGATGCCATCATTAAGGATTTAGGTAATGATATATTTGCAATTTTGGTTGATGAATCTCGTGATGTATCAGTGAAAGAACAAATGATTGTTGTTTTACGTTATGTTAATAATAAGGGTGATGTGGTTGAAAGATTTCTTAGTATTGTTCATGTTCATGATACTAGTGCTTCATCTCTTAAAATTTCGATCAAGTCATTATTTGATAAGTACGGTTTAAGTATGTCACAATTAAGAGGGCAAGGTTATGATGGGGCTAGTAACATGAGAGGAGAATTCAATGGATTGAAGAGTTTGATCATGAGAGAAAGTGAATCTGCTTATTATGTTCATTGTTTTGCTCATCAACTCCAATTAACACTTGTCGCAGTTGCAAAAAATGATATTAATATTGCATCTCTTTTTAATTTGTTGACTACTTTGTTGAATGTTGTTGGAGCATCGTGTAAACGTCGAGATCTTTTGAGAGAAAGTCAAACGGCTAAAATTTCTGAAGCGTTAAGAAATGGTGAATTGGCAAGTGGTCGAGGATTAAATCAAGAAACTAGTCTTAAACGAGCAGGTGACACACGTTGGAGTTCTCATTATGGTACAATCTTGAATTTAATAAGTATGTTTGCATCTGTAGTAGAGGTACTTGATAACATTGTTGAGGATGGGACTAATTCTGAACAAAGAGCTGAAGCTTGTGCTTTATTAGAAGCAATACAATGTTTTGATTTTGCATTCAATTTGCACTTAATGAAAGGAATTTTGGGAATCACACATGAGCTATCACAAGCTTTGCAAAGAAAAGATCAAGATATTGTTAATGCCATGCAATTAGTTGCAATATCAAAAAAAAGGCTACAGAAGATGAGGGATGATGGTTGGGATTCTTTGTTGAATGAGGTTTGTCTCTTTTGTGAAACACATAATGTCTCTATTTCTAATATGAGTGACTTGTTTCATGTGAAAGGGCGGTCACGGCGTAGAATTCAACAAGTCACAAATTTGCACCATTATCAGGTGGATTTGCTCTATGCTGTTATTGATTTGCAACTTCAAGAGCTTAACAATCGTTTCACTGAGATGAATACTGAGTTGCTTTTATGTGTGGCTTGTTTAAGTCCAAATAATGCATTTTCCTCTTTTGACAAAAAAAAGTTGATTCGACTTGCTCAATTTTATCCTTGTGATTTTTCATCGGTACAACTTCTTTCACTTGACAATCAGCTTGAAACTTATATTACTGACATGCTATCCAATGATGATTTTTTGATGTTGGAAGGAATCAATAATCTTGCTCAGTTGTTAGTTAAGACAGGAAAAAATTTGGTGTATCCTTTAGTTTATTTGCTTGTCAAATTAGCTCTGATATTACCAGTCGCGACGGCAACGGTTGAAAGGGCATTTTCTGCCATGAATATAGTGAAAAGTCGTCTACGAAATCGAATGGGAGATCAGTTGTTGAATGATTGTTTAGTTACTTATATTGAAAAGGATATATTTGAAAGTATTGAAAATGAAATAATTATTCAATACTTTCAAAATATGAAAACTCGTAGAGGACAGCTGTAATATTATGACTATTGTTATATATATTATTATCATATTAATAAGTTTTTTTTATGTGAATGAATTTTTTTTATTGACGATAAATTTTTGACCCCACTGAATCTAATTTCTGGCTACGCCACTGGACATGGCGCTGCCATGTGTCAGTGGGCTGATTGAACGTGTTGTCACATCAGTCCGATCGGAAGTGGCACTGCCTTCATGCTCAAGTTTTATGCTCTTTACTGATGGGCGTTGGATCCTGCCAAGTAGATTGGGCCGACTGGATGAACCTCTACACAAATGTCATTTACGTGGTTATCACTAACATATTAATAATTTATTAAAAAAAATAACATATTAAAAATAAACTATATTATTAAGGGTTATTTTGATATGTAAAATTATAAAAGTTAATTGGTGCGCATGACGACAACAAAGTGAATATTTTGACTTACCGGTCATTAGCCTTTTTATGTTTGGCTAACACTTGAGTTCACTGAATATTTCAGCATTGGGAAAAATTGTCAAAGGAGGAATATTTTTCTTGTCAAACGAAAAATCAAGTCATGTTCTAGAAAATTGACTTAATGCCTCTTGAACTCATTTTCTCAACTTATTATAGAATTGCAGTTTAAACTAGAGGTTATTATCATTGATCACCATTGGTCGGTTGGTCATCAGAAAATTACAAGAATATTATTTTGAAATATTCTGATTGACAGGTGATGAAAATGTGCAGGCAGTTCCAGTTAAAATATTCTTGTTAGAAACATGCTTTGATCAAGTGTATCAACGGACCAAAATATCAGCAAGGAACATAAGTACCTTCTACTACTATAGTTTAATTAAAAATATCCAAAAGATACCAATAGATATCAATGAAAAATGGTTATTTTCTAGGCTAAAGTTTGATAAAAACTGGTTGCTATACCCTGCACTTGTCATTGTTAATTCCGTGGAGGACAGCTCACTGAAGGCTTGTCTAAATTCAACATCAAACTTAATTTGCAATTATACTTAAATGCTAAAACTTGACTAATGAGATTCTATAGTCAAAGAAGAAACAAGCCTAAGGTTGCATACCATAATCAAACAAAGAATAAGAACAAGAAGTATACGGCTGAAGCTAGTGATCATCGAAGCAGCATAATCAAACAGCAGGTCTTTCCTATCCCTATTTTTACTCCATTTAGATAATCCGATCAAACAGCAAACCTAAAATGTTCATTTCTTTCATTGGAGTTACCGTCTTTTCTTGTCAGTATTCAAGCCAAATCACAGTATATCAGTGGCATTGAAGCTTAGCTCAATCTCCTCTTCCTCACCTTTTTTCCCACTAAGAAAGAAAAAGAAGTATAAAGCATTAATGGGAAGTGTAGCTAAAGAGGATGGTGTGCTAAAACTGGTGCATCCAGGCAAGAATGTAGAGATTTACAGGAAGCCTGTAACGGCTGCTCAAGTTATGAGCAAGTATCCGAGGCATTCTGTGACTCGGCCTGATTTTTTCAAGTACCCATGGGTTGTTGTTAGACCTGAATCTGTGTTGAAACTAGGAAAAGTATTCTTTGTTGTCCCTAATCGTACCATCTATAAGTTGCTCAAGGCTCATAGGCAGTGCAATCGGCAGGATTCTTCATGCCAAATGCTATCTCCAAACAAGCATACACATCAGCAACAAAAACACCACCACCAACAAGAAAAAGAACAGTATCAAGACTCCCCTGTAAAGATAAATGCTGGTTCAACGCCAAAACATCAAACCCGTCAGCCAAAGCTTAATCAGTCACCTCCTAGTCCCACCATATCCTGTATGTGGATGAGTTCCCATGATCAAGACCGCGATTTAAAAACTAAAAACCAGAACAAAGTTGGGTCTTGGCCTGAGGTCATTACGCCCAAGAATAATAGAAACAACCACCTAAGACTTGAAGAGAAACAAGTGAAAGGATCAAGATTTAAGATTCAATCTTTTGATCGTTATCTTGAGTCTGCTGACACTGACATCACTGCAGAATTTCATAAAAGAGAAGATGGTCACTTATTAGAGTTTGAACAAAGTAGAGAGGTTACTGTTCTAAAATCTTGCTTAAGGAAACCAGACAGTGCTCGCAAATCTCTTAAACTTCAGGTATCTTTTCTCTTGCCTGCCAAAGATGAGGAGCAGAAAAGAATCAAAGTTTCTACAGAAGACTTAGTAGGCAGTAATTCTTGCAGTTTTACTGATTTTTTTGTTCAGTCAGAAAGCCTTGCTCTGCCACAGCATGAATTGTTCTGAATTTTCCAAATAAGAGAATCCATTACTTGTATTTAATTCCATATGCCTATTGGGTTCCTCAGAGGAAAAGAGGAGATATGAGGTTAGGATAAAGAAAAGTTGAACTGGAATTTAGCTGTATGCTTTTGATTGATTTTATCATTTTAATCATTTTTTCTCATACAAAATTCCAGCAATGAAATGACCAAGTATTTGACATAGCATGATAAAGATCTATTATGTGGAACTTCTTCATTGAACCTGAAACCGTGGGGAAAGAATGGCAATCACAAAACATGAGGAAAAGTCAGAACCAATACGCATTGTCTAGTTGAATGGGGAAGATGATCATTGTTTCACCCAAAACGACCACAATAACTATTCTACGATCATCATTCTAATATGAATTATGTAAAATGTAAGCTAAAAATCTTTCATATCTACAAGATTCCAAACTTACATGTAATGTTATAAATTACATCAAAGTTGTACTCTCCAAAAACAGTAACTTGCAAACTGAGAACTTTCTATCCTTGCTAAACAAAGCATCATAATCCATATACAATGAGGCCAAAACAAAACAGTTATAGAAGTCAAATAACGGTGAACAAGAGCATGCCACGCTTTGCTACTCAACAACTGCAGAAATAAGAAAAAGAAAATGTGGGTAGTTATTACCTAATCAGTGCTGGCACATGTTCTCTCTATTACTCTAGAATCTGTTCTATGAGAATTCCTCGAGGGGGAACTTGATCCCCTAGAAGAACTATGCCCAAAGAAGCTCAACTTACCAATTTTCTTTGAGAAAGAACTCATGAATTTTCGGGAATGGGATTTTTGCATATCTCTCTTCATACAAACATGTTCTTTCTCTAGATCATTTAGTCTCATTCTTAACCGAGCTAACTCAAGTTTTAACTCTCGATTTTCTCGCCTCAATGATGCATAGTTGTCTCGTGGAGACATAGCTGCACTAAGTGCTCCGCTGCTGATCCGCCATGACTGGTGCATTGGTTTATGGTCATCTTCACCATAAGAGCAGCACAATGCATTTCTCAGCCTTATTTGTTCAAAATAGAGAACTTGAACAATTGCTTGGAGGGGGAGGCGTTCATTTTGTGCAGCATGTGCACCAGCTTCTTGTGAGAGTTTTTGGAAATCAATCAATTTGCAGAGCTTCTTCCTGTCAGAATCTGATAACCCCTGATGAGCCTGGATATATAATTGAAGAAAACCAGAAAGTTTTAGGAAACTAACAGTTGGTATATAGATGAATCTTGTAAACATGACGAACTTTCTTTACAGATATTGTAAATCCAAAGAAAATGAAAAGTTAGAGATACATACTTTTAGGTAAATATCAATTGCTCGGTACAATCCATCATGTATAGTACGGGCATGTGATGGCAGTGTCTCTGCAATGACCATGAACTTGGAAAGCTTGAGGTTTGCATCAGGGGCAATTTCAGCAAGGTAATTGTCCACTAATTTTGCCACCTTAAACAATGCAGTTTGAGATGGTGAATGAGGACTATCACATTCAAACACAGAAGCATCTTCCATATCATCTTCACTATCATCTTGCTGTGAGAAATTTACCAAAATCCTATGGACTGTGTCAACATCAAATAAAGTATCACCTGCATGCCTGAACGATGGGATCAGAAGATCATCAAGAGTTGCAATATCCAATTGTGAGCCAATTCGCCTCTCCAAATCAAGTCTACAAGAAATCGTGCAATCCAGCATGACTGCACTTCTTAAAAGACCGAACAGGAAAGTAATTGGAACAGCAAGTTTCTCAACTGGCAAAAGGCTAACAATTGTCTCAACCACAAGTCTTTCATGACCTGTTGAAACCAGATCAATTTTTGTCTGGCTGGATGGATTCCATAAGCTGGATTTCTTTGTCAATTCTTTCTGAGCATAGTTCACAAGTGATGCTCCAATACTCTCAGGACGAACCCCACGGCACTTCATTGCTGTCATGACTCTTTGGTAAAGGTCTATCCGGAGAATGGAGAGGTCTTCTATCCACCAATCACCCTCACATTTGGCATGCTTGTTCATGTGAAGCCTGCCAGAACTGCTATACTCCAACCGCGAAAAGCTTGACGCAATTTGCTCTGCACAAGCCTTTGAAGCTATGGCATCTATGCAACGGCTAACTATTTTCAGCTCATCAGCAAGAGGAAGTAGGTTTTCACATTGTTGCAAAACTTCAACACACATTTCAAGGTTCTTGCAAACAACACTCTCGAGATATTCTTCTGCACGGGAACCAAGATTGTCTTTCGAAAACTCTTCAGTCATTTCAAGATAATCAGAAACACAACATAGCTGAGCAACATTTGCTGATGTAATTTCAAAGTTAATGCCATAACAAAATTTTGCAGCCAACTCAAATGTTTCTGCTCCTCCTGGCAGATTGAGAAGCTCCACCCTTGAGATATCAGCATCCCTATATTCTGCAACCAACTTCCGGATTCGTCCACTACGAGAGACAAGAGGGAACTGCATTTTGATTTACAAGTCCATAAAAACCACATTAATGGACATCCCATTAGTATGACCAAGGAAAAAAATGATGCAACAGGACTTTCTCTTAAGGACTCTTTAAGGTGAATTGGTTGATTTTAGATAAGTGAGAGCAGCTAACAAAATGAACACAGTACATATTTTTAAGTGCTTTTATATACTGCTCAGTGAAACTTTGAAGTTCATCTTTTCTCTATTTAAGAGAAAGGGAAAGTAAATGAATTGTTAATTGTTATAGTCTTCGAAAGGTTCAGGATTTTTCTTTTTTCTTTTATTTTTTTTTCCAGTTGACCTCTGATATCAGAACAAATCAGCTTGTTTCACATAGATATGTCCCAAAAGTTTTCTTAATTTTATTTTTGGGTTATAAGAAATGTTTAAATGGCAGCCATCTCCCCTGACAGGAATAGTCTAGGCTTACATGTATGAATGCATCCAGTTAATGCTGCCCACTTTCTCACTTAATCTTTATAGGACAGGAGCATCAGAGGAAAATCCTTGATTTAAAGATTTTGACCACACTACTGAGAATATAAAATTTCTGATTTTACATCATCCAAAAAAAAACTAAGGAGCAAATACAAAGGCATTCAGATGAAAACTGCAGAAGGTTACCTTATGCAATGCAAATGTCCCTCCGCTCGCTTCTATTGTGATATCACTAGGAACATCCCGAAAAATCCTACAACATGATAGATTCCAATCGATAAAACATGATTTTGAAAATTAGCAAGTTTAGAATTGAGTAGTTGCATGAATACAACAAGCATTATCAGGCTAAAAAAATAAAATCCTATTAATGAAACAAAGTACACAAAAGAACATATTTCCCAAATCAACTAGAAGTCTAGAACTCAATAGAAATTCCATTAAAGAACATAAAATTGAAATGCATTAGTATTCAAGAATGATAGCATCACACTTCAAAAAATGATAAAATATGCTGCTGAATAAAAACCGAGTTGAATTAAGAAGAGAATCAGAAATCTTAGCACAGAGAATGCATATTTTGGAAAGAAATATAATACTAAATAGACTTGAACAAACAATGAAAGAGTAAAGTAACAAGAAACATAGACAAAGTCATATGAAAAACTAGTGACTGGATAAAGCCAGTAAACATGTCAGAATGAAAACTAGTGACTGGATAAAGCCAGTAAACATGTCAGAATGAAAAGTAGCATAATTGGAGATCAAATAACAGAATTAAACTCAGGCACTTCTAAAACAGCAATTATAAATAGAGGACAAAAGGAGAAAATAACCAAGAAAAATGAAAACCCAGAAACAAAAGCATATAACTTGGATTAAAAATATATAAAAAACAAACCATTCATTGTATCTCTGCCTGGAACACTTGGCAATAGAGAGTTGTTGCTGCTGCTGCTTGTCCATGGGAGAAAAAGACAGAGAAAAAAGAAAACTAAAGCTTAAAGATAGATGGAATGAGTAAAGGAGAAAGAAAGAAAAGAAGGGAGAGAATGAGACAGAGACAGAGACCCAGTTGGAGATGTTGCTGCTGTTGAAGGTGAACTTCTTCTTTGGCCATTTTTGTCAAACAATTGATGTTCAAAATCAGATTGCAACTGTCCAAAGCAATGGGCCTCCCCTTTCTCCCTTGTGGGACATCCTAAATTATATACCCTTTTTTTTTTTTTTTTTTTTTTTTTTTTTGCTGTGATTTAATCTAGCTATCGAAGTTATCTTTGCCCAAATCAAATCTGTAATCTTTCTTCGTATTATACTATAAAAAGGTGAAGGAAGTGTCATTGTCACTGTTAGTGCTGGTTTGGATTGGCTAGGGGTAAAGTGATGTAAGAAAAAAGCTAAAGCTTTCTTTAACTTTTGTTTTGCCCACAAAGTCAATTAATGGAGGAAAAAAAAAAATTAAAGTCAATTAATGGAGGAAAAAGATTGGCATTCTACATTGATGACTGCTAGGCAAACTCCATTGACTTGTGATTTGAGGAAAGAATAATTTGGCAGAAGAGATTTGAACAGTGAGTGAAAATGGATATAAGAAATTCTTTTGGGTAAAGGCTTAAAGAGCTTAAATTGGATCTAAATATGCTAAATAACTGCTAGACATCTCAAATTGCTCGGATTATATATGAGTTTAAGGAATTAGAACTACATAATTCAATTCGGTTCTAAATTCATTTAAATACTATTCAAATTTGCTCAATTAGAATCTAATTGGATATTCTAGAGTAGTTGATCCACTGCCATTCCTCTCTGAATAATGTATACAGTAACAAGAACAAAAGGAAACAATGGAAAAAGTTTGCTTTTCCTGATTTTACGTAATCACATGACATAGTGATTCGCTCCATAAATTTAGCGAAAAATCTGAATAAGTTAGGTGGCCTAATTACTAATTAAATAAATAAAGAATGGATATTAATTTAACTACAAACATTGGAAGGATATTCTAATTGCATACTTACTATCAGAATAAATCTTAATAGTTAAATAAATATATTCTTTAATGGTAATGGGTCAAATATTATTATCAATTTGTGACCCGTGAAATAGATCCGATTTTCACTTCGTATACTAATAATATATAGAGTCAATAATTATTTTCTAATATTTTAATTAGGAATATAAGATTATTTATAAATTTATTTATTAGTTGGTAGGTTGTATCCCATCACATGCAGTGAAGAATGCAACTCACACGTAAGGATTAGTTATATATTTTACTACGCATATCATTTTATAAGTTTTCCACTGGTGCATTGTCTTGTGGACGTTGATCAAGAAACAATATCATCTAATCAATTTTAATGCAAAATATTTTCTTTTTTTTTTTTTTTGATATTTGATCGAAACTTTCAGATTTAATAATATTATCCATATTTTGGTAACAAATTGCAATTTTATCCCATTAGCAAAATTTGATTTTTTTTTTCAAACCAGCAAAATTATAGTTGGTTAAAGTATTATTCAACAAATTTTAAATTATATTTTAATATAATTATTACTTTTTATTAAATTTTTCAACTAAAATAAATTGGAGTTACAAAATTTTGGTTCTTGCTGGATTGATTTAACAACGAGAAAGATAAAAAAAAAAGTCAGCTTATGAACTGATGATTTTATTTTTATAATTAGCTAATATACGATACTTAATACACTCTCTCGTGTTTATTATTAAACACATGCAAAAAATATAAAAGCATCAAATATATGTGGGTGGCCCAACATTAAAAATTAATGACTTTGATATGATACGAGGAAAATGAATTTGAATCTAATTTAATTCTAAAAATTAATTTGTGAGGTGAGAATTACATTTTTATAACGAGCCAATAAAATATATTTAACAAATTGAGTTGAAAATTGACAAGTATAGTACGGTAGCAAGAGATAGTGGATTATTTTTTTAGCTATTTCTGTTCGAATTTAAGTAACAACAGCAGCTTTTTTCCCTTTCACCGTAAAAAAAACTTGGATTCATTTGTGAAATTTAGCAAAATTGGATTAAATAAATAAAAAAATGTTTAATTACAAAAAAAAGAACGTAATTCCAAAAAGGTGGCATAGTGATTTTAGTGGGGTTTTTGATTGGAAATATTGAGAATAGGATTGATGAATATAACTTGTGAACAACCCAAATTAAATCAATTATTTATGGCAAAATCTTTGTAACGGTTGAAGATGTAACCCAATAGGCCAATATAAAATCCGTACACATGGTTGGTGACAACTCTTTTCCTTCTAATTTTGGATATTCTAGTAATTTTCTTTGCATATGAATCTCATCCTCCATCTTTTTATCTTTTTTCATAAAAATAAAAATCATAACTGATAACCCAGCAAATATCATTTGCTCTAAGCCCCATCTAGTCGGCCCATCCAACTGGCAGGGCCCAAAGCCCATCAGCAAAAGGTATCAGACACGAGCTCCCAGGCGATGAACATGCCACCGATCGGCTGATGTGACCGCCAGTCCCATCAGCCGCCTGACACAAGGCAGCACCCATGCCTATCACCTGCTCCATGTCATGTCGCCGGATACCTACTCTGACAGCCAATAATCACTCCCCAGGCACTCGAGTGTCCCTCAACTATCTCATATAAATAGCCCAGCCAACGATGGCTCCAGGTATTGAATTCACGACATTATCTCTGTAAAGCACATTCTCTCTCTAAGCTACTAACTTAAGCTTCGGAGTGCTCACGCCTGGTCCGACCGGGCTCCACTTATTGCAGGTTTCTCTCATCCGATCGGATCGCCCTCTCTCCTACAGATAAAGACATTCTTGGATTTATCATTTGGTACTTTCGTTGAGAGATGGCAAACTCAAGATCCAATGAGAATACGACCCCCATGGACCTCGACCATGATGACAACACCCGTGCCATATCAGGCACCTCGAGAAGGAGGGAAGCGCCCGCCAGGCCCCCCATAAGGGCCAACCTCCTTCCCGAATTCGATGATGCCGCAATAAGGCAGCCAGAGGACACCCCCATCACTGTGAGAGACATGCGCGCTATTCTCAGTGACTTTACAAAAAGCATTGTCCAAACCCTCAAGAAGGGAAAGATGCCAATCGCTTCTGAAAGAGCCCAGGAGGATTACCTCATGGGCGAAGACTTCAGGAGAAACAGGAACAAGGGAGTCATTATTAATGAATCCCGAGTTCAAGGAGCCAGGAAAAATGCGACCAGAACCCCAGGCAAGAGCGACAAGGGGAAGCAGATAGTGTCTGCAAGTAGGGCCTCTCCCTACAGCAACAGGTCTGCTACTGTGTCTACGAGGGATGATGTGTCCTACATGTGCACTCCAAGTCGCGGCCAAACGAGAAGGCACAAGGGCGGGGAATCTACCGCCACGACCCTAAGCAAACAGAATCAGGCGAACAAGCAGGACCAGTGGTTTATGCAGAAGCTGAAACAGTTTGGTGTCCTCGCGCCCAAAAGAGGCACATTCGAAGGAAATACTTGTGGGAACACTGCCTCTCCCTTCTGCAGAGAGATCACCGATGCTGAGCTCCCCCCCAGGTGGCGAGATGTGGTCATGGAAAGGTACACAGGCAAAACAGATCCTGCCACGCACTTGGCAGAGTACTTGACCAAGGTACAGGTCTATACTTATGACGAAAGAATAGCCTGTAGGGTTTTTCCCACCACTCTGGGAGGGGATGCATTGACGTGGTTCCATGAGCTGCCCATGGGATCCGTTACGTCATTCAGACAGCTAAAGGAGCTGTTCACCATGAGGTTCATTGTGCAAACGCGTGCGCCCAAGACGGTGAACGACCTGTGCAATCTTTACCAAAGAACCGATGAAAGTCTCCGAGACTACATCGACAGGTTTCAGGCTACCATGTCTGAAGTGAGAAATGTCAGTGTGGAGATGGCGACTACCGCCTTACAAGGGGGCACCACTGATCGACCGCTTTTCGAGTCGCTTACAACAAAACCCCCATCCAGCTTCGCTGAGCTAATGGAGAGGGCTAGGCAACACATCCAGTTGGATGATGCTCTCAGGTCCAAAAGCAGAGGAAGGACCGGCGTCCTGGACCGCTTACAATATCCGGACAATCGCTCTACTCAAAGAGCCTCCACTTCCGATCGGACATCCAAAGGCCAAGATGGAGCTCAAAGTTCCAGCAATCCAGGCCAAGCCAGGGGATCGGGAAGAGACCGGAATCCGCGTTCAGACGACCGGGCCGAGAGGACGTACACTCCTCTCAATGCTACCCCGACTGCGGTGTTGATGTGGATCAAAGAAAAGCATCGCAGAGTCAACTGGCCCAGAGACCTCTCTGGAAGAAGTCGGGATGCGAGGGACCCGAGCAAATATTGCGATTTCCACAGAGACGTCGGTCATTTAACCGACGAGTGCACTTCGCTAAAAAAAGAAATTGAAAGGCTGATACGCCGTGGGGCCCTCAGGAGATTCACAGGCCCGGCTAGATGGGATGAACCCTGTAGACAGCCGAAGCCTCGTAGGGACGATCCTGACTCAGACGACGATAATGAGCGCAGGAATCCCAGAAACGCCGACCCTGCCAGACCCTATGCCGGGGTCATAAACGTGATAACTGGAGGGTCATCCTACGGAGAGGATCTCCCCAAAAAGGGGAAGGGGAAAGGCGTCTACCTCTCCCGACAGGCCGAACAGCCCGCCTCGGTCACCATTTCCAGCGAAGACGCACGAGACATCCTGTTTCCACATGAGGACGCTCTCGTTGTAAGAGCTCGGATAAACAATTTCAATGTAAAAAGAATCTTGGTGGACAACGGCAGTGCTGTCAACGTCCTAACCCTCCAGGTCTACCGAGCCATGGGACTTCCGATCGGAGAGCTGAAGCCGAACGCCACTCCTCTGATCGGCCTGGGCAATGCCACCATCCCCGTGGCAGGATCTGTAGAGCTCTTTGTCGAGCTCGGCCAAGAAGCAATAGCTCATGCTTGTAAGGTAATTTTCATGGTTGTGGACATGACATTTGCCTACAACGCCATTTTTGGCAGACCACTGCTTTTCCAGACCGGAGCTGTGACCTCCATCCGATACATGGTGATGAAGATTCCGACCACAGGAGGCGTCGCCATCTTGAGAGGTGACCAGAAAGCATCCAGGGAGGCTTATATCACCATGATAAAGCAGCAGCGAGAAGCGATGGTCGTAGAGCCAGGCCTCGAGCAGCAAGAGCAGGCGAAAAGGCCCAGGATGAACCCAGCAGAAGCCACAAAGGCCAGGTCGCTCGATAGAGGCAAAAGTGTTCAGGTGGGGACAAGCATGGATAGAACAACTGAAGAAGCTATCATGCACGTCTTGACCATCAATCAAGCGACTTTTGCCTAGAAGCCAGAGGATATCACTGGCGTGGACCCCAAAATAATCACCCACAAGTTGAATGTGGACCCGAGCTTCCCTCCGATCCGCCAAAAGCTACGAAGGCACGCACCCGATCGGAGGAAGTTCATTTCTGAAGAGATTGATAGGCTACTCAAGACCGGAACTATCCGAGAGGTAGACTACCCCGAATGGCTGGCTAATATGGTATTGGTCAAGAAGAAGTCTGGCAAGCTGAGGATGTGTGTGGACTTCACCGATCTCAACAAGGCATGTCCCAAAGACAGCTACCCCTTGCCCAGCATAGACCAGTTGGTAGACGCCACGGCATGCCATGCCATTTATTCTCTGCTGGACGCATATGCTGGCTACCACCAAATCCTGATGTGGCTCTTGGATCAGGAAAAAACCAGCTTTATCACAGACGACGGGACGTTCTGCTACAGGATGATGCCGTTCGGACTGAAAAATGCTGGAGCCACATATCAGCGCCTGATGAACAAGATTTTTAAAGACCAGATCGGGCAGAATGTCGAAGTATATGTTGACGACATGATCGTCAAGAGCCGAAGCGCCGAGGAACATCCAGCCGACCTGGCAAAAGTTTTTGACACCCTAAATAAGTTCCAGATGAAGCTCAACCCCGAGAAGTGCGTCTTCGGGGTACCATCAGGAAAATTTTTAGGATTCCTAGTCTCTCAACGAGGGATTGAGGCAAATCCAGAAAAAATAAAGGTCATCCTCGAGATGCAACCCCCCAGGAGCATAAAAGACGTCCAGAAGCTGAATGGAAGAATAACAGCCTTGGGACGATTCATTTCCTCTTCAGCCAAGCGCTGCACGCCTTTTTTCAAGAAGCTAAGGAAGAGCGAAACTTTTGTCTGGGGGGAAGACTGCCAGCAGGCCTTCGAAGAGCTGAAGGCATTCCTCACCAACCCACCGCTGCTCAGCCGACCGGTACCAGGTGAAAATTTATACCTCTATTTAGCCACCTCTAAGGAAGCTGTTGCAGGTGCTTTGGTCCGAGAAGAAGATACCCAACAGCTACCCGTGTACTACGTAAGTGAAGTACTGAGGGGCGCAGATCTGAGAAAGGGACCGGTTGAGCAGCTCATTATTGCCCTCATGATGTGCGCAAGGAAGTTGAGACCTTACTTCGAGGCGCACACAATTGTAGTCCAATCGGGTCATCCTCTAAGAAAGATACTCCAGACGCCCGATCTGGAAGGCAAAATGGTGGGATGGGCGATTAAGCTACAATCCTGGGATGTCAGATATGAACCCAGAAAAGCTATAAAGGCCCAGGCTTTGGCAGATTTCATTGCCGAATTTGCGGGTGAGGAACCACCAAGTCTGCCCAAGCCACAAAACTGGGAAATGACAGTGGACGGCGCAGCAAACGACACTCGAGGAGGCGTCGGCATAGTAATAAAAGGCCCTTTGGGCATCACAATAAGGTACGCCATAAAGCTTAATTTTAAAGCTTCTAATAATGTGGCAGAGTACGAGGCGCTCCTTCAAGGGCTGAGACTGCTCCATGCAATCCGACCGGAGTCAGTAGCCATCAGGAGCGACTCCCAGCTGGTCACCAGTCAAGTTTTGGGGACTTTCGAAGCACGTGAGGCCACGATGATCCAGTACCTAGCCAAAGTCAAGATTGCTTTTGCAAAACTGGAAGAGGCTGGATCGGAATGGGTGCTACAGAAAGTCCCGAGAGACCAAACTGCAGAAGCCGATCGGCTAGCTAAGATGTCTGCTTCCGCACAAAGTGTCATAGAAGAAAACATTGCCGTTGTAGACCAGACTTCCTCCTCCCTAGACGAACCGGAGATGATGGAGATCGACCAAGAGAATGAAACCTGGATGAGCCCAATTACGCAGTTCCTCCAGACAGGACGACTACCCGAGGACAAGGACGAAGCTCGAAAGGTATCTCGAAAATCTCTCAATTACTCCATCATTAACGGTGAATTGTACAAAAAAGCTTTCAGTCACCCTTGGCTAAAGTGCGTGTCGGAGGAAGAGGGGGACTACATCCTCAGAGAGCTCCACGAGGGCATATGCGGTGCGCATGAGGCAAGCAGAGCCATGGCAAGGAAAGCCCTTCAGACGGGATATTACTGGCCTAGCATGCTCAAGGATGCCCAGGAGAAAGTAAGGATATGCCCGCAATGCCAAATTCATGGCAGGATTATAAGGCAGCATGGAGCAGACCAGCAGCCGATCGGAATTGCATGGCCATTCGACCAATGGGGGATGGACATCTTGGGACCTTTTCCCCAAGGCAAAAAGCAGATGAAATTCCTCATAGTGGCAGTAGACCACTTCTCTAAGTGGATTGAGGCTGAGCCGGTGGCCACCATCACAGCCGAGAGGGTCAAGAGCTTTACATGGAAGAACATCATCTACAGGTATGGCTTACCCAATGTTTTTATTGCAGATAATGGCAAGCAGTTCGACAGCTCCATTTTCAGGAACTTTTGCCAAGGCCTGAACATCAAACTAAAGTTCACATCTGTCGCTCATCCCCAAAGCAACGGAATGACTGAGGTCTCCAATCGGACCATCTTAGAGGGATTGAAGAAGCGACTGGGTCAAGCCAAAGGCAACTGGACTGAAGAACTGCAGAGTGTCCTGTGGACATATAGAACGTCCCCCAGGACAGACACTCATCAGACGCCATTTTCTCTTATTTACGGCTCCGAAGCAATGATTCCTGTGGAGGTCGGCCTCCCTTCTTACCGATCGGCTCTCTACTCCGAGCAGATGAACACTCAAGAGAGACGCCAAGACTTAGATCTCATCGAAGAAAAGAGGGAGGACGCCTACGCCAGGATCGCTGCCTATAAACAAAGAGTGGCCAGATATCACAATGCTAAAGTAAGGTCTAGAACCTTCAATGTAGGCGATCTGGTACTCAGAAAGGCAGAACTAGGCTCGGGAAACGCCGGAGTGGGAAAGCTAATGCCAAATTGGGAAGGGCCCTATGAGGTATCTAAAGTCCTAAGCCCGAGCACTTATAGGCTCCGAACTGTTGAAGGGCGAGAGGTCCCCAGAAGCTGGAATGTTGAAGTACTCAAGAAGTACCATGTCTTATAATGTATCAGAACCTGGCAATTGTCTGATTAATAAAAAGGTTCCTTCTTTCATAATTCGTTCAATTAATGCATAATTTAGCGTTCTACGATTAGGCTTGATGCCCGTCTCAAGCTACAAAAGCGAATCTAACGTGATGGAGGATCTTACCTCCCCGAGTATTATCCCTATTATAGAGGATCTAACCTCTCTCGCTCGGTTATGCAATTCTCATGCAGTTCTACGAGTATCACTCAACTCGATTTCGCAATAACTATGCGATTCTACGAGTATCATATACCTCAGCTATGCAACCCTTATGCAGCTTTATGAGTATCACTTAGCAAAACGATCGGTCACTTAGCTTCGACGCTATTCGAATTCAGGAAGTACTTGTGAAATTTAATGCAAATTTTAATTACGAGTTTTATTTAGCTCGATCATATTGCAAATTTTAGTACAAACTTATGTATATCTTGATTTGCAGAATTAGGCAATCTTATTAATACAAAATACCTCCAATATACAATTTGTAAAAGATCGTTACAAAGATAGGAAACAAAGAAAAAAGCAAAGCTGATCTAAATTCCTAAACTAACTATCTATATTTACAACCTCCACTTCGCCAGGAGGCTCAACGACCTATTCAACGATCGGATCGGCCGTGGCTTGAGGAGGGTCGGCAGCTAACGGTACAGATACTGCCCCCCCTTCGGAGACAGGCCCAGTGGAAGCAGGCGCCACTGGCTCAGCTTCAGATGCAGGGGGAACTTCCATTTCGGCTTCAGGTGTCGAAGACGCCACAGGCCCCGCTTCAGATGGAACCTCTTGAATAGTCGGCAGAGATGAGGGACCTTCTCCAGGAGTTCTCTCGATGACTTCCTCCTCGGGAGCGCCTTCGTCGTCGTCACTGCATGGAGGAGCAGGCAATGAGGCCGGGTCATCCATCCATGACAGATCCGCCCCAGGGAAGCGCTGCCCAGCTTCATGAACTAGCCGAGACAACAGCCCCACCTGGGTGTCTGCCAACTCATCGATCAGGCGCTCCTTTTGGTTGGCAAGTTCTATTTCAAGAATCTTCGTATAGGACGCCTCGTTCTCTGCCGCCGACGTCTTCAAGGACTCCACCTCTGTCTTCAACCTGGCGTTCTCAGCAACCAACTCTCTGCATTCGGCATCCAGTCGGTTTGCATCTGCCTCGAACCACCTCAGTTGTCCACACTCTGCGGATAGGCGGGCTACTTCGCCCTTCAGCCTGTCGGCCTCGCCCTGCCGAGCTTTCAGCTCCTGGGCACTCTGGTGAGCCTCCTTCCTCAAGGCTACTGTCTCCGACTGAGAAGCAGTATATCGCTCCTCCAGCTTGGCCACCTTGGCCCGAAGGTCGGAGGCCTCTTTCTTGGCTGCTTCACAGCGTGTGTTCGCCTCCGCCTTAGCTGCGGCACCCGACTCGGCCCTTCCTCTCCACAGACCGGCCATCATGTGCAGCCGCTGTGCCCTCCTGGCAGCCTGCACAAAATCAAGAACAAATTCATCAGACACAGAGGTGTAAATTAACACCAGAAACAAAACGACGAGTCCTTACGTCTATTAATTGCTGATTGATAGCCTGAACTTCTCTGTTGAGTTGGCTAGCGTCCACGGCATCCCGGTGATCTTCATCCCGGAGAAGACCACGGCAAATGAAGTTGGCCACTTGACCCACTGACCATTCATCGCCAAAGTTCTCCCTCAGAATGTCCTTCATGGGAGCCGGCCGCCGATCGCTAGATCGCCGTGGAGATTCGCCACGTAGAATGGTCTTCCCTCTGGCGGCAATCATTGCGTCGGTCTCGGCTATCATCTCAGCAACCTTCTTTCTGGCCGCTTCATCGGCTCTTTTCCTTTTTGCGGCCTCCTCCGCCTCTCTGATCGCAGGACCGATCGGCTGATCGTCTTCATCCGACTCGTCCCGAAGAGTGTGGCGCTTTGGACGCACCGGCGGAGGAGGGGCCTCCCTTCGAAGCACGATCTTTGGCCCGGCTGCAGTAGAAGTAGGTCCAGCACTCGCAGTCGTAGCAGCAGGGGGCGCCGACGAGATGGGAATGGCCGCAATGACCGGAGCCGTTGTAGAGGCGCCGGCCGCTCCCCTAGATGCACCAGCAGCTGCTCGAGATGATTGCAGCTCCGACGCGGGCACGAGCTTCCTCCTCTTCCTCTGCTCTTGAGCCCTCCGCTCGGCCTCACGTTTTTGCTTGATCTTTTCACCGAGCTGCTTAGATGCATCACTCCCACCAGCCATCTCAGCTGCACAACAAAAATAAGCGAGATAAGTCTTTTCGTACAAAAATTCTCCTTATAAAATATTAATAAAGTGCAATGAATGATCTGATGCACGATGATTGGGTTTTTTCTGATCCTAACGCTCACATTCTACGTCCTCAGCCTCCTCAAAGTTGGGCGAGCCGAGCAGTGTCCGCAAAAGGAATTTGGACTCGTAAGGCCCTTCATTCCTGCTGACGGCGGCCATCAGTTTCTCTATGTCATTTTCGTAGAATTCCTGACCGGCGGCTAAGTCCCTCAAGGTCTCGACCCTGGCCGATCGGGTTAGGCGTACCCCAAACCCGCCTTTCCTCCCCACCAAGAAGTACCGTTCTCTGTACCCTTTCATGGAAGTGGGGACGAACATCAACTTCCTCTTTGGGCGGCTTGTAAAGAAATACTCCGTCCCGTCGCTCCGACCCGAAATATAGAAGAAGTGAGTGAAAAGCTCCAAGGTCGGCGCTACCACTTCAATTTGGCATAGGATTTTGAAGCACGCCACCGATCTCCAGCCGTTCGGATGCAATTGGTTAGGGGCGAGACCATATCCCCTCAGCACCGCCGTCTCAAAGGCGCCCAACGGGAACCTCAGGCCCGCATCTAGGCTCCACAGGTGGCAGACGAACCACTCTCCGCCATCTTCACCGAAGGGCCCTTCTGTCACCGCCATTGACTCAGGGCAGGCCATCACCTTTATCTCATCAGAAAGGCCATATTTGGAGGGAATTTCGGCCACCTCCTCAGCGGTCAGGCGAGAATGCAGTGCGACGGCTGGTTTATTCTCATACCACTCCAAAAAACTTATGTTTAATGCTTCCGCACTACTGGAGGCCATCTTCAACAAAAAAAGAATGAAGAAAAGTGCAACTCTCTTTTTTCTAAATGAGATGGGTATGGAAAGAAAGCAAAGGACGAAAAACCACGAAGAAAGCAAAGAAGGGGAAAAAAAAGTTACTTACTTGACAGAATGAACTCAAGGAATTCGAAGAAACAAGAAGATGTTTGCAGAAATCTGAGATTCAAGAAGGAATTTTGACAGAGTTTCGCTAGGGATTTCGAAAATAAAAGAAGAAATACTCTGCAAAGTTCCCTATTTATAGACTGAAGCTTCTCGAAAACGCCAAGCAACGCGCCATTCAGCAAGCGCCACGTGTTAAAGGACATTATGTCTCTGCGAAGAATGAAGCGTCGCCCTCGGTACGCTCACTGCATTAAAGGAGAACAGCTGTCTCAGCACGCGCGCCTCTTCAGAAAAAGCGCCTCCTAAATTCAAAAAGCGCGCCAGTACGCGTCTCCGGATCGGGATTTTCCAGACCAGATCCCATCCGAGCGGACCAACAAAGGCGATTCTATGCCCGATCGGACCTGTTGAGGGGGGACAAGTGATAACCCAGCAAATATCATTTGCTCTAAGGCCCATCTAGTCGGCCCATCCAACTGGCAGGGCCCAAAGCCCATCAGCAAAAGGTATCAGACACGAGCTCCCAGGCGATGAACATGCCACCGATCGGCTGATGTGACCGCCAGTCCCATCAGCCGCCTGACACAAGGCAGCACCCATGCCTATCACCTGCTCCATGTCATGTCGCCGGATACCTACTCTGACAGCCAATAATCACTCCCCAGGCACTCGAGTGTCCCTCAACTATCTCATATAAATAGCCCAGCCAACGATGGCTCCAGGTATTGAATTCACGACATTATCTCTCTAAAGCACATTCTCTCTCTAAGCTACTAACTTAAGCTTCGGAGTGCTCACGCCTGGTCCGACCGGGCTCCACTTATTGCAGGTTTCTCTCATCCGATCGGATCGCCCTCTCTCCTACAGATAAAGACATTCTTGGATTTATCAATAACATAATTAGCAAATGGATTTAAATAGTAGGGTCGTCACAAAATAAATTTAATTTATTTTTTTTAGACATTTTTCTCATATTTATATATAACAGAAGTGAAATCGATGGAAACCTAACAGTGATCATTGAATTGATAACCTATGCGATAGACCATACCTTCAACCGCATATTAATTCATTATATTATTGAAATTTTTATAAAGTAATTTTTGAGTCCTCTTTGGTTAGGTAGTATTTGGAATAAATAAATTTCATAAAATTTTATGAAATTTATTTGTAATTCTCATTTTTCATATTTAGAATGCAAAAAAAATAGGAATTGAATTATAATTTAATTCCATGTAATTTATTATGCTTTCACTAAATTCCATCAAAATAAGTGGAATTTGCAAATAAATTTCATATTTTTAAGAGCTAAAGTTGAAAAGATTATAATACCCTTTTGATCATTTGTTATAAATAAATTACTTTTATGCAGGTAACGTAATCTGTTACTCTTTCTCCTCCATCACTGTTCTTTCTCATCTCCTATCACTATTCTTCTGTCACTCAAAGCCACCATCACCGGATTTTGACTAGTTTCCATTGGATTTTTATTAACTAGTTTTCATTCGTTATTTACGATTTTTTTTTTATTTAGAGTAATTGAAATTGAAAAAAGATATCAAAATTGAGAGTAATTAAATTAATAATAAATTTTAAAATGATGATTAATGATTGTTAATTTTTTTTATTGGGATTAATTAAAAAAAGATATCAAAATTGACATTCAAGATATTTTAGTAATAAAATAGAAATGAATTCATTTATTCATTTCTTTCGAGCATAAAAATAAAAAGTTTATTTTCAATTTCATATTTTAATAATTTTATTTTAAATATATAAATTTATTTATAAATAAATTTCATATGAAATTTATTTACAAATGAATTTTATAAATTAAATTTATTTGTTCTAATCGAATACTTAAGATATATGTCTCCACAACCATATCTCATCGCTCTACCCACAAATACATTAACGATTTGGGAGCCAAAGGTACCATTTTCCGGTGTCGCAACCGTAATATTGTTATTATTATTATTATTATTATTATTATTATTATTATTATTATTATTCCATTTACTTACTTCTATTTTTCGAATATTCAACTACACACTTTTCACTGCTACTAATTTCACCCTTTTACCTACGTGTTAAAGAGCGTGACTGTAATATATGATTAGTGCATGTACATGATGGTATGAACAAAAATAACATTTTTTTAAGAGCTATTTGCACTTATATTTTTTTTTAATATCTTATTACAAACCTTTACTTGCAAAATATATACATCTATTGGTAAAAAATATACCACTTATCCATATTGATGAACTCTTTCAATTTTTTTAGAAACATTAATTTCATTTTTACAGTTCAAATTTTATTCGTTTTTATCTTACTTGCCTATAATATTTAATATAATTATACTATTTCAATCAAAACTATAAAATTATTATATATATTTTAGGAAAAATAATACTTAAATTAACACGAAAATAATAATAATAGTAAAATTGCTTTTGATTCATTAAAAAAATGCTAATTAACAATTCAATATTTACTATTGTTTATTGATGCGACAATAACGATTTTGGACCTTTTGGTAATAAATGAGTAGCAATTATATTATGACTACTTCTTTCGTTTCATAATATCTGTCACTTTTATTATTTTTACTGAAATTATTGAATATTAATCATGTTTTAATTTAAAATAAAATTGAGTAATTCAATACACAAATTTAAATCTAATTGGTTAACTTTCATTAAAAAATAAAATTAAATTGAAAAAAAATTAAATTGCATTAAAAATTTAAAAATTACAGATAAATGAAATTTGAATTTTACTTAAAAGTGACAGATATTATGAAACGGAGAGAATAATATTTTTGGATTAACTTAATTTTTCTCTTTTCTAAAATATACTCTCTCCATCGTAAATAAGTGTTCGCTTTTTTTTACATAAAAAAATAAAAAAAAAAACTCATTTATTACTCTATATTTTTACTAATTTGCTCTTATTAAAAATAAACAATTAATTTATTAGTTGCATTTTGAAAATTAGATTAATATTTATCTAAAGGGCATATTTGGAAGATCATATTGAAATATATTATTTTCTCCGTTTCATAATATCTATCATTTTTGTTATTTTTACTAGAATTAATAAGTATTAATTAGACTTATATTTAAGATAAAATTGAGTAATTTAATATACAAATTTAAATTTAATTTGTCAACTTTTATTGAAAAAAAATTAAATTGAAAAAATAAAATAAAATTATATTGAAAATTTAAAAATGATAGATAAATGTAATTTGAATTTTACTAAAAAGCGATAAATATTATGAAACGGATGAAATATATTTTTAAAAAATTGATACTTATTTTTGAATAGAGAGAATATTTATAATTATATAATTTTGATTAAAATAGTATAATTATGTTCAATTAGAATCAACAAAATGAATAAGATTTTCACAATAGAAAAATAAAGAAAACATAATATACAAAATTACAACAAATTTAAAGGAAATTAGGGAGAGAAAAAACTTACTTGATAAGTAATATGAATATCATAACAAAGTATTTGACATTTATATCCTTGTACTTTTTCATTAAAAGTAAAAGTTTAGGTGATAAAAGGTGTGGATCTCATTAAAACTTTCTGCGTGGCACCAATCAAAAATTGTCATGTCAGCATTACTATCATAAAAGTTGGATGCATGGTTTCAAGAAAAGAACGAAAAATATTAGGGCCTGTTTACTTACAGAAAACTGCTTCAGTTTTTCAGAAAATTTTTTCACAGAAAACAGAAAACAGAGATCGTGTTTATTTTAGTCAATTTTCTAAAATAGAAAATAGAAAATAGATTTTCCAGTTTTCTAAAATAAAGAAGAGATTGGAAAACTAATAAAAAATGTTTTCTAAATTTTCTAAATCATTTTAATACATATATACATGCGTGTATATATTTACACATATATATATACATACATATACATGTATGTGTATACATACATATGTATATGTATATGTATGCATAGACATATATGTATCTACATGCATACGCATGTACATACATACATATACATATATGTATGTATGTACATACATACATACATACATACATACATACATATACATATACATATATGTATATATGTACTTATATACATATGTATGTATATACATACATATACATATATATGCATGTACGTAGACATACACATACATATGTGTATATATATATATATATATATATATATACATACATATACATGTACATGCACATACTTATACATATAGATACATACATATATATGTGTGTGTGTGCGCGCCCGCGCATATGCATATACATATACACATACATGCATATGCATATACATATACACATACATGCATGTCACATGCATATGCATATATATATACATATGCACATGCGCATGCATATGCATAGATATATATATATATACACACACGCATACATATATATATATATACACACACACAAACACATACATTTATATGCATGTGCATGTGCATGCTATTCATATATATATATATATATATATATATATATATATATATATATATATATACATACACATATATATAGAATATAAATACTCTAATTTAGCATTTATTGATATGTATATGCATTTATGTGTATGTATGTACATACATATACATATATATAGAAAATAATTACTCTAATTTTTCATTTATTGATATGCATATGCATATGTATATGTACATACGTACACATATATATAGAAAATAAATACTCTAATTTTTTATTTTTTGATAAATAAACGCGTTCTCTAAATTTTCTACAGAAAATAAATACTCTAATTTTCTAAGAAAATAGAACACAGAAAACAGAAAATTGTTTTCTGTAAGTAAACAGGCCCTTAACATCTCAAATAATCAATGTTTTTAAAATCGACCAATTAATTGAATCGTCAGCTGATTTGATCTAATTGAATCGAAATTTTTATTTTTTTTAAATATAATTATTAATAAAAAATTAAAAATATAGTATATAAAAAATATATTTAAATAATATATTAAATTATTAAATATCAATATATTAATATTTTTTTATTTTACTAACTTTTTTAGTAATAATAGTAAAAAAATAGCCACAACAATTGAATTTTTTTGTTAAATATTTGAATGTATAAGAAAAATATAATTTGAATTTATAAATTTTTTAATTTTATTATCAATTGTAAAATTTATTTTTATGCATGTTCATATTCATTTATTTTTTAATATTATGTTATATTTAAATTATTAAGTTATTAAAGATCTAAAAAAATATAAAATAAAAATATAGTGAAAACAATTTCACATAATGT
The DNA here is from genome assembly GCA_947683425.1 of Excoecaria cochinchinensis. Lineage (NCBI taxonomy): Eukaryota > Viridiplantae > Streptophyta > Magnoliopsida > Malpighiales > Euphorbiaceae > Excoecaria > Excoecaria cochinchinensis. The sequence continues at coordinate 292,187 of CANTUQ010000175.1, read as the reverse complement.
TCAATTTTATCAAGTTTAATATTAATATAAATTAATTTTATTATCAAATATAAATTTTTGATAGAACAATATTCAACAATTATTAACCCGGATTATAAAAATATAATTTATAATATATTTATTTTTTTCGGTTCAACCCTTTTTTACTGTGCATTTCGGTTTTTTATATATTATGGCTTTTATATTGAATCGAACCGACTCTCTATCTGGTTCAACCGGCCGGTCCGATCCGGTTTTCAAAACAATGCAAATAATAAAGCTTCCATTAATTCGTCATTTTTTTTAATGTTAAAAAATAATGATCTCATTAAATTGTCTTTTGATAAAATTCAAGACAATATTTATTTTATGTTTTTTTAATTTTATCCTTATTATTAACAATGATATTGGAAAAATAATAATTTAATAAGTACTTCATTATTATAATAGTTTAAGACAAGAGATGAGATATTTTAGTATTTTCAATATAATTTTTTATAAAATTAAGCAAAATAAATTATTATTTTAATATTAGTAAAACATAAAATAAGTCATAAATTGATGGGATGAAGTGAGTAATTAAGTAATTTATTGTTAAAAGGCTAAATGTGTATTTTTGCCCCTGTCGTTTTTCTAAATGAGCAAATTTACCTTTAACGTTTATGTTGTGGAAAATCTTCCTTTTAACGTTTGAAAAATGAGAGAAATTTGCCTAAACTATTAATTGCCGCTAAAGTTGACCGTTCAGACGTTAGTTGACTGCTGACGTTAATTGATTTGAATACGTGTCGCACATACGTTGGACACGTCACTCATAGATAAACGGCTAAAGGTGCATTTTTGACCCAACGTTTTTTCAAATGGGCAATTTTGCCTCTAATTCTTGTAAAATGAAAGATTTTTGTCTAACCGTTATTTTCTGCTGTTTAATGCATGCGCGACACGTGTTATAACGGTTAACTAACTGTTAAATGATCAAATATAATGGAAAATCACGATGAAGGCAAAAATTTCTGATTTTACCAACGTTATGAATAAATTTATCCCAAAATAAACTTTAGAGTCAAATTTAACCATTTAAAAACTAAAAGCTATGTATTTGGTGAAATGTATGGTATGCTTATAATTTAAATTAGGAAAATAAACTTAATTGACACGTGACATGCAATGCGGTGATATATAAAGAAAAGATTTGCTTGGATTAGTACACAGAGACAATGAATCATAATTTTAGTAGTGTTTGAGTAACTATAAGTGAGTAGTGAGAAAGTGTTGGCATTTGATTTTTTTTTTTTTTTGAATGAAAGCTTCAATGATGGAAGTTGAATGCCCAACCACTAACAAATATTCTCCATTAAAAGCCTGAAAATCAGGCTGCAGAAAATCCGGCTAGCATCTATATTGTACCGAAGTACCGAAGACAAATTCAACAGCTAGGTCCAATATTACAATGGGTTTAATTTTAACATTAAATTCGACATTTTTTGATAGTCTGATAGTTGGTGTATACATAATTTGAGTAAAAAATTAATTTGACACTCCATATATAGTTATTTTCCTCAAAATTTATTATTAAAAAAATTAGTATATAATTTTCAGTTTACAATGCGTTTGGATTGAGAAGTAGTTAGGACATTATTTTTAGTAATTTATGTTTTGCATTTCTCACTTGTTATATGGCTAATGTACAAGTACTCATTCCATTTTATTTTATATGTTATTTTTCAGTAAAATTTAAATTTTATTTATATGATATTTTTAAATTTTTAATGATATTTTTTCTTACTTCCAATAGAATTTAATTTTTTTTCTCAATTTATTTTTTTTTAATAAAAATTGATCAATTAAATTTAAATTTGTATGTTAAATTACTTAATTTTATTCTAAATTTAAGTTTAATTAATACTGTTTAATTCTAGTAAAAACAATAAAAGTGACACATAAAATAAAATGAAGAGAGTAATAAAGTAAGATGTATTAAAGTCAATAATTTCTTTAATTTTTCATAACAACATTAATTATGGAAGAGATAATAATATACTCAACATTTGAATTTATGGCCAATGTATTGAAATTACTATTTTAACCAGTTATGGACAATCTGTATATAAATGTCCTGACCAAGAATCTTTACCATAAGCATAGTAAGTTTTGTAATAGCCTGAATCGTCACTTCAATTTCGGAGGAGAACATAGTAACTTTAGGCTTTCGTGTGCAGTTTTATTCTTCTACAGAAAATTCCTTTTGCCTTCTTCACATTTCCCCTTCAAGAAAAGCAAATAGAAAAAAGGTCAAAAAGGCATTTGAAAAAATTAAAGTAGTAATAAAAAAACCTAAGGCAGTGGAGGTGTGGCTACTTTATAATAATTTTATATGATTGCCCACCTCCCTTAGTGGGTCCATGTTATAGGACAATGCGAGTAGGACCCACAATAGGTCCCACCCTTCACATAATTACATTCATAGGATATAATTTGATATGATATCTGTCACCACTACCACCATTACTTTCATGTGCATACCAACAAAAAATTTTCTTGGTTTCAAGTCAAATGACTTTAAGCCATGTCTGGCATGCATGGTCAATTAATCACATTACACATAGAGGCGTGATTCCTATACATTTTTAGGGTCATTTTGTCACATACGGCCTTAATTTCATTGGTAATGAGTGGCATTTGAAGAATCCAACAATGTTTATGATTCAATTTCCATGTTTTACATACTGTCTCTTTATTTGCTTCTGAAGAAATTTGGGAAAACAAAAGTGTGTCTGAAAGTCTCATCATCACCCTATTTGCAGGCTTTATCAATGGACGACATACTAATGAAGGCATCCCATGAGGCCATCCCTTAGAAATTTAGGCATACAGTTTCAGTTAAAAAATATATGAAACTAATTCAAATTTCTTAGATTTTTATCCCTAAGTTATTACTTGTGCTTTAAATTGCTTAAACCGATTTTTCTTTTTTAATAATACATTTTGAGAAAAGAAAAAAATAGTCAAACTCTCAACCGTTTAAACTACTGTTCATGAAAAATTGCATGTAGTTCAAATTTACGGAATATCATTTTTAAAATCGCGAACTTCTTTTTTTTTTTATATATATATAAGAACAGCATCCTTTTAATTAGAAAAAGCTTAAAAATATGAATTAGAGAGATTTTTGGAGCCCAAACTTAAAAAGAGTCGAACTAACCTAATTTAGCTATACAAGTAGACATGTTATTGGGCTGATATTGGGCCGTGTCTATTAGGCTTTTTACAACTTTTTCTATCCAAGCCCGGCCCATAAACAGTAACAGTACATAAATAAGTAGATGAACAAAATTTGACAAAAAAAGGAAGAAAATTCATTCAAATTCCCGAAGTTATAACAAGAAAAGAACCATGGACTGGTCTTCATGGTTTCGACTCAGTAATAGAAACGCTAAAAGCCCAAATCGACAGAATCAAAAGCAACACAAAGTGCTAGATGAAGAAGAACAACAACAGCTTGGCGTTACCCATCAATTAATCGATCATGTCAAGACATTTACAGTTGATACCTTCAAGAATTTCCCTCTCCAAGGTAACACTCTTCTCATTTCAAGATCCATGGGGATTGTTAGTTCTTGCTCTGAAGTCCGATACATTGATTCGTTGTAGCTGAAGAAAAAGAAATTGCCGGAACTACTTTTGACGATGAAATTATAAGCAGTAGCAGCTCTCAAGCAACACCGGCTAATGTTCGAAAGGATCTCTCTGACTGGCAGGAGCTACATGCTACTCTTGCTCTTTCCAAAGTCAAGGTTTTTATTTCTGACATGCCATTTGTGGCTTTTTATTTTGTGCAATTTATGTAAAATTCATAGTCGGTTTTTAATGGGTTGTAATTAGCTTGTCGTGAAATTTCCAAAGTCAATGTTTTTAGAAGGTATAAATTTGTTCAGCATCTATAAATATGAAGAAAGGCTAATTATATAAATGAAGTAATGTGGCAGTTATTATATGGGAATTTCTGTGCTTATATTTGCATAAATAACGGTGATTGTTGCTTGTTAATGCATTTTAGCTTTTTCTTCCCTTTCTGACCCTCCTTTTCTCTCCAGGAACTTTCGCAACTCAGATTTAAGCTATGTCCTCGTCAATTGAAGGAACGAGAATTTTGGAGGATTTATTTTACGCTTGTCAAGAGCTATGTTGCTGAGTAAGTTCTACAAGTTTTAGTGATTTAATTGTACTGCTATGAAATTTATTGCAATATAAGCTCTATTTTGCACTGTTAGCTTACGAATAGGATCCTATGCTTGAGCCATTTTGCTTGAGGGACAAGGCTTCCTGCCTTGTGAAGAGTACGGCCTTAGTGCATACATCATTCGGTTCTAAGGTTTCTCTATTGCTGAAGCATAGGCTTGTAACATATGCTAACCAACAATTTATCTTGCAATCACATTTATATTTTATAAAAGATCTAACTTGAAAACACAACACATACTGACATAATGTATTCTGCTTTCGATCATTCAATTGTACAAGAGCTCACTCAGGTTTATAGTTTTTGGAGGCAATGGTTGTTATTGCAAACTGAACTTTTTATGGACATATAAATTTGTACAAATACTACTTTGTATAGTGGAGTGAATTCAAACACCAAAACTGAAAAGGGGAATGTTTCAACTATTTAATTCAATTATAGATTTTCATAGTATCATATGTAAGCTAGATTCTGGACATATTCGTTGTATATGCGAAGAAACACTTAAGTGGAAATTCAATGAGGTTCGTCAATGTAAATTAGGTCATAAAGAATATACAGGCAGTTGGTGTGTGAAAATTTTGGTTATGTAAAATATATGGTTCCTGTGAGGGTGGAGGGGTGGCAAGAGACCTTGAGGATAGGGCAATTGAAGTAAATACACTTAAAGAAAGAGGGAAGGGTTACGTCTCAGTACCTGATCTTATTACCATGGTCTACTTACACCATGGTGTGTGATTTAATCAGCTAAGTTATTAGTGAGAAGAAGGCTTTAAAATTTATTGCTGAATAAGAAGGAAACAGATAATTATATTTTCCCCCCAAAAAGTATTTTGTTATGGGCTGGCAGACTAACCTATCAGGAAACAGATCATTATATTTTCCCCCAAAAAAGTATTTTGTTATAGGCTGGCAGATCAACCTATCAGTTTCAAACTGACAACTGAAGAATCATTGGTAATCACCTCGCTAGAGTTGTGCTCAGTCTGGTCAGAATTGGCTATACGGATTATTTCACTCCATTACGCTGTTCAGGACTACCCTTTAGAATTGTTTGAATCCATATTATGTAGATGTGCCATGGTTTTAAATTGGCTGCCACCTGTTGCAGCAGTGCTTCTCTTTGATCTGGGCTTGGGACAGAGCGTGCATGATTAAACCAGGGAATTAGTGGTTAGCCAGTTATCAGTGCAGTTGTACTACATGGAAGAGAATGTTTCAGTATGATAATAATTCAAACTATACTAGGCCATTCTGTTTACTCATGCAACATGTCAGCTGATTTTCTCAAAAGTAGAATTCTTTAAAGTGGGTCTCATAGTTTCTGCTGTCTCACCATTAGAATCTTTTGGATAATAATAAGCAGCAATTATGGTAGGGACTGAACTTGCCTGTTAGAAGCTTGCAACAAATGGTTTTCAAGTCATAATAATTGTATCAAATATTTGATTGATGCAACTGACAATACTATTGTTAAACCAGCTGCACTTTTGATATGTTGACCTGAGTGAAAATCCTTCATTGCAAGCTACGAACTTTAGAAGATATTAGGAATCACGTGTAGGTCAAACGATTGAGAGAACTATTTTTCCGTCTGACCAAGGTTCGAATTCCACTTCTTCCGCCCCCAAAGATGTATTATCAAAGAAAAAAAGAAACTTTAGAAGATATTTATTGGAAATGACATCTCTCTGGAAAATGATTCTAAAAGTGTGATCGATGCCTCTTCTCTAATCCAATCTTTGCCATTGGAAGCATGTTCCTAAAAAATAAAAATAAAGAATTCAGTTTTTAGTTTTGGTCAAATATACTAATTCTGCATTTTTTTGTTCCTTCATGTGTTAATTGGCCCTAAGGGCACCAACTTAATAACAGGCATCATCAAGTTGTTTCCTGTGTGTATGTTGCCTGCTCTGCCAGTTGCATACGATAGTAATTTTGCCCATCCCTTCTCTATCTTTCTCGCAAACAAATCTCCATGGACCGTACATCAATGTACATGACCATTCAAAACTGACATGCTCAAATTTTCAGGTATGAGCTGCAGGCCATACGAGTGGCAAAAATTAAAAGAATGGAGATAGAGAAAGAAAAATCTTCAGATAATAATGGATTTGAAGTTGAAATGGCAGAAAAGAAGCAAGCACCAAGTTCAGATCCTCCAACTCCGTGAGATTGCCCACTCTTAGCCTTTAGTGGAACACAAGTGTGAGCAGGTATTGCTATAATTTTACTACAAAAGAAGATGATTCATTCTTATATTAATTTTTTTCTGCTGAAATAACAGCCAGTGAAGCTACTGCTTCTTATGGCATTCAATCTGACGCTATAACAATGGCATGCTTGATTCAGTCCTTGTATGAGATCAATGGTTAACCACCCTAAAGAAGATAGTTTATTTTGGTCCTTTTTGGAATCAATTGCTAGTAACAGGAATGAACACGTTGCAGATCAGCAAAACTGGAGACTTTAGATAAGGCTCTCGAAACTTGTTTTGACTGGTTTCTGCATTTGTGAATACAAGCTTGCTGCAACGAGTACTTGAAATGTCCAGGGATGTGGCTTTAATCAATAATTCAGGCCCCGTATTTACCAATAATAATTGTACTGATAGCTGATGAATTCTGTTAAAATGCTTACCAAGTTGTAAATTAACATCAAATTGTGCCATTGCAAGTTGTTTTCCCAATCTGAAACTTGATTTGGTGAATGAATTATATAAAACCACGGTTAGTTTTGTGTTCATCTTTCTTCTAAGAAGGATAAGAATTTTGTGAGAGATGAAAATTGTTTTCAGAATGAAATGGAATACACGACAAATGAAAAGTGGTTATAGAATAAATTACATTGTTAAGGGGAAAAAAAATCAAGACGTTTGTCAATTCTAGAATGTGTATAATAAACCTTCAAAGGTTTTAAAAATGAGAAAATAATGTTGAATTCATTAGGGCTGTGCAAAATTCGACCCGACCTGTTGGACCCAAAGAACTTGACCTGAAAAGGCTACTCGGGAGATACGGGTCGGGTCGGGTCGGTTCCTTAGAAATGAAATATTTTGGGTTCGGTGCGGGCCGGGTTAAAACTATCAAAACGCGAACCCGACCAAAATGTTTTTGCACAGTTCTTCTCTCTCTCTCTCTCTCTCTCCTCTTCCTCTTCCTCTTCTTCCCTTCTTCGATCTACTCTTTTCCCTTCCCCTCTCTTTCTTCTTCTTCTTCCCTTTTTCGATCTGCCTTTCCTTTCTCTGTTCTTCTCTTTGGATCTGCTTCTCCTCTCTCTTTTCTTTTTCTTCTCCGATCTGCCCCTCATCTTTCTGCCTTCTTCTTTGATCTTGCTTCTCCTCTCTTCTTATTCGAAATTTACTATTTTGCTTTGTTTTTTATGTTTTTTTAGCTGAAGATATAGATTTTTAGTTTAAAATAAAATTATATTTGATTTTTTTTATTGAGATATGTGTTTTTTTTTTTTTGCATAATATTTGGTTTCTTTTTAATTTTTTTTTGTTGGATTTGCTGGTTGTTGGTAGTAAGGAAGAATGTTTGTTGATTTTCTGGATGTTTGTTGATTTTTTGGGATTTTCTGGGTTTCCTTGAAAAGCAGATTGCTTTTCATTATTATGAGTTTCAATTTCGGGTGACTCAGTTCGGGATCCGAAAATTTTCGAGTAGATCGGTTCGGGCCCCTTCTGTGGATCAAGGTTGGTTCGGGTGATGATTTATGTAAAATTTCGGATTTCTAGTTAATCAGATTCTGTTCGAGTTGGTCCGAACCCGATCGATGCACACTCCTAGAATTCATAAAGCCTAAGAATAGGATGCAGACCCAACAAAATAACACCAAGTGGATCAATGCTACTGCCAATCAAAGTCTTCTAACACTTACACCTAAATGAACCAACATTGATAAGCTAGCAGCCAGATGCAGCTAGGCTTTTTATAAGATAAAAGTGTCAGGTAATTTCCACTCTTCGAGAACAGTAAACGTAAAAAAAGAATAATAATAAAAAAAATCTATAAGCTAGGATTAAAAAAATAAATAAGGAACATTGATCAAATCTATGTTGAAGTAGGTGCAACCTGTGCTGCAAAATATTACAGAACGTACAAGATCCCATGTGCACAGGCAAATTCACCAATAAAATGGGTCTGAGCACTCATGCACATTCAATAAATGCCCTCTTGACAAGCTCAACAACCTTTAGAGCCACTAGTTTTATGTGAGACACAGAAAAAAAATTAAAATAAAAGCAAAATGTGTAAAATATTTAAAAAAGCAAAGAAAAACCCCACACTGCCAAAAAGAACCTGAAATTCTGAAGTAAGATTCTACAGAACAATCCAAGACTGCAAGAACCCCACCACCACCTCCACCATCACCATATGCTCCACCGATCATTTTTAGACCCAAAATGAACAAAGGCTTGAAGGGAGGGGGGGCCAGTTCCCTATTCAACTGCCAGCCATGATGGAACAATCCAAAACATTCAGGACTAATAACATTACAAATCCAGGAAAAGAAAAAAGACAAAGATGTGGGCTGGAAAATTAAATTACGGAAAGAAGGTAAAATAGTACTCCTGAGGGTAAAACCTAGTGCTCTTGGACAGGAAGTTATCACATGTATAGAAACTTTCAACAAAGACACAGATAGTATGCCCTCAAGGAAACACAAATCAGTTTTTATGCACTAAAAATCAAACATTACTCTCATCACTCATCTAACCAACAAGTCCAACACTTGACAACATTGACCACCACCACCAGATTCAGCAAATCTAGCTTACAGAAAACAATCTTATCTTAGATTTAGAGGTTAGAAGCATCACTATCAAAACTTCAATTGAATGTAAGGTCATGTCTTGCTGCACTAGATATATTACAAACGTTGCAGCGTACAAACAAAGAAAATGAGGACAGCATATAAAACCAGATACGAGTTACATTTATTATCAAAAAGAACAATCATGGTTCATTCCTATAGACAAAAGTAAGATGTTAAAATTAAGAAGGAAAAACAAAATCTAACTAAATATACCTCCTAAAAATTACACTAATGCAACCTGCTAATCCTAAGCTAACAGTTCTCTCCCGTTCTAGTCTTCAGTTATTCCTTGCCCTTTCCACTTAAACCAACTAGTTTCAATTCCTTATCTGGCTACATGTATAATTCATCAGCTGTGTTACATTTTCGAATCTTTATCCATCTTCCATGTCTCCAATTCTGTCTATCAGCCCAAAAGGATGACACAACATACCACGTGACCAATATTAGCACCTTCTGCAAAACTCTTTAGCCTTTAAAGAAATTAGGGGGTGCAGTTTTCCTAGAGACTAATACTGGTTATGGAGTCACTTGGACCCATTCATAGCGACCCGGGAGGGGCAAGTCATTCACAACATCAAAGTTATACCTGCAAAATCCAATATAACATATAAAAAACCTCCTTATAGTAAGTTCAATCTTTTTTTTTTTCATTTTCTTGGATCAATGAAACTGCATACTTATCTATCATTATTAATATAAAGAACTACAGCATATTCTTATTTTTGTGGGAAAAAAGTTATAGCATCATACTTTTCAATAAATAGTCTCTGTTGCTCCTGTTCTGCACAGGTAAAAAATTCCTCTACTTCATGTGGTGTTGGGATATTTCTCAGTATGTTAGTCCTAGCTCGTCGATTAGAGCTTGCCTGTCTTGTTGTTGAACCTGGGGTTCCAACGGTATTTGAGTCCCTAATTAAGCTGCATGGAGTGCTTTCCCTAGTGCTCCTGCTAAACAATGTATTTAAATCAAAACAATAATTGAGAAATTCAAACATGACTGTAGTTTCAGCAAAGTTCATTTCAAGCAATAATTGAGAATTTCCAAGATAATCAAACTAAAAATAATTTGAGATAAATTAGTGTCCCCAATTATTTTGGAAAAGGAAATTATGCAAAGAAAGTCTGCACTATTACAAGGACAGCAACCAAATTGGAAGTCAGAAACCATACAAAGAAAGCAAGAAAAACTGAAACTTTTTGTCACCTATTGATGGTCCTAGAGCAGAGTATCCCACATAAATGTACCAGTCTGCAAATAGGCCCCATGAATACGATATATCATTATCCACTATTATGCTAACACAAATGAGGCAGATGAGTTATTGCCACCAGTATTGCAAAACAATAAAAATAAAAACTACCGAGTAATGCCAAGTCCCAATTGCGGTAATTCAGAAGAGGAAATCATTCTCAATGATAGCCCCATTTAATTATGTTTTTTTATTTATTTATTTTGCATTCAAGTACTATAATCAGACCAATTAAATTCATATATCCGTTTATCTCATGGATCCTGAAAAGCATTTTACCAAATACCAAAGAATAGTCTTGTTAAAGAAATTCAAGAAAATACTGCCAGCTTACAAAGATTATGCACACCGACAAGTGATGTTTAAAGGCATCTGAGATACAAAATCAGAGAAGTATTCCATATACATTTCCGTGGTACCCCATAAAAAACAAATCAAAAAAAAAAAAAGAAAAGAAATGCATTACTCAGTTTTCACCATACAAAAGAAAATCAAACTTGCAAAATTAATAAATCTGCTGGTGGGCATACATGTTTCAAATAGAAATCTGTATAAATATAAAAATTAAAAAGGACCTTTTTGTGAAAGCAATTTCATACAGTAGAAATCATATTAATGCATCACATGAAAGTGAAAGAAGGGGAACTAATTAAACACCAACCGACTGAAAAAAAAATGACACTTTTAGCTTCTTTTCATATGGCAGAAGTAATGATAAATATGGATATCCATTATTTAACTTCTAATTCCATGTTTGTTTGTTTTTTTTTCAAAAAATAGTGATAAAAAAAAAAAATCTTATTTATGTCGTACTAATAGTAGTAACCTGGATTCTAAAACAAAGTGAAGTAGACAGCATAATTAGCACTTAAGTACTGAAACAAAAATACCAAATTAGGGAAAAGTAAAAGGAGATTTTTCAAGCCATGCGCAGGAAAATATAAAAATCACTTAAGCAGAAGAAATCAAACCCTGATAGGAACAAAGAACTAATCATGCATGGTTGAACTAGAGTACAAGAAAGTGAAATAAAAAATCTGAAACATTACACGAAATCATTTCAGTGCATGGAATGGAAGTTTTCTTCTTTTATGTGAAGTAATTAAACAGTAAAAGAAAAACTAAAATGAAGGGGTTCTTTCTGGAAATGACAGATAGGAAAGAACTTGAAAATATTCGTTTAGGAACAGAAAACAGAGGACACCATAAAGCTCAAAATTACACAACAAAAGGAAAAAATCATAAAAGGGGCCTAGAGAAACAGCTAGTAGTCGTAGCAATCAGAAACCTCACCAAATGAATGATTAAAAACCCACACAAAATAGAACAAAAGAAAATCAAACTCAAAAAAAAAAAACCTATAGAAACCAAAAAGCAACGAAAGGAAAGGCATGAGAAAACAGAACCAAAATGAAAAGTGGACACCCAAAATTAGAGAGGAAAACAAAAAACCATTTGTAACAAACAGCACAAGGAGAAAGCAGAAAAAGAAAAAACAAGAAAGTACCTTTCTCTTGATTCAAAGTCCAAACAGTTCTCTCCAAAAGAAACCTCAACACCCAAATCCTCTGCTTCACACTCCAAACCCAGCATTTCCCCTTTCTTACTAAAACACCCTCTCTCTTCACAACAACCACTACCCACTTTCACAGAACTTGCACTGATTCTCGAACTTTCTTTAAAGTTCAATTTTTTATCAGAAGTAGCATCTGGTTTGTGGTCAGCTTCATGTGATTTTCTTGTTTCTTTAAGCAACGGAGGCTTTTCAAGGCGGCGGCTGCGGAGCTGGAGGTAGGAGGAGGAGGAGGTGTCAGGGTTAGGAGAAGAAGAGTGAAGACGCTGAAGAGCAAGGGTTTTAGCTCTTGTACGGACGCCTACAGTGGTGGATTGAGAGAGTTCCATGACGGCTACATCACCTGTGATTTTAGATTTCTTCATGTACTTACCCATTTAGTTTCAAGTTTTGATTTTTTTTTTTTTTTTTGAATGTTGATACTGATTCTAACTATCTCTGATCTCTGTCTGGCTATCTAAGGTTTCTCATGGGGAAAAGGGACATTACATTACATTACATTACATAGGAGTGTAAGAGGAGAAGAAGAGAGAGAGAAGAAAGAGGAAGGAGGGAAAGGGAAAGGTGGGATTTATTTATTTATTTTTATTTGGTATCTGAAAGAGAAGAAGAGAGAGAGAGAGAAAAAGTTAGGGTTGGGATTAGGGAAACATTTTCAGTTATTTCATTTTTATCCCCTTTTTATTTCTTTTCTCTCTTTTTCGTCCTTATTACGTTGGCTTCTTCTTTCTTATTTTCTTATATATTTTGACTTTTTCCAATAAAATTATTAATACTTCTCCATTTTTGCATTATTCATTGTCTATTCTTACATATATACATTTTTTATATTTTAAATTAATTTAATCAAAATACTCAATGCTTATAAATTTTAATAAGTAAATAAATATTATAAACATACATATTAATGTCCAAACAATTATAGCCATTATTTATTGAACATTTATAGTCCCGCACATTAATAATATATTAAAAAATACTTATATAAGAAATATAATCTTTTCATTTCATTATATATCATATTTTTATTAGAATTAATTAGTTATTAATTAGATTTAAATTTAGGATAAAATTAAGTGATTAAAACTAAAATTTATGATAAACTTAAATTTAATTGGTTCTAAATAAGTCAATATCCATTAGAAAATTAAATTAAATTGAAAAAAAAATTAAATTTCATTGAAAGTTTAAAAATGTCAGATAAATAAAATTTAAATTTTGCAGATATAATGAAACGGATGAAGTAAATTTTGTTAGATATGCGTTATAAAATCTATTTTCTTTTTAAAATCATTATATCTCTATTAACTTAACTGTTAAAGAGTATTACTACCAGACATCCATTAAATACTTTAAGTTTTCAAGTAGTTGAAAAAGCTTTGCAGATGGAATTGTTATAAGAAAATAGATATAAATAAAAATCATGTATTTTTTTATAAAAATGGAGAAGTATTAACAATTTGATTGAACCGTTAATTAAGTTAATATTTGTCTATAATATTTTGTTGTTGTTTTCCACGTAAGTATATAGATAATAATCCCTTAAATCCTAGAGGTTAGTTTATTAATTTGTGGTCAACCAAGCAGTATTTCGTATTTATTGGCCTAAGTACCGTCTTATAAAAAGAAATACAAGTACTGAATTCGTTAATGTGATTTGGTGGGATGGGCTACAATCCCACCAGAATTTCATCACTTTCTTGCGAATCCTTGATTTGTTTAATATATTACTCTATACATCATTAAGGATCATATATTTAGACCTTCCCATTATTTTATATGAAAAAAATAATTAAAAAAATCTCAAATTAGTTTCGGGTACGTAATAATTGATACTATTTTATGGAACAACCAAATAATTCGGTGTATTGGATTTACTAAATATAGCATATTTGATAAAAATATAATATGTGTTCAGGCGTATACAAAACTCGATCTAATTCAAAAAAATTCGATAAATTAAGCCCGAAAATTGCATTCGGATGGGATTATTAAAATTGTTCAAATCGGTTGAAAATTCCTAATATTTGGAGTTTGGATCGGTTAAAACATTTCCAATCCAATCGAAAAAGACTATACAATTTTTTTTTTTCCTTTCTATGCTTCTCGCTCTCTCTCTCCTTATCCTTCCTCATTCGACAACGACAACGATGATTGCAATAGCTGCCAATCTACTTCCATTTCTCTGTATTTTTGCTTCAATCTGATAATCTCTCTCCTTCGTCCTCCTCCTCCGATTGCCTCCGCCACCGATTTACTTTGATCTCTCTCTGTATCTGCTTCGATCTCTTTCTCTCTCTTTTTTCATCTCTTTCAATTGTTGTAGTTCTAAGGGTTTTTTTTTTCTAAGATTTGTGTTTTTCGTTTGATAGATCTGGATTTAATTTTTTTAATTTTATATTTATTTTTTTTATTTTTTTTTACATATTTGGGTTGGGTTGGGAATGGATTTTGACATATGTTAGTTTACAGATTTGGGTTGTAAAAAATCACAAAATTGTTTTTGAGATCAACAACTTGATTATGAATTTCGGGTTAGTCGGATTAATCTAGTGGGGCTCCAAAAATTTTGAATTATTAGGATTGGATCCCGTAAAATAGTTAGGGTCTGTTCGGATTGAAGATATAGGAAAATTTCGAATCGGGTTGTATTTGATCCGAACTCAACTAATGCACGACCCTATAATGTTTAGTGTATCAAATTAGAACTTCAATAAATTGCATTGCAATAGCAATATTTATATTTTCTTATTACATATATTTGAAAAATCTAAATAATAATGTTAATAAAATATAAAACATCTAAGAAGTCACATGTAATCTAAATAATTGATAGTCTAATTATTTTTTTAATTTATTAGTATTCAAATGTAATTATAAAAAAATAGCGAGTATTTAGGAAAAATAGAGTGCATAATTAATTAATTATACATTTTTATTTTTCAATATGAAATAACTTCAAATATCCTCATACTCTCTTTTATTTTTTTTCCTTCTTTTTAAGGCGAGACATGACAAAGGTCAAATCTCAACGGTTGCATAATGTTTATAATAAGGCACAAAAGTCAGAGCAAAACTTTAGGTTAAATCTTAATATATATAATATTCAAGCCCCACAATCTCATATATTGCATTAAAGACGATCCAAATTGCATGAGTTTGCAAGCACAAATAATAATTAAAATAAGAAAAAAAAGTCTCATCCGTTTCTATTACATTTTTTATATTAATTTATTTTTTAATCTATCAAATAAATGTGAGAGATTTGAATCATATCTTAGGTTATTTCAATTTTCGGATTGAGTTAAATGGATTTTCACATTAAATCCATAATAATTTTTCATGTCATAAGAAAATTTTAAATTAATCAAATTTTAAATAATGTTAATTAATTTAAGTGGTTCGGTGTTTGTTCCTTATAAATAAGGTCTCGCGTTCGAGTCTTATAAATGGTAAAAATTCATATTGAAAGAGTTTTACTTTCGTAACGAGTTAACCCCGTTTCAAACTGAATAATACTAATAAAAAAAAAATTTTAATTATTAAATTTTAATTTTAAATATTTTTTTAACATCATTATATTTCAATTACTTTTAAAAAAAAATAGAGAATATTACATGTATTATTAAAAAAAAAAAACAAATGAGAGTACCATGTTATATTAAATGAGGAATTTGAAAGAGGCGACTGACGATGATGACTATTTGGCGAAACTAAGTATTAGGTATACCTGATCATGAGGTTCAGGTACATGGCTGGTCCAATCCAAATTGCAAATTTTATGGATTTAGACATATATTCAATTATGCATGCCCACCTCCTTATAGTAAAGGATATATTTGACCTATGCATATAAATTCTGGGTTTACTCAAACCCTAAACCCAAGCATGTGGAGTATTATTTTTATATTTTTTTAGTTTTCTCATTAATTACATAATTTAATGCCGTCCTTATAAGATCATGATAACTTGAATTTTTTTCATAATCTATGGATTTAATTGTCTATATCAATTAAACGCAATTATATGCATTTATTTTTCCTTACTTTAACCTCATCAAAATCATTCGATTGTACCTCTTAATGGAATTTTTGGTTCATGAGTTTAGGGTTTAGGGTCCAATTTTTTGTAAGGAAAATCACGGCTAATGGTATTAAACATGATAATTTAATTTAATCCAAACTTTATTCCCTAAATTTTAGGGCATTAATTTATGAAATGATACGTATGTTACCCCCTACTTTTTTTTTTATTATCTGTCACTTTTAAAAAAAATTCAAATTTCATTTATTTGTTATTTTTAGATTTACAATATAATTTAATTTCTTTTTTTCAATTTAATTTTATTTTTCAATATAAATTAACCAATTAAATTTAAATTTATATATTAAAACACTCAATTTTATCTTAAATTTAAGTCGAATTAATACTCGTTTATCCTTGTCAAAATAGGAAAAGTAGTAACGGAAGGAGTAGTAAAAGTCTAAAACGCCCTTGCATAAAAAAAAAAAAAAAATTAGAGACCTAAATAAATTCCAAAAACAATGTTTCAAAAAAGTAATTCCAAAACAGTTAATTTATAATTTTTATTGGAAGGAATCTTTTCTTTTACAAAGTTTGGCGCCAAAAATGTGTCATCCCATTGGCCATAGAGGAAGTTGCCGTACATCAGATGGGCCCCATAAGATGCTCTCTAGTTGTTGGATTTGGAATTGCCGATTCCATCCATCCGCCATCAGTAAAGACAATACTTTTATTATAATTAATTTAATAATAGTGTTTTTTAGATAATACTATTATTTATTTATTTATAATAATTACTTGTTGTTCTGCTTATTAAATTTTAATTATTTGTATAACATTAGTTCAATAATATTTTTAGAAAATTCGTGAGTTTGAATTAAATATTAATTAATTATATAATTACTTGAGTATTTATTACTTTATCTACAAGTAAAATAAGTTAGTCTTCTCTCTAATAATAGTTGAGTAAAATTAAGCAAAATTGAGAAATAAAAGAGGAAAGTTTTTATTATCTCAATGTGTAAACTATAATTTGTGCTTATAAGATTTTATTATTATTAGGAAATTTTGAAATCTCTTAATTTTAAAATTTTGTACGTTAGATTCTTTTATTCATTTTTTTTTATGAATTTCTATATTTTAATATGAAATAACGCGAAAAAAAATTCATGAAATTCGATCTTTTATTAGTTAGAGAAGAGCCAAAAATAAATTTAATAAAGGCTATACGGGTACTCCCTACTCGGTCTGGTACGGACTTGGACAAGGGTGGAGTCGAGAGGGTGCCAAGGGGGTCTCGGCCTCCCAAATTTGAACAATTACCTATATGTTATATGTGATAAATTTAAAAATTAAAAGTATAAAATTTTGTACATGTAATTAAACAAAGCATATATTAAAATTCTAAAAAAAAGTCATTATTATTTTGACTCCTAAAAGTTTTAATTTTACTAATTGGCTTTCCCAAATATTAAAATTACATTCTTATTTTGATTGGAAACTAAACACATGCATCTATCAGTTAGAAAATAATGTAAAAAATAAACGAATAATTAACTAATTAGACCTTTGAGTTTATTTCTTTCATTATTCTAATATTATTTTCTTTATTGTAAAATCAACTAAATGTTTAATTTTACCATCAAAATTTGAATCAAATTCAAATGAGAATTTTTAATTTATAGTTAATTTGTCTCATGCCATTTAAATAACATTTTTTTTTTGAATTTTACACACATATATATATAATTGTAATAGGGATTCATAGTATTGTAATATAAACATATAATAGGTAAAAAATTTGTTAAAAAATAAAAAAAAAATCCTGTTTTGCATATAATAGCAGTATTAAATTAAAATTTATTATGTTCTAATATGGTCTAAAAATTAATTTTAGTATTATTTAATTAAGTTAAATTGAAGTCTCCAATGAGATATCTCAATGGTAAGTTCAAGCCTCCATTCCCCAAATTTCCCTAAAAAAAAAAGAGTCAAATTAAACATTTTTTTCTATAAAAATATATCATTTTATACATTAACATAAAGTTTTTATTTAAATATTTTTAACGGGTTGGATCTAATCTTAGCTTGAATCTAATACACCTTTCATTTATGTGGATTTGAACCAGACTTAAACAAGAAAAAAATTAAAAGTCTAATTAGGTTTGGTTTGTATTCGGACCAAGTTTGAAGGTGAACATGTGTAGTAGCCGCCAATTCACTTTCTTGTTTTGTGTGTTTGGGACAGGCAAAAATTAAGTAGGATAAACTAATTTTTCTTTTGACAGAGCTATCTTGTTTTAATTCTCTATTACAAGTTACAAAATTTTATAAATGTAAGTAAGAGTGTGCAAAATCCGATCCGAATAGCGCAATTTAAATTTTACATTTAGATGGGGTTATTAAAGTTATGTGGGTCAAATTGGACGGTGAAATTGATTGATTTCCGAGTTTGAATCAGATTAGATTAAAAAGTTTGGAACGAAGCCACTTGAGGCAGCGGTTAATTTATCTCGGGTAATTACCTTATTGAATGGATCTTTTTATATTAAAGAATGGGAATCATGAGTTTACCTTATTGAATGGCAACCGGAATAGAATAATTGCTTCTCATCCATCTAGTGCTTCACGGGAATCTAAAGAGTTTGTTTTGTAAAACTCAGTTATTGGGTAATTCATTTTTCGAGTTTTGGTTTAATAGTTAAGAGTTATGATTGCAAATTATTTTGAAAAATATGACTATATAGGCAGAATATATATGGTTTTTGTTTCAATCTCATTCCAACACGTTCAATTAACTCTAACATGCCTATTTTGACTGATCGGATTCTAAAATATTTAACTTATTCAGATTGGACCTCAAATATTAGTTAGGGTCGATTGGATTAGAGATATATAAATATTTCTAAGTCTTTGATTGTTCGGATAGGAACGGATTTGACCCGAATCTGTCCTATTTACACCCCTAAATATAAGTGTTATAGTCTAAAACCCCTATTCTAAGAAATTGCAACATCATGTGTCTAAAATCGCCATTAATCTAGCTTTATATTATATATAGATGTTATGGACATAAATTAAGTCCGTATAAATTATATTATAAAAAAAAAGTCCACATAATTATTGTCTTATTAACAGTAAAATGTGAATGATTGTGGATAAATTAGCACGTAACTAGGTGAAAGTGTGTGAGGTTAATTGACTTGCTTAAATGCAAAAAAAAAAAAAAAATTGTATATTTTTTTAATTTTATTTTATTTTAATAAATAAAAATTAAATAATAGTTCGGTATAAATTTATATGGTGCACGAATATTCGGTCCGCTATAAATGTAAAGATACACATGCTCAATCACCACACGGGACCGTATCATAGTTGAAACTTATAAGAGTGCACATTGGATTCTCATCATTTACAATTCCTCCAACTTTTCAAACTTTCAAGGGAATCTCCTGAAAAGTGAAAACCCTAATCCTCCTAGATTTAACCCCACATCCTATAAAATACTACTAAAATTTACCACAAAATATTCTAAATTACTGCTATATTATTATTTTACACCAATTTTATTTCACCGTCAGAGGTTATTTTTTGAAAAGAAATTAACTTCTCAATTCCCAAGGATGATAAATGGCCGTACAAATGCCAACGTGTGAAATGGTAAATCAGCCAATCATGAATCTGCTCGGATCGCCATGAAGACCATCTTATTGTTAATTTTTATTTATTTTATTTTTTTACTATTAAACTAAATACAATCGATTTTTCACATCCTCCCGCTTTTTTCAGGTGGGAAAGTTTCGAGCTTAGGGCACGCCCATTCGATACACCGATATGCCACGTGGCTTCCATCTACGCGTTCACTGCACTTCCGTCATAATCGGACTTTGATTAAACTGCTTTCATTTAATTTCACAGCAAATAGTACAATATTAGTATTAATTACATTTTCAATTTCATTTTATGCGTTTATTTTTATTATAATTAAAAAATTATTAATTTATCTTAAATTTAAAATAAAATTAAATAATTTAATACATAAATTTAAATCTAATTGGCTATAAATAAATTAATTTTTATTAAAAAAAAATTAAAAAAAAATTAAATTAAATTATAAACCTAAAAGTGTCAGATAAATAAAATTTAAATTTTACTAAAAAAATCATATATATTGAAATGGAAGAGCTACAATTAGAATTACTTCAATATAAATTTCAAAGTTCATTTTTCTTTTGATTTCAACAGTAACATTAGTATTTAAAACAGTCTTCTGAAAGGGTTGACAGCATAATTTATATAGGATTTAAAGAGTAGATGAAAATATCTTAGCTATTTGAATTAGAGATATAAATATATCTGAAGACATATTTTATCATTTCATCATTTAAATGATTTTTTTAATCTATAGCATATAATATTTGATACTTGAGTCCAAGTTTCAAATAGGCAACCTCTAGCTCAGGCTAGCCCTATTTGAAGCAGAAGCTGCCCCCCTTGCAGCCTATGCAGAATACATGTGAATTAATCTTCAGACAAACTGAATTCAACAACATGAAACCTGCCCTGCGAATACAGATAATCCTCTCACTAGCACGATATTTAGGTTAAGTAAATCCTCAAATTGCAGAAGCCATTGCTTAATTCTATATTGCAGGCAAAACTGGGAATCCGAGGACTTCTTCAAAACTATGCACAATGAGGACAGAAATGCACCCACCTATGCATTTAAACAAGCAAGGCAATCTTTCTTTTCCCAACCATCTTCTCAGACATATAATCTGAGTGAAATAGAAAGTTTGAGCAGACACTTTAACTGCTGGGTTGGGTTTCGTTTTGATCATCTGGATTCTCAGTATGCAAATCAACAGCTGCCAAACTGTTTCGAGTATTTTCTTCAGCATCAGGAGAATCCTGGTATTCAATTTCTGGTATTTCTGAAGGATCATCATGGTTGGTAAAAGCAATGGCAGGATCCTCAAACTGTTCGCTTACCATCCTCAGAATTACTCTGCGAATGTTGTTAGAATCTACACGCTCAAGCTTGTGTTCTGGGGTATGCTGCTGATTAAACCTCCCAGGAAGCTTGGAGCGAGTGTTATAGCACTCTCCACAAAGGTCAAAACCAATTGCCTCAACACAATCTTTGCATCGGTATCTCTCTCCAATTATAGGAAACATCTGCCCATACAATATATTATTACAGTGCTAAGCCCAATGAAACAAAACTAACTGGAAACATCAGTACATTTCAAAGATGGAATGATCAATAAAATGTAATCTACCACCCAACCTTTTAAAGTTTTTTTAGTTCCCAAAAGATGGTCATATTCTCATTTCAAGTGCACCAAGAACAAAGACATAATCCAAGGTCTTTCTACGAATCCAAATCGAAGCACACAGCATAGTTTGTAATAGGTACTACACATAGGCACAAATGCACACATAACGCAGAGGAGAAGCGAGTAGGTAGGAATTTTCATCATTTGAGATCAATAACTATTAGCATGACAGCTGTTCTTACCTTAATGACAGCTGTTCTTATCTTGAGTTGATCTTCTGCTGATATTTAGCTCTTAGTTTTTCTATTGTGTTCCTAATTTTATGGTGTATTTTAATTTGATTGATTTTCTTTTATTATAGGATCATGTACAGATTGTCTGTTATATGTATTTATACATCTATTCAATAGAATAAAAATCATCTTTCAGCTCATACTCTTTTTTTTGTTTATATGGTATCAGAGCTAAAAACCTAATTCGCTAAAAACCTAACTTTTGCAAGTGTGATCCTCTGACCATTTATCAAAAAAAATGGCCACCAACATAGCTGTTGACAGTAACCATACTGTTGTTCAATTCAATCCAGTATCTCAGTTGCCCATAAAACTTGTTGACAGTCACAATTTCGTAACATGGAAAGCTCAAGTCTCTATGCTCATGCATGGACACAACCTGTTTGGCCATCTTGATGGAACATCTCCATCTCCTGCCCCTACTATCACCCAAGACAATCGACAAATAGAAAATCTCAATTACAGCATCTAATTTCGCCAGGATCAGCTGATACAGAACGCCATCATGGCTTCTGTCGATCTTACAATAGCCCCAACAGTAGCTGCAGCCAACACCGCCAAACTTGCATGGGACTCTCTTCACACGGCTTGTGCAAATAAGTCTCAGACACACATTTTCAGTTTGCGTGATCAGCTTGCTCGCCTTACAAAAGAGTCACGCCTCGTATCTAATTATCTACATCAAATCAGATCTCTATGTGCTGAACTTGCAACTGTAGGTGCTCCAGTCTCTAATGACGAATTGATTGTAAGAATTCTCAGTGGCCTTGGATTAGAATTTCGTGAGATTTTTGCTGCAATTCGGGCAAGAGATTCCATTATATCTTATGAAGAGTTGTATGAAAAACTAATTGATCATGAACTCTTCCTCAAACACGAAGAATCCAAGAAGACACCCACTCCAATCACTGCTGCTATTGCTACTCGCCCCAAATTTAATAATTTCAATGGTTGCAATAATCGTCGACCCAACACCAACAACTCTAAGTCTCAGTTATACTCCAACAACCGTTCAAATAATACTGCTCAATGGCGTTCCGGAAACAATAATTCCAGCAACAACTCAATTTGCTGTCAATTGTGCAACAAACAGGACCATACTACTAATGTTTGTCGGTCTTAATCTCACAATCATCCAGAGGCCAAGGCAAATTTTATCTCTAGTGCACAAGTTAAAGCCAACAACTGGATTCTTGACTCTGGAGCTTCTCACCATATCACTGCAGAGTCTCTAGATCTTTATGAGTTTACTGGTTTAGAAGGCATAGAAATGAGTGACGGTAAAACTATTCCTATTACTCATACTGGTTCTACAAAATTAATTGCACAAATAATATCTTCACATTAACCAACACTTTGTGTGCACCATCCATTAAACGAAATCTTGTCTCTGATTCAAAATTTTGCCAAGATAACATGACTTCTATTGAATTTTTTCCATCTGCTTTTTGTGTGAAGGACTTGCAATCACAGACTCCTCTGGTATACGGTCGGAATAGAGACGGACTCTACGAGTGGCCAAACTTCACTTCTAAGCCAACAGCCCACACCACCACTAGATCAATTTCTTGTCATACCTGGCATAATCGTTTTGGACATCCCCATTCTCAAATTTTCAAGTTTATTCTAAATAATTTTTCTTTACCTTTTTCCTCAAAAGACAAGTTTACGTCATGTGATTCTTGTTGCACAAATAAAATTCATCGTTTGCCTTTTGATAAATTGTCTCTAACTAGTGATGCCCCACTAAAAAAAAATATTCAGTGATTTATGGGACCCATCACTTGTTCTTTTTATTGACAGGAAACACTACTACTGTATTTTTGTTGATCAATTTACAAAATATATATGGTTGTATACTCTTAAAAACAAAAATGAGGTTAGAGACATTTTCTCCAAATTTCACCCATTAATGGAAAAACATTTTAACACCAAAATCTTGTCCCTTCATACTGATGGTGGAGGAGAATACAAAAGTCTTGATCCTTACCTCACTTCCCATGGCATTGAACACTTAATATCACCTCCTTACACCCCTCAAAAAGTTGCTTTAGCTGAACGCCGCCATCGACACATTATTAAAACTGCTAAAACCCTTTTATATAAAGCTTCCTTACCTGCATCTTTTTGGTCCTTTGCTGCCCAACATGCTGTTTATTTAATAAATAGATTACCTACACCAGTTTTACAATATCAGTCCCCTTTTGAAAAGCTATTTGGTGTCAAACCCAACTATAAATCTCTCAGAACCTTTGGTTGTTTATGTTACCCTTGGCTCAAGCCCTATAATACCCACAAACTTGAACCCAAGTCCACTCCTTGTGTTTATTTGGGTTTTTCACATACCCATTATTCCCATCTTTGTTTTGATCCCATTGGCTCTAAATTTTATATCTCCAGAGATGTTAACTTTGTTGAAGATAATTTTCCTTTTAAAACAATTTTCTCAAATATTTACCATCACTTCTCTTCTCTCACATAGGAAATCACTGATAACATCACTAATTCTCCATCCACTCCAACCGACTCACCAGCCTTGCACTCACTTCCACAACCCATCCTCATCTCGAACACTCGCAGCAATCGCCGATCGACTCCGTCTGTCTCCTCTGACCGACATCAAGAGAGCTCTATGATCTCAGGTAACTCACAATCCCTCTCATCTAATTTACAGACCCCGTCTCAACACCTCTAACTTGCCCCATCAACCCAAAATCCACTCCAACCCTTTCCTCATACATACCATAGTCACTCAACCATCCAGCCATCTCTAACTCCAATTCAATCACCTAATCCATTGCCTCCACCACCTAACCCATTACCTCCACCACCTAGCCGCCCCACCACAAGATCCCAAAACAATATTTTTTGTCCTCGTAAGCCATTTGATTACCTTGCTCATGTTCCCATTCCAATAACACCTCACACCTTTAAACAAGGACAAAAACATGCAGAATGGAGGTTAGCAATGAAGGCTGAATTTGATGCATTAATTCGGAATCAAACATGGGAATTGGTCCCCCCAAGTTCTAACCAAAATATTGTTGATTGTAAGTGGATTTATAGGATTAAATAGAAAGCGGATGGCTCAGTTGATCGATATAAGGCTCGTTTAGTTGCCAAGGGCTTCCCACAACGCCATGGCATTGATTATCACTCCACATTCAGTCCGGTTATAAAATCCACTACAGTCCGGATTGTTCTCTCCCTTGCTATTCAGAATAATTGGGTGTTGAACCAGTTAGACGTGAACAATGCTTTTCTACAAGGCACACTTGAAAAAGAAGTCTTTATGAAGCAGCCCATTGGATTTGAAGATTCTACTCACCCAACTCACATTTGTCGTCTGCGTAAGGCCATTTATGGACTTAAACATGCGCCGCGTGCTTGGTACAATGAGCTCACTTCACATCTTCTCTCCATGGGCTTCATTAAATTCAAATCAGATCCCTCCCTCTTTGTTTGGCATCAATTTGGAGCAATTGTATATCTGCTTGTCTATGTGGATGACATTATCCTTACTGTTAATCATGCGACAGCTGTTAAACAAGTTATCTCTTCCTTGGCATCTCGTTTTTCTCTCAAGGATCTTGGTCCCCTAACTTACTTCCTTGGTGTTGAGGTTCATCGTAATGAAAAAGGCCTGGTTTTGTCACAAACAAAATATGTTTTAGAGCTTTTTCATGACCTGAATATGCAAGATTGCAAGGGTGTTCAAACACCCATGAGTTCTACTCAAAGTCTGCAGCTCAACGATGGCTCTCCTTCCCATGACGCAACTGAGTACAGGAAAGTAATTGGCAAACTTCAGTACTTGTCCTTCGTTAGGCCCGATATCTCATTCTCTGTCAACAAGTTATCTCAATTTATGCACGCTCCCTCTGAATCTCACTGGAAAGCTGTTAAGAGACTACTCCGTTATCTAAACTGCACAGCTCATTATGGCCTTCGTTTCACTTTCAGTCACCATCTCAAGTTATCTATGTATTCCAATGCTGACTGGGCCGGCAATCTCACTGATCGAAGTTCAAAAACAGGTTATATTCTCTTTCTTGGTGGTAATCCTATCAGCTGGTCTTCCAAGAAGCAAAAAACAATTGCCCGGTCCTCAACAGAAGCTGAATATCGAGCTGTTGCAAGTGCTCTTGATGAAACAACTTGGGTCAAAAATCTTCTGAAGGAGCTTGGTGTTAATCTCTCTACGGCCCCCACCATTTACTGTGACAATTTAGGTGTCACTTATCTTTGTCATAATCCTGTTCTTCACAGTCAAATGAAACATGTAGCTGTCGACTTCCATTTATGCCAGGGAACAAATTCAAAAACAGCAGCTGGTTGTCACTCATATATCCAGTACAAAACTTTCTGACACGCTCACTAAACCACTTCCAAAAGAATCTTTTCATCGCCATCTATCCAAGCTAGGTGTTGTTCCACAACCTCTAGCTTGAGGGGGGTATATTAGCATGACAGCTGTTCTTACCTTAATGACAGCTGTTCTTAACTTGAGTTGATCCTCTGCTGATATTTAGCTCTTAGTATTTCTATTGTGCTCCTAATTTTATGGTGTATTTTAATTTGATTGATTTTCTTTTATTATAGAATCATGTACAGATTCTCTGTTATATGTATTTATATATCTCTTCAATAAAATAAAAATCATCTTTCAGCTCATACTCTTCTTTTGTTCATAATAACTATGTTCAAACACATTTACTTCCCCAAAAATGCAGAAAGAAATTTCATTAGTACTTCATAGCAAGTGATCTGAATGTGTTTGTGTTTTGTTTGTAATGCGGAGAGTTCAGTTGTGTCGTGTCCATTTACTACAATTTTGTTATGATATTATCCTAACATTGCATGGAGCAACTGATCAAGAAAATAATGTATACTTGTGGTTGAACAATTATGCTGTGCTTACATTCCAGATAAAAAGCAATAGGGATGGGCATCCTTGAGATTTCTAAACAACTAAAAATAATGCAAACCTGAATATTCCAGCCATTTATAAATAGCTGTCTACATTAAATAACCAAGTTTTTCTGCTGCATTTCATGCCAAATATGTCAAAAATGATAAAAGCTACATAAGTGCATGAAATGGAGGACAAGAAATTACCCCACAAGAATCGCAACCAACTGCAATATGAAGCTTTGAATGGGAAAGCTCTTCATTTGACACCGAGGAAAAGAGACGACCTTTTTTACTAGCTCTTGGAGAACCTGTTGCAGACCATATAGTAACTTAAAATTTCTCAAATATTCAGGAATTAGGAATGCATAATGATGTTGCAAAGTTGATCACTACAGAAGAATTAGACTGGACATTAGAATTGAACAAAATAAATGACTCCTCCAGAAATACAAAATGAAAAGAATCTTATAGGCATGTTAACCAATCGATACATGCACTGATATGAAAATTTCCTGTTTCTTTTCCCCAATATGTACTTCTCCACGTTTGTCTAATTTCTATATAAGAAGTTAAAAAAGGAAAACTTTATTAACAGGTACTTGAACTATGGTTGCATCTTGTATAACCAAGAAGAGATGACACAAGGAATATAATTAAAGCAACAAAAACAAAGAGGCAATTGAGCGGTTGGGAGAAGAGAGCAGACATACAGCTAGTAGGGTTCTCAATCTTGGTATGTGCTTCTTTAAGCTGAACAGCATCTGTTCTCAAGGCATATTCTCTTGGGAACTGTTCCTTCAAAAAATGATCGAACTCCAAACAGACTTTTGGCAAACCAGTTGGATGAGTAGATTCACAAACATGACATCTAAGAGTCTTGTCATCCGGACATGATATGCAAGTCTCACAATACCCTGAAACAATAAGAAATAACAATAAATAAAGATCAATCTGAAAGTTTTCAAGCCATGGCGATGGCATCTGATAGTATATCAATGGCTAATTCAACTGCAAAAGGTTACCATGGCCACAATTCAGAAAGATCGGATGAAAAAGCAGTTGTTTGCATGCAGCGCATTGTACATCAGCAATTGCCATCTGCTTGCAATTGCCACCAGGCTCTCCATTCCCAGAAGAGCAAGGCTCTGAGCATGAGCTGGTTTCTGAAACAGCGGTAGAAGAATGTTCAAGATCCTTCATGTGGTTAGAGTCTTGATCACCATGTGATCCACATGCATTGCTATCAAACTGTGGTGAGAACAACCCCATTTCTTTTTCTTCCACTGGAACATGCAAAGGTAAAACTATGAGATATTGATTGATCCTGTTCAACAACAATAATGATATAATGCTGCAAATGCCAAAAGCTACTTATTGAATTCATTGCACTACCTTATATGGTTACAACATGAAAATTGAATTGAAATTTGAATCCATGGAGATCCCCCTTAAGACGGTAACAAGTTTTTTTGTTATACAATTAGTATCTAGGAACTAGAATGCAAAGGTAAAAATATGAGATATTGATTGATCCTGATCAACAACAATAATGATATAATGCTGCAAACATCAAGCTACTAAGTGAATTCATTGCACTACCTTATATGGTTACAACATGAAAATAGAAGTGAAACTTGAATGCATGGTGATCCCCCTAAGACATAATAAGTTTTTTTTTTGTTATACAATTAGTATCTAGGAACTAGAAAGCATTCTTAATCAAATTGGTATGTACTGTAATATATGAAAGTATATATTCCTAGAGGTGGCATGAGGACTCACTTTGACACTCAAATCTCAGGAACTTTTGCTAGTAGCTATTTGTCATATGTGAAAGGACAGCATGTTTTCAACTGGTGATCCGGATACAGTAGAAAGTACATAGCAGACATAGAGAATGCAATCAGTGAGTGGTCACTTAAACACCAGTTATTTAATATTCAATTTGGTGTTGAACACTTACTCTTCATCTTTGTCCCTTTATATTATTTATTTGTTTGTTTAAAACTTGTGATGGCAGTTTCCTTACAGCAACATAAACATCTTATGTCAAGCTTAAATCTTCTAGTTGAGCAAACAACTTAGATAACCCAACCAAGCTATATCTTGGTGTCACCAGAGATGCCTTGTCTCTTTCCATTCAGCAAGATATACTTCTACTTTTCCTATCACCTCAAAAGACTAGCTATTCCTGATTAAAGTGTGTGCTGAGCTATTTCCATCGGCATAGTAATTGCGCAAGGCTTCACTGATTTTATCATAAATGATGTCAATGAGAGGTAAATTAGTGCAATAAAATCATTGGTTCAATTTAGGAAAACGATGCATATTTAAGAATTATAAAAGTTTTAAGTACGATTGACAATTAGCTACTGCCGGAAAAGTGATTTTACCAACACAGCAAAATTATATTCCTAGCATCATTACATTGAAACAATCTTACAAAGTTTTATGAAAACGCCCCAAGTATTCCTGCTAAATTAACCAGAAGTATCTTCATTAGTTCATCTGGATATTTACCACCGAACTGTTTCCACTAAGAATATTTTTCTTTATGATTCTTTCATAAATTGTAAATTTCAAGCATGCAAAATAATGGCATGGATTTCATTCATTAGGTTCTAACTGTTATCTCCGATATTCAATAGCAGCCATGTGTCCACCTCAGAAGGCGTGTGTATATTGTATAACATGGAGCTATGCAAAGGTGAGCTCTCTAGAGTATGAACCTCACCTAGGGTTTGTTCTTCCCTTCTTCTATAGACATCAGGATACATCTTCAAAAGCAAGACATGCAGCATCTGGCATATGCTTGGAAAGTGATAATACGGATGCCTACAAATTGGACAATGGGACTTGTGTACCATATTCATAGATTTGTGGACACACCAAAAACAGGAAATGTGACCACAAGCTGCAACCAAAAAGAATAAAGAACAAAAGAAGACATTAATTTAATATTTGACACTTCTCAACGTAAGCATCTTTTCAAAGCAACACGATGCCTTACAGAGTACTATGGGTTTGTATAGAAGATCCCTGAAACAAAATGAAGAAACCAGAATAAGTGTCAGCCAGAGTAAATGCAAAATAATTATAAAAACACTAGAGGATAACCAACATACACAAGAATACATGCCTCCTGCAGCCCTTGGTAAGCAATAGCCGCATTCATAGAGATGCCAAACTAATGATAATACAGCAGCGGCAACAATCATTCTCAATATCCAATTATTTAGTACAGCATGCTCTATGATGCATTTATCCTAATTGATTTACTTACATCCCCCAGTGAAAACTACTTATATAATGTCATTTTTAACATTAAATTACTTTGTAATTTTGACACACACATATGATTAATTTTCTATATGGCAGGGCATAGTTCACCAAATATCAAGAATTGATTAATTTAATTCTTAATTTGCATTTTTTTCATAGAATTTGACTGGCTAAACTCCAGAATATATTTCATCTGCAAATAAAAATGACTTTTATGTTCACCGTCATACCAAGCATGCATAAAAGGAGGAAGCCATGTTAATACAAATGGCAGACAAACTTTAATGTCTAATTAAGTATAAAAACATATGCTACTTCTGGTATTATATTCCTCAATGATTAATGATTAAAAACCAAAACCTTTACCGCTGCAGGATGCAAACTTTAAAGAAATGATATTAACATGGCCTCACTACATTGAAAAGTATTTTCAAACATCTCACAGTTGGTGTCATAGATTTTTCAAATAAATGGGCTATTGAAACTAAAGCTGCAATACGAGATTGAATTTCTAAACACGAGCCAAATACTGGTTAAAGAAGGTATATTCGTCAGAAAAAAGAACACCCGTTTCACAAACTTACACCAACCCTCAGAACATACCATCAACTTGGGTAGGGTTTACTGGCGATAAAAAACCTATAGACATAGATTTAACCTTCCCTTAGATGCTAGAGTTGAAAATGGAACCATATAAGACAGCATTAATTGGGTGTACCTGATAGAAGGAATTGTTTAATTTATAAACTTAAACTTCTACCTTAAAACCTTGCAAACGCAAATCAATGGATTTGAAATTGGAAAAAATGGACCTCAAAAATTTGAATGCCATGCCAAATAAATGCTCAACAATCAAATCTTCATTCGGAAAAAGAAAAAGCGAACTTCAATCCAAACAATTTAAACTAAAACCAAACCGAAACTCATTACAACTAATTTTTTAAAAATCACAAAATAATAAAGTAGTTCGGACAAATATTACTCCAAATCCATTTCTTAAGTTTTTAGAACTTAATTCTAAAAGCTCCAATTTTTCTGCCTACCCAGCCATCAATTAATCACGAAAAGTATCTCTAAAACGTAATCTGGAGATATTATAGAGAAATCAGCTAAAATGGGCACAAAAGTTGAAAAGAGAAGCTAATTATTTTCTGAAAGAGAACTTACAGACAAATGGGACAGGTAAATGACTGGGAAAAGTCCTCCGACTCAGCGGCGTGATCGGTGGATTCACCTTTACCCATCTCCGATTGATGGACTTGGAAAAAGAAATGAAGTTGCGGCCTGGAAAAGAGAGAACAAACGAAGGTGGTACACTTTGTTTTCTCTCCTTCCTCCAAAATATTCTGTATCCTTGCTTAAAAATAGAACAACAGTAATAACTTGAGCTGTGCTTTTTCCTTTTATTTCAGAGTTTTTTACTTTATTTATACTTATTTCTTTCTTTTGTGAAATATAAAATAAAAAGATTCGATTTTTTTTTTTGTTTTTAACAATTTCGTCCGTTAATCCAAAAATAATAATTGCAACGATTTTGTATTATTATTAGCAACAAATGCAAATAACTGTTCAGAGGGGAGTCAGTTAAGTAACTATCCATCTAACTTTCGGTTGACGATTTGACATATCTATCAATTTTCAAACACTACTTTCATTTTTTTTATTTATTACTTTTATTATTTTAGTTAAAATTAAAAAATATTAATTAAATTTTAAAATAAAATTGAGTGATACAATTTAAAAATTTAAATTTAATTAATTAATTTTTATTAAAAAAATTAAATTAGAGAACAAATAAATTTTATTAAAAATTTAAAAGTAATAAATAAATAAAAATTAAATTTTACTTGACAAATAAAAAACACATTATTTTAATATAAATTTAATTTAAGATAAAAAGCATTGTCGGTTTTTAAATTTATATTTTTTATTAAATTCTTAAATTTTTATTTAAATTAAGTTTAGAATTATTAAATTTAAATAAAATAATAATATGATTTTAATATATAGTGGACGTCTAAATTTTCATTTTTATTTTATAAAAATTTTATTTAAAATTAAAATATATTGAAATAAAAATTTAAGAATTTAATAGAAAAAAAATGAATTTTTCCTAAATTTAAATTTACAAATAGAATTCAATTTGGCTTGTTTATGTTAGATCTGGAAAGCTCTACACCAACTAGAACAATTCAAAATGGGTCATTCTACAATAAAAATAAAATTTTTCTAACACTAATTTAATTTTTTTCTTCGGAATTTGACATCTCATTTAACAAAAACCAATTTCAAAGCAGATGAACAAACAAACATCGGTTTCAGAAACAGTTTTCTTTTGAGAAAAAAAGAATAACAGGTAGCCAACGTACGGGTGTCCAATTAGATACCTACTTGTGTTATATTACCATGTAATTGAAACTTGAAAATGACCAAGAAAAGAAACAAGTAATCGAAACTCGAACACGTTTCACCTTTGCTTTTCAAGTTTAAAGAACAGAAAACTAGAAATGTTTGTGGGTATCGTTATTCTAATAATCGTTATTCTACACGTCTCCTTTGTGAAGGAAAGAAACACAAAATATATAAAAGAAAACTTACTATTACACTTTCAACTCAATGAGTCATGTTACGATCCACAGCATTACATAGAAATAAAAAAAAAAAAAAAAATTTTGATCTAATGGTACATAGCGATACAAAATGGGTGCATCATAGTAACACTCAACTACAAAATTTCTAGCAAAAAAAAGATAACAGTAATAATAAAAGAAAGAAAAAGGTACGAACTCTAAGGGGCAGGGATGAGATTATGTTTCTATTTCTGTACATGTGATACACTGTATTTGCTAATTAGGAACCTGCTGCTTAATCTTCCGCCAAACAAACTGCTCTTTATGCTTTCTCTACATTTCAACCAAATGGATTCGCAATAAAATTTAGAAAACAAAAACAAATTACTCATTTGGCTATAGATACTTTTATGCAGGTAAAATGAAATTATATACATTGCACCAGTGACCAAATCACCATTACATTGTTTGCTTCCCAAACTTCAGCCAAATCAACACCAAATAGGGCTCTCATTTCCATAGCTTAACAGAGGTGTCATGACTCGCAGAAGCTACCATTCTAGTGACGGGAGATTGTGCCAGTGCTGAGATTATGTTCTCATGGGCTGGAATTGTCATACTCTTATTCTCAGCCATATTCCATAGCTCCAACGACTGCACCCACAATTTCAATACATATATTTATATATCTTAGAAATATTAAGACCTATAACCATGCCATTTAATATAAATAATATCATCAGAGTTTGTTCATGTCATATTACAGAGTAATTCCGGGAGAAGGACCTACCGCGATTCCTCCTATGACCAAAAGAGTTGAGTAACTTGGATGAAAAACACATGAATGAAACTGGTTCCCGTTGGAACCAAGCTCCTGAATGCAATCCCCAGAAGCCAAAGACCAAATCTTCACTAAGTTCTGACTAACAGATGCCAAAATATCTCCACTTGCATCCCAGCTTATGTAGTTCACCATTTCAGAATGTCCCTACAAGTAAAGATGATAACAGAATTCCAGATGTTAAAGTATAAATCGATTCTAGTATGAATGCTGCTATATAATATGAATGCTGCCATTCATACATCATATTATCTCAGTAACAGCCCATCATTTTGTTTGAGACAGGCCTAAAAAGACCACCAACAACAGTTCATTGTATCAAATGCGATACCTGGAATGAGTGTATCTGCCTATCAGTTTCAACATCAAAGATGGACACAACTTTGTCTGATGCTGCTGCCAGTAGATGTCCAATTCTTGGTTGAAATCTTACTTGTGCTGTTCCTCCCTGAGGGCAAGATTGGAATGGAACAATGAACCAAATGCAACTTAATCAATCTGAAGGAAATGAAAGATTGAACAGTAATGCTAGAAAGTAACAAAACCTTGGAAACACGAGTGCATGAGAATGGGTTGATACTAAAATAGCGAATTTCGTTGTCATTATCACTAAAACAGAAAAGATCAGTCTTCTTAGGGTGGAAGTCCAGGGACATGACAGGCGCATGTCCTGTATATGCATGCAGGCAATAACTTGGCTGCCAAAAATAAAAAGGAAGAAGAAGAAGATAGTCAATCACGTACTAGGAATGGATGCACGGACAACTTAAGAGTGAGGATCGCACATAACTTGAAGAACAGTGAAACCAAAGCATGCAAAATAAGGATCCAGATGCTTTTACAATCAAAGAATCCACGGCAAAAGGCTTCAGGAACAAAATGGTTTTGTGAACTGTAGGGAAAGATACTCACATTGGCTGCATCCCACAATCGCACAGATTTATCAACTGATGCTGTAGTCAACTGAGATGAATTGGGCCTGAATCGAACATCTGTTATCACTAGTTTGTGCTCTTCAGGGGTTGTCTCAGTCTGCAGGGTATCCATGTTCCATAGAACAACCTAATGCAGACACCAAAAAGTAACTTCATATTTTTAGGCACATATATTTTTCTATTCCTACTCATCAGCTGACAAAGTAACCAAACCAGATCTTATTTAGCAGTTCAAGACAACACATGACACACTAGTAGATTCATTCTAGCAATAATAGTCAATCCAGGAGAGCATCTGATGAAAGATGGGCCCAAAATTCATTCAACTCTAATCCTTTTGGTTTAATAGCAAGTACGTTTATTTTTGCTTGCCAAGTTGGTACTGCAAGCTTGGGATCAATTAAGCCATAAACTTTATCTTTGAGCATAGACGTTACAATGAGTAACATTATAGATATAACGTCCTGGTTATTTTATTTTGGGTGGAGGTACTATTTTGCCACTAAGGATTCTCGAAAATTGCTAATTAGTTCCTCTAGTTTTTTTTTTTTTTTTCAATTCAATTCTTCCAGAAATGTTTCAAAAATTGGAGCTGCAATGCCCTTTTTCTTAACACCATTTGAGAGAGGCTAATGACACTGATGGGACACTAATATGGCGCACATGTGGACAAAGTGTTAGTCTACATCACTATTTACATCATTAATGGACTCCACCCTTCACTAATTCATAATTTAAAGGTAATATTTTGCCAAATCTATCCAAAATTTGCAAAAATTGCTTATATTGAATTTAGACTTTATTTTCTATTATTTTTTAAAAGCAATTTATAAATTTCAATA
Source organism: Excoecaria cochinchinensis (assembly GCA_947683425.1). Taxonomy (NCBI): domain Eukaryota; kingdom Viridiplantae; phylum Streptophyta; class Magnoliopsida; order Malpighiales; family Euphorbiaceae; genus Excoecaria; species Excoecaria cochinchinensis. The sequence goes on along the minus strand of CANTUQ010000175.1, from coordinate 257,342 downwards.
AAATAAATATGATAAACAAAAAATATTTTATAACAAAATTAATGAACAATGAGAATGTATACAAAAAATAAAATGACAGTTTTACTTTACAATTTTTGTTTAATTTTATAATTAGAAAATAGCAATAACAAAATAGTCACTTTTAGTTTCCATATTTTTTTGCAATTTTATAAAAATAAAAAAAATAATTAAAACAATTTTACTAAAACAATATTTTTTTACAGTATTTTAATTTACTTTTTTATAAAAGAATATTTATATATTTAGCATGCATTTTTTTATTCTCTTATTTATTTATTTAAGTTACTTTTAAGAAATAATAGAAAATAAAGTGTGAATTAAAATATTGCAAATTATGGTTATGTTTGAAAAAATAAATTGAGGAGCAAAACGACTATTTAAGCAAAATGTTGAGAACAAAATATTACCCGCAAATCTAGGTGGAAGGCAATGCATATTAAATTGTCTCCGTTGCCCTAAAAAATTCCTATTAAGTTATCCATGAATATTATTCACGTCTTACATAAAATGTATAATAAATTTGCTCCCTCTAAAATTAAATCTAGATTTGCTCCTGATTAATGATGTAGATAGTGATGCAGTCCATGTGTATGCCACGCCAGCATTCACATCAGTACCATTACCTCCCTCAAACGGTGTTCCAAAAAAGAGTATTATAACACCAACTTTCAAAATGTTTGGATAAAATTGGACTAAAAAATTAGATGGGTAAATTAGGATTTTTGAGAAACTTTAGGGGCAAACTAGTACCCAAGTTATTTATTTCAGACATCTACAATATTAAACATAATACCTTCTTGTCATGTCCAGCACTGGCAAGCAACTTTCCATCTGAAGAAAAATGACAGCAAGTAACCTTGCTATTTCTTGTGCGTATGCAACCGACCTCACCAAAAGTAAAACCTGCAATTTGAGAGAGTGGCCATTGCTCAAGCAGATATAGAACTACATGAAGATGGAAAAAAGATTATACTATCGTGAATTACCTTTGGTGGACTCTTTTCGATGCTCAGTAGAACTTTGCTTTAGTGTTCCATACAAATCCCTTCCATCTCCATCATGTGGAAGAAACTGTTCCAAATTATCATCCAGTGTAGAAATATCTGCAAACCGGTCCATGTCCTCCTGCCCATAACAAAATATGTTCTTAAAACCATGCACATGGTTCTACTTTCCTTTAAAAAATCTAGGTTCACCAATACTGGAAAAAAAATCTGATTGTCTTGATTACATGGACAAATTGATGTAATGAGAACAAGGCATTTTTATCAAACATTAAGAACCAAGGAATATTAGCTTGTCATATAATTTCTTAGTTTTTCCTGTCAGAAGATGTAACAACGAATACCAGCATGCTAGAAGATGATACAAGACCTCCTGTTCCCTCTGGACCATACATAATCAAGCCTTTGGATGCACTGTTAACATGCTGCAAACTGCTTGCTGTTGTCATTCCATCTCCGGGGGTATGAGTTGATGGAGGAGAATTGGGCGAAGGACCCACAGTAGTCCCTGTACCAGTGCTGTTAGCAGCTCCGGAAGAAGAGTGTTGCTTCCTCTTTCTAGTAGTCTACATCCCCCACAGGATTGTTGTTAGTTTAACACATATACCCCTCGAAAATATATTTGGAGGGGCATTGTTACAATATTACTACTACAGTTGCAACTATCACTCGTGCACCAGCTCACAAAGTGAGAGCCTTAAATAAATTGGGGAAATGTCCCACCTGTTGCAACTGTTGTTGCTGTTGCAATTGGTCCTGCTGTTGACATGAAGAATGTTGCATCTGAGCCATCTTCATCTGTTCAACATGCAGGAAAACTCAATATTAGGCATTTACAACTGATCAAAGACAGAGCCAATAAGTTCAACTTCAACATAAATTTTCATAAAAGTTTTCCTAATTAAGAAACAAAGCAACACGAGTATGCAGCAATCAAGCTCATACTTGCCAGCTAAATGTTAATGTAAGAAAATGGAACATGGAAGGGGATGCATCACATGTTTAGATCAACCTAGCAGATACAAAGGCATTCACTAGCACAAGCAATTGCTCCTCTCCTTTTTAAGATCTGTTTCAACTAGAAGAAGAGAGCCTAACATTATTGAAACTTCATTCCTTCTAGAATGAAGAAGGTTTTAGCTTGCAATAGTTTTGCTTTCCTTTGCTGGATTAACTAATGACAAAAGACTATTTAGAGACTCATAATTGAATACATTTTCACAACATTAGGCAGACAAGGGCAGGAGAATTTTAACCACAATTAATGAATAAGCTGACTTAGCCAAAAAAGAGCTAATTATCTTCATATATTTGAAATTAATTGAGATAAGACATCTATTGGCTTAAGTGTGTGGAGCCAAAGTGATAAGTTATGCCACTTCACCCTCAGATGTACAGACAAGTCAATTTCCAGTTGGAAGTAAAATGACGAATGTCAAATCATCTTAAATATAACAAGTCATTTTTGCTAGTCCGAAACTTTATCAGTGTTAGTTATACCATATACACCATAAGAGCCAAGACTTAATCTCTCTCTCTCTCAATGTAATTGAAAACGCATTTATGAAATAGATCACTCCAAATAACTACATGCCAAGAAAGCAAACTAGCAATGTAGTCTGACCTGGTTAAACTTAAGAAAATCACCAAAACTAATTGAGTTAAATGAAGCCCTTTATGTATTGTCTATTTGCAGTACTTCACACTCAATGTTAAGCAGCCAATATAAACTGTGCTTTCTGATACGGCTGCTGAGGTATTGGATTGCATAAATAATTTATTTGTTAGATATAGTATTGTTAATATAATTCAATTTTCTTAATAAGTTACACATATCAAAATAGAAATAGACAAAATTCGTTGATATGTCATAGCTAAGTTTCCACTGTTGTTTGACATTTTCAGTAAACAATTTATCCGTATGGCAAATTTGAAAATACAATTAATTTAAAATGTCCCTAAAACTTAAAGTTTCTATGATTAGACTGTAAGCAAATATTTCAGACACGCTTATCAACAATAAAATTTAAAAAGAGAAAATTTTACTATATAGAAGGAAGGTAATTAAACCTTTGGTGAGCTTGATTGCACAGGAGAGCATATTGATCCATCATTTCTAGTGGATTGACCATCTTTTCCATTCAAGCTACTCCTAGGCAACTGATTTAATCTTCGTGTATCCATGTCTCCAAAGTTACTTGAATTTCCAAGATTGCTCTGTGCCAAGACCTGTTGTTGTTGTGAGGCCAAAAGAAACTGATTTTGGGACTGCAGATTAGGTTTCTGCATTTGTACACCCAAACCAGGCCTTATTTGGTCAATTCCCTGTACCATTGAGTGTGCTCTGGAGTCAGGGGCATGGAATAAGCAAACTAAAGATATATCAAATGCCAGCATACAATAAACTTAAAAAGCAAAAGCAAAGAAAAGAATTCAACTTACAGTTAGAGGCCAACCCTTCAAGGGAAGACCGGTAACACCTTGATTCAACCCTGAGTGAATGAAGCAGGACAATCAATTCTTTTCCTCTAATTCAAAGATGGCAGTCATTTCAAGCAAAGATTAAAAAGGTCCAACCAAATTGGCAAGCAAGCAAACGACATTATTCTTTTATGAAAGGATATGACAATAGTATATAAAGAATTAAAAAATTAAAGCCACAAATGTCGAGGAAAAGAACAGGAAGATAGTAGCCCTTCAAATAAGTGGACCAGGAAACAACTACTGCACCACAATCAGTCCAACGGGAAAAATATGATTGAATAAATTTTTTGTGTAAAAAAGAAAATGAAAGGTCCAGTATTTGGTAAATTAGAACCCTGATGGGTGTATGAAATTCCAACAGTATTCTTGTAGCTCTATTGAATTGGCCAACTGAAAATAAAGTGCAACCCAATAGAGTCAAGCTAGATCCAATTTGTCAGAAATTTGACTGAACTATCTCTTGCTCTCTGTATAAAATAACTATCATATTCACCTTTCAGTTTTTGACAAGCTTTGAAATTACTCCCTATGATTAAAATCTATGCTGAAGTTTATTAAATCGCATCCATCCATCTCTTATGGACAAGTCAAAAGTACCCAAAATTTGGACGAAAGACATAAAAATTGTAAAAGGAAATTCTCAAACAAATATTAGATCATCCCACATTACACCAAAAAGAACATTTACTCAACTCAGATGACATGTTTCTGGGTCAAAACTGTGATAGAAGCAATGTTGCCAATTCTTCTTACCAAATTCCCTTGAAATATAAGACAAACTCTTCCCATCATTACCTGCACCACCTAGTCCAGACTTCGATTGTAAGATTGCTTGTCCATAGATGGATGACGGATCCATGGGTAAACTTTTTTGAGTTGGACACAAGTTAACTTCGCTTTTGATTTCCTACAAACTCCATGCGTGAAACAGGTCAGAAGGATTGAAGTAGACATTCTAATGGACAAAGTTATATAACAAGAGGACAAAGCAGGAAAACTTAGGTAGTAAATAAGGTCCAAGTAGTTACAGCTGCCAAAGGAGTTCGTGCCTGGATCTGCTGCAGAGCTCCAGATATGTTTCCAGAATTGCCCTGTGCCAGCTGGCTGAATCAACAAGAAGCAGAGAAATTAAGCACCTATGCCAACTGGCTCAAACTGCATGTCGAATATGCATATAAAAATGGGAAGCCAAATGGGAGATACCCCTGATGACCACTTGCTGATTTGAGAAGAGCTACCCTGTTAGCATCAAGCAAAGCTGTTGATGTCTCTGAGTCCATTGAATGAGGGTGCTTTATACGTTCTTCATACATTTTCATTGCCAAGACATTTGCTGATGGCTGTCCCATCATTCCTTCAGAGTTCATGGAATTGATTGAACCAGCAAGAGCTGGATGATTAGGGTCCCTTCGTTGCAACTGAGCATTGCGATGCTGCATTAGTTGCAACTGCTGCATTTGCAGCTGCTGTTGCTGCTCTCTTGCCTTAATTTGCTGGGCCTATTTTCCACAAGAATTGAAGTTGCACAAGGAAAAACAAAATGATAACATAATTCCTCTACTCAGAAAAAACACCAGTCAAAGGCAACGAAATAGAAATCATAACTAAAGACACCTCAATATAAGCTGCTGCGGCCTCAGAATGTTTCTCATTTGTCCTTGCAATAAATATGTCCCAAAACACAGACCACCATTCAAATAGAAATCCCCCAGGTGCATCAATAGCTGCACCAAAAAAATTACTGTTTAGACAGAAAGCTTATTGCACCCTAGAGTTTTCAGAAAGTTCAATCTGGCAAAGTAGAACCATGCCATGAAAGGAATGCATATCGTCTAAATTGACCTTATGGTTTGTACTTTGCACACTGATTGTTTTGCTGTAAATATATCAACAGTCTAATAGCAGTATTAAAGAAAATACTGCCAACCACCTTTCATGCATTAAAGAAAATTGTTGAATAGCCGATAGCATTACCTACTGGATCTGTGGCAACCTTCCCTTCAGTCATAAAAGCTTTAGCAGAATTATGCAATTTTCTTTTCAACAGATAATCATGAATATACACATCAAGCCTGAATATACAAAAGTATAGATGTCACTACCATGACAATAATGCTAAATGCCGCAAATAAAACAATTAATAATAATAATCATAATAATAATAAGATAGCGAGTTAACATTTAAAAAAATATATCTATCAATGAAATTCATACATTTTATCGGCTTCCCAATTATTCTGCCCCATCTTTCGTTCTCAAAATGAATTAAACTACTGCCGGCGACCACTGTTCTTATCTGCAGGAAGGAGAATCAATTCTTCAGATCTCAGCAACAGCAACAAAATATTTGAAGTTCACTAAAACAGAATGAAAACACTGGCTCAAAGCAAATTATTGAACAAAATAGCTCTATTTTCCAAAAAATTTACATTTCTAATTGACCAAAAGCCAATTCTTGAACAAATAACCAATACAAGCAAAATATTCAGTACAATTCAAGCTTAACGGATAGTTTTGCCTCGATTTCTCAAACGAGCAAACTAGTTAAGCCTTGTACCACTACCTGACTAAGCTAAAAAGTAGAATTCAGCAATGGATCAACATGTATAACGTAATTTCACAAGATCTCCACATTACGAACCATAAGTTCAAAGAAAAATCAACCGAAGAAACAGAGAGAGAGAGAGGGAGAAATTAATCAAAGAAACACATAATTGCCCACACACAAAAAAGAAAGAAAAAAATCGGAACGACGAACTCCATACAAGTTCTATCGGCCTCGAAGTGCAAAGATTCTTAGATTGCTTCGGCTAGCAAAAACTGTGCAGCTGAAGATTCTCTTTGAGTGTAACTGAAGCAGAACAGTTCGAGCTTTAACAGTGCAGGAAAAAAAAGGCAAAGAAAAATCGGCAGCATGTAGTGACATTCGCGGAAAGCTCATAATTACCTTACAAGCGTCATTTACAGTCTCGAGTGGAATATAAAGGTGTGTGGGTCGCAGTTAGGTTGGGGGGAGTCGAAGTTGTTAGATATTTAATGGGATGGAGCGGTCACGGCGATGTTTTATGGTTAAGTGACGAGTAAGTTTTGAATGAGAGGGGAGAGAGGTCATGCGGACGCGTCGAATGTGCAAGAGAAGGGAGGTGACGTGGAGGGGAGAAGTGTTGGAGGTTTAACGATGGAATAGTTGATGATGTGAAGCAACACCCGTGACACCAGGAGGAGTTGTTTGTATGCAACGCGCTGAGGTCACGTAGGACGCAACCCATTTCAGACAGTTTCTCTTGAATGTTACCTTCGGAAATTATAGATGGCGCCATCTTGCGGGCATCCCATGTTTTTAGGTTGTATTTAAACAAACTAAATAGATTAGAGTTCGGGTTATAATAATAAAATAAAATTTAAATTGATTAAATTATCCATTAATTACATTAAATAAAATATATAAATACATTTAAAATACTAAAATAAGAGGTAATTTGTTCATATATATAATCTGTTAGCTATGCAGTGAATACATCCGAATCTTCATTCATATCTGCAAATTGCTCAACTTTAATGATATAACTGTAAAGTCTCTTGCTCATTGATCCATCATTTTTTCTCTATTTTCTTTATGAACACACGTAACTTTTGATTTATCTAACATTAAAAGAATATGGATATCAAATCTACTGTTCAATAACATAATTGTAAATTTTGGTTTATAATAAGCTAATGAGTTTTTTTTTTTGCTTATACAATTTTTTTAGAAAAAAGAAAATTCTTTAGAATTCACAAGCTTAATAGAAAGTAGAAACATAGGTAGAAATGAGAATCAGCCCCCTCGCTCTCCAGTGTTGGTCGGTAGGGAAAAGGGCAACAATGATTCCTTTTTCATTTACAACCTCCATAATCTCTTGCTCATTGATATGTTCCTTTTACAAACACAATAGCTTTTATTTACCTAACATTAAAATGAAAATGGATATGAAATTTAGTGTTTGATAACATAATTGTGAATTGTATATATATTTTTGTTCTGCTTCAAACTTCGGTTCAAATAGTTAAAGGAGCAAAAGAAGGGAAGTGGCCAGAAATTTACAACAAAAATGACTAATATGGAGACTTAAAATCACACACACCTGAATTTGTCGGGAAAGCGGCACGTTCAGGCATTGGGCGTGTGCGCATGGGCGGTGGCCCATACGCGCGCAAACGCGGGTCCACAGTGATGTGTCACTGTGGACACGTGGCCCAATCGGTTGCTGCCACGTGGCGGACAGGTGTCGGACCACGTGACGATGACGTGTCCACCGTTGCCACGTTGGCGATAGGTGGACCAACCCAATTCTGACACGTATCACATTGTAATTGTGACACGTAGCAGGACAAGTGCGAGACGCGCATGGTGCGCGTGGGCTCGTCATCCCTCCCTCTGGCAGCGCATGTAGTAGCATGCGGCCTTCTCTGGCCACCGAATCAGCTCCAATTTTTTATAGAACCATTTTTTAAAATATTTCTGATTTTTTTGTTATTTTTCCAAATTTTTTAATGATTAGAAAATAAATTCTTATTTTAAATTATTAAAAATATTATAAAATTGTGGAAATGTGTTTCCTGCCTTTAATTAATTTTAAAAAATATTTTTTAAAAAAATTTTATGGATCTGTCCTTATTGTTGATTGAAATGTGTTTCAATCATATGAGTTTATACATGAGTGTATTAACTACTTTTTGTTTCTGTGATGTGTTACAGAAATGGTGATGATAAGGACTCGTATGGTTCCTCGTACTCCGCAGGGTATTGCTAGGATTAATGCAAAAATGCATGAAATCCGAAATATTAAGATGCACAAGGATATCCTAGCTGATGACCTTGATGCAATAGTGCATCATATCGTATTTATGAATGAACAGATGCAAGAGTGCATCTGGATAGGTGGTTTGGGCAGAGGAAGAGATAATACTGAGATAATTAAGGTGATGATCGACTCTCTTGAGCATCATCTGATTCTGAGGAACTTGATGATACATGTGTGGGACTCGGGAGTTGGATCTTATAAACAAACTATTATCCAGTTTATCTTGAAGGCTGCTAAAAAAGAAGTGTACAGGTCGGACACTAAATCTGTGATGACCTTGAGAAGTGGACGTAACGTGAATCGTCCATGGCTTCATGAGTGGTACTTTGTGATATGAGTGTCATATTTTGGATTATTGGATTTTAAATATTGGTTGAATGAATGCATTTATTTATTATGTTGGCTTTTAATTTTATAATAAACATTATTTTATGAGTAAAATGATTACATGTTTATTAAGTAGAGACTTAATAAATTTAAACCAATATTATTCCCCTCTTAAGTTTGAGAACTTAATAATCCAATAATTCAGATTTACTATGCATGAAATTTTAATTTGTAAGGATGGACATTAGGACGAAGAGGGTAATTGGATACTATTAGTAGCCTTTTCGAATTGAAGCCTAATAGAAAACTTTACTATGTTTTTATTTCAAATGCATAGTAAATCGCATGTATTGCCTAATCTCCTTTAATTTCGTGCAATTTTTTGTTCCATTAGAGATCTGAGGATCCAAGTGGCTACTGCTTCCAAATCTATTATCATCGAGCTGAAAAAGGACTTGAAATTGAATGGCGAAAATTATGAAATCTGGAATATGAAAATCCAGTATGTGCTTGAGGAGCAGGAGGCCCTCGAAACCTTAAGTTCAGTTTATGGCTGAACCTGAGGATGGCAATATGGCCCAACATAGGCTGGATCGAGATGCCTATGTGGCATGGAAGAAAAAGAATTCTACTACTCGGATTATCTTGCTGAGTGCGATGGAAGATGATCTCACTAAGCAATTTCGCGAGTATCAGAATGCAATGGATCGCGTTGTGGGAGAAATTCGGAGGTGTGACTCTGACCAAACTCCGATCGCTGACGATCAAATTTGATACCTATTAGAAAAAAGCCTGATCACCCTATGTGGAAACATCTAAGAGAGATGGAGAATATGATTACTGAGCTTAATGAATATGGTGATAAGTTGACCAACGAGCAGTAGGTTCAAGTTGTCATCCGTTCCTTACCAAATAGTTGGGAGCATATGGAAATGCAACTGACTCACATGGACAGCATTGAGACATTTGAGGATGTCGCTCGTCACCTGGAGATTGAAGAAGATAGACTGGCATCAATCAAGGTCAATGTCGAAGTGCATATGGCACGGTCCCGTTTCTGGTGGGATGAGTTCAAACCAGAACAAGAAGAAAAGCTTCAAAGGTCGAGGTAAGGAACAAGCCAAGAAAAATAAGTGGCCAAAGAAAGAACAGAATTCAAAGAGGTCCAAAGGCAAGAAGAAAGTGAACGTTTCAAGAGTGAAATGTTTTAATTGCCAATAAAAGGGTCACTATGCAAAAGACTGCACTGTGCCTAAACAGATTCAGGAGTAACGGACCACGTAACAAATGATCGAGATACCTTTGTTGAATTCCGGCGAATACCCAGTGGATCAAAATGGATTTATGTAGGAAATGATGCCAGAGTGGCAGTACAAGGGATTGGCACATGTAGATTAGTCTTGCATAAAGGCCGAACCCTACTTCTACATAATGTGCTCTATGCCCCAGACATTTGAAGGAATTTAGCTTATGTTCTTGTTTTAATAAATTTTGGTTTTGATTTACATTTTAAGGATGATAGTGCAAGCTTATGTTTGGATGGTGTTTTTTATGGTTATGGTTTCGTTTCGAACAATTTGATAGTTTTGGATATTGATCCTGACTTTATGAATAAAGCAAGTTTTTCCTTTATATCTTTTACTTCACATAGTTATGAGAATCATGTGAAATTATGGCATGCTATATTAAACCACATAGGGCAAGATCGAATGAGTCGGTTAGCCAAAACAGGTTTACTTGGTGATTTAAATAAAGTTGAATTACCTACGTGTGAGCACTGCTTAAAAGGAAAATTGGTTAGAAAATCGTTTGAAAAAGGAACTAGAGCCGTAATTCCATTGCAATTAGTTCATTCTGACATACGTGGTCCGATGAATGTGAGGGCAAGGTATGGGGCCTATTATTTCATCACATTTATAGATAACTATACTAGGTATGGTCATATCTATTTGATTTCTCATAAGTTAGAAGCATTGGGTTGCTTCAAGACTTATATGAATTTTGTTGAGAATCAATTAGACAAAAAGATTAAAGTTTTGAGAACTGACCGAGGTCGGGAATATCTTTATGATGAATTTAAAGCTTTATGTGATGAAAAAGGGATTGAGCATTAGTTGTCCATTCCTAGAACTCTACAACAAAATGGTGTTACGGAAAGGAGAAATAGGACTTTCCTTGAAATGGTTAGATCTATGATGGCAGAGGCAAATTTACCAATCTCCTATTGGGGAGATGCTCTATTAACTACTACATATGTTCTAAACTGCGTGCCCCCCAAATCTGTGACATCCACGCCTTATAAGATGTGGACTGGTCGACAATCTGATTTAAGCCATTTACGACCTTGGGGTTGTGCTGCTTACGTCCGTGACCAAGAGGTAAAAAGAGTATCTTTGTGAGATATTCTGAAGTATCAAAAGGATAAGTTTTTATGGGTGAACAGAAAAATGGTACAGTGACAGAATTTGAATCATAAGATGTCATATTCTTAGAGGATGAATTTCTAAAATTAGGCGAAGTGAATCAAGATTTCACTTTTTATGAAACACAGGAAGAAGAAGAACCATCATGATCACTCCATCTGAGTGAGAGGGAATTAGAGAAAGAGGGTCAAGACCTTCCTCCACCAAATGATCCGGGTGTTCGAGATCCTGATTTCAGTGAGAGTATTCCTGACTCCAGTGGGAGTATGGAACAAGGCCCCAGTGGGAGTATTCCGAATTATGATGAATATATGAGACATATTTATCAAGATTCAGAATTATGCAAATCTAAAAGAAGAAGTGTTCCTCGCCGACAATTTGAGATCGAAGGCTCGAATGAAACTCTTTTAGTTACCCCACAAGATGAGAAAAAGCCTAAAAATGTCAAAGAAGCTCTTTCATGCCTATCTAAAGAAAAATGGATTAGAGCAATGGAAGAAGAAATGGCATCAATGAGATCAAATCATATTTGGGAACTGGTTGATCTACCTGAATGATGCAAACCAATTGGGAATAAGTGGATTATCAAGGTGAAGCAAAAAACTGATGGTAGTATCGAAAGATATAAGGCTAAACTAGTCGCTAAGGGGTTTACACAACATGAAGGGATTGACTACAAGGAGACTTTCTCACCAGTTGTAAGATTTACTTCCATAAGATTAATTCTGGCCATTGTGGCAAGTTTAGACCTAGAGTTACATCAAATGGATGTAAATACTGCTTTTCTCAATGGAGAATTGTATGAAAAAATTTACATGGATCAACCTGTAGATTTTATTGAAAAAGGCAGCGAATATAAGGTTTGCAAACTGAAGAGATCGATCTATGGGCTCAAGCAGTCTTCAAGATAATGGTATTTAAGATTTCATGAGACAATCATGTCGAATGGGTTCAATATGATTGATCAGGACCACTGTGTCTATAATAAAAGCTCTAAAAGTAATTTTGTCATTTTAACATTGTATGTAGACGACATACTAATAGTTAAAAATGACAAAAAGTACGTAAATGAAATCAAATGATGGTTATCGTCCAACTTTGAGATGAAAGATATGGGTAATACAGACTATATTCTTGGAGTTAAGATTTCAAGAGATCGTTCAAGAAGGTTGTTATCTCTTTCTCAAGAGAAATATATCAACAAAGTCCTTAAACGATTCAATATGCATAACTGTAAGCCCATTGATACTCCTATTACTAAGAATCAATTTCTCAGCAAAGAGATGTGTCCTAAGATGCCAAATGAGATAGAACGTATGAAAAGCATTCCATATGCCAACGCAGTAGGTAGTCTTATGTATGCTATATTGTGTACAAGACCTGATATATGCTATGTTGTGGGCATGGTAAATAGATATCAATCTAACCCAAGCTAAGCACATTGGAAAGCAGTTAAGAGGATACTTGGATACTTCAAAAGTACAACAGATTATTATCTATATTATCAAGGCAAGGATTTGCATTTGAGAGGATATACAGATGTTGATTGGGCAGGAGATGTGGATGATAGAAAATCCACTTCAGGATTCATATTCTTGCTTGGCAAGGGTGCCATCTCATGGAGTAGTAAGAAATAAACCTGTGTGGTCCTATCAACAATGGAAGCTGAATTTGTCGCTTCTGCAGCTGCAGTACAAGAGGCAGTTTGGTTAAAATGGTTTATGGACCAACTAAGAGTAACTGCCTCGGAGGAACCGATGACCGTCTATAGTGACAGTCAATCGTTGATAGCTTATACGAAAGATCCAAAATTTCATAGTAGGACCAAGCATATCGACATTAAGTATCAATATACAAAAGACATTGTTGCACAAAAAGATGTGAACTTACAGTACATTTCTACACATGATATAATAGCAAATCCATTGACGAAACCAATAGCTAGAGATGTGTTTGAGAGGCACATTAGATCTCAGGGTTTGCTTATAAATTGAGTAGTACTGTTTTTATTTTATGTAATCCCTTAAAATTATTATTTATGAATAATAATCAAGTTCATTATTGGCAATACGTGAGTGTGAATGTTTATGAGTAAATATTTACTGTTATTTATATGAGATTGAGCATGTCGGTCAGAGAAGTAGCCCACTCACAAGGGTGTTTATCTTAGTTTTGTTAATGAGTTGGCAAAAACTAAGATGAGACGATTTTTGAACATATGAAAATGCTCGCGAGCCTGTTCAAAATAAAAGTGTTGTCTTACAGAAATTATAATATTTGTCTTGTCAAGGTGAGAGATAAAAATATACATAAAGTTGTATGCTTTGGATTAAGATCCAAATAAGAATTGTATGGAATCCGATGGTAAGTTAAACGTAACTGCCATATTCTATCTAAAATGGCCAGAAATAGTCCTTAAGTAAGTGGACTAAAGTTGGATGCTTTGGTGTATCGCAATCTTACGCTTCTTTATGATGTTATATATATACATTTTAAATGTAAGACATGCGCTCCTTTAGGGGAAGGAATGAACACCATAACACATAATTTATACCATATGTGCTTATGTGACAAAGGAATGGGAAGTCAATATTATTGATCTCAACTTTTCCTATTGTGAGACCTTACCATATTTCGACCCTCAAAACCCTTAACTTATCCCTGAAATATGGTTCAGTGTGGCTAGTTTAGTTAGTCTCCAAAAGGCCATGGAATAATTTGAGCCTAGCGGACCTAGCTGGAAAAGCGAGCTGAATTTTGATGGATGTCATATAGTAAGAGGGGAAGATAGCCTTTAGATCACATTCGATTGTTTTGTGGTTCACCAGTTAGCCTATTATGGTCTCTATAAGTAGAGATATTTTTATGAGATCATGAGTTAAAACAGTGAATGTGAAAAGGCAATTTAGAGTTAGGCATATGTGAATAAGAGGATCTCGTCTTTTCAAAACGCTATATATCCCTAACAGGTGTATAGTACTAGTGCTCTCGATGTATGCTGGTCACATGGTCTATCTGTCTGTATAACTGGAGAACTCGACTGAAAATCGTTTTGTCATCTGCGAGTGGGAGATATTGGAGTCTGGATACGCCCATAACTCCCGATATGGATCCGGATCCATATCTAAATGAGAATTTCACAGATATAAAATGAGTTTAATATCTGGTATTTTAATTAAGAAATTTTTCCCTTAATTAAAGGGATTTAAGATGTGAAGTTACTATATGTAACCTCCCTCTTAAAGGAAAAGGTAGTAACTTCCCTCATAATGCACATTAAGTATGGTAACTCCCTAATTGGGAGTTAATGGTGCATTAAACCTATTTGGGAGAAGGGACTCTATAAATAAGTTAGTTTTCTAATGAGAAAACAAAGAAGATAATTTTCGTATACCGAAACTCTGTCAGTTTTACCTCTTGCTGTTTTTGTGCTCCAAATAGTTTTTAGACTGTGATCAAATTGCTGTTATCCCGCTTGTGGATATCTGCCAGACCAGTGACACCAGAAGGGATTCTTGTTTACGCTTCCGCTTTATATCTGCGCTACAAGAGGTAGGTATCATATAACCCGATTTTGTTATCTCCATATGTGTATATGGCATGTTATTTTCCCTTCATAATTTGATGTTGTTTTTAATAATTTATAAATATTTAGTATAAGTCAATCATCTTGTATATGTATTATTTTTGTTTCATAAATTGGAAATGCATGTGGGGATTTTATATAAGTTTTGAATTTTTAAATAGGAAAAATATTTTATTATTTTTATTAAATGAATAGATAATTCAATTTTCTAATTCAAAGAACAATCTTCTATTGAAAGAACATGTTTTCTAGTTTTTTTTTATTTTTATTTTAAGAATTTTTTTTTCTATTTATTGATAAATTATGGCATTTTTAAATTTTCTGCAAAAAACAAAATACTTCAATTTTTTTTTTAAAAAATAAAACGCAGAAAACATGATACTATTTTATATAAATAAATACACTTCTACATTTTGCTCACTTTATAATTAGTATTTTAACGGTTATACACTGCAAACTGAATAACAAAATATAAATGTGCTTGAAAAAATAACGTGTATTATCCACTATCATTTAACAAACGAGAAGTGCTAAATATTTTATTATTATTATTATTATTACTTTCTCCATCCATTAAATGATATGTGTTTATTTTATAAATTATAATATCAGATATTTTAATTCATATATATATATATATATATATATGCCATGCAACGAAAAAGGCGAAAGAAAAGTCAATAAAGAAAAAGATATTTGGCACTTATCTTTTATAAATACCAGAATTTGATAATTTGGAATTTATAGTTGAGCCCTATATTACCATTGACATTGAGTCTTAGATTTTTCGATTATTAATGATTTTATCCAAGATTAGCAAAAAAGCTAAACACTTTAGTTTCATATACTATTTTTAGCCAAATGACAAACTGAGGAAAACGATTGCCGAATTATTTGTCACTGTTAATTCAATTTAAGGAATTTAGCAAAATACTATTTTTATTTTTATTTTTATATTCTATTCGTATTTCGTGCCAAATAGATAAACATACTTTATTTTTTCATTTGTCCCAAATTATAGTCCATTTTTTTACTATAGTTAATTATTTAATTCTCTAATTTACTCTTAGTTAATATTTAAATATTAAATATTATTTCATATTTCGCACATATACATTTAATAAATATATGAATAAATTAATAAAAATACAAATATTCTTGTAAAATATAAAATGTGCTTATCTATTTGGGATAGGGAGAGAAGCAGTTAGAAAGTTATGAATAAATTATAATTTAATAAAACACAAATTATTTGCTACCGCTATTCACTAGTGCATGGTTCTCATGCACATTGAATACTTTGGGACAAAGATATAAGTAGTGTGTTTTGAATTAATAATTCTGGACTTGGTGTGGGTTAGGGAATAATTCCGGATTTGGGGTGATTAAGATACCGCAGGTGGGACTTGCGGTATCTGAGTGCGGGCCCCACGCCCATGGCAGACGGGTCTCTCTAATTCCACAGGTGGGACCTGCGGAATTGAGTCAGAAACCGCAGGTGGGACCTGCGGTTTCTGACTGACAAACTGCTGGTGGGACCAGCAGTTTCCGTGCCCGGCACTCTTATAAATGTTGCCATTTCTTCTCGCATTTTACGCACCGAATAAATTTCTATACTCGAATTTCAATTGATTCGTCGGTGGGAGGGAGCAACAAAAATTCGATCAGGTATTTATTAAGTTTTATCATATTAATTTAAAAATATACAAGTTTATATTATTAGTATTAAATTTATTTTATTTGAATGTTTGATAATAATTATTTAAATAGAAAATAAACTTAAAAATTATATTTATTTATGTCAGTATTAATTAATAAAATTACAAATAAATTTATTATAATTGTTGGTTTATTGTAAACAATGTGGTAAAATTTTGTTATTAATGCGACACTACTTTTTTTTATGATTATTGTATGTTATTATTATTGTTGTTAATTTTAATTTGTTCCATGGGTATATAATTTATAAGTAGGAAAAATATTCTTTTGACATTAATATGTATTGTGATAAATAGTATTAATATTTTGGATGATGATTTTATGTTATTTTTATTTGTATTGCCATTAATAATATTTGTTTGTATCATTATTATCAGCATGTACATAGTGAGTAATCAAATAAATATTTAGGTGTTAAGAGTTAAATGTTTATTTATACTATTAATAATTTTTACCATTTCTATTATTATTAGCATTGTTGTTATTATTCATTGTTGTTATTATTTTTGCCATTTCTATTATTATTAGCATTGTGCTATGTTGTAATTGGAAAAAATATTATTTAAACCAAACTAGTTGGTTAATTAATAGATAAGATATATGAATGTCATAATACAATTATTAATCACATATACTTACATATAGGCTAACACACGATGGCAGCGCATACCGATTTTTATTTGCATACCGGTGGAGAAATAAGTTATGGAGTGGGAGGCTTTCAATGTGATATATCCGGTGCAAATGCAAGAACGAGAAGAATGAGATTGAAGAATAAGCCAACTTTTCGTGAATTGGTCCACAAAATTCATGTGAAATTAGGATTAGGTCAAAACGACATCGTATCAAGAATTATATATAAGAGTCCAATGTACAATTAAGGTTCATTATGCTGGACTTCGGTTGATTTGGTAGATGATGACGATGTAGAGATGATATATGAAAATTTGAGAAAATTTGAATATTGTACTTTAGTTGAATTAATCATTTTAGTAACTGAAGGCGATGCAGGACATACGATGCAGATTTATGCGCAAGGCAATCAAGGCAGAAATGAAGAGGTTGGCACAGAAAATATCGGAGGGGGCGAACAGAACGACATGAATGATGTTGGTCCCAGTCAGCCCATGCAATCTGTAAGTCCACATGACATTGAATGGTTTTCTCAATATAATTTATGTGGGGAACAGTACACAGATGCAGTTGAAAGTATGGATCTAAGTAGGCAACGACGACCGGTCAGAAGTATGGGAGATGGGGGTCCGAGTCAGACTCAGCAATCTGTGCAATGAAGGGATGGTGAGTTGGTTGGAAGTGATCCAATCGGAAGACAGATGCCCGTTGATAATGTGAGCCAGATGCATGTTCAGAATTTGAGCCAACCAAGGCGGTCAATTAGTCGGAGGATTGGTAATTTTTTCAGTAAATCCCTATTTGGCAACAGGTCTGGTAGGCGTGCATGTGGCACTTATAATGAAGCGGGTTCAAGTGCATTTACAACTCATAATACTGAAAGCAGTCGTGGACGTCATTCTGTATCTCATACTCCAGATCACAGTCAACGACAATCTTATTCAAGAGTCGCGCATGGGAGTAGACGCCGTTCTGTGAGTCAATTGCCCGCGACAAATGTGAATCAACCAAATGAGTCTATTTGTCGACGAGATGGTAATTTATTAGGCGACGCCATTGATGAAAACCGTGAATGTCAATTTCCAAATGAAGTTCCATGTTCTATTCCAGTAGGTATGGATCAGGGCCATGAACGTTCTTTTGATTTGGGCGACACAGATGACAGTGACTATGTACAACTGGACGATGAGTATAGGTCACTTGATGATGATTTTGATAGTGAGACTGCAGCCATGAGTTCCGAAAGTGATGAATCTGATGTAGGTGATGCATCTTCTAACACGCAAGATGTTAGTCCTGTAGCCTCCTTGGATCCGGGTGAAGGTACGGACACCGGGATTTATAACTTTGCTTCCGAACATTACACGACTATCGACTTCAATGCAGCACAAGTTGATCTATCAGAGGGTGTACACTTTAGAACATGAGACAGTGTATCTGAGTTGTCGATTGGTTTAGTCTTCAACAGCAAAGAAGAGGTTAAAGTTTGTGTGAAAAAGTTTTCAATTATGCGAAATGTCGACTTTAGAGTTGTTGAATCCAAGCCTAAGTTTTGGGTTGTCAGATGTGCGAAGTCTGAAGATGGTTGTAAGTGGAGGCTCAGAGCAGCAGCAAAAGGAAATAATCCTTTATGGACAATTACGCGGTACGGTGACCCATACTCATGCGTTTCTGCTAATCTTATGAAGGATCATAGACAATTGGGCTCTAAGGTCATCAAAAATTGCATTATGGGAATGGTAAGTAAAGATCCTACAATGCCTGTTGATGTGATAATCGCAACAATCAAGCAACAATTTAAGTTTGAGGTATCATACAAGAAGGCATTGTATGGGAAGGTGGGCGCAATTGAAGCTATATTTGGAAATTATATAGAATCATTTGAAAGATTGCCAGGATTTTTGTATGCGCTGCAAACGTACAATCCCGGAACTGTTTACGAGTTCAAGCTGCAAGATACACAGAATCCACGGGTGAAGCAATTTCAAAGGGTTTTTTGGACTTTTAAACCGGCGATTGACGGGTTCGCTCATTGTAAACCTATTTTGTTGATTGATGGTACGTTTTTGACTAGTAAACTCCAACAGACTCTTCTTATTGGCAGCTCAGTCGATGGAAATAGCATGCTGTTTCCAATTGCGTTTGCAATCGTTGAATCTGAGAATAAGTCTAGTTGGGCGTGGTTTATGGGATTAATTAGAAGACATGTCACTCAGCATCTTGGTATTACAGTTATTTCTGATAGGCATGCAGGTATAATGGCTGTTTTTCGCGATGAGCATAGTGGATGGAAGGAACCTCAGGCATTTCACAGGGTGTGCTTACGTCATTTTGTAAGCAATTACAATACTCAGCACCGCAACAAGACAATAAAAGATCTCCTTTATAAGGCTGGTAAGCAAATAAATACTTTATATTACATTAAAATATTTTTGTCACATTATTATATGGATTGGGAATTGTTCGAGCATAACACAAAAATGTTACATAATTTCGTTGTCGATATGGTGTAGGCACGCAATTT
Source organism: Excoecaria cochinchinensis (assembly GCA_947683425.1). Taxonomy (NCBI): domain Eukaryota; kingdom Viridiplantae; phylum Streptophyta; class Magnoliopsida; order Malpighiales; family Euphorbiaceae; genus Excoecaria; species Excoecaria cochinchinensis. The sequence goes on along the minus strand of CANTUQ010000175.1, from coordinate 237,777 downwards.
CAGAAGCGAAGGTTCACCAAACATATTGATAAAATTAAAGAGATCGATGAGGAATCTTACAACTGGGCGATGCGGGTTCCTCTTGATCGATGGATATTTTCTGAGGATGGGGGACACATGTTCGGTCACGCCACTACAAATATTACTGAAAGTGTAAACAGTGCTCTTAAGGGCGTTCGCATGATGCCAATCACAGCGATCATCGAACACGTGTTCGGCCGACTGGTTCAGTTTTATGACCAAAGGAGAGGGATGTATATGAGCAAAATGGCTGAAGGGTTAAGGTTCACTCCGAAATGTGTTCAAGTTATGACAGAGCGTGCAATCAAGGCGCGCAGACACATGGTCATTAGTTATGACACTCGATACGAGTTGTTTAGTGTCATAGCAGGTATTGCACCAGAAAACGACACAGAAGTTGACACGTATGTCTTAAGTCTTGATAAGCATGAGTGCGAGTGTGGGATATTCCAAGGAACAAAAATGCCATGTTCTCACGCCATAGCTGCCTGCATGCATCGACACCTTGATATGTACACATATGTTGATCAGTGTTACAGCATAACTGAGGCATTTAAATGCTACGAGGGTGAATTCAGACCGATGGCACACAAGGCATATTGGCCAGAATATTATGGGCCAAAATTAGTACCGGATATGGAATTACAAAGAAAGAAGGGACGGCCTCGAACTACTCGTATTCGAAATGAAATGGACCGGCGTGAACGTACCAATATTGTTCGTTGTAGTAAGTGTGGAAATATTGGGCATAATAAAAAAACATGTTCGAGTGGAGCTGGATTATCAAATCAATCATTCAGAGGGTGACAGGGTGAAAGTTACATGCATGATATAATTTGTAATAATCATATTACATAAATTTGAGTGATTATATTATTTTATATTGTTTTCGTGACGTTATATTGTATTATGATATAATATGTAATATTTATGTAAAACTTAAACAAGTAAAAAAAAAATTATCGTAAATTATTAAGATGTTATAGAATACAAACGCATCAAACACAAGATAATTAAGATGTCATAAAATACACAACTTCATTAACAACAAGTTATCTAACCTCTCCTACTCCTACTACTGTGACTAGAGCTACCTTGTGATTGAAATTGCTGAGCGCCATCAAAGGTGTTCGACTCATGGGTAATATTAATTATATCATTGTATTCCCCACTATACAGTGGCTGCTTGGCTAATCCCATGGTGGTACTGATATGGGAGCTGTGTAGTAGCTCATTAAAAAAATCGTCATGATGTGCCATGTGCTGCGAATCTCCATATTTATTATGCGATGGGGGTTCTCCTTCAGATAAACTCACGTTCAAGTCAACATTCTATCGGGAAGGACCAGCGTCGGAGGAATAGTACATTGAAGGACCAGCTTTATTATGGAAAAATTGCTGCTGATCCACTTGTGGATGATCGAACTGTTGCCCACTAACTGATGGAATACAAAATGAACTTGAACCTGGGTCATGATAATATGGCCATGACATGGGTGGAGGGACCGGGTGCACACCGGGAGGGATGGGAATGGATGGAACAGTTGTGCGTCTCTCTCGCATGCCTCTTCTGCTACGGGTAGTTGAACGAAAATCTTCGAAAGGAGAAGACAACGGCTGAATCTCTGGAGCATCAGGAACTAGTTGCCGAGGGTATTCATTGGACGTCCTTCCAATTGCACTAATCGCACCAAGAATGCTCTCTGACGTCATGCGAATATTATCGGTTTCATTCAAAGATGAAGATAAATCTGTGTGAAAAATTCGTTCCGCTCCATCGGCCTGCATGAAAATATTAAACTTGTTATTATACAATAATAACTTATTGGATATTGGAAAAATACATATTACAAACATTTCGTACCGTAGCCCCCATTGAAGCACCATATCGACTAATCCAGCGTGTCCTTGTAATATACCATTGTAAGTATTGTGACCTCGGATGCAATGGAGCCTGTAAGAACGGAGTCGTTACAATCCTATTCCAACGGTTTTCCCACTCTTGAATAAAACCGAAGAATTTATCTTCCCAATTGATATCATTGTGTCCTCGCAAATCGATGGAATGAACTGTATCGTTATTCTGTGGTGGGTATGGAATGGGTTGGTCCATCCCAAACTGTCTCATACATCGATCTGGTTGATGCTACTCAATGATATGAAAACACACCAATGGCACAACTGATCTCCAACTGTTATTGTACAGTACTCCAGCAACAGGTGAACCACACAGTTGTATGGCTCCCATTCAAACTGAACAACATTAAAATTACAAGTTAATATATAGTAAACTATTTGTCCTACCTGGAATTGCAAATAAAAAAATGCTAAATTGTTTAACAATAACTACTTACTTGTTTAGGGCGCTGCATGTCTAAATCCACACAGTAATCATTAACATTCTTGCTGTGATTATTTCTTAAATTAATAGGCGCCCGCCACCTGTTACACAATTAGTATTATATTATCGGTATATTTTACTAATATTTAATAACGAAAATCCCAACACAGTATATAATATCAAAAAAATTATCTGTACGCATATGGCATGGTTTGATTTAGCACAATATTTTGCAAAAAAGCTGGTCGAAATTGTGGTAGTCTTTCCCATGCCCATATCTGTATTAGCTGATGATAGCCGCCTAATCCATTTGAACTGGGACGAGTGGCACGACAAAGCTCTCTGTACAACCATGCCAAACATGCTGATCCCCAACTGTAATGGCCCGCTTGATCTAAAAACTCCAACAGCGGTAACCACATTAAATGAATATAATTATTAGACTGTGAAGGACATAACAATCCTTCGATGCAGCGCAGTGTCCAAGCTCGCGCAAAATATTGCACAACATAATCGGATGCATCTGCTGGTAGAGAATTAAAATTTCTTGTCAACCACGTCATTTTAACGCTGTGCCCTCTTAGAACTTCTTGTGGGGGAACTTGTCCCAATAGCCTACCACACAGCTCGGCCCAATTATATCGCAAATGACCCGTTACAACTCGCCCTTCAATGGGCAGACCGGTTAGGATCCCCACATCCTGCAAAGTAATAGTGGCTTCTCCAACGGCAAGATGAAATGTATGGGTCCCCGGTCTCGATCGTTCTACAAGCGCAGTTACCAAATTGCAATCAACATTTAGAGCACCAATCTGCGATACCCCATAAAATCCAGCGACTCTCAGATACGGTATTATCCTCGGATCGATGTTCATATAATGGCTATCCACACTAGCCCTACGAGCGAACAACACTTCATGTTCTACCTGAAAATTTAAATTTATTAGTTGCATTTACTTGACTACACAAATGTCTTGCACTAACAACCAAATTTTAATTTTATTACAGTATCGATGTATACATACATTATTACTCCAAATCGCATCTGCTCGGTATCTACCGCTCAAGTTCAACAGATTATCATCTATTGGACCTGGATTAATGTTCGTTTCCAACCCAATCCATTTGAAGATATCCTAAGAATTAAGATAATAGCATTAGTTAATCACGTATCATAGTATTTTCTAAACCATTAACCAAAACTTTGAATTAATTAATTTTTGCTTTCCCAATATTCCAATATTATATATTTCAAAAAACAAATATTAATAATATAAAAATTACAATATTTTTATTTTTCTAACTTTTGTATTATTATAACTATTGTTCATGCATAACTTTATTATTCTACTATTTTACATTATTTTATATAACATCCTTACTTCAAAAAATAGTAAATTATCTTATTTTCTTTCTCTACGTGAAATTATTAATTACAATTTCACCAACAAAACAAAGCCTAACAAAATTAAATATATTATCAAATTATTATTTTCGACGTCTTTCGTACAAAAATATTTATATCATACATATTATTTTTATTTTTCCTAAATAAATTCCAATATTTATGTCACCAAATTACAAGGCAAAAAATATCGGGACACAAAAATAACATAAAAATACAACTTCACATATCAAAAATATTCTAACTTTTTCAACACCCATCCAAACTAATCATGTTACATTAGTTCGTAAATTAAAAAAAAAAAATTTACGTTAATTAAATTTTTTATGATACGTTTCTTCACAACATAAAATGCAAATAAATATATATCGACTTGCCTTTTTTGGTTTGCTTCACCAACAGATTATCTGCAAAATTTACACAACAATAACATAATTTAATTTTTTTGGACGTTATAACATAAATATAATTACAAAAAAATCAATATATTTTATGTACCGATATTTGCCGAATATAACAGAATAATTACTGTAAATTTCCAATATAATAAACAAATTACCAAATAAAATAAAACCAAACTCAATATCTATACTAAACTATTCAAAATGTATTTCAATATCGTAGTAGGAGGATGCAAATGCAGCAACAAACTCTTATATAGCCATGGAGCTCAAATGCAATTAAATTGCATTTGTTCCTCTCCCCTCAGTCACGCGTGAACAGTGTCACGCGTGACTGAGGAGATCAGCCTTGCATGCATGCAAGGGGACATGAACTGATACCGCAGCTGAGGGCTGTGGTATCAGGCCGATGTGACCACTCACTGTGGTCACATGCCCCTGACGCATACCGCAGGTCCCACCTGCGATATTGCCTAAAATACACCCCTCTCAGAAATATTTTTACAACCACACCAATCCCGGAATTACTTTCTTCAAACACACCAATTATATCTTTGTCCCGAATACTTTAACAACAATTTTAAAACTTTGATACTTGATTTATAAAATTTTAGACATTGAATTATTTTATTTTATATCATATGAAGTGAGTAAAAGTCAATAATCTAAACTTTCACTCAATTTTTAATTTAATTTTTAAATTAAAAAAATCTTACAATTTAGTACTCGATCTTTAATTATATTTCATATATAATTTTCTGAAATATTCTGTTAATTTTGAATATAATTTTAAACAGAGTTTTTAATTTAAAATATAACTAAATATTGTGTATTAAATTATAAGATTTTTTTTTTTTATTTAGGATCTAAATTGAAAAAGGAGTGAAATATTAAGAGCTATTTTGTAATTAATCCAAAAGCAACATGTTTTCTTTTAATTAATGCATTTTTTATTTGTCGAAGCCAAGTAAGTTTGGACTGATAAAATAACTATATTAATGAATGGTTTAAATTGAAATTGTTTTAAAAATTTAGGAATTAAGTAAATTATATAAATTTATAAAGCAAAACAAGGTTTTGAAACTCGGTCCGACCAGTTCAACTAGAAAATTAAGAACTAGTCCACTATATCAATTTGGTTAATGGTAAAACTATAAAATTGCTAAGAACAAATAAACCGATTAAACCGTAATCCGATTGATCTAATAATAGTTTGACCGATTCTTATTTTTAAAATACCTCATATGTGGAAATTTGCACTTTTTTTCTTCTCTTTTATGAGAATGATCTCTCAAAGACATATTAATTCTAAATTCTAATTACTCTAATAAAATATATAAAATTAGTTTTATTTTTAACGCTATTATATATTATATTTGAGTTTAATTAATTTAAGATGAAATTTGTATTAAATATAAATGTTGACAATGAAGATATTAATATATTATTATATAAATTATTTTTTTATTTTATACTATTTTGATAAATTATATATTATATTAAATTTAAATTTTCATATTTTAATTCAACCCCAGTCAATCTTGCTCGGATCTCTAATCTTCAACCATTTTGCATCTATAGGTTCTTTTTCCGGGCCGAGTTTGAATTACCGGGTTCATTTCAAATGCAAAACTTTTACGGCTTTTATTATCATAAACACGTGTCAAAATACAATTGGGTGGGGAGTTCTAGAAGGTCATAGAAGGAATCCGAACTCTGAATGCGCCTCCCGTGTTGTTACGAAGAAGGTTGGGGCCCAATCACCCAATTCCTCAACTATAAAAGAGAGAGGGAAGGAAAGGGAAGCCTTGTTTACTCGGTCTTAACAAATTTTGGCCTTTTTCTTCTTCTTCTTCTTCTTCGAGGTGCGTTCTCTTCTGCTTCTTGTCTAATAATTCCTTTCAATTGACGGTGTTCTTCATCATTTTTTCATTTTGTGTTTTTGGGTTTTTCATTTGGATATTAGCTTTCTTCTTTAACTTTTGTTTAATTTGCGAGTCTAGAGAGTCAATATCCTTGCATTTGCTTTGAATGCTGACATTTCAACAAATTTTGAGGTTGAGAAGCGTGTTTCTTGTACATTTGCATTTAATTTGCTTTGGATCTGAAATAATCGTAGTGCCTTTGTTTGTCTTTCTTGTACGTTCTGCCTTGATATCATGATTTTAATGGCCTCCCTTGAGAAGGTTAGCTATATGATCTTTTTTTTTCGTGCCAATTTCTCTGAAAATGGTATTGATTATTTTTTATTTCTTCCTCCCTTGTATGCTTAGCGAAGCTGCTAGCGTTTGCTTATTGTGAATTTTCAATGTGAAGGCGGTATCTCATCTGTTTGATTTTGATTTGCAGAGGCCTTCTATTTTGCTGATATCGATTTTGTGGTGTCAAGGACTTTTAGTTGCTAAAGTTTGTTTTAAGTAGGAAATGGCTGAGGTACGGAGATCTGTTTCTTTATTATAGAAGTTATGATGTGCACTTACTGTGACACTGGTACTGATGCATAATGCATGTAGCTGTGACATTACTTCGATTATCTTCTCATAATTTTGAACTGTTGGCAGGAGGGTCACAGGGTTACATTGAATGTGTATGATCTCAGTCAAGGATTGGCACGTCAGCTCTCGACTGCATTTTTGGGGAAGGCTATTGAGGGCATATGGTAAGTTTCAACTGTAGGAAGGAAAACGGTTACTTATCTTATTTCTGGTTACTGAGTATTTTGATTTTGAAGCTTTTAAATCGACTAAATTCCAACTATTTATTGTGCAATTAGAATTTTCGTATCTATTGTGTGCTGTAATTTGAACCGGAATAAATCTGATGTGAAAATTTTAGCTGTAGGAGGGGAAATAGATTCTTATTTCTGGTCACCAAGTATTTTCATTTTGAAACTTTTAGATCATCTAAATTCCAACTAATTAACTTGCATTCAGAATTTCGTACCCGTTGATGCTGTAATTTGAACCGGAAAATTTAAATCTGACGTAAAAGTGCTGCTTCATATGTTGTTATTATACATGTTGATTTCTAGTAGTCTTTCACTAACTGTTTGGCGTTTCATGCATGTGATAGTTGACCTGGTACTGAACTATGCACGTGTATTGTTGGTAGTGAGTATTAATTGGGCTATTCCTTCCTATTCTAAGATGAATGGACACTTGTTCTCAGTTGATATGGGAAATTTTTTATTACTACTGATTATATCCAAATTAGTTTGACTTTTTTTTTTAGTTGATTCTAAGGGTCATACATGAACTTAGTTTGGTTCTACTTTTTTGGCTATATGAACATAGATACCTGGGAAATGTTCCGATAACAAACAGAAGGGGTTGACAATCAACACCGTAGATTAGGGCTAGATTCCTACCTTTCTGCTTCAGCTATATTATTAACTGTGTGAAGTTGTTAACATGGCTCCTTGCTGTGACGTAAAAGTCTACAATGTGAGCAATTCTTGTCTGTGTTGCTTATTTCACCTTCTGGTTTATTCATGTTTGTGTATGTAGGCACACAGGAGTGGTGGTATATGGTAATGAATATTATTTTGGGGGAGGTATACAGCATGATCCAGCTGGAAGAACTCCGTACGGAACACCAGTTAAAGTGGTAGATTTGGGTGTCACACATGTACCCCAGGATGTATTTGAAATGTACTTGCAGGAAATCAGCCCCCGCTACACGGCTGAGAAATACAGTTTGCTTAAACACAACTGTAACAACTTCAGCAATGAGGTTGCTCAATTTCTGGTGGGGGCAACCATTCCAGACTATATCCTTCAGCTCCCTAACGAAGTTATGAGCAGTCCAATGGGTGCTCTTATAAGTGAGTCACCAGCTATCTTTATTCTTTGAGCGCTTTGCCTTCTATTATTATGATTATCTTGGCTACTTCTTAGTCTTCTGGTGATTTTTATGATTTTCAATGAATAGTCCTTGGTTCTGGATTTTTGTCATGGTCGGCTGAGGGCAATAACATGCTTAACAAATCATTTTGCCTATAGATAATGAGAGTCATTCGTTGTTTAAATACTGGAACTGGACTGTTTTTTGATTTAGTGGTATGGTACATTGTAGAAATAAGATATGTTAATTCAGAGTTAGGACTTTTCATTTTGAGGTCCGATATATTGTCTATTGAGCATTATTAGTTGCTTCGGGGTCTGATTGTCTAATGCCCAAATTCTGCATTGTAGTGCCCATGATCCAGAATCTGGAAACAACATTGCGAGTAGGAGCTGTCCCACAAGTTCCGCAATTCAGGCCAACAGCTATGACACAGCCTTCATCCACTGTAGCAGAAACTGCTGTTAAGGAACCAACTGGTATTGTTCCTAGCCCATCCACAAACACAGCAGCTAAAACAGCTGATGATGGAGTGAAATCTGAGGAGCCAACGGTATTAAAAAAGTCTGTACCTCCTGCTGTCAAACCTGCAGAAGCAATGTCAGTCAATGGCGTGGCTGGAGACCCGCTTGGAGATGCTAGGGGCAAGGTTCAGGAGGAGATCAGCCGTGAATTTGCTGCGATCATGGCTACTGGTACTCTGCGTGCCAGTGAGGCCGCTGCTCTTGCCACCAGAAGAGTGATGGAAAGATATGGACATTTGAATGTTGCGGTGCAACAAAATTAGTTGACCAAAATAATTTTAGATGTGATTTTTTGTTATTTCTTAATGACAAGTGTGATCTTAATGACCTTGATACGATTACAAAGCTCATACTTGACCGTTGTCAATGGCACTTTACTAAGTTTCGCTTGTTATGTGGGTGCCATACGGTACGAAATGGCAAATTGCCGTGTACTACCCAATTTATAAAAGCACCCTTCTGGTTATGAAGTTGCGCCTCTTTTTTTATTTGTTTGTTTTTTTGAACAATATTCCAAAAATAACGTGTGAGGGCGAAACAAAAACATAAAAAAAAAAGACTAGAAAAAAAATGAAATGTTCCTTCAGGCAAGCATTGTAATATGCATAAACTGTTGAATGTTTTACCAGACAACTATGCAGATTTCATGGCCTTTGTTCGATACAACGATAATATTAATACCATTAAACTAGCTATTGGTCTAATGATATAAGAGCAAGAAAAAGATAATCAAATTCCATTGGGTCATAAAGGAGCCGTATAATGACATGACCTTAAATGCAAATAGCGTGTGCGCCATCTCTTTCATGAAGCTAAAGCATAAGAAGGTCCGCGACATATCTTTAATTGTAGTATGCTTGTGCATTAATCTAAGAAATAAGCATTAATCTAAGAAATAAGCATTACTCTAATATTTAAACCAACAAAACGATGCTAGGAGATGCCAGCAGTTGTTTGAGGTGGTGATGACCGATCTTGAGGAGATGATTCAATGTTTCCATTTTTTGATTCAACACTTGCTTCTTTTGATAGGCTAAAAGAATCCGAAGGAATGTTGATTCCAGCAAATCCAATCATCACAGCTAGAGCACCTAGGTAGTCCATGGGGCGAGGAGCATGCCCGGTCAGTGAATCTACAATTGCTGCTAATGGAACCTGAATTGTAAGACCAGCTGTTGCAACGGTTGTGGTAGTCAAGAGGACAGCCTTTGCCCATAAATAGTCACTAAGGACATTGTCTAGCAAACCTGTTTTCAGAGGGAAAAAGGAAAAATGAATAGAAAATTAGTTAGATCCTGTTTGCCAAGAAGCAGGAGTTCTTCAAGTCAGATTATCCAGAAATTTGATCATATGGTTACAAAAGAACAAGGAGACAGACGTAAAATATATTCTAATTCCTCATTTGCAGGAAAAGAAGACAAAAAAAAGTTGGTAACTACTAGTATGGTACTACTGCTTGATGCTTGCAGTGCAAAAAGAAAAATAGCATGTAGTTTATATATGTTTGTACATAGACATATATGAACCTTCTGAAATAAAAACCTTCTGAAATAAAACCTTTGACACAAGTCATCATGGCCAAGCATGTGGTTGTTTTCCTTCCGAAAAAATGATGAACAAACCAATAATGATGCATTAGGTTCTCTAATTCCAGCAAAGGGCAGAAAGAATAACATCCACCTGGATCACATGACGACACCGACTTTCAGAGAATTCACTCATACTGGACCATATAAACTGTAGCCATAAACTCTTGACAACCCATGCCTTTGAATTCCATTTTACTATCATCCCAACTCATAATGTATGCAAGATCCACCATCTTAAGGAAGAAGATAGGCTTAACCAAACAATAATGCTTCTTGATCACTATCTTAGGTGTGAAAAAGCAAAACAAGCTAGTAAAAATAATTGGATCGTCTCACATGTAGGAACTATAATGATTGTACATATGCAGAATGTTTACGTATCAGAAAACCAGTTTAAAAGATGAGAACTGCAATATGTATATTTTCAAACTTAGTACATGCTTCCATTGACTTTCATGGCATCAAATTATGTCAACTTATTTCTCCCTCCATCCCACAAACATAAGTTATTTTTATTTTCACAAAAAGGAGAAAAGTTTATTATATGGAAGGATATTACAAATTTTTGCTAGTATACTTCTATAACAATTAGGGGTATATTAGGAAGCTAAGCAATGTTAGTTTAATTATTGACTATAACTAATAATTCACATTAAATTGGGACATATCAGAAAATTAAAAATCAACTAAAAATCGAAAAGCTAATGGACTATAGTTCAGAACAAATGCAGAAGGAAAGCAACCGTATCTTTTATGGGATGGGTAAGTATAAATTGCCTAAAATTGCAACTCTATATAAGAAGCGTGCCAAAAGGTAATACAGATTTTGCTTCAGCCATGACGGGATTATATAACTCGAAACCAATGTATCATAAGAAGCACACATATCGTCATTCGAATAATGGATTTAAGCGGCCAGTGAAGTCAACAATGCATTTCAACAGCCTACAATGTCAATAATGCGTGTTTCAAGTCCAAAGGACATCTTTTTGATATAATTGCATATAAACAATGTAGCAAGATTTCTAACACCAAGGAACTGAGTATAATACGAACCTTTGCCAACAATTAGACCAAACTGCTTGCCAGTGAGTATATTAAAAGGCTCTAACATGGTCAAATGCAGTATAAGGGCAACTGGAAGGAAAATGAAGAGGTTGAAAAGCCCTAGAAACCCAAGAAACTGTGCCATACTGACATGGCCACTTTTGCCATCATCATCAGGCAACTTGATGCGAATGAGTGTAATATATATGGCATACATCCCTGCTGAAATAAGAGCAAGAATGTCTCCAAGGAGAGGGCTTGAAGCAACTGTACTTGAACGAGGTTTTGAATCACCTAAGCTGACAATTATAGTTCCAGCCATGCAGAGAAGAACACTTGCAAGCTTCAGCCAAGCGAACTTTTCACCCAAGAATGCCACAGATACCAAAAAAGTGAAGAGGCTGGATGCAGTGCTCAAGATGGTATTTGACTGCAGAAAGTAGAGAGAAGCGAGGGATGAGTTAATTGCGTCAACATGGCAATAGACGTCTATATGATAAAAACTTGGCAGATGCTCACCGTAACAGTAGTATACTTCAATGATAGATTAAAGGTCAGCTGAGCCAAAAACCAGAATGGGCAGATCAGCAGGCTGACCTTTGCCACTCTAGCACGTGTCCATCGCCCTTTTTCATCAACTCCTTTATTAGCCTCTTCTACATGTAAGATATTTTCAAGTGTATATGGCATAGGTTCCACCAATGGAAGAATACCATCTCCATCAGGGTTTCTTTTCCCTTCTTTTACAAGAAGAGAAGGATTGGATTCATCGTCTAACTCTAAATGATGCTCTCCTAGAAGAATAGACTGCTCTGATCCTCTCAATTCTTGCAAAGGGCTACTACTTTTCTTTCTCCAAAAAAATAAAGTGTCATAATAATTCTCCAAATATCGTCCAACTTCAACTAATGGAATATAGACCACAAACAAAGAATTGCAAATGTATGTAATGAGAAATGGCGAAACACCAGCATCTACAACAGATTGAACCACAAAACTAGCAGCTATCCAGATAAGTGCAACAGCAACTATGTATATCAAACCAACACTCCATCTCAAGGCTTTACTTTGCATATTCTCAGTGTCCAAAATTGAATGAAACACTTCCTCAATCCACCAAGAAAGTAAAACTCTTGAATTACTATATCTCCGCACAACCCAGGTCACAGTGCACGCCCAAGTTTGACCTTTAATGACAAATCAAACAGAAGAAAAATTATTTTTAGCAAGATTGCAATAGAAAAGTTGGCTTAAACATAATTCCTTATCTCTTAAACCTACTAGCATGAATTTGAATTTGAAAACAAAATAATGTCGATCAAATTGCAAATTTAACACATTCAGACATATTAATACAAGATGCACAACATTACCAGAAACATCAGGATTGGTATTGGTTCATGTCTGAACGGACAACATGCAGCGAAACAAGAGCAAAATTGAGATATAAAGCATGTACCTGGTAGAAAATCTAGAGGTAATTTACTAATCCTCGTTGGGGGAAAAAGAGAACAGAATCATAACCGGAGCTTCGTGCGAGAGGTAATCGTCGTCCGGTGAAAATATTGTTAAGATCTCTATATCGTTGGGTCCAAAGGTGGGTTTTGATGATGGGCCGGGTTTTTTTCAGCGATTGGATTGGGTATATGTGTAACCATTCAAGATCGAGCCCATTAATCAAAGTTTCACAACTTCTAACATTTTTTTAATGACTAAACTGCCGTTATTTCCAAAAATAACCTGGCCAAGTCCAAGGGACAAAATCGGAAGAGAAGCAAAAATAAGCCACTATAAAACTTGAGCAGCAATGTAAAAGCGTTTGACGCTCGCCGGAAAAAGATTGAGGCTTATCCGCGGCCATGTGCTGCATGGCTGAGTCGATGATTTCTTCTATCTCTCTCTCTCTCTCTTTCTAAATCATTATCTACTCTGTTTTCTTTTCTTTTTCTTTTTATATATACACATACATACATACATATAGAGGCTGTGATGAGGCTGATGTTCTTCCTTGGGAGTGTCCGATCAGGAAAATGGTGGAGAGAGAGAAGCCGTTTTATGGCGGGGTGACCCGGATGGCCAAAAAATGTGAAAGGGCTATTTTGGTCTTTTTCATTGGCAACCGGTTGTTGCAGCCATGGCGGTGTGCGTTTTCCGTTTCCTGATCTATATCACATGCAGATCTGAGCCTCCTCTTTTTCTTTTTTCATTTTACTTTTTTCTCTCTCGTTTTGGCTTGATTTTCTTTGTTAAATCGCATAGATGCCTTGTTTGGCTACTCGGAAAATGATATCTGCGTTGAAGCTGAAATAACTGGCCAAGATTTGATGAATTTTTTTATTAAATGTTATTTTGGGAGTGAAAAGTTTTTCTCTGGTAATCATCGACAGGCGCTAAGTTAATCTTTCAAAAACAATGAGAAATTTTTAGATATAGAAAAAGAATCTCAAACAAAGATTTTTAGTTTGAATGAGAAAATGGAGTAATTCAGAAAGGGGATAGAGAGCGCGGCCAAACCTAGAAAAAGGAAGACGCATAGTAACCATAGTTGTTCAGGAATATACTGGTAATTGCAGCCAAATAGTGGTTAGAATTTAATACGGTTAACCAATGTTTTCACATCAAACCGCCATGCCAACTGATTTATAGCTTAACTGGTTTGATTGGGTTTGATCGGATTTTTTGTTTTTTTAAATTATTCATAAAAAAGTTTGAAAATATGGCGGAGACTATAATAATAATATATAAAGAAAGTAAAAACGTTAATACAGAAATCTAAATAAATTTATGTAATATTAAACATTCAAATAAGTTTCATTTAACATCAACAATTATAATCAATTAGCTTCATCTACTCTTTGAAATTTAAATTAATAGTAGATTTAAATTCATTTATTTAAATTAATAGTAAATTTAAATTCATTTAAATCATGCTTCTGATATCTGAAAATTTTAAAATACAAACATAATTAAAATTAAAAATAATTACATAATTTTTAATTTTTAATTTTTTAAACTAAATTCATATTATATATAGGAGTTTTTACAATTTTTGCTTCGTCACTAAATACTCTTAGTATAATTTTTTTTATTTATTATAATAATCTGATTAAATATTGTTATGCTTTTTTCAATTTGATAATTGTACAAATCATTTTATTTTTGAGTGATGATTTTCTTTATAATATCTCAACATGGCTCTTGAAACTAAATATGTGTACACCATCTATTATATGAAATTACATCATATAAATAAAATAAAAAATACTTAAAAAAAACACATTTATCATCAAACTTTAATCATAAAACAATATTTTCAAGTCATTCAATTTATGCAAAAATTTAAGATAAAAATAATAAAAAATTGCAAATGTTAAAAAAAAAATCATCTAATATAAATTATAATGTTTATTTTATTCATAAAAAAATCATCAAAATTTATCTGATTCAATCCAGCTTTTTTTTCTGATTCAGCTCTATTTTTTGCTTACTCACCTCGATTCCATATGATTTTTTGCCATTCTGGTTTTATATATTGAATAGAATATAACCAGCTGCCTATTCGCGGTTAAACTGATCTGACCATCCCTTCTACTCCGATCTAATTTTAATAACATTATTAATTTTCAATATGATAAAAACATCAAGTAATAAGAAAACAAAAATATAAATATTGACAATATTTATATATTATAATATAAAACGTATCTGATAAGCCTGAACATCGTAATAAAAAATAGAAAGTAAACCGATTTTCGATGGGTTTTCTGGTTTGATCGGATATTGGAGAATCGATCTGCAAGACAAATAAAATAACTCTTGGTGTGCAAGGGATTAACACTTCGATGTTTTAGTCAATAAAAGACTTGGAGAGAAATTGTAAAGAGATGGTGTCTCTTGTTCTTTTAGTATGTATATTACCTGAATTCGAAGTGTTTTGGTATTTATGTAAACGAAACAACTTACTTGAGTGGCCTACTTGAGTGTCAGAGTAGGTTTTCGGCGATTTGACAGGGATAAGACAGAGGAGATGGCGGTAGTTTATGTTAGTAGAACATTGAGGGACGAGCCTGAGTAGTTTAATTGGGCAGCATGTTGACGTCACCTTCTTATTCCCCAAGCTCCCGGTTAATCATCATATCTTTTGAGATACTGGGCTTAAGTCTTGATGGGTGACCGGTGTCTAGCAAGTATACTAGATCGACTAGTAATATAGGGAAATATAGATTGAGACCCTAAATATCGAACTCAAGGGAGACTTGTGTCTGCATGAAATAATTTGTAAGTTTTAAAATGAAATTTGGGTGTAAAAGACAGAAAAGAAATCCCAGAGTTTATAATGATGAAAATATAATTAAATGAAAACCAGAACTAATATAATTAATGAATAAAAATTAAACAAGCAAATAAAATCGTAGATAAAAACAATAATTGAGAAAAAATAAATATTTAAAACAACTTTCACTAGAGTACTATCCACCTTAACTAATTACTGTAATAACGTAAATTCTTAAAAAATACCAGTTATTATGGAAAAACTAGATAAAATTAACCTTGATACCTTGTTCAAGAATATCTTTCTTAAGTATGAAATTCCCTTATTAAGAACAATTTAACACTTAGCATATAATTCTAGTTAAACTCTTAAACATTCATTGAATCTCTATTCAAGAACATTCAATTCCAGTCTATTCTCAGTTCTTCCTCTCTTAGTATTAACTAATAAAATCAGCACATAATTATCTCAAAATTAAGAAAATAATCATGCACAGATAATAAGAAATTAATCCAAGAATATGCAAATCTATGACAGTGCCTAAATCAATTTTTAGTTATTAGATCCATAAACCAACAAATAACTCTAACACGATCAAAGATAAGAATATGCTTAAAATCAATAAATAATCAACTGATATTAAATTTAAAACTCAATCAGATCATTACAATAAAAGTCAAGGATTCAAGTACCCTCTAGCAAAAGTAAACAAATTACTCACGATTCATATTGAAATTAAAAACACAATCGAAAAGAAGAGACAACAACATAGAGTTATAGAAACTCCCTTAATAATCGTGTACAGAAAATCCAGAACAAGCTTCTTGCTCCTTGAATTTATTCTTCACAGCTAAAACACAAAAACTTAGAAAATCAAACTAAACTAAACAAAATTGAAGTAATGGAAGATTGTTTTTCTGATTCGATCTGATCTCCCTTTTATTTGGTATTTTAAGCTGACTTTTATATGCGAAAATTCTATGGGTCTATAAATGGGAAAAGGATTCTTTTTTTCTTCGAAAGTTTGTCCAATTTTGAATCCTTGAAATGCGGCCAGTTAATGAAAAAGTCAAAAAATTGCATTGCCGTGTTGATTTTGCACTCCCGTGCATTAGGCTAAATAGTGATCATGCGGCCAAGTGAGATTTTTGCCTTTGAGTTACGCGGCCAAGTGAGATTTTTGCTCTTTGAATCACGTGGCCAAGTGAGATTTTTGCTCTTTGAATTTTAATTGTTTCAAGCATAATCTTCAAGAACGGCCGCTCCTAATTCATCAGTATCAGTGTGCAAATGTGTTATGTTCTGTTCTTTGGCTTCCAAAATCTGAAAATTAACAAATTGATCCAAAACTTAGCATTCTTTTCAATTAAATCCTTTTTCCTTTATTTTAATTCTGAAAAACACCAAAATTAACAATTAAGTCCTAAAACATAAAATTAACTAATTCAACTATAATTTAACCAAATAAATACTAAATTAACCTAAATAAATACCTAAAAACATCATTAATTTCACAATTATCAATGGGCCTTTAGCTGGGCTTAGGCACTGATGGGCTCTAGGCTGAGCCTAACGGATCATAATATTTGGTGTATTATCATTTGTCCCTCCTCGGAACAGATCTGATAAGATTCAAGCGTGGGACGATGATCGGGGGCTGCTAACAACTCATTTGCCCTGGGTTTCTTCGTCTAACTTTGCATTTAGAGAGACTGTTGTAATTAATGCACTGGTGAGAGGACGTTTCATCTTGCGCGTATATTAATGATGACGCTTTGTGTCCTGATGTGTCAATGGTAGACGTTTCGCTAGCTGTGCTCATTTATGGCGATTTCTTATTAAATGCATTTCTATAGCTTTTCCCATTGCATATTGTCACGTGGGTCAAGTCGTTTCAATTTCTTATTTTGGAGAGGGAATTTTCTTCTATAAATAAATGACTTTTTCTAGCTATTTTTATGGATTATCTCATGGGCCTCTGTTCCTTCCTTTTATTCTTGCTGTTATTGTTCTTTATGAGGTTGTTTAAGCATCTTAAAATTTTTTAACCCGTTCTTTGCCTTGAATCCTCCCCATTTTAGGAAGCTGAATGAATTTTATTTCTCTGATCCAAGGGAATCTTCTCTTGACAGAGGGAAGTACGGCTACGTTCTGTTGGCGTCTTCTTTTATGCTTATAAATGCAGAAGTCAACAGGATGCTATTTGCTTCCTTTTAATAGGGGGCGATTCTTTAAGCCTGTATTTTCTTCTAAATTTTTTTGATTTTCCTCTTTGCTTCCCCTTCTACTTTCCATTTTGCGCCACTTCTTTCTCTTTCCATTTGCACCGATTAGAAAGTCCAAATGGGTCGTGGCTTCAAGGTGAAGAGAGTATTGATAGCAAGTGTAACGTCCCCACCGCCGCCCCCGTTGGAGGGACGTCGGCTGGCGCGCTACCCGACGCTCACTCACACGGATATGCACATGCACTCACACGGATATGCACATGCACTACGCGGAAGCATACATTCATACATAGCATACATTCGAAAATACAGCAGGAATTAAAACTTTAAAGAAACAATAGTTGAACATGCATTAACTCACATACATATATATAATCATTCAGCGGAAGCATAAGACGAAAGATAAAACGAAGGAATAACTTAATATAAATATAAAAACGTTATATATCCCAAATAAAATCTCTAGATCGATATAATTACATATATACAATAATACAGAAATACAAAAGCTGAAATACAGAAGCTGAAAAAAACACACAACTTCTAACTCCTATGTGGCCGACCCTGCAGATGCGCGACTCGATCCGAACACAACCTGCCACCTGCACGGGAAGAGAGCCCGTGCTAAGCGATAACGCTTAGTGGGAATAACACACAAGAGTATGGACGGCCATTCACAATGGTCGCCAAGGCATAACACATTCAAATGACAAATGCGGATAATCATAACACATTCAAATGGCAAATGCGGATAATCATAACACATATATAATCGGACTTGCATAGTAAAGGCATTCATTCGAGAACTCACATTCATACTCATATACTTATGTTAGAATAAGCAAAAGCAAAAGCAATACCATACATAATACAAATATCATCATGCAGAATTACATACAATCTCTCATGCATAAACTTACTGGTTTCGCCGAGGTATCAGATAGCAACACTTCACCATGAATAATCTCTTGAAAATTTACACATGCAAATATCATACCAAGGTACTTACCAAGCAATACTACACCCAACCATCATGCACAATTAAGAGGTACTAAAACATACTTTTATCATGTCACAAGACTCATACACTAAATAAAAACCCAGTGTATAGCATCAAACCACCACACTTCCTCTGCGCAACTCTAATCCATACAATATCATGCCATGAATTGCAAACACACAACAACGTACCAAAAACACTGCGATAACTGAGCTCAAAGGAACATATAGCATATCATTACATTATGGCACATGCACTTACCGGACGTCGATTCACATGCATCGCATCACAATAGGACAAACACTCGTTCACACATTTAACCATAGTATTCAATGATGCAAGCCAGCGTACTTATACATATTAGTTCGCATGCTTACACTCCCAACTAATCAATTAAATCCATTCACAATACAATATAGGCGGAAAAACATATACAAATACATACTTGAGTCACATTTAGACCACTCAGACTTTCATGATCACATTCAAAAAGATAGCTGATTCACATTACTGAAATCTTACCCAAACGGTCATCATATTCTCATATTCATATCAGACAAAGAGAACAGAATACCTGCTGACTCAAAATAGTGGATAACGAGTATACAGACAGTACTTTACGGGTACCAACCGGCCACAAGGGTACCTTACGGGAACGAATCAAAAACCTTTGCTTTTTAAAACATTTCATTGAGAGGGGGATCTTAAACAAGATCCAAACACATTAAAAAGGATTGCGAGGATCCGAACACATAAAGGGCTCACGAGGAACCAAGCGGGGACCTGATCAGGGTCCAAACATTCACAAGTGCTGCAGCTAAGAAACTCTATTAGGCATGCCTAACTATCCACTGAACTGACTCTAGCAGGTCATGCGTAATACAAATCATGTTTTGAGTCACATAATATAATTCAACATGCATAAACCAGAGTATAGCAGACATATACATAAGTTCATAATGTCAATCATGCCTCATATAATTCATATTGCAAAGCATATAATATAATACAGTCAACACACTTTAACATTATCCAGAATTCCAAAGCATATCAGAGTCAAGCATAGAAACCCTAACATGCCAGTGATTGTCAATAAAAAATCCTAATCATACGATAGATGAGGATAACTAAGTATAAACCATGCATAATCCAATCCATTCGTCCCACAATATTCTAAATTGCATACGCACACATATATATATACATATAGGCATATTCATGTCATAGATTTGCATTCGGATAACTCATAAATTAACAGCTATGAGGCTTAAGGGCACTCAAAAGAAACTTGGAATTCAAAACCACACACGTACGCCAAAGGAAACTCATTCAGCACAACTGAACTGTCACGCCCGCGACAGAGACCATAGTCTCTTCACAGCATGCGCGCGACGGGCTTCGCGATCGCGGGAAGGAGGGGAAAGTCGGGCTCTGTTGCGCTCGCGACTATGTCGCGATCGCGATAGAGAGTCTAAGTTTTGCCATCGCGGGCTCGCGACAGATCGCGTGCTCTCGACAGCACAGGCCAGCATTGCGCTCTGTCGCGATCGCGACAGAGAGCACATCAACTTTTGCTGTCGCGGGCTCGCGACAGCATAGGCCAAGATCACCGGTCTCTGTCGCGCTCGCGACAGAGTCGGGATTCACAAAATCTGCAGATTTCTCCCTCTTCCAAAACACACCCACAACACACAAATCACATTCAAATGGTCTCATACCTCAAATCTAGCCACCCAATAACATCAATAACCACATTATAATATTTAACAACAATTAATTTCACACCAAATATCAATTCAAACTCACATTACCAATAAATTTCCAATACCCACAAAAGTGCAGCAAAAACCATACCAATCTACAAAATTACTACAATAATCCCATGCTCATGCAAAATTACTTTACCCAAACAAAAATCCATAACATACATGCCTCATCAAGAACATATCACAATCAAAATTCCGGAAATTATCAAGAACACATGCATAAACACATTTACATACAAAACAGGAAATTTCCCAAACTCACATACCTTCCATTTAATCCTAATCATGCATTACTAACACATTTATCCACATCAATCATGCATATACACATGCCAAAACACTCAAAATTTCAGAAATTTAAACAATACAAGCACATTTACAACCTAAGTGAGAATTAGGGCAAAAACAACTCACAAAGTCAAATTCATAAATCAAAGCTTCCAAACACACACACTCGAATACAACTCCCAAACACTTGCATGCACTCAAACCCACTCCCAAACCTGGAATGAAGCTTCACTCTTCAACCTTCAAGAGCCCACTTTCTCTTTTCCTTTATTCTTACTCTTTTCTTCAAATCCTTGCAACAAGTCACAACAATAACAATCAACCCAAGTACACAACTTCAAAACCCACTCCAACCGACGGAAGAGAAGAAGAAGAAGAAGAAAAACCCCACAATAAACACAATCACTAACCTCTTACAATCCTTCAAACTCAAACCCTAACTCAAAGATGGTAGAATACCCACATGCAAAGGAAGAAGGAGCAGAAAAATGGGAATGGGAGGGTAGAAGAGAGAGAACGTGAGAAGAGGAAGAGGGCACTCCAAATGGCTTCCACGGGAAGCTGCCTCTTCCCTTCTATCCTCTCTTTCTCTCTCTCTCAATCACATTAATTGCCCCAATAACCCATACACATGTCACTCTACCATAGGTCCTTAAACCCCAACCTTTGAGTTTACCGCTCCTTGCACTATACACCATCCACACACAAGCATTTCTTGAATAAAAATCTTCAAGGCACCAAACTTGAGTCACACCAAATCATTTCTTAAAAATCCACTTACATCCAAGGCACCATACATACAAACCCACTCTATAAAACCTCTTAACCCACTTATATCCTACTTCCATACACTACAAGCACACTCTAACATTTCTCTTCTTAACATATTTAATTAATTACTTTGCCATTAAATCCTTATTATCCAATCTTCCTCAAGCACAAATTACTGAAATACCCTTGAATTCCCGACTTAACGCGTCAATTCCGACCAGGCCTGATTTGGGGTGTGACAACTCTTCCCTCTTAAAAGAATTTCGTCCTCGAAATTCACTCACACCGGAAAGATTCTCAAAACAACGTTCCAAGTCACCATCAAACTCATACACTTCACTTCTAAACTACTTGCTTGTTTACACTTATCCCCATCATTAAACTCTTAGATCACTTTCTTATATTCGAACCAAACACTTTCAGCGAAATAATCCCTACTCAACTTTAACCCAAACACAGAACACTTTCCTTAACAGCTGCTAAACTTACCATTACCACTCCCAACCTTAATACCAAATACTCCATGTACACCTTGTCAGCTTTCCCTCAGCCAAAACACATATGCAATGCTTCTCATGTATGGTCAAAGGGATGTTGATGTAATGAGATTGAGATGACTCATGTATGCAGAGTGATGCAATTGATGCTATAATGATGCACTTTGTCCCATCCCCATGATTTAATATGCTTTCATTCAAAAAGTTTTTCTGGAGATAGCTGACAGGTATACGGAGTACTACCAAAACCTTACAAAATCTAAAGATCCTTGCATCCAAAGATACCAAACAAACTTACCGGAAGGCTCTGCAGGTTCAACCACTTCACTGCGGTGAGCAACAACTCCTGGTGGTACACGAGCGGCTCTAAGCAGTTCCTATACATCCTTTCTAGCTTACCGAGCTAGATTCTCACTCAACTTCTTAGGACAATCGGCAATCCGGTGTCCCATGTTGCCACATCCATAACAAGCACCCGTGAGTTTCCGACACGGACCCCGATGGCGCTTCTGACAGTGCTGACATATAGGCGGTACCTACTTCTTCTTACACTTGTCCCCAAGTTGCTTCTGACATTGTTGGCACATCGGAGGTTCTCGAATCCTTTTTCCCACTGACACCTCTTTACACGACACCTTTCTTTTCTGTGAAACCTTCCGAACAGGGCCTTGAAAAACCTGAGGGGCAGTCAGTCTATCCAATATCCGAATCAACCCTTGGACTAATGTCCTATCATCAGAAACATGACCAGAATCTTCAACTGGAGGACGCCCGAAAATATTCTGATCAGCACTAACTGGGTTCACACTTTCCGTTGTCTCGCCCACATTCTCACTAGGATCAGACTCCATCTAAACATGACACAAGACAGGACACATCTGCATTAGGCCACGACACAAACCGACTCACATGCAAAGACTTAACACATAACAAATAACACACCCAGAACCGTCAAACCGGCGCTCTGAAACCACTAACTGTAATGCCCCCACCGCCGCCCCCGTTGGAGGGACGCCGGCGGACGCGCTACCCGATGCTCACTCACACAGATATGCACATGCACTACGCGGAAGCATATATTCATACATAGCATACATTCGAAAATACAGCGGAAATTAAAACTTTAAAAAAATAATAGTTGAACATGCATTAACTCACATACATATATATAATCATTCAGCGGAAGCATAAGGCGAAAGATAAAACGAAAGAATAACTTAATATAAATATAATAACGCTACATATCCCAAATAAAATCTCTAGATCGATATAATTACATATATACAATAATACAGAAATACAAAAGCTGAAATACAGAAGCTGAAAAAAATACACAACTTCTAACTCCTATGTGGCCGACCCTGCAGATGCGCGACTCGATCCGAACACAACCTGCCACCTGCACGGGAAGAGATCCCGTGCTAAGCGATAACGCTTAGTGGGGAGAACACACAAGAGTATGGACGGCCATTCACAATGGTTGCCAAGGCATAACACATTCAAATGGCAAATGCGGATAATCATACCACATATATAATCGGACTTGCATAGTAAAGGCATTCATTCGAGAACTCACATTCATATTCATATACTTATGTGAGAAAATGCCAAAGCAAAAGCAATACCATACATAATACAAATATCATCATGCAGAATTACATACAATCTCTCATGCATAAACTTACTGGTTTCGCCGAGGTATCAGATAGCAACACTTCACCATGAATAATCTCTTGAAAATTTACACATGCAAATATCATACCAAGGTACCCTTACTTTAGCGGAACCCGCTCACATGCAACACAATTACCAAGCAATACTACACCCAACCATCATGCACCATTAAGATGTACTAAAACATACTTTTATCATGTCACAAGACTCATACACTAAATAAAAACCCAGTGTATAGCATCAAACCACCACACTTCCTCTGCGCAACTCTAATCCATACAATATCATGCCATGAATTGCAAACACACAACAACGTACCAAAAACACTGCGATAACTGAGCTCATAGGAACATATAGCATATCATTACATTATGGCACATGCACTTACCGGACGTCGATTCACATGCATGGCATCACAATAGGACAAACACTCGTTCACACATTTAACCATAGTATTCAATGATGCAAGCCAGCGTACTTATACATATTAGTTCGCATGCTTACACTCCCAACTAATCAATTAAATCCATTCACAATACAATATAGGCGAAAAAACATATACAAATACATACTTGAGTCACATTCAGACCACTCAGACTTTCATGATCACATTCAGAAAGATAGCTGATTCACATTACTGAAATCTTACCCAAACGGTCATCATATTCTCATATTCATATCAGACAAAGAGAACAGAATATCTGCTGACTCAAAATAGTGTATACGAACAGTACTTTATGGGTACCAACCGGCCACAAGGGTACCTTACGGGTACGAATTGAAAACCTTTTTGCTTTTTAAAACATTTCACTGAGAGGGGGATCTTAAACAAGATCCAAACACATTAAAAAGGATCGCGAGGATCCGAACACCCAAGCGGGGACCTGATCAGGGTCCAAACATTCACAAGTGCTGCAGCTAAGAAACTCTATTAGGCATGCCTAACTATCCACTGAACTGACTCTAGTAGGTCATGCGTAATACAAATCATGTTTTGAGTCACATAATATAATTCAACATGCATAAACCAGAGTATAGTAGACATATACATAAGTTCATAATGTCAATCATGCCTCATATAATTCATATTGCAAAGCATATAATATAATACAGTCAACACACTTTAACATTATCCAGAATTCCAAAGCATATCAGAGTCAAGCATAGAAACCCTAACATGCCAGTGATTATCAATACAAAATCCTAATCATGCGATAGATGAGGATAACTAAGTATAAACCATGCATAATCCAATCCATTCGTCCCATAATATTCTAAATTGCATACACACACATATATATATATACATATAGGCATATTCATGTCATAGATTTGCATTCGCATAACTCATAAATTAATAGCTATGAGGCTTAAGGGCACTCAAAAGAAACTTGGAATTCAAAACCACACATGTACGCCAAAGGAAACTCATTCAGCACAACTGAACTGTCGCGCCCGCGACGTCTGTCGCGCTCGCGACAGAGACCATAGTCTCTTCACAGTGTGCGCGCGACGGGCTTCGCGATCGCGAGAAGGAGGGGAAAGTCGGGCTCTGTCGCGATCGCGATAGAGAGTCTAAGTTTTGCCATCGCGGGCTCGCGACAGCACAGGCCAGCATTGTGCTCTGTTGCGATCGTGACTATGTCGCGCTCGCGACAGAGAGCACATCAACTTTTGCTGTTGCGAGCTCGCGACAGAGTCGCGTGCTCGCGACAACACAGGCCAAGATCACCGGTCTCTATCGCGCTCGCGATTGTGTCGCGATCGCGACAGAGTCGGGATTCACAAAATCTGCAGAATTCTGCAGATTTCTCCCTCTTCCAAAACACACCCACAATACACAAATCACATTCAAATGGTCTCTTACCTCAAATCCAGCCACCCAATAACATCAATAACCACATTATAATATTTAACAACAATTAATTTCACACCAAATATCAATTCAAACTCACATTACCAATAAATTTCCAATACCCACAAAAGTGCAGCAAAAACCACACCAATCCACAAAATTACTACAATAATCCCATGCTCATGCAAAATTACTTTACCCAAACAAAAGCCCATAACATACATGCCTCATCAAGAACATATCACAATCAAAATTCCGAAAATTATCAAGAACACATGCATAAACACATTTACATACAAAACAGGAAATTTCCTAAACTCACATACCTTCCATTTAATCCTAATCATGCATTACTAACACATTTATCCACATCAATCATGCATATACACATGCTAATGAAATTAAATAAATAAATAAGAGTAAGGTAAATAAACATGTAATAGAAAACAACAATATTTAAGTATAAAAAAAATCATTATAAAAATCGTACTAAAAGAGAAAATTAATAAATCTGATTTTTCACACCCAAAGTCATATACATTTATCCATTTTCATACAAAAAACAAAATAAAGATCAAAAACTCATGCTAAAAAAATAAATCTCAACTCAAAAATAACATATATTTATCAAGCCAATATTCATAAATTTATCAAGGCAAAAAAAATAAAATAAAGTGAACAAAATAAAATGAGATAATAAATGGGTCCAAGAATTTTACCCTCAGAATAGATGTTTCAATCTATTCCCCTTGTCAAAATTTAAAATCAGACTCAAAAGAGTCAAAGAAAATCTCTAATTTTTTGTCTCAAAAAATCCAAAAATACTAAAACACAAAAAATATTTTTTTTGTAACTTGATGGGAAACCCAAGTTAAGGAAATTGATTTTCACTTCCTCAGGTTAGGTCCAAACCCAAAACGTTTTTCCTAATCTAAGAAAATTAAAGAAGAATTTTTGTAACTCTTCAAGAAAGAAAATGAGATTTTCCTTGGCTCCAGAACCCTCACGTTTCTCTCATTTTTTCCTTTTTCCAAAAGAAAAGTACCCCAAAAAATTAGTCTTCTTTCTTCTTATTTTTCACCTTCCTCCAAAAAATGGAAAGGGCCAAACTCCCTTTTTCTTCATTCTCTCCTAGAATTGCATGAAATTGGGATAACGCAGCCTTTTCCCAGTCCAAAAATTGATAAATCAGCGCATCACAAGGAGATCAGAGAGTCATTAGTGCACACAGAGACAAAGGAGCGGCCTCGTGCGCTGGCAAGCGCCTGCGGGGCGCGCCTCACATGCGCAGTTGCCGGCGTGTGCCTGCAATGCCCGCCTCGCGCGTGCAGGTGCGAGCAAACAGCTGCGATACATGCCTCACGCTAGCAGGCGCAGGCGAACGGCTGCAGGGTGCATGCCTACGAGGCGCGGGTGCGTAGGCTGCGTCCGCGGGGCGACCTTGCACTTCCTCCACATGCAAACCCTAAAAAAAACCCCAATTTTTCTCAAAACATGAAAATAAAAATAAAAATAAGACAAAAGCAAATAACTAAAATTAAAAAAAAAACCCTGTTTTTGAGACAGACAAAGGACTTGACAAGGAGACGATCAATCGGTATTTATTTTCATCATTGGGTAATCCTGATTTTGGACCGTCTCGGAACCCGGTGTCTACAGTGAGATTAGGTGCCAGATTCTTTAAGACATCTGCTCCCATGCTTCTGGATTATAATTCCTCGATTTCTTTGCTTCATTTCCTTTCTCTCATCATTACTGAGCTCAGGGCCTTTAGTTGAGGTCCGAGATTGTTTAACTTTCTGGATAGATTGCATTATATTCCTACCCAAGTCATCGAGGATGGCTTTTATGTGATCCATATCAGCTGGAGGATGGTTTGACTGTGTCATGAACTCATCGTCAAGTCCGAAAATTGAGCTGCCGGAGACGGGGGATCTATGATGTTCATCCTGCCTATTGGTGGGCCTTAAATTGCTGCGGCCACCGTCAAGTTGGTTGTCTCTTCGTGACTTGAAGTGTCTGGGAGGCATGGATTGTTTTGACCCTGTTATTGGCTCTCAACGAAAGCACCAAATGATAATCCTGAGAATATTGTAATAAAAAATAGAAAGTAAATCGATCTTCAATTGGTTTTGTTGGTTTGATCGGATATTCGAGAACCGATATGCAAGACAAATAAAACTAACCCCTGGTGTGCACAGGATTAGCACTCCAATGTTTTAATCTGTAAAAGACTTGGAGATAAATTGTAAAGAGATTATGTCTCTTCTTCTTTAGTATGTACATTACCTGAATTCAAAGTGTCTTGGTATTTTTGTAAATGAAGCAGTTTACTTGAGTGTCAGAATAGGTTTCCAATTATGTGACGGGGATAAGGCAGAGGAGATGGCGGTAGCATATGTTAGTAGAACGTTGAGGGAAGAGCCTGAACAGTTTAATTAGACAGTATGCTGACATCACCTTCTTATTCCCCAAGCTCC
Source organism: Excoecaria cochinchinensis (assembly GCA_947683425.1). Classification (NCBI taxonomy): domain Eukaryota; kingdom Viridiplantae; phylum Streptophyta; class Magnoliopsida; order Malpighiales; family Euphorbiaceae; genus Excoecaria; species Excoecaria cochinchinensis. The sequence goes on along the minus strand of CANTUQ010000175.1, from coordinate 209,777 downwards.
CGATCAATCATCATATCGTTTGAGATACTGGGCTTAAGTTTTGCTGGGGCCTTCGGCTGGGCTTAGGCACTGATGGGATCCAAGCTGAGCTTTATGTTGAGCCCAACGGATCATAATATTTGATGTATTATCGGTATCTATTCATATTTCTCAATGAATATCTAAATCTATACGAGAATATAAAAATAACCAAAATTGATAAAATGCATTATTTCTATAGTTAGTATTTTTGCAGTTTTCTTCACTTGCTGATTTTATATCTCAATTGATTTATGTATTTTAATAAATCAAATAAAAAATAAATAGATATCACTATAATGCAAATTAAAATTAATCACATTAAATTTTAAACATTCAAATATAAATTTTACCGATTTTGAATAATTTCATGTACTAATAAAATATATACTTTTCTCTTACTCTCACTTTAATATATAATATAAATAATATAACAATAAAACATATCCTATTTATATTTTTCAATGATTATCTAAAATTATATGGTAAAAAAAATACATCAAAATTGATAAAATAACTTACTTCATTAGCTAATTTATTTGTGATAAAAATTATTCTGCTTGTGATGAAATTGTGAATACAATTCCAATCTATATATAGTTCTCCTGTGCTTTTTTTCAACTAGTCCATGATGGAAATATTGAATAAAATTATGATACATACTGAAACTATATTAAACTGTTGCGATTTTAGTATAAAAAATTTCTGCATCATGTGATTCCATTCTCTGAAACCGCGATAACATATTGCGATTTTGAAATTATCAATTTTTCTAAATATTTTTCTATCAGCACCGATTTTGAAAATGTTTTTCAAAAAAATATTATTTTAAAAACTATCCCTCTCACTATGATTTTTTTTTTTTTTTTTTTTATGATGGGCTGGGTCTTTTACAGGGATTGGATTGGGTATAAGTGTAACCGTTCAAGATCGGACCCATTTATCAAAGCTTCACAACTTCCAACATTTCTTTGATGACTAAACTGCCCTTATTCCCAAAAATCATCTGGCCAAGACTGAGGGATGAAATCGGAAGAGAAGCAAAAATCCGCCGCTATAAAATCTGACAAGAAATGTAAATGTGTTTGACGCTCGCCGGAAAACGATTGAGGCTCAGCCGCGGCCTTGTGCTGCTTGGATGAGTCGATGATTTCTCCGATCTCTCCTTCTAACTGTCTCTCTATCTACTCTTTCTTGCTCTCTCTCTCTTTCTATATACACATCTACATTCATACATATATATATATATATACAGAGGCTGTGATGATGCTGATGTTCTTTTCTAGGAGCGTCCGATCAGGAAAATGGTGGAGGGACAAGCCGTTTTATGGCGGGGTAACCCGGATGGCCACAGAAAGTGAAAGGGCTACTTTGGTCATTTTTCACTGGCAACCGGTTGTTGCAGCCATGGCGGAATACGTTTCCATTTTCCTGATCTATATTATATGCAGATCTGAGCCTCCTCTTTGTATATTTTTTCTTTCCTTTCTCGTTTTAGCTTGATTTTCTTTTTGTTAAATGGCTTAGATGACTTGTTTGGCTACTCGGAAAATGATTTCTGAGGTTTGATGAAAATTTTTATTAAGTGTTTTTATGGCAGGATTTGGGGAGAGTAAGTATTACTCTTGTAACTATCAACATACGCTAAGTTAATCTTTCAAAAACAAATAGCAAACGAATCTCAAACAAAGATTTTTAGCTCGAATGAGAAAATGGCGTAATTCAGAAAGTGGATAAGAAAGAAGTGCAGCAAAACCGAGAAAAAATGTTGACGCGTCCTCGTTCAGGAATATGTTGGTAATTGCAGCCAAACAGTGGTAATTGGAACAGATGATATTAATATATTTTCCTATTAAATAATTAGTGAGGTGCATTGTGATAAGGTGCGATTCGAGTGTCTGGGTAAGGCCAATTTGTGCGTGCTCTCTATGCTCGCACAGCTGAGATGTGATTTGGTGCGTTTCGAATGTCTGGATAAGCATAATTTGTTCGGCACTTCTGATTACTATTCAGTTGCATCTATTAGAGTTAAAATTAACTTGGTGGTATAAATATTATTCTTAAATTTCATTTTAAATCTAAAAGAGTCTAATAAATAAATATTTAAAAGTGATATATAAAATAGACCGGATGGAGTTTGAATTTACCGAACCAATAATGAGTTAGTAGTAAATTTTTTTTTTTTTAAAACTAACATGCATATACTCAAAATGCTACATTGAAGAAGTAATTAGTATATAAAAATTATTATGACATCAAATTAAGAAGTGAAAACTCCTTTTACATAGCAATATATTATTAGTATTGAAAAAAGAACATGAGTAAGAAAATTAGTGGCATTCCATAACATTCTCCTCTCATCTAAACAAAAAAGGAAGCTTGTGTAGAAGAGGCAGAGCATATATGATATTTAGCTACAATGGAGTTGGGTGGGGTTGTTTTGTGGTATCTTCATCTTCTTGGACATGAGCATTAGAATTAGAATCATTACCTAAGAAATTTAGAGCACTCACTACATCACTCATTAATGGTCGAACTTCAGGTTCTTCTTGTAAACACATGGCTGCTATTGCCACTGCTTGATTTAGGCTTTTTGTTGGGAACTCTCCTTCAAGTAGTGGATCTGCAAGATCAGAGTATCTATTTGGATCCTTAAACACCGGTTCTGCCTGTTCACCCAAATTACCATCCAAATTCATCACAATTATATTGAATGCTTCACATTCTTCTTTTTCAATTACAGTCTCAAAACAAATAAATTATTTAGGGTTAATTTTACTCACTAGTAGTAAAAAATTGCCTTGTAACTCAATAATTAAGGAAAAAAAAAAAAGAAATGGTTACCCAGGTAACTAGATTTTGCTCCAAATTTGGTCTTGTGGTATCAACGGCTCTCCTTCCAGTAATTAACTCAAGCAAAACAACTCCAAAACTATATACATCCGATTTGGTAGTTAATTGGCCTGTTCTTTGATATTCAGGGGCACAATAACCATATGTTCCCATAACTCTGGAGGACACGTGTGATTTGTCTCCCATAGGTCCCAGCTTAGCTAGCCCAAAATCTGACAGCTTCGCATTATATTGTCTATCCAACAATATGTTAGATGATTTCAGGTCCCTGTATATCACCGGCGGACTCGCCTTATCGTGCAAATACTCTAGTCCATTTGCAGCCCCTAATGCTATTTTCATTCTCGTCCGCCAATCTAATGGCTTTTGCTCTGGCAGAAGATCTGAACGTCGCATATGCAAAGTAATTATTATTTTACGTGCATGAGAATTTATCTTTAGATGAAAAAGATAAAATGTATACCTAAAAGATGGTCTTCAAGGGATCCTGATGACATGTAGTCGTATACTAGAAGTCTCTGCTCACCATCAGCACAATAACCAACAAGATTTACAAGATTGGAATGATGCAAAAGACTCAACATCAACACCTCAACAAGAAATTCTTTGTTTCCTTGCAGCCCATTTCTATCAAGTTGTTTCACAGCCACCACCTGAGTAAATTATATGCATCAGCCAATTACAAATTAACTATTTTCTTTAATTTGGTTTTGATTATCTATACAAGTTATGTATTTCGAAAGAGACATTCAAGAGTTTCAAACATTACCTGGGCATTCTCAAGTTGTCCCTTATAAACTCTCCCAAATCCACCTTCACCAATTAGACATTCCTGCTTGAAATTCTTGGTGGCTGTGGCCAATTCCCGGAAAGTGAAAGTTTGTGCTTTAATATTGTTTGTACCATTTACGTCTTCCTTATTATTACCATTTTCATGAACTTTGGGCTTTCCTTTTGAATTATCTGCATATCACAAACCAAGATTTTTATTTGGTTCCTTAGAATAAAATTCCAAAATATTTACGCTTACCATGAGGGCGATGATGCGGCGAAGGAATTGATTCTCGAACATGAGGAGACGAAGATCTTTTGCCATTCGCATTTTTAGCTGCTTTCATTTCATTATAAGAAAAACAAGAAAAGCAACTATTCATTTTCTTTTTTCCAATTATATTACCAAATTAATTAATTCTTCAAGATAAATTAAATTAAATAATATGAATGAAGAAAAAGGGTAATAATAATTATAATTATATAAAATTAAAAAGCATCAAAGGGTAGGCATTTATGTTGTGTAGGAATTAATAAAAGATGTTGAAGAAGATGATTGCAATAACATTAAAAATACTGAAAAATTCAAAAAACGAAAAAACAATTACCGGAAATAGGGCTGTAATGTAAGCTCAGCAAATAACAAAAAATGGACTTTTTTTTTGTTTGGATTTAGCGTACAATTTGGAGAACAAAGTGATTGATTGGTAAGTGTTTCAATCAATTTTCAATTTTATTTTAATATTTTATTTGTACACTCAATTAATCATAATTTCTCAATTTATAAAATTGCAAAAAATCATCTTATCTAATATTATATTATTAACTCCATTTATAAATTTTACATCAATTGCATTTTTTTTATATGAGAATAGTTAAATGTATATTTAATAATGAAAAAAAAATTAGACCAGATACATGGTGCACTAAGTCAATAGTATATTGCATCTAATGCAGAAAAGTCAAATCCGCAAGTGTTACGGTTGACATAACAATAATACATTTTTTTGGAAATTCCGGTTTTGGGGTTAGAAAAGACTTGACTAAAAATAATTCAAAGTTGTATTGACATAAAAATAGAGTCCACTACCAGTTTGATGCGTTGGATGCATAATGTTTTATTTAAATTACAGCTAGACATTTGGCTCTTTTAACTGTGAGTCGTCTATTGTTTAACTTAAAACCAGATAATAGTATGTAGCAAACTTAAAATAGCAAATCGTCACACATGAACTAATAACTACACACTGCAAATAATGGCTCCTCTCTGTCTTCTGCAAGTTATGTTATATATATATATATATATATATATAAGGATTCATCAGGTTCAGTACCAACTCTAATGATAGATCAGATTGTACCGATATTAATCCATCAAATTTAGCACCTGATAACCGAGCTATATTCATGAGCTCAGTATCCTGTTAAGAGTGTTAAGAAGCTCGGAATACCCAACTAATGGCGTTGGACAGATTCATATTAAGGAAGCGGGACAATTACAAGAGACGTTACAAGCAAGCCATAATTCGGCTGTTACATCGTTTACACAATTATTTATGGGGCAGCCATTAATGATCAGCCAAATTTTATACTGTAATAGGCCAAAAGTTCCTCAGATATGCACTTCTGATCTTAACACAACTCTCTCTCTAGAATTATCCCTACTGACTTGACTGTTGGAGTGTTCCATAATGGATGCCCACCTTTATGTTATTTCAGGTAACCTTTGGGAGACAGGAACATCTTGGATAACTAGAGTACGGTACCAGAGAAGTCCGAACTGTTGCTCCTCCTCAGCTCCCGTCTCGCAAGCCTGCCATGAAAATGAGATGAATGCGTATTCCACACCAATCCCAAAACTCTTGTTTCTACCACAGGTGCTAGATGATGAAAACAGAATTATCACTCCAGCATTGCTCAAGCAGCATCATGTTTTGAGTGTAACATCGACTTCAATGGAGGAGTCAGTTACGATGATATCTTTTTCATTGTCAGCTTTTGGGTGGTTAAGACTATTTATTTTGATCCTCACATGCAATGGTTTCATAAACACAAGATCCCTCAAATCAGCTTTTGATTTTAACAACAGTTGAATGCACAAATCTCTTTCGATTCCTCCTCTTTTCCCTGGATTCAAGAAATCAGCTATCCTCGCTGCATATATCTCCTGATTTTCCTCTTGTCTACAGGAATGCCTTCTAAGTTTTAGATACAGAACCGCATCAATAATAACCTGTTAAATCAATAAAAATAAAATGTAAAAAGATATTGGTACAACTCCGAGCCTGCAAAAAGGTGGGCCAATCCAAATTCCACTTATTAATCTCTGCATTTTGAAGTAATCATCTGCTTTTGCATATTATTTCTACTCAATATAGAGGGAGGGAGTGCCCACATGCAGAGTACCCTCAGTAATGAGGAAGGCAAAGTCTAGCTTGCCACACCTGAGAGCAGCCTAAACAGATTTAGATGTTTAAAAAATACTTTCTATTTTGGCATTGAATAAAGCTTGCTCATCGATAACCCATTTCACTAATAAAGAAACTGGATAAATTGATCAATGAATGGGGTATCTTGCATGCATATTTCGTTGCCAACTGTGTTCCAAAGTTGTCTTATATTATTTTAAAAATTTAAGTGTTAGAAAGTGCTGAAATGTGAACACACAGACACCCGACACAGAGGAAAGAACAATCATACCTCACTTGTTCCAGGACTTGTTTTCACAGCACAATCAATGTGAATTCTATTTTCTTCAGGTTCGGCAACCAACGTTGTCCTGCTGTCTTCAAGCGTCAGCTCTGATTCAGTAGATGAAAAGGCCAAATTATCCAAATCATCATACCACTGCTGGGCAACACCAACCTGCATTTGTGCACCCGTACTTGGAAAAATAGAAAATACCGAACTGAAAGAAAATTTGACATAATCAACAGGATCAAGAAAATAATTGTCCAAACTTAAAACCTTCTCTGAGGATCCTACTGCACCCTCTCTTCCCAAGACTTCAGTCGCAGCGCCTCTAGCCTGGCGCCATATACATCCTTCTTGCAATGGTTCAACAAGTTCAACATCTACAGGGATGTCTATATTTAACTTTATGTCAACCTTACCTGTTACAAACACAACATATTCAATTATTGGCAGCAAACAGTCAACATATTACAGAAAGATCACTAAACTTGGATATGAAACATTGCAGTAGCTAGGTCACAAGCAACTACCTTCAGACCTTTTCTTTCGGGAGAGAGGAAAAAAAAAAGAACACTTATTAATCAAATCAGAATGAAAGCAGTCAGATGGCTGCTATTGCAAGCAAATCAAAATAATTCAGGTTTTGACGGGTTGGCCACCCAAGCCCCCTTATCCTGAGCCTTTTATTGCAAAAGCAAGCAGTTGTCAAGAAGTTATTTTTGAGAACTAACCAAAATTGCTTTTCTTCTTTTACTAAGAAGGTTGCCGAGATTGAAAAACAGATAGCTTAAGCAAATTTAAATGGATTGCAACATGTCCTCAATTCGTTAAGCTTGACAAATTTCTTGCAGAAATCAACTTGTGACCTTCAAATAAAAATAACAATCCTAATATCATCTGGTATCATCTCAAAAGTACCAAGATTATTTATAGCCATGATGATTTCCAGAGACAATGTCAAAACAATATGATATTTACATGGAAAATCGCTAAGCTATAGGTGTGAGAACTTTAATTAACGTCCACCTCAAGGAGGCTACATATTCACAGAATCATCATCAATAAAAGTATCAGAGATGGGAAAATGCAGTGTTCGCCAACCTTTAATATTTACTACAATTAAAGTGGTTGCAGCAAATATAGCAACAAAGCGTGCTTTTCTGTCTGAAATACAGAGATCAACTATAAAGGTATCGACATATTACCTGGCAATAAGCTGAAACACTGAAGATGATCAATCTGTCCTTTGCCAGGTGGAGCTCTGTCAAATTGGGGAAAAAAATTTAAGAAAAAGAAAAATATAAGTCTACATCAAAGAGGGAGGGGACTGATGTCTTGAAAAACTGAAGTATGCAAACCTTAAGTTTTAACAAGCAATAACTCACTCTGAATAAACTTTCTCCAAAGGAAATGATGCCCAGTAAGTAAATCCAAGGATCCCAAAATTTGAAAGCTGGAAGTTTGAACAGACTCCTGATTCCCTATTTGCTCTCAGCACCCGCTGTGCAACTTCAAGAAGACAGTGGGATGGATGAGTTGTAACCTAAACCAAGGGATGAAAAAAAAAATAAAAACAAGTTAATATGTTTGATACCTGTATCACACACAACAATGTGATCTCCAAAGGTTGTAACAGATGATAAGTGACTACCATATGGAAGCCCATTTGGGGAGTATTTGGCACCAATTTGCACTTGCAGCCAATCTTTTGGCAACTGCTTCAAGAGAGATACTTTCTCCATGATCAAATGTCCACAACTCTCCATAATCTTTGGAAATTCTTCACAACAATTGGATATGAGAAAATATGAAAATAAATAGTCTGATACAATGTAATAATAGGAAAATGATGTAAAAAAAAAACAATGTCAAACCTTTGATAACTTCTTTTATTTCCCCTGAAGCTGAATCCATAGTCCAAAGGGTCTCGAAGCTGGGAAAGGAAACAAATTAATAGACCCTTGTGTCATAGATCACCCAAACTCAACCAAGAAAGGTTAAAATACGAAAGTTAGTACATATCCTTATCATGTTAGGATTTATTTACATGCAGAAACTATCAACTAATGCCATCCCCTGGCAACAAGGCCCCTCTCCCCATTCTTTTACTCATTCATTTTGGTTTCAGATTGATTCTTCTCAATTCTACAATTATTTCTCTTTTAATCACAAATACCTGGTAAAACTAGATATTAGCATTTATCAGTTGTAATTTGCTATCAAAATTTTCAAAGCAAAAAATTCACTTAAAGTCCACAACAGTGATGTTTCCTAAAAAGAAATGTAAATAGGCAGAATGTAGAATCACGTTCCAAGCATACTGCTAATACCCTTTTAATATCATGAATTGTATTAATTAATGTACACTGCCTACTGCTTATTATCCAACATTAACACAAAGAACATCACCCTTTACCTGCGGTTAAGGATCAATAAATTACCATCCTCTGATTTCATAAGATGCCAAGGAAATGCCAGCATTTGGGAATCGAAGTCGGACATACTGCTAAAACCCATTTGGTCCTTGGATTTCATATCAACATTCCTCGAAAAACCCATTTTGTTAACAATCCAGGTCCATATACTGCTATTATTTTTACTGATGCTACAAGTCGGATAAAGAGTCTCTAAAACCCGCCTCTGCAGATCAGCTCTCCTTATGGCGTGGTTCTTAGGAACAGGAATAAATGAAGTCAAACAAAGTGCCACAACTATAAAATAAATGATGCTTCACTGGTCTTATAAAGCAATTGTTGATATCAGACAGCAGTAGGTCTTCTACTAAGCCTCAAATTACATAACTATTCAGCTACACTTCAGGAACGCAAAAAATTAATAACACATGCACAAACACAAGGAGAAAAGTTACTTAATTCATTGCAAATATATCATTACAAGCCACATACGGAAACAATTTGTCAATGACACAAAGTTATTCTTGTAAACCTCATTAACAAGCTTGACCTTTTAGGTTGAGTGATGCCTTGACATGTATCAGAATCCCTTGGGACTAAAAGGTTTAGAGTTCAAATCGTAACCACCCCCATATTATTAGTTAAATTTCAGTATAAGGTAAGGTAGACCTACATTAATTCAGAATCGGTATGTCTTAGAGATGCAAAACTAGTCTCGGGAACCTAATTTACAAGCTTGAGATTTTAGGCTGTCTTCCATTGACACAATTATTACAGCATATGGAGAATGCAAAATTGGGCAGACCTAGGATTTCTATGTATTGGCTGAAGAATGTCAATATAATTGGAATCTACATAATTCTCATGGTTAATCAAGCAGGACCCATTAGTTAAGATGATAGCTGGTTCAGCAGATTGATTTCAAGTACTGCAAACGAATACTAATGCATAGGCTTTTTTTTTTTAAAAAAAAAAGGGTGAAAAAATGCATATTCAAATTTATGCATCAAATATGAAGGCCCCTTAGTTTCACAACATCATATATCATCATTCAAAAAGCTTCTGAACTCAACACCTCCGAATCTACAATGTACAGGCAATCCTCAGCATCATCATAAAAGGAAGCTGCAGGGCGCAGTAGCCTTGCAGACTCAAAGTCTCCATCATCAAAACCCGGCCAGGAACCAATCTGACACAAACGAAAAGGAGTAAGTCTAAACTATTCATCATCGTTTCATCTTTTAGCATTCTGATCATGTCTATCAAATAAGGATGAAAATAGCAGATGCCGTGAAGCACTTTACAACATGAAAACCTAACTATCCAAATTGGAAATTACTTCACCAAACATAGATCAAATATCAATTATATAATGAACAAGACAACCACTTTACAAGTGGACCTGGACTCAGACACATTGACCGCTCTTGGGAATGATACCCAGGCGCTGAAGTTTTGTTAGAAGTGTATATGGCCAAACAGCAAGACAGACAAATCAATGCTTATTAGGCCTACTTAATATTTCAGGAAAAAGAGAGAGAGAGAGAGAAAATAAAATCTTTAAAACACAACAGTTGCCAAACATCTAAATAAAGGCTTTAAGGTGGGGAAAAAAGATTCATTGTTGCTTAAACTGAATTGATGAAATTTCCAATACATACAGAGTCTATAATCTTTCCATTTCCATCACATATGATAATTCGATGATGGCTGATGTCTGAAAGAAATAGCCGATTGCCGCCTTCATCCGCAGAGACACAGCCTGTAGGAAATGGATGGCAGGTTATGAGAAAACAATATTGTCTTAAGATACAACTTTAAGCTAATCATAGCATATGAACACCAAATTCTTAAATAAAGTTAGGATTCCACTTTAACTGCCTATCGAGGCTTATCTTAACTCTACCGTCTAAGAAAGATTCGAGGATCAAGACAAAATCAAACTGTCCTCCTGCGAATAGAATTCATTAAAAGAGAATCACAAAACTAATGTAGCATATTGAATGGATTCAGCCATCATGATGTAGTAACACAATCTATAAATTGGAGGCAGATTTTGGCTAGTACTTGCTTTAGAGCATCCCTCGTTATCTTGCTTTTACATTTAAGCATAGTTTGACCATATTTGGCTAGACATGTCATTTTAAAAGAAAGAAACTAATTTTTACCCAAGTAATAATACAGTTACATATCTACATGGTATAGCAACAAAAGTCCAAGCCGAGGAAGCCCCTACCCGGGAAGTAGAGGAGTAAGTTTTGCAGGAATGAAGGAAAGTCCGGTTCCTTAATAACCTCAGCTTGTTTCACCCAAGTGCTTTTCAAATTGTGCTTATTAGATTTCCCATTGTCAAGATTTCCATTTTGTTGTATCTGTTTCTCCTCGATGGCTGCAAAAGGGTATCAAATGAGAAAGTAAAACATATTTAGTACTAAATTACTATATATATATATATATATATATATATATTGATGCTTGGACATGCACTGCACACACAGCATGTATATGCAGAGATGCAGACTTTATAAAATATCAAAATACTCTAGTTGTAGCCACCTGATATAAGCACTCAAAATCAAGTACAAATGCGAGAAAAGAGAATAATCACATATGTCTTGGAAAGAGGTTCAGCTGTACATTGAAAAGAGAGTCTATGAAGACATATGTTCCTTGAATCACAATTCAAGAAATGGTAACTTTCACAAGGAGATAAGATGGAAGCTGGCTCGGACCACTAGGTGATCAGTTTCAACTTCCTATCTTTTCTGCACTCTTCATACATTCTTTATCTTATTAACAGTGACAACAAAATACATCAAATAAATGAATGACTTCAGACAAGAACTTAAGGATGGTCAATCTTCCAATTTCAAAAATATTAACCGAAACATAAGGAACCAAAAAGCTGCTTTTCATACAAGTAATTAAGGAATACTCATGCTCTAAAAGTTCTTAAAGCTGTCAAATATTGATATGGCAAAAAATGGTGCATCTTATTTACAACGTGTTGGAGCAGACTGGGACATTAAGGGCAGATGAAATATTAAGAGGAATTATAATGCCATGTTACATAAGAATTCTCACTTCTATGAGAGAAATATTAATTCATTGCCAGAAAACCTTTTCCATTTCAGATATTAAAGAAACCAATACACATGTACCTTTGCTGAGCCTTCCAGCATCCAAATCCTTCTCAGGATAAAAAACAGGATTGCTAAAATTTTTAAACAAAATGTAGCATGCCCCATCTTCCATCTGTATAAATTGATAAAGCAATGTGTTAGCTATACTATGGACAGACATTTTGTTGACAAGAAATTGAGTTTGTGTTTATTACCTCACCTCTAAAAAGTTCTTGTTTGACAGCAGAATAGGAAAAGTAATGTATTCCTTCATTATCAATTCAACTAGAGAAGTCTTATCAGCAGCAGAACTCATTAAACTTCCGCAATGTAAGCCCATAATGCAAACTTGAGGAAATCTGGCATGAGAAAATAAATGAAAGCCTCAAAGCAAAAAATCTACAAAAGCAAAATTCGCCCAAATATTAGGAGCAAATTATGATTTTTTATCTTGCCTTTGCTGAAGTGTCTTGACTTTTTCAAGCATACAAACTATTTGAGAATTCTCAAGGAACTGTCCTGCAAGGACCAAAAATATCCTATCTTTCTTGAAATAATCGTTGTTTTCCTCAGCCCTGTTTAACCAACAATGATTTGGGCCTGTTTCAAAGTTGAATAACAAACCATTTCAACTGATTCTCAAGTATGTGGCATATAATCATCTGTGAATTGACCACATTCGTTATGGTTCGTGTATGATCCAGGTTACCAGTAAAAAAAATGATGATTAAGAAGCACAAATTTTTGAGAAAACCTTGATGATTATTAGATGCGAATTGCATGAATGACAGTATATCATCCACCGGAGAAGGTGTAGAGTCATTAGACACTTCGGATGCATTGTTGGATACCTGAAAATAACTGCCATTCATAAGTTAGGCCAACAAAAAAAATTACTAGAATTGCCAACAATATCTCAACAACATACATACTTCCAGTGAAATAATCAAATGATTCAAAAGTAAAAACGACGAAAAAAACATGACATAAGAACTTATCAAATTCAGATGCAGTGAAAAAATAAATTGCAATCAATTACCTCTGATATTGAAAACCTCTGATCAAAATCCTCGAATTGCACATTCTGTAACTGTGCAAGCATTGCTCGGAGATTAAAGAGAAAACCGAGGTTAAACTAATAGCTTCCCCGCAATGCTTTGAATGATTGCCTGAGAAAAAACAAAAATTAAAAACGAGAATTGACTAACAATTATGAAAGATGCATGTGTGCAGTTGAGGTTAAAAATCCAACCTTTAAAAATACGAGGCAAGAGGTTTGACATTTGTCTCAAATGTCGACATTTCAGATACATATTCCCAGAGAAAGAGAGAATTTTTGGCAGAAAATTTACGTTTTAAGTTCGAGTAAGAGGCAGCAGGGTATAAGCATTTCGCCCGGTAGGGTTTATGCCGCGAGGCGAGGGGATAAAACTGAACTATTCAAGACGGTGCAGTTTTGGTGTGCTGACATTTATTTGTTTTTTTCTTTTTTTCAATTCTATTTCCATTTGAATGATATTTTTCTTCTCTATTTTTTTTTTCTAAAACAGAACTATGAATATATCTATCAACTAATTCAATTGTAAATATATATAGTAAAGTATAAGCTTTTAGTGTGTTTTTTTAGGAGTCTTCGTATGTTGATTTTAGTTTGAATTTATTTTTAATGATTTTATTGCATAGATATGAAGATATTTGAAATATATATATATATATATATATATATATATATATTGTGTGTAATTATTATGGAATATTTCATATTCATATTTCAATTATTACAGTTATAATATTTTAACTAATTATTTGTAGTTGCTCTATGGAATAGAATCAAAATCTTCAATTGCATAATGCAAATAAATGAAAGTAAGTGGATTTCATTTTTAGGGAAAAAAAAAAGCATAATTTTCTTGATTTGATTTGATTTATTTTTATTTTTATTTTGTTGCTAATTGCAATGATTATGTAGAGTTCTTGAAACTTTATTCAAAATTTATTGAGATTTTAGTGAATCTATCATATAAAAAAGTAAAATTTTTCTTATTAATTTGTTAATTAATAATTTTAAATAATGTAATTTTAATTTGAAAATTTGGTAGCAAAAAAAGATTACAACCAGAATCTATATATATTGTAAAATTATCCTTCAGAAAAAGACAATTTTTTGAAATTAATCTATACCTTTCAAGTTCTGATTAATTTCACCTATAATAACTGAATTTATACTAAAATAACACTAATATAATGAAAAAAAATTTATTCTCTTAAAAATTACTGAATTTATAACATGTATATAGAAAAATCACTTTAATTGTTTTTCAGGAAAAAAACTGCTGGAAAATCTAACTGGCGCGTACATTTAGCACGCCTGCACATGTGGCAGGATCCATGTGTCAGCCTGACTTGTCGAAATGTCCACGTGACATGCTTACATGTCCTTTTTTCACGTGGCAGAATCCACGTGTCAAGCAGACTTGTTAAAATGTCCACGTAGCATGCTTACATGTAATTTTTTTTCACATGTCAAGCCACGTGTGTAGGAGTACTGAGTGTACGTGCCAGCTAGATTTTTCGATGGCTCTTTCGCCACAAAACGATCAAAGTGATTTTTCTGTTTAAAAAAATAAAAAAAAATTATTATATTGACGTTATTTGAGTATAAATCTAATAATTATGGGTGAAATTAACCCCTCAAGTCGTGACAATGTGATTGAAGTATGGAATTTTCTTTTTTATTATTATTATTATTATTTTACTTTAATGTTTTTTAATCAAGAAGAAGCACTGATTTTTTTTTTTTTTTACTTTTAATTTCGTGCATTGAAAGAATTCTAAATTTTATGATTTTTATCCACCTTCATTTAGAGTTTTAAAAAAAATTATCGTTATTAAATATATTTTTTCACGATAAGCCCATATATTTTGTCTTTTATCTTATATGATACGTTACAGCAAATTCATGGAAAAAGAATTATGCATATTATTTATTTAAATATGAAATAATTGATAATTATGAACTACCAATAATACTTTAACAAATTATAACTTTCTCAAACTACAGAAAAACTATATAAATTATAATTTATATTTAAATGAAAAATTTTCTTGTTCAGACTATTATATTTATATTTAAAGCAGTATATATATCAACTAGTAATAACTAAATTTATAAGAATATTATAATTGGATTTAATTTATAAATTTATTTATAGAGTTGAGTAAAAATTATCCCCAAAAAAACTATAAAAGCAATAGAAAACCACAAAAATTAAAAACAAGATCTAAACTTTAATTCTATACTAAATGTGGCTGGTTTTATGGATTATTTGTTTCAATTCACTCTATTCGAAGCTAAATCTGTTTCGACAAGCAAACAGAATTGGATATGGACTATAACCCTAATCTGGGCCCAAATAAAGTTAGATTTTCCTTGGATGGAAACTGAGGAAAGAATCTAATTAATTAATTAGTAATTAAAGGAGAGACAGTCAAAGCCAGGTAGCAAATGGCATGATTAGCAATAAGCTTTGTTATGTTTCCATGTTCCTGGCTACTAAATTAAGATTCAATGTAAATGCACAAGACAATATGGTAGCCTCAAAAAAAAGTAAGATCAATAATTAATTTTCACTGTAACTATGAGCAAACCCAACATAATCATTATTTCTTGTTGGGACTAAGTTTACTCATTGCTTTAGTGCCTATCATTATCCAAATCACACACATAAAAGTAGACAATTAGTGTAGTCAGTTTATTGATTGGACAGCCATACCAAATGCAATTTGCCTAAGGTTCTCACAGCCCAAGGAGCTGATCAAAATCAAATATCATTTAGTACCATTTATTTTATTTTAGGGTTACCTGGTCTAGTTAATTTGGACATTTTATTTTATTCTATTCTATTTTAGGGTTGTTTTGAGTAGTAATATAGATATATTGATCATTTTCAATATCAAAGCTTTGACTTAGAAAAGTTTAGAAGTTAGTGATTTCAAATCCCCTTTTTATACTCTCTCTAGGTTACACTTTTTGCCAGCTTAATTTCCTCAACATTATTTTCTTCTTAAGCCTAAGGATTTAGGCTGCTTGAGTGCAAGTAGACCAAGTAATAACATAATAACATAATTTCGTCCCATTTACACACTTTTCATTTATAAATCAACTATTTGATTTAGGAATTAACACTGTGGATGGTAAATATCAAAGACCTCCTATTGGATGGAATCTAAAAAATAAGACGATGAATGTCTGTTCCGCGAAAAACAAACATTTCGAAAATTAAATTAGCACAAGTCTACATAGATAAAACTAAAAAAAACTGTTTGAAGCGTCATTTACCAATAAAAGAATCACTATTTATAGTGTATCAATTGTACGGAGTTTGTAATGCATCTCCTGAATGCCTAGGCTATCAACTTAGTAGCGGCATGGATGTATTGATAAGGCGTACAGAAGGGGTTATGCAGGGGTTGAGCAGCCAGATCCGTCGTGCTGGCAACCTCATACCATGCATATCTGTGCTTCAAATTCCATGGGCTTCTAAGCAACTAGGGCTTAAGGACTACGGCCCCACAGTGAAATAGTGTTTTTTTTTTTAAAGAATCAATTAGGAATATATAGTTTACATGATACCATTTATTTTTTCTTATTTTATACTTGCCATGTAGAGATGGGCAATTCAGTAGAGAGTACTTTATACACAAAGAATTAATTTTATTCGCAACAAACTTTACCCTTTCTTCCGTAACCCTTTTTAAAGGAAAATATACCATAGTTTGAATTTAACCTCGTTTAATTTAAGCTTAATATATAAAATATCCTCTATACTTTTAAAACTTTTCATATATTATGCTTCAACTTTAATTACTTTTAGTTTACCACATAAATTTAAATTATCTATAATAATTAACTGCGGTA
Organism: Excoecaria cochinchinensis; assembly: GCA_947683425.1. NCBI lineage: Eukaryota > Viridiplantae > Streptophyta > Magnoliopsida > Malpighiales > Euphorbiaceae > Excoecaria > Excoecaria cochinchinensis. The sequence goes on along the minus strand of CANTUQ010000175.1, from coordinate 192,987 downwards.
AAGCACAAAATATTTTTATTATGTGATACACATGCGCTATTTATGTAGAAAGGCGGACAATGCATGTTGCACACGTGTCACAATAATGGCAAAATTCAAAATTCTAAAAAAAAAAAAAACTAAATGGATGTTCCTAATGAGCCTATGAAAGTTGAGGTATGTTATATATAATATATTGTTTAATTTACAAGCTAATTTTCACATTAATTAATATGATATATTGTTGAGAAATTTATTAAATTTTGTGGACATGTTCCATGTAAATTAATTTAAATTAATACAAATTATCCACAGATGATTTACACCCAAAAAAAAAGTTTATTCAACTTTATTTATTTTAAGCAGAATCCAATAACAATCACTACCATTAAAATAAGCATTACCAATTGGCGGTGCATTGAGCCACTAGACCAAGCTTTTCCCCATTAATATTAAATAGAAGTACTATATAAGAGATAAAAAAAATAATTTAAAAAAAAAACTATGATAGAAATTGATCATTGTAGTAAAATAATTGAGTGCTTATCACATTAATTTATTAGTCAAAGATCAAATAAATAACAATACAAAATGAAATGTACAACGTAGACATGCATGCATATTCAAACAAAAACACTGCAAATTTTACTACTTTAGGACCCCTATTTTACGGTTAAATATGCCAAATACTCACTTAATTACATAAAATAATGTAAATTAGTCAAAAAGGGCATATAGGTAGCAATGGCACTTAGCTTACACCTACACAAATCTTCCAACGATATGGGTCTCACCTGTCCTTTCACAGTTCTCACCCTTATTTATCAAACTAAAGATAATATTTGTCTAATTAACTTCATAATATATAAATTAAACCTCTTTGTAATTTTTTTCTATTAAATGAAATCCCTATAAAAAAAATTATCTTTATTCTATTAAAATCCTTAACCAATTGCATGCTCGTAAATTCAATTGAAACAAAAATAATTATGTAGGAATCTAATAAGAAAAAAGAAAAATAGGAATTAATCAATAAATGTGAAAAGTTTAGGAATCAAATCGTGCTTTTTTTTTATATATTTGATAAAATTTGATGAAATATATATAAATATAATTTGACTTCAAGATTAAAATTTAAAATATATAATATATTTAGGAGTGTTCAAAAATGAGTTGAATAAGTTATGATAAATTTGAAATAAATTTATATAATTTATTTTGAAAGATTATATACAGTTCAATTTCATTTTTCTCTTAAAAAAGGTTAATAGTAATCTGTCTAATCCATCTAAACATTTTTTTAACACTTCTAAACATATGGATTAGAGAAATGTTAAACAGCTTTAGTATTTTCCTTCTTTTTACATTTTTCATTATCAACATAGAAAGAATGTGAGTAAATTGAAACATGGGAGTCCAATAATACATATAAACAAATGTTATTTTTGAATTTTTATTTTTATTTTGAGAGAGGAAACAGCATGATAAATCATATGATTGGTGGCAGCTGAGTCAAGAACAGGGAATGACACTGTTATTATTACCAAATCATAGACTACTTTTTCTATCTCTTTGGTCACTGGTCAGTGTCTGAATGATAAAGAGCCATGAAAAATCACTTAGTTATTGTTTTGGCATCTCAGCTTTTTCTTGGGTTTTGTGCTTTTTCTTTCTTTTTTGTTCAAGACGTCCAAAACCTAACTCCAAAATCTAAATTATTTCTCTTTAAATCAAAACAAATTCACTCTATCCCTCCTCCTCCTCCTCCTCCTCCTTCTTCTCTGCCCTTTCTTTCTTCAACCCTCATCAACAACCAATCCTAAATTCCAAGATTTTTAACACCACATGTAAAACGAATCCTTTTGTAAACAAGTATAACTAAATCAATTTCAAGATTTTTGCTGCTTTAACTAATATACTAAATCAAATAAGTAAAGAATCACTTATAAAGTTCAATTGATCAGATTTGATTTTCAGCACATTCCAGAAGATGTAATTGGAAAGAAGAAACGACTAAGCAAGAAAAAATTCAAGATTTCTAAGTAGTATAGATTCTTAAGCTTATGTATGAAACCCTTCAAGCAAATTGAAGCACATAACCCAAAGAAATAAAAATAAGGGCACTAATTTTTCAATATTTTGAGCAAATCTAAAGAAAAAGTCACCACTAAGAATTAATATTTATAGATATAAAGCAAAGCAAAAATCATTCATCTTTAAGATTAAGCTGTTTTAAATGGCAACATTCATTATATATCAAAATAGAGTGTCTGTCTCTCTTGCTATACAATTCTATTAATAATAATAATAATAATAATAATAATAATAAACCCTTCTCCCCCAATACAAAAAGAAAAAAAAAAAAAAAACTTAAAATGAAGAAGTAACAAGGCAAACTTAACAACCATAATAAAGATGAGAAATACATAATAAATTCACAGTTACAGTTCTCTTCCATCTGATGTCCCTTTACCTGTTTGAAATAGGGTTTGGTCCGCTAGGAACTTCATGAGCCTCAGCTCCAAATTGTGATCCCTTAGATTTGGAAGATGAAGATTGTTTTGGATGCAAGTTCATGGTATTTGAAGATGAGGATACCAAGAGAAGGCGTTTGATGGAAATCGAGGGAGACACAGAGTTGGGATTTAAGGGTTTTGGAGAATAATTAGGGGTAATTAGAAAGATGAAAATGAAGATGAAGAGAAAGAAGAGAAGGTAATGGTGTAAGGAGGAAGAAGAAGAAGATTTAGGAATTGGTGATTGTTGTGTTGCCATAAAAATGAAAGTGAAAAAACACCCACCCCCAACAGCCCGCAAGGCTTCAATATCCATGAACCAGCACCAAGGCTATCTATGAAGAGAGATAGAGAGAGATACAGTAGAAGAAGCTTCACCAAAAGTTTATACTGGAAAGGAGGTTTTGAAATTCGATACACATTTTGTTGAACATCACCAATTCCCAACTTAACATCCAGCTATATATCAAACACTTTCTCAATTTACCGTTCTGCCCCTTCTTTCCACTTATTAATTATTGACCACCTTAGAGTTGAAGTTTTACATCTGAAAATCCAAATTATTTGTAACACTTTACATTTATAATTAACAAATACGGGAAAGTGGATAAAATTCAGTTTGTACGCTTCAATTATTGTGCTAAATATCATATAATTTACAGCTCAAATGCATGTATGTCACTAACTAGATATCAGATCACTATCCCACAGGTATGGTAATATAACAATACATGCATTATTGTATTAAAGAAAGGGTGTTATAGTCTTAATTGTTTGTGAAACATGAATATGCATGATTTAATAATTAATGGGGTCATCCTTGTAAATTAAACATTAAAGAATCTTGAAAGTTAAAGACAGTGGCACCAAATAGAAAGGTCGAGAGGTGGTGGCCTTTTCTTTCTTGGCCGGTTCCCCAAGAAATCTTTCTTTGACTTGGCGAACCCTAACTATACAAAAATATTGTGATTTTATTCTTTTTCTTTCATTCTTTCTTTCTTTCTCCGTTAAATTGAAATTCAGACACCCTTTTTGGCGCGTAGCTATAATACCCCAAATTAATTATATAATAATGATGGATTAGTCATAGGTTAATTTATCTTCTTGAAAAAAAATTGACACCATTGATTTTATTATATATATGATTAATTCTCAATCAATCATGTGTCTATTTCTGAAATTAATTAAATCTGATAGAACTAGATTGGACATTGAGCACGCATATAGTTGAATGTGTCTGCCCAATCATGTCGATTAGATAATGCCTTCAATAATTATATACCAAATCTTATTTCATTTGTTCAAATCACACTATATTATAATTCAAATGCAGTTGAATAATTAGAATTTACTTCATTTCATATTAAAAAGCCCGACAAATTATTATAATTAAGTCAATCAATGTATCTTTATTAGAATTCTAAGTTTATAGTAATAAAGTTTCGGACTTTACATATAATACGTTGATCGACTATGGATATTCAACTTTGTTAACATCATTAACTAATAACTCTTAGAATTAATAATAGTTTTATTACCGAATTTTGATTAATTCTCAAATCTACTAAAAATGATTTTGAATATCATCAAATTTATTTATAGATGAAAGCAAAGAATATTAATAGGGATGAAAAGGCATATATAGATTTAGTTTTATAGAAACAAAAATGGAGAAAAGACATAAGAAAAGCAAAGCATCGTATTCTCTTTAAAAATGAACATACTCCTTGCTGCTTCCCTCATAGTGAAAGGCCAAGACATGTATCAGTATGTATATGTCTCCCATGATGGATGATCAATGGGCCCCCTCTACCTCGGTACTCTATATGTTTTTTTATTTCACAAAAACTTGGCACGTTAAGGACAATTTTGTAATTTTATTCTTTACATTAATAATAATTGCAATTTTGAAATTTTCTTGAATTAAACACATTACCTTAAAACTTTATAGTATAATCATGAGTGGCTTACCTGCTTTCTTCTTGTTATTTGCCCCCTAGCTCCTTATTTGTTCTTGAATGTGTTCATAATTGCAAGAAAACATCAAAAGTATGATCCGGTGTGTTTTTTGTCTACCTTTATATTTTGTATTAAAAAAATGGAATTTTGGTTCATTCTATTGACTTCTAGGTGAGATTAATCCATACAACTTAATTTGCGGATTTATGGTTGAATTATTGTAATAAATAGTGTACTAGCTTGTTGAAAATAATAATAATGTACGTCATATGTTCGAAAAAGAAATATATTTAGGAGAACTAGTTATGGTGAAATTAAATTTAAAAAATTAAAAATATTACATTAAATAAATGACAATCAAACAACTAAAGTATAGTCTAATGGCAGGCACTCAATCAAAAATAAATTAGTTATATGCCCATCATATATATTTTCAATACGTATTATATATTCCATCCATTTCATTATATGTGACGTTTTTATTATTTTTACTAACATTAATGACTTATTAATTAGCCTTAAATTTATGATAAAATTATGTGATTTAATCTATAAATTTAAATTTAAATGTTTCTAAATAAATCAATTTTTATTGGAAAAAAATTAAACTAAAAAAAAATTCATTGAAAATCCAAATAAAATTTATATTTTACTCTAAAACGTCACCTACAGTGAAATTGAGGGAGTATAATTCTAGTGTTTAAATGTTGTCAACTTGAAAAATACGTGCATGGATAAACAATGTGGTAAGAAAAATAAATAAATCTATATATATTTAATTATTTATAATTATTATAGGTATATAGAAGCAATAATAATTTTAATAGAAAAGACCAAAAGCTATTTAGCTACCACAACGAGGCACCAACTTGGCTCCATTGATTGGACCTTATTGAAGTGAGCTTCTTACCTAACCCTTGTCAAACCAGACCATATTTTGCTATTTTTCACTTCTCAAGAAATGCAGTTTTCTATATTTATAGAAAATTAAAAAAATAAATGAAGTACATTTACATTTGTTTGGTAGGCAAGAAAAGGAAAAAGACAATTTCGTCACCACAAGTCACCAATGTGTCATCTTCATACCAAAAAAAAACAGTAGATTAAGTAAAGCTAAATGTAGAACAAAATCAAATTATTATTAACAGAAAAGATATATATGCACATTAAATTAAGAAAACATCAAAATTAGGCCCCTCTTCTTAATTCCAAGAATAATTTTATGTCCAAAAATAACATCCTCCATGTGCCTGGTTCCCAGACATTTGAGCATCAAAAGTCAATGGACTGCACCTTATATATATAGTGCATGGCTGTTTATTCTCGGACCCGAATCAAGATTGATTTTAACTTCTTAAAATCAATAAAGCCTCTTTATAAATTAATAACTGATATAATTATCAGAGTTGGTCCGATAACTAACACTCGATTAAAAGTGTATAAAATTTCATATTTAGGATTGTTATTAGGCATTATGCATATCTCCTATAACAAAATAATAATGATAATAATAATCGGTAATATATCCTCAAACATGTATTTTGATTCTGAATATTATATATATATATATATATAATTTGATTACGTAATAAATTGAATGAGTTTGAAAAGAATGTTGTTGTGATATATAAGCATCTTCTCCCTAAAACAAAATCCGTTGGGTGATAAATAAATAAAACAAAAAGTAGTTTCTTAGTTTTATATATATATATATATATAACAGAAAAAATAAAATGGAACTTTTAGGGTTTGGATGTCAAAATTATAGGCCAATTTTCGGAAGGAATATTGAACTTTAGAATCATTTTGGGGTATTGCTTTGCATCCATCCACCCTTATTTTCTTTGTATTCTTTTCCCACTTCCCACCATTCATTTCACTTGTATTATTTGTATAACCTTGTTTTCATACTTTTAAAAATGTCATTAATAACTACATTGTCTTACTCAAACTTAACTTCGGTTCACAACTTCTGTCTAATCATTATGGTTATTTAAAAATCATATAATCTATATATGTTAATACTTGCTAAGAGCATTAAATACTAAGTTCATTTAATATAATACTATGTCTCTTAATTCCACTAAATATTTTTTTCATTCTACTATATATTACGTTTTTTAGCAGAATTTAAATTTTATTTGTCTAACGTTTTTAAATTTTCAGTGAAATTTAATTTTATTTTTTAATAAAAATTGATTTGTATAGAATCAATTATATTTAAATTTATCCTAAATTTTATTTGTAATCACTCAATTTTATCATAATATGAGTAACATTTTGGTTAGACTTATAATTTCTTTTTCTACTTCTTCCTTTAAAAATACTAATTTGAGCGTTATAATTTGTCTTGCCAGAAATCTACCAATATATTTTTGTTTTAAAATCAGTAGATAGTTATGAACATTAAACAATTTATTTCCAATGTCATAAGCTTGGCAATTTGGAGTAGTAATTTAGTTTAGCTGTATCCAACAAAAAACCCAGAACAATGTAGGGTCATAAATTATATGTTCATGTATCGGATGAGTAATGGATGACATCAACATGCGTCAGACCACTAACCCTACCTATCATTTAAATCACATATTATTTTTTTCTTTCAAGAGATTTTAAATAATATATATATATATATATATAGAAATATTCCATATATTCTAAAAAAAGAGAGAAAAAAATGAAAGTTGGTTTGAATACACATGGAATATTTCTTTTTTTCATTTTCTAAGAATTTCATCTTCACTAATCTAATATTCTTTATTCTAAAATCGGAATAGGAATTCTTTGAAATTAAACCAATAAAGCTTGATAATATTAGGAATCGGTATTTTTGTACAATGGAAAGGAATATATTGAATTCATAGTAATCAACAATTAAATGTCCTCAGACCAACAATTATATATCACAATTTGGATAAAATCATTAATTATACTACTTTTGTTTCTGATTAAGACTAATTTTTAACTTTTATCATGTCATAATTAATTACTCAACCACCATGCAAATCTCAATTATTATCATATCATCATATAATGTTTAAATAATAATTAATATACTTAGTGGTCGTGTGATTTTGCAGCTTAATTTGGTCTCCATTTGATTAGAATTAAAAGCAATTTTACATTTTATTTTTGTCCATCACATACTTCTTTTTTGTTATTAAGACAGATAAGTTGTTATTGATTAATCAATTAAGGTAATTAGGAGTTGATCAAGGCTTGTGTATAAAAATATTATTCTTTTCCTTCCACTCAACCGACAACTATAGAAACGGAACGGAGCAAAAGAAATAATTATTAGAAATTGGAGCTATAAGACATTAAATAGTAGTAATAATTAGTAAAGTGGCATAGCTAGGGCAGCTAGGTGCTCCAGCTTCTTTAATTAAGGTGTAATCTTTTGATAATTTATTTCCTTATAATAATAACTTTAAAGGTGTGGATATCAGTCAAAGACTATATATAAATAATATATATTTTTTCTCTCTATTTCCTTATAATATAATCTCTCCACAGTGCAGATTACTTAGTTTCCTTTTCATTTAACTTGGTCAGAGAACCTAATTGCAGCTTTAAGAGATAGTCAAGAGAGGAAGTTAGGAATATTGCTAACTCCTTGTTGTAAGAGGAAGAAACAAATAGATGGGCATTCAACAACACATTAACAACTAGAATCTGTTCTGGTATCATTATAAGACGATTTAACCTTACCTCCAAAAGCTAACTCATAACTCCTTATAAGAAGTAAAGAAAACTTAATACCAAACGACGTGGGATATGTTAACACAACTTGTGCCTATTGATTAGTCAATTATGCAAATTTAAACTCTCTTTTGATATTCTCTGAGGGATGTGTACGTGGAGAATAAATAAGCCGTAAGTGATTTTAAAATTTTATCTAAATATATCTAGAAATTAATTGTATATATTTTTTTATTAAAAATTAATTATAATTCATACTCAAATGTCTTTCTTTAAAAAAAATGAAAGAGATTATCTCCATGATTGGAATCTTGATTTAAAAAATAAAAATATAATCTATAATTTTTTTGTTTCTAATTTCAGCATATGCCACAATTGAACCTTTTTAATTAAATTACAGAACGTACGGAATAATCACAATACCAAAAATGAAAGAGAAGAAAAGAAATTAGAAAAGAAGAGCAGAAAATTATTAAATCATAAATTAATTTGAGAATAAAAAAAAAAATCAGTCAAAAAAGACATATAAAGTTGAAAAGTAAGCAAAAAGAAGTTGGACCATATTATATACAATATTAAGGAGCTGCATGTGATTTATCCTGATTTTTTAATTTTATTAATTCTTTTTTTTTTAAAAAAAAAAATTATATGTTCATATTTAAATTTTTGTATTATTATAAAAGTTGAAAATTAGTCTAATTAACAGAAAAAAAAAAATGAAATTCTTAATTATAGGCTTTTTCAATTTTTGACAATTTGAATATATTGTTTCTTTTTTTTTTTTTTTACTTTGTGATTATTACTAAAATATTACTTTTTATTTGTATCATTTATATATCAATTTAATTAGCAATATCTCACTCACATATTAAATGGAACAGTGGTATTTAAATATGGATTAAATTAATTAAAAAAATGTGCTCAAAATTTTTTATTCTCGTACTACTATTAAATTATTTTCTCTCAATCTTAATCTCAATATATATATATATATATATATATTCTTTCAACTGGTTAAGAAAGATGGACATGAAAATGAATTGCTAGCAATAGTCTGTTGTTGCTTTATATATTATATATTTAACATATAATTTTAATTATAAAACTTTATAATCGTAAAATTATAATTATATATTTAACATATAATTTTAACATATACATTTAATTATATAACTTTATAATCGTAAAATTATAATGTGATGAAATACATGATGATGATGATATATTACTTATCATATATAATTAACAATAATAATTTGAAAAATAAATTATTGACCATAATATTATCAATTATTAGGGAAGAAATTTCCATATAATCATATGATTATGCAGTTAACAGTTCGGTTGTTTTTTACCTACTCTTGCTTGCAACTAGACGAGCTTCATTTTTTCTTAACAAGATTTTTGGTATAGGTTCTTATTTTGAACACTCCGAAGATCAAATCAGCTGTAATATATAAAGTAGAGCAGTATATTTCAAAAAAAAAAAGGTAGGCAAGTAAATAAAATTATGTCTAGACTGGTAAATCCGTTATAAATGCTTTGTAAACGGCTGAGCTTCAGTCATTATATATAAAAACTATAACGTATCTTAACTCGCAATTGTTAAAATACCAAGCTGGTATAGCTAAATGCCCAGATGTGGTAATGATAGCTAAGGTATGATGTGTTATCAGTTTCAATTAAAATAATAAAAAAATTAATAAATTTGATAAAATTATCTATTGATATACATTTTGTTTTAAAAATGTTTTAATTTGTCCAAATATACTGTAATACCCTAAACCTGACCGATGCGCAGACGGGAATAGAATGTTACAATTTATTCTAAGATATATGAATTAAATTTTGCATGAAATTAATTATAATCTGGTAACGAATGGAATGGTTGAGGCAGTTGTATATAATTTGTTAGATAATTAAAGCTGGTGATATCATCTCTGTTCTCATTCTGTTATAGAAATTCTCCATATTCTTATACATTAATTACAGGCCACCTCTTATTCAATGACTTGTTATCTGTTATTATTCCCTCACTTCTCCATCCAACTTTTATTTTGTTTTTGCTATTTATTTATATTTATCTAATTTAAATATTCTTCGTTCAGAAAGAAAATATATTTAGTATTTACCATCTAATTTGTCATCAACTGTGCATGGCTGCTTATGAAGTTGACGACAGCCCAATTTTACCTATCTTCTTTGTTTTGAGCAGTTAAATATTGCACAGTGATTATGAATTATAATATATTATTGAATCTGAATGTAACAACAATAATATCGGGTGGCGAATGCTGAGGTAAGAGGTTAGACACAATTAAATATTTTGGGCGCACTCGTGTGCTACTCAGTAGTATATAAGAATGATGGCAGCACCTTTTTTCAATAATCCCATATCTCCATGCATATTCAGATTAGTTTCGAGTTCCCCGAAATTTTTTTCCAAAACAAAAGAGCTAATGTCTAATGACGTATACGTGCACCTGAATTCAGTATATAAATCTTTCATGCATTAAACTAATAATATATCAGCACGTAGTAACTATCTGTCCATCATTTTTTTTTTATTTCTTTTATCTCCTTTCTTCTACATGACAAATTTCTATTAATTTAGTTCATAAATAAATTTATGGATCCAGTTTAAACAACTGAATTGTTCATATAAATGCTTTAAAGTTGTTTTTTTTTTTTTCTTAATTCTTAGGATATTACAAATTGAAAGAATTATATATATAGATAGATAGATAGTAGCATTTGGGAAATTATAGGAATAATTTAAGAAAGAGAATTGAAATGTAAACATAAAACATGGATACATATATATAGTAACATATATATACATCAATTACAGGAAGAATCCACAAAAGTCAAAGATTTCCTTGTTTAAGATCACCAACACATGCAAATTCACTATCAAATATCATATGTAAATGTATGGGTCCTTTCACCACCTCAAAAAATAAAAATAAAAAATAAAAAAAAAAGGGAAAAACATATCATAGTGGTCCACCATACACATACACATATACAATACTAATATTATTATCTAACATTTCCAATTATTCTATTATTATAGCACGTAAAAGGTAATGCTAAATTTTATGGTGAAGGAATGAGAATCCCTTTTATTTTGTTTTTCTTTGGTTTGGATAGTGATGCTTCATCACCCTTTCAAGTATCACTTTTCTTGTTTCACATTTTCTACTCAAGGTTTTGGTGATAAGGAATTTATGTGCCACATATTCGATGCCTTGCGAATTCAGCCGTACATGTGGTCCGAACGGTTGAAATATTTAATTATTTTTTTTTTAAAAAAAGGGGTTGGAGTTAATAATGAAATAAATAATTTAAGAAAATAGAACACTCCAAATTTAGGAAACCTGCAAATATTTGAAGATGAAGAAACACAAGTCCTTATAATTAGGGAAATAAAAGTGGGAAACCTTGCTTTATAAAAAGATGTGGACACCTTGAATTGATTAATGTATAATAAGAAGTTTCTCTGCAAAAGAGATAATCATGCAAAGATGGTAGGGCACAAGTATTATCTTCTGAATTGTACTTTTTGCTTTTAGCAATCTTTTGAAAAGCAATTTCATATGTGTGCCTGTCATTTTCTTCCTGTTTTCTGTTCCCACCATTTTCTTGCATCACCATAAATTAATGGAACATTCATGCAAAGAAAAAAAAAAATCTTTTACCAATCTAATGTATGTTACACAGTATACCCTCTTAATTGCATGAAAGCATATGAAATATCATCCAATTGTGGACTGTAATTTGGTTCCTTTGCTTTCAATTATTAATTACCAAAGCTTGTTGGGCAATTCTAGGGGCCAATTTTGTATAATCTGCAGTGGATATTCACATAACAAACAGTAACAATTGAGCCACTGGGACCTAACTGTATATTTTGTTTTCAATCAATCGCCATCTAAGGCCTCAGGCACATGCAAGCATTTTCAATAATGCAGTAAAAAAAAAAAATGACTCCCAACACCTGTCTCTCTCTATCTTATCAGGCTATTCAAGATAACACAATTGCTTCATCAGTTCAGAGATAAAGGCTAGATAAGAAGCATACCATTTCTATTTCAAGTGATTTGACATAGTTTTAACCTTTTTAAGCATCCCATTTCAATATGTACACTTCTTTTCCATGAGATAGTTGCAGATTTCCCTGCTCCATCCAGTTCATGCTTGAAAAAATTCCAGTGGATATCACAAACTCTGACTTATTTGGCATTAATTGAGCTCAAAACCGAGTTTACAGCAGCAAACTGATCAAGCTAGCTACTCAGATTTGTCAACAAATAATTCAGCAGGAACCTATAGCAGCCTAGGCAAAATTTCAGTTCGAAAGTCATCTTCCTTGAGCTACTTACACATATAAAAGAAAAGAAGCAAAATTGTAACTGAGGCCCCAAAGAATGTGTCCTTGAAATCTCACTTCCATCGTAGGGACTGCCTAATTCCAGTGTAGATAAGTCCCAATGACCTCCCAATCAAGGAAACAAGAAAGAATGAGATGGCACTGCTAACTTTGTCAATGACAGCTTTAATCAATGGCATGCTAATATCAGATAGCTCTAGGTATAAACTGAAGTAGTACCTCCTGCAAAATAATTAACAAAGCTTTAGAAAGGAAAGTAGATGGTATTTCAGCTTACAACCATAAAAGATTAATAAAGCAGTTGAACAATGTGACAAAATAAGACGAGAACTGATAGCAAAGTCCTCCCAAACAAAATAACATGAGAATTGATAGCAAAGACCTACTGATGGACCAGAATGCACCTTGCCAGATTGTTGCAAACCCTTAATTTCCATATTTTGCGCAGGTGCAAAAAAATTATGGCGAAAATGAGGGAGTTGCATTACAGCAAATGTTTTGATATTAAAGAACCAACATATTTTAAACAGTTCTAATGCTAAGATTAACACATTCAACAAAGATATTTTAAAAAGATTTAACATAAAATCTAGAAATATAAGAGCAACAACTTTCTGCATATTAACAACATATCTTTGTTTCACACGAGAATGTGCAATTCCACATGAAACCCATGGAGGATTTGATGTCATTTACAAGGCAAAAAAGAAAATGCAAGGTCAAAGAATAAAAACCTACCACCCTGTCAAGGCCCTTAATTCCTTGGTCCGCTTTACAGGCACGGAGAATTGGGTTATGGTAGTATAACATATTGAAGATGTTCTTCCAGATTTTCCCCAAGAAATCTGCTTCCACCAACTAGGAGTTTCAGCTTGATTCTGGCCTGGTTCCTCAATGACTATTGACTGTAGAGTGCAAAGATCAAATTGGTCTTCATACATAGATATAACTGACTCCAAGTTTTGATATAGCCATTGATTCAAAGACACCTGTTGGTAACAACAATTTAAAGCCTCAATGTGCCAAAAGTTCAAGTGTTCGGTGATGCAAATATGAACCAGAAAGCAAACATTCACATGCTTGTAGAAAGATAATATTAAAAAACATGAGAATCCAAACAACTTCCGGCCTTCTTTATCAGAGCCAAAAAAATTTCAGGTGCAAGAAAACAAGAGTGAGTTAAGATTACAAGTCTTTCACAGACTTCCCTCTATCAGTCACCCAATCTGGTTGTTGCATTCTTCTGCTAAAAATTAAGCATCATTCAGAATGTAAGAAAGCAAACTATACATCAATAAATAAATGACATTTGCTCTGCCAAATTTCCAGTGGTTGGAGTAAACATTATTTCAAAGTGCATTTGTTTTGCAACAAAATTCAGAAGTATTTTGCAACATTTTTCACATTATAAACATGAAGTTCATTATGTACCAGAGTTAATATGATCAACAATTTTCTCTTGCAAAAATGAAGGTGTTTTCAGCTGGCTTTAGTACTAAACCTGCAAGTTTCCCATATGCACAAACACAGATTTAGCAGGCTGGAAAATAAATACATTCAAGAAAAACTCAAGACAGAATAAGTAGGCAGATGAAAGGTGTAATCCTGCATGATATCTGTGTAATGAGTAACAAAGACCAAGAGCAGCTGCAAGAATTAACATTAATTAATGAAATGAGAAGCAAACGCAAGTATGAGGAGAATACTAGAACCATTCTGCTTAAAGAACCAACTGAGGGGGACAGCTGAAAATAACATTAGGAAAACAGAGACTATACCTCATTGCGCAATCTTTGGAGTGCTCGGGTTGATAAGTTACATATAACCACACCCAGGTCAGTCATTTCATTTGATAGATTACCATCAACAGAAATAAGCTCCAAATAAACACTGGCAACGCCATCTGCTAAAGTTACAACCAAATCTTCCAATATGGAATCTCCATGTAAAACAAACATGCTCTGGTCATAACAGCAATTCTTCCTGGTTAAACAAAGGTAAAAGCACAGTAAACATCTGCCATCGCATCAAGGTTCGATTGATTATAATCTGTAATACACAATGAAATTTGTCTCCTTTTCAGCCAGTTAAGTCCAATTTTAACAGGTCAGTAGCTGCCTGTGGACATGCCCGAACAAGCACTTGTTGACTGCTCAGATGAGTGAAAAGAAAAACATTTTGACATGCCAAAATCCCACCTGGAATTACATCCTCCAATCCTTCTCTTCCCTCGATCTCACATTACCATGAAATATTATCATTTGCATAATTTTGGCCAAGAAGTTTAAGCAAGCACATCCATGCTAACCTATCTTGAATTCTATTAGTAAGAAGATTTCATACTTGAGATAAAAGTTATTATCTAACCTAAAAGTTCATTTATCAACACAATTTTTTTACTTTTAATTTGAGATAGAATTTTTTTCCTTTTTTTTTTTTGTAAGTGGGGAAATCGACTACCCTTAAAAAAATTAAAATGGGACTGATTAATGATAAATTTTATTTGACAAAATTTAGAATTACTAACAAAATAAAGATTTTTGGATATAGCAAATGAAAATGAACTGACGATATTAATACATTATTAATTTTAATATATTTTTTTATTATAACTGATCAATAAAAAATATCTTAAACTAAAAACTAAAAAGGGTTGAGAGGTATGGTAAAAAATTCATTCATTTCAGTTAATTCACAAGAAGAAAAAGACGAAAATAAGGGATTTCTTAATTTTATTTATTATATTTTTGTTTGTGTTGGATACCTAGTATCAATACAGTTTTGAATTGATTTAGTTCATCATATTAGCTCGGCTCGCCCGAAATAAATATCTTTAAAATTTGAGAATTTACTAAATCCCTAATTGTATTATTATTATTATTTTATTTATTTAGTCATCTATAATAATAAGAATGAGACTTCAATGACTCTGCTGATCTATAAACGACCATACAAATATTTCTTGAATACTTAATACTGAATATTAGTTTCTTATTATTTTATTTAATGAGCATCTTGTATTTCATAAAAATTGAAAGTAATATAATCCTTACATAAGGGCCACCCTATCCAACTTTACGGCATTAAGATACATTTCAGACGTGGATGATTCTCATAAAAGATTCCCAGCATATCATAGGATTACATTTCTTGAAAATCTGCACTGTTCCAAGCCTAGAAAACATACGAAATCCTATAATTCTTCCTTGGGGCAAAAACTTTTATGCATACTTCTTCTATTCTTGTAAAATAATATACACTAGCTAATAGCTCACCTGATTCTACACCATAGGCACATTGCGAACTCAAATAATTGTAACCATATACATATAAAATGACAGCAATGGAATGCCAATCTTCGGACTTTATTTGTAAAGTCTCTATTCCTTGGTAATCAAAACCCAAATGGGACTGGAAACCTAAAGAGGATCTCCCTTATTTCTTTCTTGAGTTCATGGGTTGGAACAGTTGTTTATAGGAAAGGAATTGAAGAGTTTTGAGTTCTTAAAAGAAAGAAAATGATGAAGACTCTTCAAACTAGCGTAGCATACAGGATTGGGTGAGATCAAAGACCTAGAAGTGGACCCTATCTTTCATAAGACTTTCTTAAAGTGCTATCGGACTAGGAGGGGAGGTTATTCTGATGAGTTAACTTCCCATATCGAAACCCGTTGATGTGCAACTTCCCCCATCTTGGAAGTGAGGGAGTGCCATGAGGTAAGGTGACAGGTGAAACTAAACCCTCGGGGCAAGCTATCAACTATTACATTCACTTTGCATCTCGAAAATCAATTCCGTCTTAGCCATGTAACTTGGTCTATTGGTCTAGTGCTCTTCAGTTAAATGTCCTTTGTTGTCCCGTCGTTAAAGGTCGAGGACAGAACTTAGGGTTAGACCTCGAGGGTTATATTCAATGAATGAAGGGTACCAATAACACCATTTTTACATATATTATAAGTAAAAGGGTAGTAGGAACTAGAATGAACAGTGCAGTAGCAATAAATGCAAGAATATTTACTTCCAGAACCTCATTGATGAAATCAGAGGTGAATAATTGGCACACGTGCATGCAGCCGAAGTACATGCCAATGGTTGACGTTCAGCATTTTTCACCCTCCAAGTCACAATTTTAAATTCTGAAAAATTTGACAGGAGAGCTAATTGGACTCATGAATACCGCGATTGGTTTAGAGAAACCCAAAAAAAAAAAAGGACGGATCTAGTAGAATTAATTGATAACTCTGGGACTCATGGAATTCAAGCAAAACAATTGACATTTACTTTTAAAGTCTTTGTAGAGCAGAAAATGGTAGAAGATAAGTAAAAGCAGAAAAGCATCCTTTTTTTTTTTCAAATTACAGATCTTGTGTTTTTTACAGTGGTTGCAGGCCATGCCACATCAGCCATTCAGCATTATATATAGCATATCTGCATATGCAGCAGATCAATATGGATATTTTAGTGAATCTTGCCAACTTGACAGTATTCAAAAAGGATGATAAATATCAAGATCTATTTCTGGGGAGAGAAAAGGTAAAGGCCTTTTTTATGTGTCATTCCATAGAATTCTGTCACCAGATTGGAATCCTAGATAGATAATTGATGAACTTTGGTTATGAAGCAAAAATATGTACTATGTTGTTACAATTAGGTCTGGTTGATACAATCGGAGATCTCATGTCGTATGCTAAGATGCTTGTTAATAGTTGGTTTTATGGGTTTTCACCTATTGTAACGCCCAATTCGACTACGTAAAGAGTTTGAAGATGCAAATTCTTGGAGGCATGGAAATCCAAACCCTACAAATAATATTGCAATTTTATGGCAACTCAAAGTTACTTTTTTTCTGCATACTTAGAAATAAGATACAGTAAATATTTTATTACATTCATCCTTTCAATTTTTATTTTTTTTAATCTTTATCTCCCTATATCTCAATCAGTAAGTGCACTATATATTTGGACACAAAATTCATTGCAGCTCTCCCATAAAATCATGTGAAAGGGAACAAAAAAATAATAACATGAGAAGCAAATATGTCATGTGACAGTACTCAAGTATGTGCAACATGATTCAATTGCCCCAATTCAACTGCAATCTAGAAATTCAAATTCAAGATCCTTGATAATCATTTGAAGATAACTAGTATGAGAATTTATATGGTTTTGAAGAAGTAAAAATGAAACGATCATCACTTTACCTAGGAAAGCCAAACCTAAGAAAGTATAATAACTCTGCATAAAGATCTCCTTTGCCTGACTTTCTTATGTTCTGTAAAACAGCTTCATCTCCTTTTAATTTCTCAATCATCAAGGACACAACTGCCTGAAATAAAAAAATAAAATAAAACATAAAAAATAAAAAAAATAAAAAATAAAAAATAAAAAAGAAAACGAAAAGAAAACAAAAACAGGGTTTAGGCTAAGCAGAGCATGTGTAAGAAAACCTATTCAGCAATATAATGAACTTTTCCAACCAATACCTCATCCAGTTTCTTGTTTTCAAGGCGAAGTTCCTCTACTGACCAAGCCACAGATAAGCAATTATAACATTTTTGAATAATTTGACTAGAAATACTTGACCAACCGTCCAAATTTAAAGCCTTACAATCCCCTGAAACATGATTCACCTGGCAAAAAAAGAATTGCAAAACCCTTGAATGGCAGTAAAAAGCATATTTTAAATTTGCCTAACAGAGCCAGTAACAATTTTCATGGCCCACAGCCTCACACTGATTAAACTGTTGAAAAGTACACCTAAGAGCTCATCTAGCAAGGTAACTCAAAGCAATAGGATTTGAGCAAAGTATTTCCTATGTTCCTTCATAAAATTTCTATTAGAAGATAACAGTGATTTATCACAAATAAAAGGAAAGAAAGAAAATAGTGCAGTGCCTGCCTCATCCTCGAGTTGCTTAAAAGAAGCCCAAAGTAGTCGCATCTTTGGACCCTCATATATGGCAAACAAACTTAAGGGTCGCTTTGCCTGCTGTTGATCAATTTGAAGAAGTCTGTTTCCCAAATTGCTTTTGTGTTCTATAGCATCAAGAGAATTCAAAAGTTTTTTCTTTACAGAATCCCAAGGACAATGTATGTTAAGATGGTCCTCATTTGTCTTAGCACTGCAACGAGAGAAGTGTACCGACTTTAAGTACAAAAAATAAAGCACATGTAAATAACAACATTGCACTCTTAACTTCAAAGAAATGATCTGTTCAAGAAGAAATATCTTTCAAATTTGATTATCTTTGATACCCTTACCCTTACCTACCAGAAGATCTTGCACTTTCAGAAACTGCATTGGCATCCAAAACATTTCTCATAGAAGTCAAATTGGATTTCTGAGGAATTACTCCAGCCATATACGTAAGAGCTATGCTGGCCATCAAAAGCAACTGGTTGCTAATAGTAACCAAATCAGATGCTGTAACACCATCAGGGTCCACCAAAGATCCCAGACAACTACATCTTAAGGGAGTTTCCTTGACAAAAGTACTTGCTTTAAAACTTGAGAATCCAATCTTCCATGGTTTTCGAGGGAGGTGGCCAACTTTACAGCTACCGTACAAATAGTTTCTGCAGTTAAAACAAACATTTCAAGAATATCAATATTGATATTTCAACTACGCCACCAATAAGTTCATCTAAACATCATCATTTTAACTTCTTTTCTATAACAACAAAAATCAAAATCCTCAATATGACATCACAAAGAGAGGAGGTAGAAAAGCGAAAACCTCTGCGGCGTCCTAAGATTCGGATTTTGTATTAAATGGGCCTTCTCTTTAACACAGCTAGACCACATAGGCAGCTTAACATATGATGTAGAAGCTGCATACTCCGCCATTGCTGAAAAGAACTTGTGGCTTTTCCAATCAACACATTACTATAATAATAAAATCAACTCTGCACCAAGAGTGATACAAGATCCAAAAGTTTACAGGTTAGAACAGAATGTACAGAAAATGTAGTAGCGTTAAAGAATCCAAGTAATTAATATGCAGAGAAGTTCAGAAATGTGGAATTAGGGTTAGGGTTATGAAAGCAAAGTTTGATGTTTTTTATGAGAGTTATAGTGAATGGAGGAGAATGAGGGTGTAAATTGGATATGTGGGTACCTATTTCGTTGGGGACAAATGGTAAGATCGATTGCTCGTCATTTTCGTTCAGCAGTACGCCATGATGTGAGCCAGAGTTTGAACAACGAAACAAACTATATCCAAACGGATGCTAAAAAGGCTTGGCTCGCTGCTCTACGCGCTAGCTCGAAGCTTCAGCTTCTAAAACTTTAAAAAATAATTACAAAATAGCAAAACCATTAACTTTTAAAATTTTTTACTTTTATTCCTTTTTAAAAAATTATTCATTATATTTCTATATTTTAATATAAGAAAATACATAGTTCTTTGTTAATGAAATTAATGTGCATGTAAAAACATGGATAATCTTTTCACAAAGGGATTCAATATAAAAAAAAAATTGTAAAATTTCAAAAATTTAATTGAAAAATTTTTTAAATTTAAAAATTTAATTGATAATAAATTTTGCGAGCATAATGTGCCATTAACAGCAGCTGAATGTATGTGCTAACATACCGTTTATGAGAAATTGTGTATTATCTCATATTAAATTATACGAATCTAATTCATATTTTTAAAAATAAAATGACTCAGTGTAAATAATTTTAAAAATATCGTATACCAATATATGGATTTTGTCTAAAAAAACTCCTCTTATTTGCTTTTGGGTGGATACGGTTTACTTTTAAATAAAAATCAAATCAAACCCAATTAATTCGATTAAATGAAAGCATTTAAAATCTGGTTGTGAAATAACTCATTATATATCTATTTTTAATTAGTATTTCCATTTACGTAAATTAAAAGTAATAATAATATTTCTTATTTTAATACAAAAATTTAATACTAATATTACGGCTTTACTATATGCTTGGATTATACTGGATTTTATATGTTTGATTTTTTACCGCAGGGCAAAACTTGGAACCATGCAAGTCACCTGTGCTTTAAGGTCCGATTGACTAATCGGATCCGAATTGATGCAAACCTAGCATACGAAATTACAGTATAATAAACCTTAGAACCTTATTCGAGGATGTCTAAGATTTCAATTTTGATGCTCAAGCCCTTTTAACAAAATAGAGTTTGCATTATCTTCTTTTACCTCTAAGTTGCTCCAAACATACTTTATTTACCCTTAACCTTTTATTCCTCGCTTTGCAACATCTATGCCTCAATTTGCTCCACAAATGACATGTAATCAATGTTAATTCTTTCTAATAGGTTGTTTTTTCACTTTTTAGGAAATTAATTTTTTTAAAATTACCTTTTATCAAACACATATTTTTATCATATAATTAATTTTTGATCAAATAATCAGCTTTTTACCCTCTCGTAAGCAATGCTAAATAAGCAGTAATTATATGATAAAACATCAAATAAATTTTAAGGCTTTAATATCAAACGAAAGGAAAAAGAAATAAAGAAAATGATTTTGATAATAAGTAATGCATTACTAAATTTTTCGTCTCAATATAACTTTTAATTTTATTTCTAATGCTATTTTGTCCAAACATCTAAATCTAGCAAAAATATTTGATATCAACTAAGTTTGATATAGATAAAAAATGTGTAATTATATTATTATCAGTAAAGTAATTGATAGCTTAGAAAGAATAATGAGAAAGCGTTATTTCTTCAGTTAATTTACAAGAGCCCATATATACATAAAAGAATAAAACTGACTAGCGATATTACAGATTTAGTTACAACAAGATTTAGATATTAATATTAAATACTTTGAACTGGTAAACACCTTGTGTAGGATAATTTACTATTAGTAATAATATCATTATTTATTATCAAAAGGAAAAATAATATTATTATTTAAATTTAAATATAATCTTATAAAAAATATTTATCATCTATGAGTAACTTGCACAAAAAGGTAGTAAAATATATATAAAAAAAAAGGTGTACAAATCCTTTTCAGAATTCTAAAAATAAAACTTATTATAAAGAGGAAGTAATATAGGAAATTACGTAACGTATAATTAAATGGTTGGAAATTTAGTTAGTTTTTCGATCAGAGTTTTAATTTCACAATTTCGATAAAAAAAAATAAGTAATGTAAATTAGAAATTATAATCAAACATAAACTATAATATATGACCGAAAACTAACTGTGCTGGGGGTGGTGGCGCAGTTGGCTAGCGCGTAGGTCTCATAGCTACTGAGTGATCCTGAGGTCGAGAGTTCGAGCCTCTCTCACCCCAAACTTTTTACTTTTTAATTTTCTATGGGCTTAGTTTATTTTACTACTTTGCTTTTTGGGCTTCCAAATTTTCCATTTAAATGGGCCACAAACGGATTATCCATATTCACTCCATCAACCCGACTCACCTTCCCAAAAAACCCTAGTTCCGACCAACCCGCTCGTCTTTCCTTTCCATTTTGCACTTTGAACCATAAACGTTAAAACCCTAGCTTCAGTCAACGATTCTCTTTCTCTCTTCCATTATCGTCTCTCTTTTCAGCTTCAGAAAAATTTAAATATGGTGAAGAAAAGCAAAAGTAAGCAAAATTCAATTTCGTCATTGGATATTAACTGCGTCTTTTTTTTTTTAACCCGTTTTGTGGTTTATTGATGCGCAGAGAGTAAGAGCAAGAGAGTGACATTGAAGCAGAAGTATAAGGTTTTAAAGAAGGTTAAGGAGCATCACAAGAAGAAAGCGAAGGAAGCCAAGAAATTGGGATTTAAGAACAAGCGGAAGGTTGAGAAAGATCCTGGTATACCTAATGACTGGCCCTTCAAGGAACAGGAGCTCAAGGCTCTTGAAGCTCGCCGAGCTCGTGCTCTCGAGGAATTAGAGCAGAAGAAAGCTGCCCGCAAGGAGAGGGTATTGATTCACTTTCCTTAATTTTGGTGACTTGCTTAATTATTCATTTCAATTTCTGGAAGGTAGAAACAAAAATTCTTAAGCTTTGAGGCAAAAAGGAGAAAAGGGCTTTGTGGAATTCAGACTATTGTTGATATCAGAATTTAATTTTGAAGCAGTAACTAAAGACTTAAATGTTCATTCTCTTATAAGTTGGTGATCATTTTTTTTTTGTAGTAATTTCTAATACCGGAGTGATGTACTATATTTAGATCCTTCAGGGTAATAGAACTCTGATTTTTTTTTTCTTTTTTATTTCCTGTTTCTTTTTCAGGCTCAAAAGCGGAAGTTGGGGTTGCTCGAAGACGATGTAGCTTCAGCAAAAGAACAAAATATTGAGGAGCAAAATAATGATGATTTTAGTGGAATTGCAAAACAACGAGGTATGGTGATAATCAATTGGAAAATGTGTCCCTTGTGAATGAATTGCTGGTTTACGTTCGATTTTGATTTTTACTTGCATGTCTTACTCGCAGACAATTCAGATAGGGCATTCTATAAGGAATTGGTTAAAGTTATTGAAGAATCTGATGTCATTTTGGAAGTCCTTGATGCTCGAGATCCTTTGGGTACCCGTTGCGTTGATATGGAGAAGATGGTGATGAACTCAGGCCATCCTAAGCATCTAGTGTTACTCCTGAATAAAATAGGTAATCATCTTTGTATAGCCCTTCTGTATGCCTCTAACTAAATCTCATTTTTTCTTGTTGAGTTTGCTACTTCAAATGAATATAATTTGATAACAACATGGGTAATCTATCATTGTCTAGCCCTTCTCTTTGCCTCTAAGTCTCATTTTTTTCTTGTTGAGTTTGCTACATCAAATGAATTGAATTTTAATTACAACATGGGTAAAATTGTGCAATCCTTCATTATTATCTCAGACAGATTGTGACTATTCAATGTTTCCTGATATTATTCATCTTCACAGATCTTGTCCCTCGAGAAGCAGTTGAAAAATGGCTAAAGTATCTTAGGGCAGAATTCCCAGCTGTTGCCTTTAAGTGTAGTACCCAAGAGCAGAGGTCCAAGTTAGGATGGAAGTCTTCCTCAAAAGCTGCAAAGACCAGCAATATTCTGCAAACAAGTGATTGTCTCGGAGCTGAAACTCTTATTAAACTTCTGAAAAATTACTCCAGAAGTCATGATGTAGGTTCTATTATATATTATTTCTCTCCTTTTATTAGTTATTGTATGCCTACCTTATGTCTTCTCTTAATCACAAGTTTTTCTGCTGCTTTCAGTATTCTATGTATAAATCTGTGCTGCTACGAATTTGTGCTTATCTTACTATTTCATAATCTGGTTTTTCACAGATTAAGAAGTCGATTACAGTTGGTGTGATTGGTCTGCCTAATGTTGGTAAGAGCAGTCTTATTAATAGCTTGAAGAGAAGTCGTGTTGTTAATGTTGGAGCTACTCCTGGATTAACAAGATCAATGCAAGAGGTTCAGTTAGACAAGAACGTTAAACTGCTAGATTGTCCTGGGGTGGTTTGCTGAAGTCTGCAGGGAATGATGCATCTGTTGCTCTTCGTAACTGCAAAAGAATTGAGAAATTGGATGATCCAGTTAGTCCAGGTAATTTAATCATTTCTGTTATATCTTGTACTGGATGATTACTTAGTCATAATATCTGATTCTTTTCTAGGCCAAGATAGCATTGGATCCCTGAAAACATTACTTAATTTTATGTCGGGTCCTTGCTTTATTCAACTTGGATTACAAGTTTAAGTTCGTAAGTCTTATTATGCTGTGTTTCATCAAGTGATCAAACACAAAATTTTTGTTCCATAAGGTGTGAAATATGGAGTGCTGGGCGCTAAACAGTTCTATTTTGAAAATTTAAGTGTGTAATCCAAGCTGAAAAGAAGATTGGGTGTTTATGTTTTTCAAACTCGGGGGATTAAATGAACTGGAAAAGAAAATGTATTGCTACAAAATTTCCAGTTTATTTGGTCATTTATGAATGTTTTCAGTCTGTAAGCTGAACTTTTGTGTTAGCTGGTTATGCATTTCTAGGTTTCAGCGGCCATGCTTTTATGTCTTATATTAGGTCCACTGGTGCTTATTGCTTTTTCTTGATAATACAGTGAAAGAAATTCTGAAGCTTTGTCCAGAAAGACTGTTGGTAACCCTATACAAGATACCAACTTTTGAATCAGTTGATGACTTCTTGCAAAAGGTGGCTACCAGTCAGGGGTAAGGCTCAAAAAGGGTGGCATTGTGGATGTTGACGCAGCTGCTAGAATTGTTCTGCATGACTGGAATGAGGGTATACCTTCTAGGAACTTGGTTTTTTTGGTGCCTTAATGCATAAATAAAGACACATGGAAGAAAGATGATGCACAAGTAAGTGGTAATAGAAATAGAAATTAAGATTTCATGTAAAATAATTTTCGTCGACATATTTCAGGTAAGATTCCATATTACACTATGCCTCCAACTAGGAATCAAGAAGAACCTTCAGAAGCTAAAATTGTTTCTGAGCTTGGAAAGGAATTTAACATTGATGAAGTTTATGGTGCTGAGTGCTCATTCATTGGAAGCCTCAAGTCTGTCAATGACTTCCATCCTGTTGAAGTTCCTCCTAGTTGCCTATCAAGTTCAACGAAAGCATGATAGAGGTTTGGATCCACTTTCTTGTTAATTGTACTATTTGACAAGTTTCAGGATAGTGTACTGGTGGTGCTCTTGCTAGAAGCAGTTTTACCATGAATGCTTTTTATGTCTTTTGGTTTTCATAGAGATAATTTTGAACAAAAAGTTCTGTTTGTGCCTTTGCTTATATAAAATGCTACATGTTGAATTGCTTGCACGTTCGTCCCTTTTTTTTTTGAGTTAGTTATAAATTATCTAATTTTAGCTATCAGAACTTCTTTATCATTTCATTTAGTATATTTTCTTACTGCTATTTTTCCCATTAGGGAGATGTTGACTTCCAAACATCAAATCAAGGTGATGAAAACTTGGAACATATGAGCGATGATGGCGAAGACGACCCTATGGGCTCTGAAGAAGAAGATGCAAACAAGATGAAAGGAAAAGCCGCAACTAGCAGGCAAAACGAAAAGTTATATGCAGCAGAAGGTATGCTCAATACAAAAATGAAAAGAGCAGAGAAGAAGAGGAGGAAAAAGGCAGGTAAGGTGGATGCAATGGATGATGACTACGACTTTAAAGTGGATTTTGACAAGAAAAAGGCCTCTGCCATGGATGTAGAAGATGGGAATGATGATCAAATTATCAGTCAGGTGCCAATGTCTGGTGTCGATTTTGATTTAAACGAGTGAGTTTTTTATTTTTTATTTTATTTTTGTTTAAAAGATCTGGCAAAGATCATATTTTAGATGTGAACTCTACAATTCAATGAAATTTTGTCAAGAATGAGGAAGTTATTTTGAATTAAGGATCTTTTTAGTCCGTAGACTTTTAGGTTTTTTTTTTTCATAGTAAGGCTACGCTTGAAACAAATGAATTTAAATTATGAAATTTATTTATAAATAAATTTTTATATTTGGAATAAAATTATTAAAATATAAAATTAAAAATAAATTTAATTTAAATTATGAAATTTATTTATAAATAAATTTTTATATTTGGAATAAAATTATTAAAATATAGGATTGAAAATAAATTTTTTTATTTTTATGCTTGGAATAAGTAAATGAAAAAATATATTTTTATTTTATTTTTTAAAATATTTTTAATGTCAATTTTGATTTTTCTTCAATTATTCACAATAAAAAAATTAACAATTATTAATCATTTTAAAATTTTCGATAAATATTTAATCAATAATAATATAATTTTTTTTTAAAAATTAATATTTATATTAATATTCAATGCAAACAATTAATATAATATTATATCTATAGAAATTGTATTCAATAAAACACTAATTAACTATACTAATTCATGATTTCATCTTTTTCCTTAATCAATTAATTTTGATATCAAAATCACAAGCAAAAAACCTTTCAACCAAATACTCGGTATCCTCCGAGAAATCGATGGCTTTCATAACTTCTTCTGCTCTATGGTAATTTCACTTGTATATATATACTTACTAGTATTAGTAATAGCTTTTGCAATTTCTTTCATTGAAGAAATTCTCTCCATGATTTCTTCAACAATAACATCATATATTTTTTTTTCTTTTTATACTATACCCACTATAAGAAATTCATCAATTACCGACAGAAAAATAGCGACGAAAATTAAATTTTCGTCGGTAATTAGCTACGTTGCTATGAAAAGGAGGCAAAATTTCTCTCCTTTTTAACCAACGGATTTTAGCAACGGAAATGTTTTATCGTCAGTAAATATAACACGTAAAAAATGTAATTTTAATTGCTACGAAAATTAGAGACGAAATTTATATTCTGTCGCTAATTGCCAACGGAAATTGTTCCCCGTCGCTAAAAGAGGAGTGAAACCTCCCTCCCTTTATTTTCAAAGAAAGTAGCGACGGAATATAGATACTGTCACTAATTAGCAACGAAAAAAGATTCTGCCGCTAATTAGCAACGGAATATTCTAATTAGTTGCGGAATATAGATACTGTCGCTATTTAGTGACCGAATATAGACACCGTCACTAAATGTTTTTATAGATATTTTTCTTTTTTTCTTCTCTCTCCTCTCTCTCTCTCTCTCCCTCCCTCACTGCCGCGCTCCCTCTCTCTCTCCGCAGCTCTGGTGTTCCCCTCTACCCCACCTTGGCGATCCTCCCCCGGCGCTTTTCAGCCCTACCCCCTTCCCCGCGACGCCGATCCGCCATTGTCCTCCCCCCCCCCCCCCCCCCCCCCCCCCGCTCTCCTTTCCTCCCCTCCCCGCTCCTCTTCCGTGATGCTCCACTCCGATCGACGGCCGACGCCGCTGCTTCCCCCCCCCCCCCCTCCCCGCGGCTCGCCTGGATCTACTCTACGGTGAGGTAAGTTCTTTATTTTTTCTTTCTGATTATTATTAATAAATAATAATCTGAATAATTTTTTTAAGTATATTATTATTATTATTATTATTATTCTCTTATGTTTTGTTGAAGACTGAAGTTCTTGAAACAGAATCATGAAAAAGCTTTTCGTTATTTACCTGTATTGAATCTTGATCATGATAATGTGGGTAGGTTTTTATCAATATGCTTGAATTTTTGTATGATTGGTTTATTAGTGCAAAGGTACTCGTCAAATGCCTGAATTTATGATATGTAATGATATTATGGAGAGTTCCATCCATTAAATTCCTGTGAATATTATGATAAGAAGTTTGATGGTTAATGTCCCAAAACATGCCCAAATTAAATTCGATATTTTAAGTTTCATAGTTAATTTCATAAGCTAGCCTATGTTTTTATTTTTTCTAAAATATCCTCTGTCCAATTACACATATATACATATATATAATTGGAAAATATATCACAAGCCTTTCCTCACAAAATATTTATATGTCAAAGAAAGTTAGGTATATCAGTGTGAGATTTTGTTTGATTAGTTATGACTCATGACAATTGGTTATGCTGTTATTGAAACTTTTAGGCAATTTTCTTCATTCCCATTAGAAAGAAAAAAAAAAATAGTAGTTTGGAATCAAGACAATTACTTATATTTGAATTGAGTTCAAGAATTCACTACAAGAAAACACACGTTTCCCGACGGAAATTACCGACAAAAAATGTGTAATTTCCGTCGGGAAAATAAAATGCCGACGGAAAATTTTCCGTCGGCAATAAAGGCGTAGGGAAATTTTCCCGACGGAATAGAATATTCCGTCGGAAATAATTACCGACGGAATACTCTATTCCATCGGTAATTTCCCGACGGAAATACAGTATTCTGTCGGGAATAATTCCCGACGGAATATACAATTCCATCGGTAATTTTTTTGCCGTCGGAATATTCTATTCCGTTGGGAATTATTTTCCGACGGAATACTTTATTCCGTCGGGAAATGTCGGCAAATTCAAAAAAATTTTCCCCCCTTAATTAACAATTATATTTTTATAATCCAAATTATAACCTGTAAAATTAATTGCAAAATAATGAGCAAATGAAAATGATATCTAAATTTTAATATACAATAATAGTCGAATTTAATAATTGTACTAGTTATAAAGTTAGTAATTATGTAATAACATAATATCCATGTTTAATACATCATAAGTAATTAAGCTGATGGCGGCGGCGGCGAAGTACGATCAGATTGCTGCGATGACACCATACCCTTCAAATTTGCCATCTCATTGCGCAGCTCAGATATGAAGTCGAGAGATTGCTGCCATCGAGTCTGTGACTGTTGCAATTCAGATTTCAGCTCATTTACAGTATTCTCAAGTTCATGGACTCGCCTGGATTCAGACCGTCTATGTGATGCAACAGTACTTGAACTTGAGGAATGCGAGTGACAGGATTTGGCCAAAGAACCTAAGCCAAATATCCGTCCTTGCTAGTCTCTACCACCAGACACCTCACAATAGATTTGATTCGCATCAACATAATCAGAAGTCTGTGAGCGTTGCTGAATTGCATCTTGAACTTGTTCCTGTCGTAGGACAAATGTTTTACAATAAGTAACGATTAATAATAAGTAATATTTAAAATTTGTAAAATATAATAACTTGGACATACGTGTAAAACCCTTGACCGATCATTGACGAACGTTTGACCATCATGCTTGTTGGTGTGGGTGTGTAAAAATACCTCAACATAGGTAGCCGGTCGACCCATCGATGCTCCCTATAAACATAAAAAGAATTAAAGATGAATTATAATTTATTGACTATTCGTACAAGTTTTTACTTAAATTTCGGCAGAATTTCCCCTATATTTGGAGCATACCTCCTGTATACATAGACAAAAAAAAACACTTCAAATTTCGAGACTATGCTACAATCCAACATTCAATAACAAAGCAAACTCCTCACACAAGTAACATTCCCATCCTCCTCTATGGTAATGAGATAAAATTCAGATATCCTAACCATTAATTACAGTGGTAAAAGTAATATTTTGTAAAGTTTTTACTTAAATTTCGGCAGAGTTTCCCCTATATTTGGAGCATACCTCCTGTATACATAGATAAAAAAACACTTCAAATTTCGAGACTATACTACAATCCAACATTCAACAACAAAGCAAACTCCTAACACAAGTAACATTCCCATCCTCCTCTATGGGATACTCGACTTCAATTATATCAACAATTTGCCCATAATAATCCATCAACTCTCCTTGAATGCAAACCCCACTGTTTACCGGTTCTTTGTTATGGCCATGACTCTGTGTATGAAATTTATATCCATTCACGAAATACACCGGAAATGATTAAACATATCACAAAGGTCCTTTTGCAAGATCAGTGATGTACTTGTTGTCAATTGCATTTGTTGATGCCTACATATTCCAATAAGCTAACATCATTTAAATCATATATTTCATATATTCATGTATATATGGACATATATGGTGAAAATCACAACTTACATATGTCTTGAACCAATCATGAAAGTGCTTTTCGACTTCCTTGTTCACCTCATTTTCATTTTTCTCAGGCATTAGCTCCCGTATCCATTCCTCAAATAATCTAAAATGCCAATATCAATTTATATATTACACTCTTAACATAGTAAAACAATATATCACAATTTAGCCTATATATTAAACTTACCTCACATAAGGACGAACTTCCTCGCAATTCAATAAAATATAACTATGGGCCGCTATTAATTCATCCTCTATTAGCATTTTCCTTATTGAACGGCTATGTAAACGCCCTGGATATGTAAAAATGGATAAGTTTTCGTCCTGATTACTTGATGCCCCGCCATCATCATTACGTGGTACTCTCCGCTGTCTCGTGTGTATATGAGGCTCAAAATAATGAGAACAAAAAGTACTTGCTTGTTCGACCAAATAAGCATTACATATTGAACCTTCAACTCTAACTTTATTTTTTTACGTTTTTCTTCAAGTGAAACAAATACCTACATGATATATCTTAATGCCATTAATTAGCATACAAAGGTGCATACAAAGGTATAATATAATTGCAATTGAAGGTCATAGATAGTTACCGCTCAAATGGATACATCCAACGATATTGAACCGGACCAGCGAGTTTCGCCTCATGTACTAAATGCACGGGGAGATGCTCCATACAGTCAAAAAAACTTGGAGAAAAAATTGCTTCAAGTTTGCACAGGATTACTGGAATTTCTGTTTCCAATCTTGCCATATCTGCCGCATTTATCTCGCAAGACGTTAATGTTCGGAAGAACATACTTAGCTCTGTTATAGCTTCCCACACTTTTATCGGCAATAACTCTCGAAATGCTATTGGGAGTAGCCTCTGCATGAAAACGTGACAATCATGACTTTTCATACCGAATAATTTGTTCTTTCTCATGTCGATGCACCTTGCCAAATTGGAGACGTAACCATCCGGAAACTTTAGTCCTCTTAACCAATCACACAAAACTTTCTTTTGTTTTTTGTCCAAAGTGTAGCATGCTTTGGGGTATTTTCCGGTTAAGAAATCTTTATCTAACTCAGGCCTTCTACATAACAACTTTAAATCTGCTCGTGATTTTGAATTGTCCTTGGTCTTCCCTTCTATATTCATAATGGTGTTGAACACATTATCAAAAAAAAATTTTTCAATGTGCATCACATCTAGATTATGCCGTAACAAATTAGTCTTCCAATATGGCAAATCCCAAAAAATGCTTCTTTTCCTCCAACCAAAGTTTTTGTTGATTCTTCCATTAACTTCATCAGCATCAACTTCCGTTACCTTAAGTAAACCCAACTCATCAATGTCTTGTAAAATTTGCTCACTGCTTCTGATAACTGGAGGACTAGCAAGAACAACTATATTCTTAAGAAATTTGTTCTTGTTCCGTCGGAACGGGTGATCAGGTGGAAGGAATTTCCTGTGGTTGTCAAACCAAGAAGTTTTGCACCCATGTTGAAGATAAAACGCATCTGAATCGTCGCCACAGTAAGGACATGCTAGTTTTCCAGCCGTGCTCCAACCCGACAACATAGTATAGGCAGGGAAGTCACTGACCGTCCACATTAATGCCGCTTTCATCATGAAATTCTGTTTAAGTGATGCATCATATGTTTCAACACCGACATCCCAAAGCTGTTGCAACTCATAAATCAACGGCTGCAAATATACATCAATTATGTGCTTCGGATTTTTAGGTCCTGGAATAATAACTGTCAAGAACATATAAGCCTCATTCATACACATCCATGGAGGCAAATTATATGCAGTAATTATGATTGGCCATGACGAATATTGTTGCCCTGATTGATCAAAAGGTTGAAATCCGTCAGTGCTCAAACACAGCCGAACATTTCGAGATTCAGCAGCAAAATCAGCATGGGTGTTATTGAAATGTTTCCATGCAACTGCATCGGATGGATGGCTCATTATTCCATCTGTACTTTCGTGCTCATCATGCCATCTCATGTGAGGTGCAGTAACTTCGGATGCATATAGTCTTTGAAGCCTGGGAGTCAATGGAAAAAAATACATACGTTTCCAAGGTACCAATTTCTGCTGATTACCACTACTTTTAGATTTGTACCTAGGTTGACTGCAAAATTTGCACTCTTGTAAATTGATGTCATCCCTCAAAACAACATACATCCCAACCGACAACAGTCAATTTTCTCAACAGGCAAACCTAAACCACTGATCAGTTTCTTCACATTGTACAAATTATCAATCATTTTATGGTCAGGAGGCAATGATTCATTGTACCAAGCAAGAATTTGGTCAAAATCTGGATCCGAAATATGTTGCTCGGATTTTATATTCAATATCCGAGTTACAGAAGATAACTGAGTCATGTTATCGCACCCTGGCCATAACTCCTGATCTGCTGAATTTAGCAAATCATAAAATTTTGTTGCATTTTCGTTGGGTTCTTCCAGCATGGGTGTACTTTCCCTAAAATCATGGCCAGCTGCATCGTAAACCATTTGAACGTATGGATTATCAGTCACCCCTACATCATCGGCTACAAATTCCCTCTCTCTTTCAAATTCACCCACAGTTGTCCACATGTTACCCACATTTCCACTCGATGTACTACAGATTGATGTTTCTCCGTGTCGTGTCCACTCAAAATAATTTTGCACAAATCCCTTTCGTAACAGGTGAAAATACACTTCATCGACTGACAGATAACTAAGATGTTGGCACTTTTTGCATGGACATCTTATTTTAGCCCCGTCCATATATGCAGGTTGAGAACTGGCATATTCAATAAACGACTGAACCCCTTCCACAAATTCAGGATTAATGTAACCATCTCTTATTTTTCGTCTATACATCCAAAATCTATCTACGTTACTCATAATTAATTCCAATACTGTTACATGAACAAGGAGCCATCTCAAATAGAATTATAAAAATCTAATTCAAAAAAATAAAAACTTAATATATTAGACAATAATGCTAGCAACTCATAATATAACTACTTTTATATTAAATATATGATTAATTGCGACAATTGCTAGTCAATTAAACAAAAGTTATACGGATTATTATGCTCAAAAAAAAAAAACAAATTTATAGTAATAACCTATATTATAATAGTGATAATAATAATAATTATAGTAATAATATTTTCTTAATTTAATCCAATTAAATTGAGTTTGGTTCACATAATAAAATTAAGTATAAATCAAATTATTATTTTAATTATATTTCAGAATCCACAATTTCAAGAAAGGGAAATTATTATTATTATTATTATTATTTACATATCCAAACATATTTTTATGAGAATTGGTGTTTTCAAACTTTTGGCGCTACACAATTTGTCGGAATATCATATTCTAATTTTTTTATCATTTCATTCACTAAAATATATATATATTTTCTATTTTTTCACAAAAAAATAATCTTTAATTATATAATGAATGGTGTACGAATGAGATAAAAATGATGAAAGTTGTGGTGTTCTAAATGCTAATCTTATTATTTTATATATAATAATACTAACAACATTAAATTTGTCATTTTATTAATTAACCATAATCCTAATATATTAATAACACTAACAATAATCTATTTCAACAAATGTTTAACATTCTAACAACAATTAACACTAATTAATTCATTGTATTTTTTAAAAATAACATAATATTTAATTAACATAACTAATTTAAATTAATTCTAACAACAATAAACACTAATTAAAAATTAATTTTTTCTTTGAACAATAATTAATAATTCATAGTTAACATTGTCTAATTAAGTTAAATAAATTAATAATAATAATAATAATAATAATTAAAAAAAAATAGGGGCAGATCGGCTTACCAGACACCGGAGGAGAGGAGAGGAGGAGGAGGCGGAGGAGGGAGGTCGACCAGGCTAAGGAGGAGAGGAAGCCAACGCCGGAGCAGCGGCGGTCGACGGCGGCGAAGAAGAGAAGGCGCACGGCAGGGAGGGAAGAAAAAGGGAAGATCGGAGCGGGAAAGAAAGAGAGAAGGGAGGGAAGAGAGGAAGAGGAGGAGGAGGGGAGGGGACCGGCGAACGGAGGGGAGGGGCGGTCGTCGGCGGCGAGAAGGCAGGGGATCGGATACCGGAGGGCAGAGTGAGGGGAGAGGGAGGAGAGAAAGAGGATCGGGGGGAAGGGGTTAAATCTGATTTTAATTCAGATTTCCAAACGGAATTTACTTTCCGTCGCTAAATATAGCGAAGGAAATTGCATTCCGTCGGTAATTAGCGGCGGAATAGTACTTCCGTCGCTGAAAATAGCGACGAAAATAGAATTCCGTCGGTAATTAGCGGCTGAATAGTAATTCCGTCGCTAAAATTATTTTATTTTTTAAATCTTATTTTTTTTCGCGACGGACTTAGATATCCGTCGCTAAATTTAGCGACGGTTTCTAACTCCGTCGCTAAACGGAAATTAATTTTTTTATAGCGACGGATTAATGTATCCGTCGCTAATTTCTGTCGCAATTTCTGGAGGGAATGTTTGGCGCCCTTTTTCGCGACGGAATAAGAATTCCGTCGCTATTTTAGCGACGGAATTCTTATTCCGTCGCCATTTAGCGACGATTTTTATTCCGTCGCTAATTTTCCGTCGGTAAAGAGTCATTTTCTTGTAGTGATTGATTATTGATGATCATGATAAATGCTCCACTTCAAGTAACATTGGTTCACCTAATTCAATTTGTGAAATCATCAGTATCTAAACTTTTCTTTTTTCCCAATAAAGAGACAAAACTATGTTTCTATAAAACTAAAGGCATTTTGTTTTCAAATTCCTTCCTTAGACTTCCAACTAATTCTTTGGTGCGTGCATTGCCAATTCATGAAGTAAAAGAAATTGCATTAATTGAAGGCAATTAAATAAAATAAACAAAAATCGGATTCCAAGGTTGAGGGACAAGTTTCATGGATTTTGGCTTTAATTGTGACTATGTTATATATGCATTGGTAGACCCCTCAGCCTCACCTCATCTCATCCATTTCTTACACAAAACACAATGCTTATATTTTTTCCAACATAATCATGCCTATGGTTTCTTTTTGTGCCCACATTTTTCAACCAATAGTAATTGTACCATACATTTCTCCATCTTCTGTAATCAGCCTCATTTCTTTATGATATTTATATGTTATAGATATAATTCACCGAATCCACTAGTTAATTAGATGCCTAGATTAATAATAATTGCACTACATGCTGCCAGAAATTCAAAGGAAAATTTGCGGACTTGCATCATATATAAACTTTGCCATCCATGAGTTTTAGCTTAGTGAAAAATTTCACCTCTGTTTTTATGTTCTACTGTTTGGATCACTTTATGGCATGGATTTTGCCAGTTAAACTAAATTAATATATCCATTAATGCAACAGTAAAGCAAATTTGATATGTCCACTAATATAATTTTTTTATTAGCTTTTTTTAAAAAAAAATTACCGACGGAAAATTCCATTAGTAAAAATAACAAAAAATTAAAAATTTCACAAATTTTCCAACGCAATTTATTTTTCCATCGAGAAAGTTCCCGACGGAATTTACTATTCCATCGAGAAATTGCCCGACGGAATTTACTATTCCATCAGGAAATTTCGACGGAATTTATTTTCCATCGGGAAATTTCTAGACAGAATAAAATTTCCCGACGGAATACTATATTCTGTCGGGAAATTTCCCAACGAAAAAATAATTCTATAGGCAATGCATTTCCGTCGGCAATTTTGCCTATGGTTCAAATGCCGACGGAAGTCAATTCCGTCGGCAATGTCATTTCCCAACGAAAAATCCTGACTTTCATCAGGAAATCCGTAATTTCTTGTAGTGATTATATGATATATAATAAGATTTGATTTTATTTTGAAGATAAAAAGCAAAAAACAAAAAAAACATTACCAACACTATCCAAGCGATCGGATTTCAATAAATAAACAAATTTGACATTTGCTTTACAAAAGATGAAGAGTTAAATTCATATTATATAAAAGAAACAAAACCATTGTATGCTCCGATACGTGCAATGCTGTAAAATATAATAGAACTTTATTGTAATTGATTGGTTGGAGTAATTAATAAATAAACAATAAGAATCAAATTCAGATTAATGAAAGATTATTGATAATTCAACAAAAGATGAATAAAAAGGAGAACAAATGAAAACCAAAAATATAGTGCTGATATCAACTCATGAAAACCAAAAAGAACATCTAATTAAAAACTTGAAGAAAAAGAGTACATCAATCTAAATATGCAAGTTATAGTTTAATTAAACTTGAATTGCAACTCGTTGTCACCTTCTATTTTACATCTAGGCTTATTCTCATTTTATATCCATGCTTATTCAAACTATTTGTCAATTTGAATTAGTTTTTTTTTTCTTTCTTTCTTCATCTAATCATTCGGTACTTCTTAAAATTAATAATTTGATCTTTAATTAAATATGATGGCTAGAACCTACAAGCAACATTGATAATTAATCTGCTTCCAAAAATCTACTATTAAAATTTAAACAGAGTAATTAACTGCATTTTATAAAAGCTGATATGGCTATTTTTTCAGTCATAATTTAGAAAAAAATAGAAAATAAAATAAAAAAAAAGCTATACATACCGACAACCAATGAAACTGGTCGGTGAAGGTCCAACAGAGGCGAGTCAAAATTTGGTAATGGTGACTTTGGGTGAGAGAAGAACAATGGCAGGAGAGGGAGAAGAACAGTGGTGGGGGAGAAAGAAAAACAGATTATATTAGCTGCATAAGGACAATTTATTTTTAACAAATGATCAAGAGGAGTATTATACTCTTTTCAAATTTAACTATTAAAAATATGAAATTCATTTGTAAATTCTACCTATTTTGGTGAAATTTGGAAAAAACATAATGAATTCCATGGAATTGAATTCTATTAATTCAATTTCTATTTTTCTTTTTTACATTCCAAACATAAAAAATAGAAATTACAAATGAATTTCATAAAATTTTATAAAATTCATTTGTTTCAAACGGAGTCTAAGTACTCAAATTTTTAAAAATTGCACATTAACTCCTTGAACTTTCAATCTAGTGTACATGAGGTCCTCGATAAAATTTAAAATTTTTATTAATTGTAGAAGTATCCCAGAACTAGATGAAGGTTAATAAACCCTTTTCTTTTAAAGGATAAAAAGGCCTTAAAAAGTTTTGGAATTCTTGAAAATCTTTTTAACATTATGGGAGAATCTACAAAGAGTAACAATTCCAATAATCTTTTAGGATTGAATTCATTCAAAAAATATAGGATGAAGTGAACACATTACTTAAACATTAGCACAATAAAATAGTTATTGGAAATTCACCAGAAGCTAGACACTCTTTAGCAGATGAAGTGAGAAAGTTGGTGAATGATAGACTTGATGTATTTGAGCGTGAACAGAGGTTAAAAACACCCGAGGCATCTAGAAAAGAAGATCCAAAAAAAACTTTAGAAAAATTAAGAAAAGATAAAGTGGTCCATTTCATTCTAGATCCTGAAAAGAAAGTAGCCAATTTAGATAACAGTAATTTGGCTTAAGGTTTTAGGAAATCCTTAAATCTAGTTGATAAGTTGCAATTATATTAATATTTTAGATTAATTATTGGCCTAATTATATGTTTTATTTATTTAATTTTAATAATAATTAATGAGTTTTTGTATTTTTATTAATTTATAATGTTTTTATAAATTTAATAAGTTTTAGGATGTTTTCAGGTGTTATATTATTAATCGGAGCTAAATTGGAGGTTGTTGGGTGATTTTAGAAGAAATAATGCAAAAGAGGCAGATTTTGCCTAAAGCACAGCCGTGCTTTTCATAAGCACAGCTGTGCTTTTCATAAGCACAGCTGTGCTTTCGAGGGTGGCAGGTGCACAGGCACAGCCGTGCCACGAAGAGGAAGAGGCGCGCACAACGTGAAATTAAGAGACACAGCCGTGCAATCTCGCAAGGCACAGCTGTGTCACGCGAAGGAGGCACGCGCAGATGAGGAATGACGACGCAAATCTCGCCCCTCTCGCCCAGAAGCACAGCTGTGCTTCTTCGCAAAGCACAGCTGTGTCACGCATATTTTCCACCAGCCAGCGCGCACGCAACGAAACCCTAAGTCGCCAATTACTCCCAGGACACAGCTGTGCTTATCAAAGCACAGCTGTGCTTATCAAAGTATTAAAAGAAAATAACGCCGCTGAAAGAATGAAGCAGCTTAGTTTTAAGTTTAGTTTTAGTTTTTGTTTCTCTATTCTTTCCTTTAGGCAGTAGACTTAGGTTTATTTTTCTTTAATTTCCAGCAACAATTTATTTTATTTTCATGTTTTAATTTTCCTTTTAAATTCTGTTTAGCTTAGATTTAATTTTGAATTGCAATTTCCTTCTTAAATAATTTAGATCAATTTAGTTTAAATCTATATGTTGGGGATTCAAGGGGATTCCAAGGTTGAAGAACAAGAACTTCAAGATCTATTTTCTCTCTCATCAAGGGTGTATTCTAAACTCTAATTTTTCATCTTTTATATTTATATTCTTGATGTTAGAGTAGTCAATCATGCTTGGGAGGTCTTGAATCATATTTGTATTTTGAATTTTTGGATTTAATAAATATTTTCATGTTTTCTTTTATTCCTCTTGTTATATATTGGTTGCAATTATAATGATGATTGGAGCTAAATCCAAAAATTATTGTTTGTGCAAATGCTCTGTTCTTTTAATATTGACATTTATCTTTCCAGCTTAATCCAGGGATGGTAGGTTGGTTTGTGGGTGTTAATGTTATTAGATTAAGAATAGTGAGGAATAAATAGGTTTAAGATAGCTTAATCCAGGGATGGTAGGTGGTCTTAGATCTAGGATTTGGTAACCCGCGCTTAAGCTAATTAATAGACTTAATCCAGGGATGGTAGGTTTGTTAATTAGAATAGCTTAATCCGGGATGGTAGGCTTGGGCTTAGTTGGGTTGTCCAGAATTTCATGTTATATTGTTTTACCAATTTTCAGTTACATCTATGAGGATAGAATTTCCTAAGCATTTAATTTCATCCTTGAGTAATTTCTTGATGAACAATTTTATATTTAATTGTTAATTTATTTTCTTGCTTAGTTTAGTTTTCTCCACCAAACAAATTGGGGACATCTCAAATTCACTCATCTATAGATATTTAACTGGACAATCCTTGTTCCCTTGGGTACGATAACTCGGGGTCCTAACTATACCCCACTTTATTACTTGTCGATTCGGTACACTTGCCGAGGACCCGTCAAGTTTTTGGCGCCGTTGCCGGGGACACGGTGTTGTTTGTTTTATATCTTTAGTTGAGTTAGTTTGAGGTTTTTATTTTTCTTGTTATTTTAATTTGGTGTTTATTTTTGCAGGAAAATTTTGAGACATTTTCAAAATGATGCAAGATAGTGATCAAGATTATGAGTTGTTCCTTTTGCGAGAACAAGTGAATGATATGATGAGGGAGATGCAAGAGTTACAACAAATGTATTCAACTTCACCAGTCACCTATTCACCGTCTTTTGAAGATCCTCACTCTTCATGTGTATCACAAGAGTCTCACTTTGCCCATATCGAACGTCTTTCAAACTACATTTATTGTAGAGAGAAGGAATACCAAGCAGAAAGGAGAGAGTTGCAGGCTACAATCAACTATCAAGAGGAGAGGATCAAGGCTCAAGGGGATTTATTAAAGAGTCAAGCATTGGAGATCCAAAATTTGGAATCCAAGTTAGAAATTCTAATTGTCTCTTCGAGTGATCAAAAAGATGGTGGTGAATTGAGTCATGCACCTATAGAGATTAACGAGAATATTGAAATTCTTGAGGATGGGTTGCATGAAGAAGAAAATGAGCCAATTATTGTTGAAGAAAAATCTTGTGTTTTTTTGGAAACTAATTTCAATTTTTCTGTGCAGGATAGTGCACCAAATGAGCAAGAGTTGAATGATTCTCAAATGGAAGCACTGAATTCAGTCCATTTGAAGGATTTATTTAGGCTTGAAGAGCCGGTGGAGTTCGTTTACAGTGAACCCAAGGTGGAGTCATACTTCATCGAAGACATGAAATTTCCCACCTTGGTAGCTTTCGATGATTTTCTCCTACTGATGGGGGAAAATGAATAGCAAAAACCGGAAAGACCATTATTTGGTTCACAAGCTCGTCCACCCGAGAGTGAAATGAGTCGAGCTGGGACTCATTAAACCAGAACTTTTATTTTTCTTAACCCTTCCTATTTAATTTTCTGTCATTTTTCTGTATTTATGTTTTAAGTTTTTAATTACTAGTTGTTTATATTTGTATTTTTATTTTTCAAAAAAATAAAGTGTTCTCTAAAAAAAAAAATAAAAAAAAATAAAAAAATAAAAAATAAATAAAAAATAAATAAAAATAAAAAAATAAATACTAATAGTAATAATAATAAAATAAAATTATTATATATATTTTTATAAAATAATTTTCCTTAAATTTTTGGTGTGTTAGAAAGTTAATTTGTTGTTTTTAATGTTTAATTTGTTGATTTTAATTTTTGGTTTTAAATTGGTTTTGATTGGTTTTATTGTTTTGGAATTTAACAGGGACAATAACTTAGAATTTAAAGAAAGGAATTTGCACCAAAATTGTGCAGTGCGGAAGTGGGGCAGTAGCAAATTATCAATTATCTCACGGTGGCAATTAAAATTGTTGTCACCGTGAGATACATTCCATCAAGGCAGTAGAGTCAGGTAAGGAACGAAAACACAGCTGTGCTTTCAAAAGCACAGCTGTGCTTTCATTTAAAATGCACGCCGAAATGCAGCGCTGGAAAAAGCACAGCTGTGCTTATTTTAAAAGCACAGCTGTGCGTTTTCGCACAGCCCCCTTTAACGCACAGCCCCCTCTTTCTTTCTCTTTTCTCTTTTCTTCTCCTCTGTTCCCCCCTATTCTTCAAAATCAAAATTTTCTCTCAATTTTTCTTCGATCTTTACTGGCATCCAAGATAATCTCAGGTAATTTTAATTTTATGCAAGTCTATAGAGCTTAATCAACATTCTTTTCATTTGTCTTTTCATTCTCCTCTTTGATGGCGATTCTGATTCTCTTCCCCAAATCTTTGCAAGAAAATTCCAGATTTTGTTTTGGGTTAAAAGAATTAGAAGCTCTCTCTCTCTGCCCTGTTGTTTCTCTTCCAAATTGTTTTTAAGTTAGTTAGATTATTTCGGTAAGCTCAGGTACACTTCTTCCCCCTTTTTTGTATAGACGTTGCTGTTTAAATGTGCATCTGATTCCACTGAATTTCTCTAAGATTTTGATAGTTAAATGTGATAATGTGAATTGTGATGCTTGCTTTGGGTGTTTATGCAGATTTTTGGGTGTTGGGATTGTTAACTTTGTCACATAAATTCAGCTTTGCTTGATGCACACCAGCTGTTTGCTTAAATGCCTCAATGGAAGTTCATAAGAAATTTTGTACTTGTATTTGATCTGTGCAACGATTTTTGTGCATGAATTATTGTAGAAATTATCAATGTGAACTATGAGGATTATGTAGAGCTGGACAGCATGAATTTTGCACTTAAATGTCATGATTAATTGTGGCACTGTTGGAGCTGATTTGAACAGCTACTCTGATAAGAGTCTGGCCAACTTTTAGAGAGAAGTTTGTTTAGGAATTGTCAGTCGTTTGAGCTTAATTTTTATATCATTTTTGCTGGTTGTTGAAGCTGCTATGCTATCTGAGTTTTGGGCTTATATTTTTAGTATCTAGCTAGCATTTGTTCGTAATTTGTCACTTGAAATGGAAAATAATGAACAACAGGACTGCAAACTTCAGCAGGGATAATGAAATATTTTTATTGCATTTATTTATTTGAGCATAACATGAATAGGGAGATGTGCAAGATTAAGGTTGAATTACTTGAGATCATGCTTGGCATTCTTTTGTTTTAATGTTGCTGCTGCTTTTGCTTTTAAGCTTTTAATGTAGATGCAATTGGTAATTGTGCTTTATTGTGTTGAGGTAAATGCATGTTTGCTAGTTCCCAACTTGATGGGATTAGGAGAAGTTGCAATTGATGCCAAATTTTCATAGTTTTATTTACATGCAGCTTTGAATTGTTCCTACATATTTTTGCTTTGAAAAGAGCATTGATTAAGCAAACTGTGCATTGTTCTCTAGTTTTCTTCATTAATTGCATCTATTTTATTCTTGGCATTTGCACTTCAATGATTAATTACTTGTGCGTATTTTAT
Source organism: Excoecaria cochinchinensis (assembly GCA_947683425.1). NCBI lineage: Eukaryota > Viridiplantae > Streptophyta > Magnoliopsida > Malpighiales > Euphorbiaceae > Excoecaria > Excoecaria cochinchinensis. The sequence continues at coordinate 150,731 of CANTUQ010000175.1, read as the reverse complement.
TCTCCACTTTGTGCTTTTCATCTTTAATTTCGTTAAATTCTAATTTGTGCAATCTTCCAATTGTTACTATTTTGTGCATAGAATTTGTACTTCAACATGTTTATACATTTGCCTTATGCTTAATGTTTCAATTTTTGCATCATCATTAGCTAGAAAGTATATTCATTTTGCAAATTTCTGTTGTGAAGTTTTGGTGAGTTTTGATATTATTCTTCCAATTCAGTTATAGATGTGGTATGCGCTTAATGAAACCAAGAATGTTGTGAACAAAGTTTATACTTTCTTTTTCAGGAACCATGGTTCGTAACAGAGAGGAGCAACCATCAGCGCCCATTCAGCCTCCTGATTGGTTGACTCCAGAGCAGCGCACCCTGTTCAATAAGCTAGCTGCAAAGATTATTATTTCGAGTAGGTTTATGAGTATGAAGACACTCATTGACCTGGGCATTCAAGAGAGGGTATTAGCTTTGCTGAGGAACATTGGATGGGAAGAGTTCTTTTCTCTGAATGGTCCGACTTATCCTGAGATAACATTGGAGTTCCTTAGTACGTTTCAGTACTCTCCTAGGTTATCTCTGGATGATCGGAATACCATCCAGTTTAGAGTGCGCAATATCCCTTATTTTCTATCGATCGCTGACCTGGCTAGATACTTAAGATTGCCAGTGGATGGGGAGGTGCATGTTGTGGGTGACTCAGCTGTGCATTGGGCTATGATTGGGAAGCCCAATATGGATTTTCATGCGAGAAACACCAAGTCAACGAAGCTCCGCTCTCCAGTCTATCAGTACCTACACAGAGTGATGACTTCATCAGTGTTCATGCGACCGGGGTGTCCTAGCAATGTGAGCACACCAGACTTATTTTTTCTATATGCTATGGAGACCGGCACCAGAGTTAATGCCGTACCTTGGTTGTGTAAGCAACTGAAGAGAGCCACTGCTACTTCAGGGAAGAGGATTGGAATTGGTGGATTGATCACCTTGATCATGAGAGCCCTGCATCTGCCTACTCCTGACATGGGACCAGACTTGAGGTCATCGTACTTGATTGATGAGGAGGTAGTGCTCAGATGTAGGATCGCTATAGAGGATCCTTCTTCCGAGAGTGGATATAGACTTAGGAGAGCGGAAGAGATGGAGGCCCATGACTTGGGTGATGATGGAGAGGGAGATTCTGATGATGCCCATCCGCCAGCTGATCACGATACTGATGCTCCACCACCACCTCCGCCACAGAGAGCTACTTCCAGTAGGAGGGTGAGACGGAGGAGTGGTATTCCCTTCTCCCCTCCAGATATGAGTCGGTATGCTCAGGGGCATGATGAACCATCTTCTTCTACAGCCCCTCCACCCTCAGCTCCACATCTAGATGCTTCTTTGGTCCAGACTTTGATATCTGAGATTCAGTCTATGACAGCATCGATGACGCAGTTTCAGACTTCTTTTAGTGAGTTGAGGAGGGAGCAGACAGCTTTCTAGGAGAGGGTGTGGGAGAGATTGGATGAGCTGAGCAGAGGATTGGCGGAGGTCAGGGCAGCTACCTCTCAGAGTGACCAGATGATCTCTGGCATGGACTTATCAGTACAGCGAGCTTGGGAGCGACTGGCTTCTATTGAGACTCAGATGGAGCAGGTGCGCCGAGATATGGTCCTAGGAGCTGAGCAGAGAGATGCATTTTTGGGATCCTTCCAGCACATGATTATGACACAGTTGGACAGGTTGAGCGTTGAGATTCGTGGATTTTTCACTCCTGTTTCCACTGTGTTTCCTCCACATCTGAGACGACCACCACAGTAATATATTGTATATATATTTCAGGAAGTGATTCGTACACAACAGATTTTGTATATATTTATTTATTTATTTTAGTTAATGAAATTGATACAGTCAGGCAATGTGTGATTTTATTTACTTTATTATATTTTGGAATTGTGTGGCTGAGCCAATGCCGTGTGATAGGATAGATATTATTTGTGTTGGCTATGAATTTCACAGATTTCAGAGTATTTCATTTTGCACAGTGATTATTGGATTCTTGCACAGGTTTTGAATTTTCTTCATTTTGCACAGGTGGCATGCAGAAATTTTGTATGGTTGTTAATTTTGCACAGTAATTAATTTATGTTTGCCATTTTTGAGATGCTTGCAATTCATTTTAAATTGCAATGAGTTTTTGCACAGCATGAGGGAAAATTTTTTGAAAAATATCTTTGTGTGCTTCACTTTATTGCACTGAGGGCAGTGCAACATTTTGAGTTTGGGGTGGAGTACCATTTCAATTCTTCAAATCAAAGCCAGTTCCGTTTTATTGTGTCTTTTTAGTTGTGTGTTGTTTTTTTTTTATCTTGAGGGTAACTTTTTAAATTTTTAGTAGTTTTAATTAATTTTTGTTTTGTTTGTGGCGTGTTTATGCCAAGTTTGTGTCTCAATATTTTTATGGTTGTTTCTTTTTGATTTTCCTTCGATTTAAATTTTTATTTTGTCCTAATAATTCTCGATTGTGAATGATTTTGATCTTAGGTTTAGAAATTTGTGTTTCATTCAATATTAAGTTGAGTGAGAAATAGTCATGTTTATATCTTTGTTTGTTAGACTGCATGTAAACCTTGATTATACTTTGCAATTTCTAAATTTTGAGCACTTTGGGCCTGTTTTCAAAAATTGAGAAAAATCTAGTTGCAATTAGGGGATTAGATGAAAACTCACTAAGAGCACTAGAACCTTTCTGATTACCCATCGAAGCGACCTCAGATGAGACACAACTTAGAAAATGATTTAGGCAACCCTTCTTTATATAGCTACTTTAAATGACTTTTCCTACCTTAATTTCATTGTCTCTTGTTAGCCCGTTGAGCCTATTATTTTAGTATGCTAAATGCGTGCTTGTTTTATTGTTACACATATTAAAACTACCTTTAGCCTTAAATGATTTTTGCCTCCCTTTAGAAGAGTGGCCACTCTAGTAAGGTTGGGTTTTTATTTTGGGTAAAAGGGTGTTTAGATTTTGTCAATTCTTGGTGTAAATTTCTGTTTGAGAATTGATTGGTGTGTGTAATGGAGAGTTGAGCCCATTTAAAGAAATGAGTTTGGGGTTGATAAAGAGGAATGTGATTTAAGTGGTTTATTGGTCTTGTAAAAATTAAAGCTCAATTGTAGTTCTTGCTGGGATTTATAGACGAATTAAGTACTTTATTTATTGTTAATGGCTAGTTGATTTTTATGCTTCTAAAATATATATATATATATATATATATATATATATATATATATATATATATATAAATAATAATAAATAAAAAAAATTGGAAAAGAAGAAGCATTGTAAGTTTTTCCTAGCTAATTGAGCAAAATGTGAGTTTGGGGTACAAAAATTAGTGAAACTTGAACTAGTGCCTTGTGAAAATCGGTGTTGAATATTATGTGGCATTTGTTATTGTGAGTTGAGTTTGATGATGCTAAGGTGTCTTTAAGGCCAATTTTATTTTGATTATATGCAATTGAGTTGGGAATATTTATTAGTACAGTTGAGTGATTGTGTTTTGTTTAGGTAGTGGCTATTTTTCTCTAATGACTTGATCTTTCTTTGTTAGCTAATTTACCTAAGCCTAACGTTACAACCAAAATGTAAGACCTCTTGATTCTTTGTTTTGTCTTGTTCTATTTAGTGGAGATGACCTTCTAGTAAGGTTTGGTACGTAAGAAGAGGTATATGGTGTTTCTTGAGCTTTGAGTGAAAAGCCATGAGTGCATTCATGCATTCGAGTTGATTCGTTTTCCCAACATTGTATCTAGAAGTTTTGTTTTTAAATGATAAAAATTCTGTTTTGGCCTTTTGCACACACACACAGAAATTGTTTAGTATGTTTTTGTGTTTATTTGTTATTTAGTGAGCATTGGTAAATGCAAACCTATTTTCTTGTTCCTTAATTGGAAATGACTCCTTATTTTCTTTTGTTGAGATTGAGATGATTGAGAATGTGGTTCATTCAGTTTACTCGAGGACGAGTAAAGGTTTGAGTTTGGGGTAGTTGATAAGTTGCAATTATATTAATATTTTAGATTAATTATTGGCCTAATTATATGTTTTATTTATTTAATTTTAATAATAATTAATGAGTTTTTGTATTTTTATTAATTTATAATGTTTTTATAAATTTAATAAGTTTTAGGATGTTTTCAGGTGTTATATTATTAATCGGAGCTAAATTGGAGGTTGTTGGGTGATTTTAGAAGAAATAATGCAAAAGAGGCAGATTTTGCCTAAAGCACAGCCGTGCTTTCGAGGGTGGCAGGTGCACAGGCACACAAGGCACAGCCGTGCCACGAATAGGAAGAGGCGCACACAGCGTGAAATTAAGCGACACAGCCGTGCAATCTCGCAAGGCACAGCTGTGTCACGCGAAGGAGGCACGCGCAGATGAGGAACGACGACGCAAATCTCGCCCCTCTCGCCCAGAAGCACAGCTGTGCTTCTTCGCAAAGCACAGCTGTGTCACGCATATTTTCCACCAGCCAGCGCGCACGCAACGAAACCCTAAGTCGCCAATTACTCCCAGGACACAGCTATGCTTATCAAAGCATAGCTGTGCTTTTCTTCAGTATTAAAAGAAAATAACGCCGCTGAAAGAAGGAAGCAGCTTAGTTTTAAGTTTAGTTTTAGTTTTTGTTTCTCTATTCTTTCCTTTAGGCAGTAGACTTAGGTTTATTTTTCTTTAATTTCCAGCAACAATTTATTTTATTTTCATGTTTTAATTTTCCTTTTAAATTCTGTTTAGCTTAGATTTAATTTTGAATTGCAATTTCCTTCTTAAATAATTTAGATCAATTTAGTTTAAATCTATATGTTGGGGATTCAAGGGGATTCCAAGGTTGAAGAACAAGAACTTCAAGATCTATTTTCTCTCTCATCAAGGGTGTATTCTAAACTCTAATTTTCCATCTTTTATATTTATATTCTTGATGTTAGAGTAGTCAATCATGCTTGGGAGTTCTTGAATCATATTTGTATTTTGAATTTTTGGATTTAATAAATATTTTCATGTTTTCTTTTATTCCTCTTGTTATATATTGGTTGCAATTATAATGATGATTGGAGCTAAATTCGAAAATTATTGTTTGTGCAAATGCTCTGTTCTTTTAATATTGACATTTATCTTTCCAGCTTAATCCAGGGATGGTAGGTTGGTTTGTGGGTGTTAATGTTATTAGATTAAGAATAGTGAGGAATAAATAGGTTTAAGATAGCTTAATTCAGGGATGGTAGGTGGTCTTAGATCTAGGATTTGGTAACCCGCGCTTAAGCTAATTAATAGACTTAATCCAGGGATGGTAGGTTTGTTAATTAGAATAGCTTAATCCGGGATGGTAGGCTTGGGCTTAGTTGGGTTGTCCAGAATTTCATGTTATATTGTTTTACCAATTTTCAGTTACATCTATGAGGATAGAATTTCCTAAGCATTTAATTTCATCCTTGAGTAATTTCTTGATGAACAATTTTATATTTAATTGTTAATTTATTTTCTTGCTTAGTTTAGTTTTCTCCACCAAACAAATTGGGGACATCTCAAATTCACTCATCCATAGATATTTAACTGGACAATCCTTGTTCCCTTGGGTACGATAACTCGGGGTCCTAACTATACCCCACTTTATTGCTTGTCGATTCGGTACACTTGCCGAGGACCCGTCACTAGTCAATGAAGCTTCAATTCATATAGATGACAAGACTTTCAATGAGCTTCTTATGACGAAAAGGGCATTGTACAAGCCGAGCTATAGTATGAAAGAAGAATTAATGCTTAAGGAGAATCCACTAAGGCCAATAATAAGTCCTCTGACTTTTCTTAACTTAGATTGTGAAAAGAACTAATATGAAAGGATAGATGAGTGGGCTACAATGATAAAGTTTGCTGTAAAATCTGATAATTTTACTCCAAATTAGGTTTACGAATTGTGCAAAGCTTCCATAATAGAAAATGCCAAAAAATATTGAGAATTGTTAGCAATCCACACAAACATAAAAGATGAAATAAACAAAGAATTGCTAACAGACGGTGTGATAGATATAGTAGTAGATGCATTGAAAAGAGAGTTTTGTGGTTTATCATTGTCGACAGAGTCTTTAGAAAATGAACAATTGCTTATAGCACTGAAGAAACTGCAAATTTGTGACATGTATTACTTTGAGAATTATGCATGTGAATTCCACAAATATTATTACAATTTAGATTATACAACTCAAAATTATATTTCAGAAGTGTTTTTTGCTAAGCTTCAAGAGCCTTGGCCTGAAATAACAAAAATGGCCTACCCACACCTCCTGGATAAAGATATAGAGGTAAATGGCCTAAGAGGAAAGATACAGACGCTAAAATATGCTATGAGAAATTAAGGTATGCACTTAGCTCCAAGTAAAGTAAGATGCAAAACGTATATCTTATCTCAACAGGAGATGTTGTTCTCAAGTTGAATATGTATGAGGAAGATATGGATGTTCTTCGGGAGATGACAATCAAAGGAGGACAAGATATTCTTCTAAAGGAATGAAGTTCAAATGATACAAGAAAAGAAGGATATCGAGACAAAGGAAAAATGAAAGAAAGAGGCTAAATAAACCCTTTCGATTTATTAAAAGAATGACAAACTTTAGGGATAAAAATAGGATAGAAACATTCAAAAGAAAATACAGGAAAGAACGAAAATGCCCTAAAGTAAAGCCTCTAAACAACTCTTCTTGTTGCTGGATTTGTGGCTCAAAGAGGCATAAGGCTGATCCTTATCCTCACAAGAATAAGCAAAAAGAAAATATAAGAAAAAGTGTTTTTCAAGGAAAAGAGTCTAGTCTATGGACCTATATATGAAGAAGATTTATCTAATATAAATTTTGAGATAGATGAATTAGTTTTTGAATACGAAATTGGTGAAAGATTTGCAGAAAGTATTTGTATCATTGAAGCAAGACTAGAAGAAATAGTTGAGATTGACTTATAAGATATTTCTGCGTGTTCACTGCTTCCGGGGATTGTATAAGTTGCTATAAACATGGTAAAAAATGTAACAAAGATTGTTTCATTCCAAATTCTTAGTACAGTCATGGAGTATAAAGAGGATGGTAAAGTTCATTATCCTTATTAATTATGGGCTTTGCATCCTAATTCAGCACAAGAACTTGTGGAACCCCAAAAGGTTAATAGTCAGTCTTTAAAGTTATATTGAAAAAAATATGAAGAAACCAAAATTATTACCCAAGTGCTTCAAATTAAGTTTCTTAAGTCTGTGCTAAAAGGGGTTATTCCTTATCCGGAGCAATGTATCCTTGGAGATGGTAGAATTTTTGTCACTATTCCAGAAAAACTTCAAGGTATGGTTCGTGCCAAGCAAAAAGTAGAAAAATTACTTCTAATGCTAAAGGAAAAGAGTCCTAGCCTGAATTTCAAGTCTGAAACCTTTAAGACTTAGGAAAAGGTGGCCAACAATTATGAAAGGCACCTTAAAGAACAGATGAGGATAATCCCAGAAGAAGATGAATTAAATTAGGATATCCGAGGCAAAGAGCAATAATAGAGTGATTGCAGCCTCAACAAGAATAATTACAACAAAAGATAAGGTGACATCCATTTTGTCACGTGTCTATATTTTATAGGGTTGTAAGATTACTGTAGACATGGGTCCCGAGACAGCACAGATCAGCGTTACCCAATGATGAAACTAATTTCCTGTTTACAGGAAAAAAAGTTGAAAATAATGATTTTCTTATCAAATTTACTTTTTAGAAATAAAAAATAAAAAATATATATTTTAAAATATTAAAAATAATAAAAAAAGGGTTGAAATTAATAATATTCGTGTCATTTTTGTTTCTTAAAAAAAAATATTCGGCCGTCGATGTGCGCTTTTTTCGAGATTTTTTGGTTTTTTATCACTTTTTTTTGGGATTTTATCCCCAAATCTGTTTTTTATCCCATTTTTTTTGGATTTTTCATGGTTTTTTTCATTTTTGAAATTTAAAAAAGGAATATTTTGATTTAATTAATGATTTCTTCCTTAATTAATTACATTTTCCATTTTTTGATGATATAAATAGAAAAACTTAAGAGTTTTTTAGGGGGGAATTTTTTTGGGCAATTTTATTTTATTTTCTTTAGTTTTACAATTTTTGTTCTTCTTCTTCAATTTTTTTTCTTCTTTTACATCAATAAAATTTCTTCTAAACATTTTAGATTAAATTTTATTGATGAAAAATTGATTCAAAGACAAAAAAAAAATAATTTTTTTAAAAAAAAAATCAATTTTCTCACTTGTTGTTTTTTTAATTTTTTTACTTTTCAATTAAATTTCTTCAAAGACTTTACATTGAATTTTTTTGGTGAAAAATTGATTTTGAGACAAAAATAATAATTTTTTGTTCTTGAAATCCAATTTTTTCATTTGATTTTGTAAAAATAAGATTTTTACAATTATTTGTCTCTGAGGAGAAAAGTTTTTAGATTTTTTTTTTATTTCTCTAATCCAATATTTTGTGAATCAAAACAAAAACATCAATAATTTTTTTTTCTCCATCGAATCCGAATTTTGAAGATAAACATTCTGGACTCGATCTCATATTTTTATTTATTTATTGTATTACTTTTATTTCTTGTTTATAATTATTTAATCAAAATGTAGACCATTAAATTTATTGTATTTTTATTTATTTTATGTGATATTCGTCAAAAATTTAACTTTTTTATTTCGTTTTTTATTCTTTTTTCATTTACTTTTTTTCATCTTTTCTTTTGTTAGTGTCATTGTCATCATAATTTATGTTTTTATTTGTGTTAATTTGTTAATATATTAATTTATTTGTTTCATCATGTTATTTAATTTATTTGTCATCCATAATGCATTTTTTATTTATTTTAATTTATTATTTTTTATATTTAATTAATTTTTTTGATTAAATTACTAACATTAATTTTATTTGTGTTTATTTTTTGTTTCAATACTTATTTTTGTCATGTTTGATCATATTTGCACACGCAAGAAGAGATCCGGGCATTTATTTTGGTTGATTTATTATTTTTGTTATTTGTATTTTTTTTCTTTATTTATCTTTTTAATTTATTTGTCATGTAAGTAGTAATAAAATCATTTATTTTATACACGTTTAATTAAAAATCAAAAATTGAGTTTTCCTAATAATATAGGATCAATGTCATAGTCTCAACCAATAAAATGTCACTTTCAAAAAGAGAATTAATTTTTATAAAATTAGATTTCTTATCCCGGTTTCTCAATAAATGCCTAAACATAATTCTCTAATTTTTAAATATATATGAAGGAACTAATATTCTTATCCCGAATAAATATTCCGATTTATTTATGATTTATTTATTTGATTTTGTCATTTATTTATTTATTTTAATTTTATATTTTGGGAGATTGTATTTTTTGTCCTAATTTTATTTTTTAATTTATTTTTGTAATTTATTTTTTATTTTATTTATGGCTTTTTTACCGTTTTCCTCGTTGCTTAATTTGCGCTTAAATTAAATTGTATGGCGTGTGAGAAAAGGGATGGAAAATTAATTGTTAAAAACTCACTTATAATTTAACCAAGGCATTAATAAGAGTGAAGTTCCGAACAACTCTCTGGTTTAGACCTCCGATAATAGATAAATTTTTCCAATTTTTTATAAATTGGAAAACGACTGCAAAATATCTCAAAAGTTCTTAAAAGTTTTATAAGATTAGATGAATTTCGCTAATGTTTTATTGGAAAGATATTTCAAAATATCTCATGTTACACAAAATCTAAACGCGAACCCTTCTCAAATCCTAAAAGCGGGCTCTCCGAGAAACACATAGCGGGTTCCGATGCGTCACAATTACTTTTTATCATATCTTATTTATAAGATAAAGAATCTTATGAATTATTGTATACAACTGGAAAACAAGATCAAGCCACTAGCTGTGAGTGTTTTTTCTTTTAATTATTGCTTTACTTTATGGTAGCAAATAGTACTAGAGAAACTAGCTTTGTATCTATAAAGAATCAGAGAGGCAAAAGGTTCGTAGTTCGATCAATTCAATGGGGTTCAACCGGTTTTTTTTTAAATAATGTTATTTTTAAAGTTTTATATAAATATTATAAAAATATCATTGTATAAAAAAATAAAAAAAAATACTTTGAAAAAATACATTCTTTATCAAACATTAATCATAAGAAAATATTTTCAAATCATTCAACATTTATAACAAAAATTTAAGCAAATATAATAAAAAAAAATTGCAAATATTCAAAAAAATTAATCAAATATAAATTTTAGTTTTTATTTAATTTATAAAAAATTCATCAGAATTGCCTAAATTTCAATTATTTTATATTTATATTTATATTTATATTTTGTTTTTTTCAACAAAAAATAATGTTGTACGGGTATTTTGGACAAAAATTGTTTTTTCTAGTTCAACTCGATTTTCTTTCCGGTTTAGTCCAGTTTTCACCAATTCAGCCAATTTTTTGCCGTCGGTTTATACCAGTTCCATCTTAATTTTTTACATTGTATCGAGCCAGATCAAATTTCAGTTCGTCATTAGTCCGGTCCAATTTTAATAATATTGATAAATACCCTTCATTACTCAGTTGAGAGGGAGCATAAATAAATCTAAATTTTTACATCTTGAAAAATTTTCTACTACCATATACCTTGATAAGCTTCAAACGGTCTATGAGGAATGAGTGTTGCAGTAAGACCCATAAGAAAAAGAAAAGACGGCATCCATAACACAGAAGAATTTTCAAACTTTTGAGGTGTCTCCAGTGACGAGGGGAGAAAAAGTTAAAGCCATTGCAGAAGCTTGGTAGACCTCGGTTCACAAGTAAGGTATATGTTTAACTTTTTATAATTATGCCTTCTAATATTGAAAGTGTTGTAGAAAGAGGTAATTTTAATAGATTTTACTAATAGAAATCAAGTTTTGTGTTTTAAAAAGGAATTAATATCAATCGGTAGAGAAATTGTTGAAATACACATAGTTAATCATAATAAATATTGTGATTGTAGTGAGAATATGAGAACTCTAGCTTTGTTTAATATTGTTATCAAAATCTTAGACGAACTACTAATACAAAATAATTTTTGATATCCAGTAGTTGTCAATTCTCTAATTGTTTTCATATAGAGATCATAGAAGTAGACAAAAATCCGGTAATAGGATTGTTAAATATTATATTAGATCGGATGAATTCTCTAAACAAAACTTGTGAAAAGTTTTCAGAACGTTTCGAAAAATTGTCTCTAAGATAGAGCGAGTTTGATAATTATTTTTTCAAGAACAGATACCTTTTGGATTTTATTGCAAGTTTTCGGTAATTTAATGAATATAAAAAATTAAAAGAAGTCCGAAATTTCATAATTCAATCTCCAAAATAATTGTAAAGATTATAGAGTAGCTCTATGATTCTGTATAGGATGAGTTAAAATTCTTATAATATAGCAGGCTTGCTTAGAATGATATCAGTATCTTATATTAAATATTTTTGAGTGATTTTATAGGTATTAGATATGTTTGAAGAAGAAAAATAAGTTTTGGAAAGAAAATGAATTAATTTGGGACAAAATCATAATTTTAAAAAATTCAGAAAACGCATAGAAATCTAATAAGGGGTAAAATCAAAATATAAAAATCCAATGTATAGTTTTCAAAATTTAGAAATTCAATCAGGAAAAATCAAATAGTTCAGGAAGCTAAATAAGTGTTTTTCCAAGTTATTTACTTTAAGTAGTCACTCTAGCTCTCTTATGTCTTCATCTCCACCAAATGAGTTAGAATATATAGATAACTTTGAATGGATTGATAATCTTCATGAATTTTGATACAATATTCAAATTTAGCGTCCAAAAGATCCTTGTTACTCGAAATTTGCCATGCCGAAATTCAACTTATTGCACTGAGAAGTTAAGATTATCTTTAAATCATGTTTCACAAACCGTAGTCGCATCCATAAATTGACCTTTTCGGAGAGGGTTTTTCTGGAGCTGGTTTGCAAATGAGCTGAGCATGTAATTCAACTAGTTTTTCTTTAGCTGAGTACCATAACGAGCTCAAGTCAATTCAAAATTCTATTAGTAAATTTATTTATTTGAGTTATAAATAAAGAAAATTCCTAGAAAGATCAGATGTCAGAATATTTATTTTAAAAACTTAAAAATGCATGAGTTAAAGAGAATAACCTCTATAAGTTAGAAATTTTCCTCAAATTTAATATTTTCATGGTGAAATCTAAAGAATAACTTGGTGCTTATAATATATCCGGACAGTCCACGTTTGCTACTACTGCCAATTTACTATATCGCAATGAGCCCTTCTTTTGGGTCGAATTTGGTTCCTTCACCCTGACATGAGCGATAAAACCCGATGCTCACGGTAGCGCTTGTTAAACAGTAAACACATACACTATGTTTCAAACTGTAGGCATAATCTAAATCTAAAATTGGCCACGGATTGTGCCCAAAATCACGTTGGCAACAATTCTGAAGCCGGGAAAGTGTTACTTCCCTCATATTTCATAGTTCAAGTCCTTGTTTGCCCAAAATACTCAATTAAACGGGAGCACATCAGAAAAACTTTGCAAAACTTGGGGGGAAATTTGGACTTTTGCACAATAATATTACAGGCTCTTCAAGGCCATGTTGCAGATAAACATATGCAAATATAATTAAGTAAATCATTTGAGATTGCCAAATACAGCTTCGTGTCCCCCTCTTTTTATCTCTATGCTAGGTGTGAGCCATGATGGGAAGTATAGGATAGGTAAATTATTTAGGGAAAATGGCTTTCTCACAGCCACTATGCTCATCTAACAGCGTAAGAATGTGCTGCGTGCACACGAGATTCACACTTGGTCATCATCTGAGACCCCAAAAGCAGGGCCCTTTCCAGTAGGATCAGCGCCGGTCTGAGCAGTAGGGACAGAAGATGAATTTGGAGTTGATGAATTTGTAAGCGTTATATCATTGGTGGTTTGAGATGAAGTTGCTGCAGACTTAACACCATATGTAGCTGATGTTGCTTCAACTGCAGTGGGCTTTGGGACAAGCCCTTGTGCCTCCATGGCTTCACGTGCTGCATTTTCTTTGGCTCTTTTAGCCCTTTCCAACACATCTTCCTGCACATAGTCAAATGAAGGAAGAATGTCTCACTAACAATGGAAGGAATAAACAACAATGTTATTGCCGACAGGTTTCAAGAATTCATGAGCATAAAATTTCCGTTCCTCATCAATAAGTATGTGACACTAACATTTGACCAAAAGAATTATCCGTCTTTCTGTTACAATCCCACATCAGCTAACTATATGGCTAGTTAGTGGCTTATAAGTGTGATGGACACCCGCCACTACTAGAAATTCCTTTTGGTGGAACAAGAAGTCTTCCCACTTATAAGCTTGATTTAACCCTTAGACTTGCATGGACAAGTCTGCTAGATGTGTAGATGTGACTTAGGCTTATGAGGGCTTGAATCATAACAACTGGTATCAGAGCCAGACCGACTCTGCGGTAGGCGGCTCAGGAAAGGAATCCAAGGAAAGGGAGGAGCCGCCATTGAGTGACAAAGCCGCCGTGTTGATGGAAGGGGTTATGTTACGATCCCATATCGGCTAGCTATATGAGTAGTTAGTGGCTTATAAGTGTGATGGACACCCACCACTATTAGAAATTTTTTTTTTGTGGATCAAGGGGCCTTTCCACTTATGAGCCTAATGTAACCTTGGGCTTGAATGGGCAAGTCCGCCAGGTGTGTAGATGTGACTTGGGCTTATGGGGACTTGGGTCATAACACTTTCTCAACAATAAATCCATTCCCTCATAAGGACACAAGAACATGCGCAGCACACGTGCATATGCACACTCCCTCTGATGCTTGCATAGATTCCATCTACAGGGTATAAATGTTTTTTCAAATTTTAGAGGCTCCAACACTTGTGGAAGAAGCAATTTTAAAGGTACAAGCAATCAATCACATGTTAGTTTGATAACAGCCAAGACTTTGCAGGTTAAAAATTCTTTCAACAGAATGATAAATAAGTTGCTATAATGCTATTGACACAGAAAATCCAAAGTTTCAAGAATTTTTAGCTCAATTGTTCCAAAATTGAGATAGAGAAGAACACCATCAGAAATCTTCAAATCATGAACAGACTTAGAAGAATTTCTTCTCAAAAGAAAGAGGGAAAAAAGAAACAGAAATTGTGCAGTGAACTTTTTTCTATTAAAAAACAGCAAGACATAAAAGAATCAACTTTGAAGAAATGAATGTATTTCAGGTTCACGTTTGAAAAGTTAATTACCTGGAAGTCCTGTATTTGCCTCTGTTGCTCAGCTTGCAGTCTGCCAATTGTGCTCAGAAATTCCCCAACTGCAGATTCAACACGCTCGTTAACTGCTTCTGCTAGAGCCTTTCCCAAGAAAAAGGCATCCAGAACATTCCTGCTCTCATTATCACCTGCAGAATTGAGAATTTCAATCTTTTGGTAAAGAATATAAAGTAACAACAATCACGAGGAATCTCTACAAAATCAAATCCCATAATTTCATATTCTCCACATCAATTTCTGATTAAACATAATCTTTTAAGGAACGTAGTACATTCTGTGGCTTCTATTTCATATTTCCTTCTTTTTACCAACTCAAGGAAAAAAATTGAATATTTTTTAGAATAAATTTTATGTGCAATGTTAGGTGCAATTTATCACATCATACAAGACAAAATTGATTACACTGCATAAACGAAAGATCCTACGCAAGAAATATAACTAACGAATGGCTGTAATTAGATATCTTTTGAGACCTTTTTTTCCGTAGAATATCTTATTGAGCATTCATACAGATCTGTCTACAAACTCCACAAAATTCACATCTCTACACAATCACAAGAGTGCTGAACCCACAAGCTCAGATTAGCAGTAAGAGAGAATCACAACCAGTTTGCAGTATAGATGTACTGAGTATCTGATATGACAGTCTATCTGACTCCAATTTCAACCAAAAATCCAAAGTTAACTAATATTCAATCACTGGATTAAGAAAACGATAATTAGAACAAAAAACATAACTTGGAAATCTTTCTCGGACCTCAAGCTTACAGTTTTTCAATCTTGCGAAAGTCAACTTTAACCTTAATTCGAAAGAAATCAATCCATATCTCCACCTAAATTTTAGGGCTTTTTCTCAGCAAACACTCGTGACGAGAGAAAAAATGTAACCGTTTTCCCTCAAAAGAAGAAGAAGAAGAAGAAGAAGAAGGAGGAGGCGAAATTATACCGGAACCAGGGCCACCAGGTGCCGTGCTGCTATTGCATTTAAAACTGACTGAATTGGACTCTCTCGTCGGCGTTCCGTACCTTAGAGCCGATTGTTTTCTGAGCTTTATATCTGAAAAAGACGAAACAGAAGGATTAACTGAACTAATTCCATAGCTATAACTTGTAATTTGGCTCTTGGACTGAAGACAAGAGAATCTGAAGGGTGGGGAAGTGAAGACCCCACTCATGCTGAAATTATAATTTTCCCACAGTTTCTTTCCCCTTCCTACATTTTCTCTCCTTTTCTCAGTCCTGCTGCGTACAATATCTTGGATTCTCTGGATAGAGTCGAATTGGGCTTGGGCCTTAAACGGACCGGGCTACCATAAGCATATCGTGCTGATATTTTTTTTTTTAAAAAAAAAGAGAGAAAAAATCCAGATTTTCATAGGAGATTATTTGGTACGGAATGTACCATTGATATGAATTATTGAATGATTTATTCGACGGCTCATATCCACTAACGTATAATAAATTCTCATTTTTCAGTTAATTTTGAAGTGAAAAAAGAAATAAAAAGAAAAACCAAATTGACTAAATAAATTAATTGAAACTGATAGCTAAGGTTAATATTTTTAATTTTTTTTTTTTTGGTAACTAGTTGGTTAATGAATTTATATATATATATATATAAGAAAATGTTTTAATAGTATATTGGCTTAAATTTAAAGAGGAGAAATGTTGGAATCTTTTGATTTCTTTTTCATAATTGATAAAGTCTAAAACGTCTTTATCTGTAAGAGAGTAGGCGATCCGATCGGATGAGAATACCTGCAATAAGAAAAGGCCGGTCGGATCAGGCGTGAGCACTCCGAAACTTAAGTTAGTAGCTTAGAGAGAGAATGTGCTTTTAGAGAGAGAGTGTCTTGGATTCAATACCTGGAGCCATCGTTGGCTGGGCTATTTATATGAGATAGTTGAGGGACATTTGAGTGCCTGGGGTGTGATTACTGGCTGTCAAAGTAGGTATTCGGCGACATGACAAGGAGCAGGTGGTAAGCATGGGCGCTGCCTTGTGTCAGGCGGCTGATGGGACTGGCGGTCACATCAGCCGATCAGGCTTGTGCGCTGTATAGGAGCTCGTGTCTGCTACCTTTGGTTGATACTTGCCAATTAAGTGGGCCGGCTTGATGGGCCTTATAGCAAGTGATATTTGCTGTGTTATCACTTGTCCCCCCCTCAACAGGTCCGATCGGGCGTTGATTTGCCTATTGAAGGTCCGTTCGGATGGGATCAGCTCAGAATTTCCCGATCCGAAGATGCGCGTTGGCGGACTTTTCGAATTTTGAAGGCGCTTTTCTGAAGAGACGCGCCTGCCTGGACAGCTGTTTTCATTTAATGTTGCGCATGTACCGAGGGCGACGCTTCGTTTTTCGCAGAGGCATAATATCTTTCGACATGTGGCGCTCGTTGAATGGCGCGTTGTTTAGCGTGTTCCAGAAGTTTTTGGCTTATAAATAGGGGACTTTGTAAAGCATTTCCTCTTTATTTTCGAAATCCCTAGCGAAACTCTGTCAAAATCTCTTCTTGAATTCCCAGATCTCTGCAACTATCCTTTGTTTCTTCTTCGAATTTCTTAAGTCTCTTTTATCAAGTAAGTAACTTTTCCCCTTTTTGCTTTCTTTGTGATTTCGTCTTTTGCTTTCTTCCCACACCCATTTCATTTAGAAATTAGAGAGTTGCACCTTTCCTTCATTCTTTTTTGTTGAAAATGGCCTCTAGTAGCGCTGAAACATTAGACACAAGCTTTTTGGATTGGTATGAGAACAAGTCAGCCGCCGAGTTGCACTCTCGACTGACCGCTGGGGAGGTGGCCGAGATTCGCTCCAAGTACAGCCTTCCTGATGACATATCGGTGTTGGCCTGTCCAGACTCAATGGCGGTGACAGAAGGGCCCTTTGGCCAAGATAACAGGGAATGGTTCATATGCCACCTCTGGAGCCTAGATGCAGGCCTGAGGTTTCCGCTGGGCGCCTTTGAAATGGCAATACTGAGGGGGTATGGTCTCGCCCCTAACCAATTACATACGAACGGCTGGAGATCGGTGGCGTACTTCAAAATCCTCTGCAAAATAGAGGCGGTAGCACCAACCCTGGCGCTTTTCACTCACTTCTTCTATATCTCGGGTCGGAGCGACGGGACGGAGTATTTCTTCACAAGCCGCCCAAAGAGAAAGTTGATGTTCGTCTCCACCTCTATGAAAGGGTACAAAGAAAGGTATTTCTTGGTGGGGAGGAAAGGTGGATTTAGGGTGCGCCTCACCCGATCGGCTAGGGTCGGGATTCTGAAGGACCTAGCCGCCGGTCAGCCTATGTACGGGGGGGACATAAAAAAGCTGATGGATGCCGTAAGCAGGCATGGAGAGCCCTATCAGTCTAGCTTTCTCCTGTCTACGCTGTTCGGCTCATCCAGCTCTGAAAACGCTGAGGATGCAGAACGTGAGCATTGGGATCGGGGAGAAAACATTGTCATTATGCATCGATCATGCATTGCATATCATTTTTATTAGTTGTGAGTACCAAGTCTGAGAGACTTATCTTGTCTATTGACTGTTTGCAGCTGAGATAGCTGGCAGGAGCGATGCGTCTAAACAGCTCGGCGAGAAGATCAAGCAGAAGCGCGAGGCCGAGCGGAGGGCTCAAGAGCAGAGGAAAAGGAGGAGATTGGTGCCCTCATCGGAGCTGCAATCCTCTCGGGCTGCTGTTGGCGCTTCTGCTTCTGCTGCCGTGATAGACGCTGTCCCAATCTGTTCTGCCCCTCCAGCTCCTACTGTGTCCACCGTCAAACCTGTGGTGCCCGGACCTCAAAGTGGAGCCGCTCATCACCACCTGAAGAACACTCGGCCTCCGAGGCTCCGGGACGAATCGGATGACGACACCTCACCCATCGCTCATACGATCCGAGAGGCGGAGGAGGCTGCCGAGAGGAAGGCGGATGAGGCTGCTCAGAAGAAAGCCGAGGAAGCGGCTAAGAGGAGGGCTGTTGAGCTGATAGTCGAGTCGGACGCTCGGGTGGCCGCTAGAGGCAAAGCTGTTCATTATTTTCATATTTAATTATTTATATTTCATTAATTTTAAAATATATTTCAATTTCATTTTATTTTTTTAAAGAAATTTTGTCAGTTTATTAATTATTTAATATGTTCATATTTAATATTCTTTATTATTTCTTAATTTATTAATTTTTAATTAATGAAAATCAAAATATATTCAAAAAATTATATAACATTAATATATTAACTAAAATTCTCAATAATTTTCAACAAAAATTAAACATTTTAATATATGTGAAAATAATGTGTATCAAGTTAAAAAAAAAATAAAGAAAAAAGAATTGTTAGCATTTGATGGATTTATTTTAATAATTTTGAATTTTTTAAGTATTTTTGCTACACTTTTTTTTCATTATTCTAATTACTTTGAAGTTTTGAATTTTTTTTTTAAATTGGCGATTAGTAAGTATAACAGTCTATCTAATTAAGGTGATCATGTACCGGTTAATTTATTTACTTATTAAGTCTTAATTTTTAAAAATAAAGTTACTTATATCGACAAAAAACTTTTGTTTTAAAAACAATAATGTTATATTATAGTAAAAAAATTTAATTTTTAAGTACGTTAAACATTTTAATTTATTTATTAATACATCTTATAATTGTAATGGTTAATTGAAAAATATTGATTAATCAATCCGAAAAATTAAAACCGATTGACTGATTAACTGATTGTAACAAACTGATTAGTGATCAGTGTTTTAAAAAAATCGATATTAATAAACTGATTTTTTTTTATCATGGACTTATTAACCGCTCTATTAACATCCCCTAGTGTAAACACTTTTAATAAAAATGTCACATTCTTTTACCTGTGTTATTTATCTCTTTTAACTTATTACATACCATTAATGATGTACGTATAGATTATAAAATTGGATAATTATGTACTGGGAAATATTTTAATTAAGAACATCAGCAGACTTCGTACGGAAATCGCTATTAATTTATAAAGGTAGTTCATCTGTTATTGTAATATTTAATCAGGATTATGCTATTCGTGTTTATCTCATCACGTGATATTATTCGTTTTCGGTTTAACAAACTTATTAAACAATGGTCTGCTGATACAACCAAACAGGATTACAGAAAAAATCAAATAAAATAAATTTTGGTTTTATTAGACGCATAAACATGGAATAAACTCAGACAATAGTTTGATTCAAGAGTCACGAGGAATTAAACTAAAACTAAATATAGTACTAAACGAAAATTAAAACTGAAATTATAAAAAAATAAGAAAACATTATAATATAATATTTGTGATGGTCCAAAGAAAGCCGGTGTTGCCTTGAATGTACAGCTGTTTCCAGGGAATTGATTAATAATTATTGATAATTTTGAGAAGATGAGTAGAGTCATAATAGCATATCAACAATGAATTTGTATAAAAAAAAAAAAAACTCAACCTTGTCTGGCAGGAGTAAATACTCAATTTGTTACATATAAAGCAAAATTAGAGTGCTAGGTAGTTAAAATGGTTTGAAATATCAGACATTGATGTGAATTTTATAATCATCACAATTTGGTTTGAAGGTCAATATTTACTTAAAAATTATGGAAAATTTTAGTTTCAATTTACGCTACACATTTAATATAAAACTGTAATTAGGTTATGAGTCTCTTTATATATATTTTTGAATTAGGATACTTTTGGTGAGTAGAAAGAATGAATATCAGTGGGGCCTTAAGAATTATTGAATTACTAGCTCACAAATATTTATCGATGGATCAATTTGACAAGACATTGGCTTCTGTTAGAGACATTGGTATCCAACCATAGATTTTCTTCAAAATTTTATTCAAAATTTTTCATTTTTTCCATTTAAATTTGAAGCTATTATTAGTCCATCTATGGAAGGCTGTCATATTTCTCTTTTCTTTTTTCTTAGTTTTAATTTTTGCATTTTTAATTTTCTGTGTCATTTTTTTTTCAAATCTTTATATAATAATTTTCAGATTAATATAAATTTGAATTTATAATATTTTTTGTTATTTTTAATTTTTTATACCTTTCTATTTTTAATTTTTTTCGTGCTTTTATTTCAATAAACTTGATATGAAATTTTTGAACTTATATTTGATTTTCATGTTTCTAAATCCTTTTTGTATTTTTGTAGATATGATATATTTAATACAATTTAAGTTTTTTATATGTAAGTTTATCCTCTAATAAAAGTGATTTGGCAATTTTACTATAAATAACAAAAGATTCCGTTTTAAGTTGGAAGCTAGATTGCTCGCGGATAATGAGTAATGGTAATATATTACGAATAAGAATGACATATTTCACATAAGAACAAACATTTTTATAGAGAAAGACAACAACGTTCACATTGAGAGAACAAATTTGCATAACAAAAATTTAAATTTTATTCAAAATATTATAATTTTATTTGTATTTTATAAATTTATTTTTTATATTATTATTAAAAAATTAATTTGTATTTAAATAAAATATTAATTTGTTGCTATTCTAGAATTTTTTTTTTACCTGCCAATGTGCACTAATGTTCTCCAATTATACATATTTATTTTTCGAATATGGCTATTAGTACATGTGCCAAAACAGACGAGTAATATTGATTTTTTTTATTTCATAACAATAAAAGCCTTAAAATTTTATAGGTCATAAATAGTTAGATTTGATTATATTACAATCCAAATAGGTAATTGTTAAACGAGTTATAAACTGATAAGTTTTATGGGGTTGTTTTTTTTAAAATCTTTCATTAGAAAAAAAAAAAGTATGTATAATCTATAAAAATTATTATATTTATTTTTATATAAAAAATTATATATATATATATATATATAAAGGTATTGAATCAAACAAGTCGCGTAATAGTCGAATGGATTGAGTGAGTAAAACGGATCAAACTGTAAACACATCATTTACAAATTGGATAAATATGACACATCCAACTTTTAATATGGCGCGCGGCAAACTTTTTCTTTAGCATGTTCTGTGTATAATTTTAATTTAGAGTTAATTAAATCAGTCAAATTTAGAGGTGTCAAAATTAACCCAAATCAAACAATTTATCCAAAACCATCAAAAAAAAATTAACTCAAATCCAACCCAACTAAAAATTTGACCCATTTAAACCCACCCAAAATCTACACACATAAAATACAATACATTTGAGTCATTTTTTCTAGACCCAATGGGTATTTGTTCCTTTTTTCTTTTTTTTTCATTATTTCTTTAATATTAAAAACTTTTGTTTTAATAAACAAGATCTTTTGCTTAGTTTGTCCCGCTGTATTATTATTGTGTAATGTGTATGCGTATTTTGTTGGTTAGATTTATAATAGCCGAGTTATCGGGTTAGTCGTGAATAGTATTTTTTGACAGTAAATAGTACACTAGAGACAAAAATTACACCCGAATATAAAAAAATATTTTATTTAACCATCAGAAAATACTAGTTACAAGGAGTTCGAGGGTAAAATTTGGAGAAAAAATGAGCTCAAATAGATCTCTAAAATTTAAAAATAAAAAAAAAAGTTCAGCTCGTTTTAAAGGTTACTCAGTTTGACTAGACCTCTAAAAATAGCAAATGACCACTGAAAATTATTTTAATAGTATATATAAACTCAGATTAATATTTAGAAATTTTTGACAGCGAAAAATTAATTTTTTTGTAACACTGAAAATTGTCGAAACGGACTGATTTAAATGTACCAGATCGAGAAACGGACTCTGTTTGAGCTGAAATTTTGCAGGGAGACTAATTTATATATTTTAAGAATTATAAAATTAATTTTGGGAGAAATTGAGTTTAGAAAGTGAGTGAAATAATTTAGGATTACATAATTGACTTAAAAATGGAAAAAGGGCCACTTGATTTATGAATTACTGTGTTGTTGTGTCCCTATGTGTGATTGTAGATTGTTTGAATTGTAGAAAGGGTATGTTATATATATAACCGTTATACTGCCAAAATTTTTACCAAATAAATAGTAAATTTGACAGTTATAAGTCAACCGATATTCCGATCCGTTTGAATCTCCACCGTCCCATTTGCGCCAATATTTTTATAATAATTTTTTTAGTATCCCGTTATTATATTGATAATTATTTTTCATTAAAAAAAATCAAATGGGTCGACCCAAACCCACCTAATTCATTTGGGTATTAACCCATTTATGACCCATATATTTTTGACCCATTTATGACCCAACCCAAACCCGCCCAACCCACCCATTTGCCACCTCTATCAAACTAAAGAGTTGGTGACTAATTCTTTTTGTTCTTCTTTCTTTTTCAATTCATTTATTATAATTAGTCCCCGACATAGATTTTCAAAGAAAAAAGAAAAAATTAATTATGAGATAAAAAAATTGATTATAAGTTAAAATTATGTGTTTGGTAAATATTAATTTTAAAAAAATTAATTTTGTAAAAAGTGAAAACCTTTAATTAAAAAAGTTAGGAATTAAAGCTTTTTGAAAAAATTAAATTTTAACTTTTCAAAAAGGTTGATTTATTTTTTTTGATAAAAAATATCTCTTATTTTATTTTATAATAACAATTAAACTAACTATATAAACTAATTAAAATTAGAGAAAAAGAAATCAGCCCTAATCTCTTCTTTTAATCTCTTTTGGCGGCTCCTCTTTCTGTTCAAGTAGTTATTTGACTCTTTTTCTCCAATTTTCCTTACAAATCTGATCTTTTGATTTTAATAATAAATGGCGAGTATTTTTATATTTTTTATAATTTTTTTTATTCATCATATATCTTAGTGTTTGATAAAAGAATTGCTTTAAACTCCAAGGCTCGTGCATTATTCTTTTCTTTTTTAACTATATATTTTAATGTTGCGGTATGTCTGATAAAGCCTAAAATATCTTTATCTGAAGAAGAGGGAACGAGCCGATCGGATGAGAATAAACCTGCGAGAAGGAGTGCCCGGTCGGACCCGAGCGTAAGCACTCCGAAACTTAAGTTAGTAGCTTAGAGAGATAAGCGTTTAGAGAGAGAATGTTGGAAGTTCAATACCTGGAGTCATCGTTGGCTAGACTATTTATATGGGGGGATTGAGGGGCACTTAAGTGCCTGGTGAGTGATTACTGGCTGTCAGAGTAGCTTTTAGGCGACATGACCTGGAGCAGGTGAGAGGCGTGGGCACTGCTTCGTGTCAGGCGGCTGATGTGACTGGCGGTCACATCGACCGATCGGGCAGATGGTCAACCTAGAAACCTGTGTTTACTACTCCTTATTATTGGGCCTTTGGCCTTGCCAGTTGAGTGGGCCGACTGGATAGGCCTATAATGCAAATGTTATTTGCTGGGTTATCACTTGTCCCCCCCTCAACAGGTCCGATCGGGCATGAGGTTGCCTTTGGAATTCCCGTTCGGACGTTGTCCGTTTTGGGTTGTTCTGATCCAAAAGCGCGCATAGGCGGGATTTTGAATTTCGAGGGCATTTTTTTCTGAAGAGTCGCGCCTGTCTTCACAGTTGTTTTTAATGCTTCGCCTGTTCCGAGGGTGACGCTTCGTTCTCCGTACCACCACAACTTTTTGAACACGTGGCACGCTTCTGTTGGCGAGGCGATTGGCGTCCTCCAGAAGCTTCAGCCTATAAAAAGAGGGGTTTCTGGAGGTTTTTCTTTTTACTCTTTGCAATCCCTAGCGAAGCTCTGCCAAATTGTTTTCTCAGTTTCCAGTCTTCAAACTTCGTTTCTTCGAAAAATTCCTAAGTTCCTCTTAACCAAGTAAGTAACTCCTCCCTATTTCCTTGTTTTCCTCTGCCTTCTGGTTTCTGCATTTATTCATTTTAGAAACTAGGGATTTGCATACATTTTCCTCCATTTTTCTTTGTTGAAAATGGCTTCTAGCAGTGGCGCAGCGTTAAACTTAGATAGGAGTTTTTTGGACGGTTACAAAGACAAGCCGGCTGTCGAGCTCCATTCCCGACTGACTGCCGAGGAGGTAGCGGCGGTCCCTGCTAAGTACGGCTTTCCCGAGGACGTCTCAGTGATGATGTGCCCAGATTCAATGGCGGTGACAGATGGGCCTTTTGGAGAGCGAACGAGTGGTTCATCTGTCACCTTTGGAGCCTGGACGCAGGAATGCGTCTTCCTTTTGGCACTTTCAAAGTCGCGGTGTTGGAGGGCTACGGCATCACGCCCTATCAATTACACCCAAATGACTTAAGGACCTTGGCGTGCTTTAAGATCCTGTGCATCTCAGAAGGAGTGGCGCCAACTCTTGACCTGTTTCGCCATTTCTTCTACGTGTCTTGCCGAAGTGACGGATCGGAGTTCTTCTTCACAAGTCACCCTAAGAAGAAACTCATCAATATTCCCACCTCCATGAAAGGCTTCCGAGAGAGATATTTCCTGGTGGGAAAGAAGGGGGGCTTCGGAGTGAGCTTATCCTGATCGGCAGCCGCTAAAATACTGAAGGACCAAGCCGCTGGTCAGTCCATATACGAGGTGGACATCGAAAAGTTGACGGCTGCCGCGGCAAGGAAAGGGGAACCTTTTGAATCTAAGCAGCTGCTAGAGGCACTTCAGGGGTCCTCCGTGGCTAGAGTGTCCGAGCATTGAAACCATTGACATAGCAGAACGTGAGCATTAAGATCGGGCAAACCGAATTGCCACTCATGCATTCAACATGCATTGCATTTGCATGAAACTGAATGTTTATCGACGGAGTACTTATCTGTTTTGTGTCTGTTTGCAGCTAAAATGGCCGGTGGCAACGTTTTGGCTAAGCAGCTGGGCGATCGAGTTCGGGCAAAGAGGGATGCCGAGAGGAAGGTAAAGGAGCAGAGCAAGAGGCGAAGGCTCGTGCTTTCGGGGGAACTTTAGGCGCTATCCCGATCCGAGGGAGACACTCGATCTGCGGGACCCGCAATTACTGCAGTCCCAGTCTCCTCTGCTCCTCCCGCCGCTACTAACGTTCCGAGCATTGCTGCCGTTGGGCCATCTTCCTCCCCTGTACTGACTGCCCTTCCAACCTAACATAGGCATGAGTTGGCTAGCACTAGACCTCCCAGATTGCAGGACGAGTCTGATGAGGACGAGGGGCCCATCATTCATGTGTTATGAGAGGTGGAATAGGCTATGGCAACTCGCTTGGACGAAACTGCCCAAAAACAGGCCGAGGAGGCAGTTAAGAAGAAAGCCGCCGAACTAATTGCCAAGTCAGATGCTCGGGTGGCTGCCAGGGGCAAGAATGTGCAGCAGGGCGAGCCATTCCGCAGATCTGTCGACAGGAGACCGGTTCCCATGAAGGAGTTCTTGAAGGAGAACTTCGGCAATGATTGGTCACTTAGCGATGTGGCCAGCTTCATTTGTTGTGGCCTCCTTTGGGACAGTGATTTTAACTTATCCTGGGAGGGAAATCAGATCATAAAGGAGTCTCAGGCGATAAGCCAGTAACTGATGGACGTAAGGCCTGATCGTTTCATTTCATTTTTTCATTTTTTATATCTAGCCTGGGCATTGCCGATGTCCCTTTGCGCCCAATTTGATTGATTTTCTTTTTGCGCAGGCGGGCAAGAGGACTCAGCGATTGCAGCTAATGGCCAGTGCTTGGAAGGGGAGGGCGAAAGATGACGCCAAGGCCAGGGCGGAAGCTAATGCCCGTTACGAGGCCGCTCGGAAGGAGGTTGTCGGTCTAAGGGCTGAGATGGTGAAGCTAAAGGAGCAGTCTGCTGCTTCCCACTCAGAAACTGTGGCCCTGCGAAAGGAGGTCCACCAGAAGACTCAGAATCTGAAGGCCAGGCAAGGCGAGGTGGATAAGCTGAAGGGCGACGCTGCCCGGCTCTCCGCTGAAAATGCTCAGTTCAGGCGCTTCGAGGCAGACGCAACCAGATTGGACACCGAGTGCAGAGATTTGGCTGCTGAGAACGCCAAGTTAAAGGTGGAGGCCAATCAGACACGCAGAGAAAGGGAGTCTCTGAAGTCGACCCTAGAGGAGAGGGAGATCTTCTGGGTCAAAAAGCATGAAGAGGAGCTTGTCGCCCAGAGGGAGCGTCTTCTCGATGAGCTGGCAGAGACCCAGGCGAGCTTGCTTTCTCGGCTCATTCACGAGGCTGAAAGGCACTTCCCTGGCGCCAACCTACTATGGATGGACGATCCGGCAGCATTGCCCCACTCCATCCTCCAGCAATGATGAGGGGGATGCTTTTGAAGGGGAGGCGATTCAGAAGGCCTCTGGGGGAGACCCTTCGCCTCTGGAGACCGATCCTAAGGTTCTACCTGAAGCGGGGTCCACAGCGCCGACCGTGCCTGAAACCGGTCTTCTGGTACCTTCATCAGCGGGGCCTGTCTCTGAAGGGGAAGCAGGAACTTTGCAGCCTGGTGCCCACCCTTCTCAGGCCGCCCTTGAGCCGAGCGCCAAGCAAACTAGAGTCGTGCCAAGCGATGTAGATATTGTAGATATAGAGAATTAGTGTGGGAGCCTAAATTAACTTTCTTTTGTATATTACTCTTTTAACAATTCTCTGTACAGTTGAATTTTTAATAATTTTCCCTTTTTTTCTGCAAATCGCCAATGTTCATCATAACAAAAGACTTGTAGTACCTGTCCTTATAATTTGCGTAGACTTGCATAAGGTTTGCATGAACTTGTATGAACTTGGGCCGAGGACTAAAGAAAATTTGCATGGACTTGCATAAAGTCGCTTGACTTGCGCAAAACTTTCTGAATTAGAAAAAGTTTTGCGATTAGCTTTCGTGGCCTTGCTTTAAGTGTAACCTCAGTCCGATATCAACTTGAATTCGGGTTTTAACCTTGTCCGATCTCTCACATTTTGGGTCCGGGATGATCATAGGACCTAGCGAATGAGATGGAAGGGCCTCAACTCTTGCATTGTCGGCCTGGGATAGGTGTCGGGTCCTAGCGGATGAGCTGTAAATGACACAGCTCTCGCATTTTTGGCTTGGGATGCTCGTCAAGCCTAGCGGATGAGCTTGGTAACCCTCACATTTTTGGTTCGGAAAGCTCTCGCATTTTTGGCTTGGGACGCTCGTCAAGCCTAGCGGATGAGCTTGGTGACCCTCGCATTTTTGGTTCGGAATGGACGTCGAACCTAGCGTATGAGCAGGAGGGGCCTGCGATTGGCCACTTTCAAACTTTAGGATCGGGAACATCGTCGATCTTGGTGCCCAGGATCGACCATATCCGTATTTTTGGGATCGAGAATATCGTCGATCCTAACGGATGGGCCGTCGGACACATGGTTACTTCCATATTTTCGGACCGGGAAGGGCGTCAGTCCTAATGGATTGTTCTTTCTAATTTTTAACCTAGGATAAACATCAAGCCTGGTGCATATGTTATATTGTAAAATGAATAAAGATTTCAGAAAGGACCTTTTTATTAATTTGGGCGATTGCCGAACTTTGATACATTGTTACAGATGGTACTTTTTGAGTACTTCGACGTTCCAGCTCCTCGAAATGTCATCCTTCAATGGTTCGAAGCCTATATATGCTTGGGCCCAGGACTTTAGAGATCGCGTAGGGCCCTTCCCAATTCGGCATTAGCTTCCGCACTCCGGCATTTCCCGAGCCGATGTCTACCTTTCTAAGTACCAGATCGCCGACATTGAAACTTCTGGGTCTCACTTTGGCATTGTGATATCTGGTGACTCTTTACTTGTAAGCAGCGATCTTGGTATAGGCGTCCTCCCTTTTTTATTCTATGAGGTCTAGGTCCTGGCGCCTTTCCTGTACGTTCTCCTGTTCAGGGTATAACACCGACCGATAGGATGGGAGGCTAACCTCTATTGGTATCATCACCTCCGAGCCGTATACCAGGGAGAATGGCGTTTGATGAGTGCCAGTTCTTGGTGATGTTCTGTTTGACCACAAGACACTCTGCAGCTCTTCAGTCCAGTTGCCTTTTGCCTCACCTAGCCGCTTTTTCAATCCCTCTAAGATGGTCTGATTGGAAACCTCGGTCATTCCATTGCTTTGGGGATGAGCGACCGATGTGAATCTCAAGCTGATGTTTAGGCCTTGGCAAAAATTTCTGAATGTGGAGCTGTCGAACTGCTTGCCATTATCTACAATAAAAGCATTAGGTAAGCTATACCTGCAGATGATGTTCTTCCATGTGAAGTTTTTGACCCTCTCGGCTGTGATGGTGGCCACAGGCTCAGCTTCTATCCATTTGGAAAAGTGGTCGACTGCCACTATAAGGAACTTCATCTGCTTCTTGCCTTGTGGAAAAGGTCCTAGGATGTCGAGACCCCATTGGACAAACGGCTAGGTGGTCCCGATCGGCTGCTGATCTACTGCATGCTGCCTTATTATCCTCCCATGAATCTGGCATTGCGGGCATCTTCTTACCTTTTCCAGAGCATCTTTAAACATGTTGGGCCAGTAGTATCCCGTGTGGAGGGCTTTCCTCGCCATGGCTCTGCCCGCTTCATGTGCACTGCATATGCCTTCATGGAGCTCTCTAAGGATGTAGTCTCCCTCTTCCTCCGTCACGCATTTGAGCAAGGGGTGGCTGAAAGCTTTCTTGTACAGATCATCGTTAATAATGGAATAGCTAAGGGATTTTCGTGATACCTTTCGAGCTTCATCCTTATCACTCGGCAGTTGACCGGTTTGCAAAAACTGCTTGATTGCGCTCATCCAGTTTTGATCACCTTCGTCTATTTCCATCATTTCCGGTTCTTCTAGCGAGGAGGAAGTTTGGTCGACAATGGCGATGTTCTCTTCTATAACACTTTGCTCGAAAGCAGCCATTTTTGCTAGCCAATCGGCCTCTGTTGTCTGGTCTCTCAGCACCTTCTGGAGCACCCATTCCGACCCAGCCTCTTCAAGCGCTTTGAGGGCGGTCTTGACCTTTGCTAGGTACTGAATCATGGCAGCACCTCTGGCCTCAAAGGTGCCGAGGACTTGGCTGGTCACCAACTGGGAGTCGCTTTTAATGACCGCCGACTCCGGTCGGATGGCATGGAGCAGTCTCAGGCCTTGGAGGAGCACCTCATACTCTGCGACATTATTAGAGGCTTTAAAACTGAGCTTTATTGCGTACTTTATTATGATGCCCAGGGGCCCCTTTATTGTTATGCCGACCCCTCCTCGAGTATCATTTGCCGCTTCGTCCACTGTCATTTCCCAATTCTGTCGCTTGGACTGACCCTGCTGTTCCTCACCGGTGAACTCTACGACGAAATCTGCCAGTGCCTGTGCTTTTATCGCTGTCCTAGGCTCGTACCTCACATCCCATGATTGCAGCTTGATAACCCATCCCACCATTTTGCCTTCGAGGTCCGGGGTTTGTAGTATCTTTCTGAGTGGGTGACTCGATCGGACGATGATGGTGTGTGCTTCGAAATATTGTCTTAGCTTCCGCGCGCACATCATGAGGGCGACAATGAGCTGCTCCACCGGCCCTTTTTTTAGATCTGCTCCCCTGAGTACTTGGCTAACATAATATACGGGAAGTTGCTGGGTTCCTTCTTCTCTCACTAGAACGCCGACAACAGCTTCCCCAGAGGTGGATAGATAAAGATATAAACTTTCACCTGGTATCGGCCGGCTTAGCAATGGTGGATTTGTGAGGAACGTCTTCAGCTCTTGAAAGGCTTGCCGGCAGTCTTCCCCCCAAACGAAAGCTTCACTCTTCCTCAGCTTCTTGAAAAAGGGAATGCACCGCTTGGCTGAGGAGGAGATGAATCGTCCCAAAGCCATTATCCTTCCGTTCAGCTGCTGTACTTCCTTTATGCTCCTAGGGGGGTGCATCTCGAGGATGGCCTTTATTTTCTCCTGGTTAGCCTCAATGCCCCTTAGGGAGACCAGGAACCTAAAAATTTTCCGGATGGTACTCCGAAAACGCATTTCTCAGGATTGAGTTTCATCCGGAACTTATTCAAAGTAGCAAAAACTCTCGTTAGATCGGCAGGGTGCTCTTCGGGGCTTCTACTCTTGACGATCATGTCGTCCACATACACTTCAACATTATGCCCGATCTGGTCTTTGAAGATTTTATTCATTAGACGCTGATACATGGCCCCAACGTTTTTTAGTCCGAACGGCATTACTCTATAACAAAAGGTTCCATTGTCTGTGATAAAGCTGGTCTTTTCCTGATCTACGAGCCACATGAGGATCTGGTGGTAGCCCGCGTATGCGTCAAGAAGGGAGTAGATGACATGTCCTGCGGTGGCATCAACGAGCTGGTCTATGCTCGGTAGGGGTTAGCTGTCTTTGGGACATGCCTTGTTTAGATCAGTGAAATCCACGCACATCCGCAGCTTCCCCGACTTCTTTTTGACCAGTACCACGTTGGCCAACCATTCTGGATAATCTACTTATCGGATCATTCCGGTCTTAAGTAGTTTATCCACTTCCTTTGATATAAACTTCCTCCGATCGGGTGCGTGTCTTCTCAGCTTTTGCCTGACCGGAGGGTGAGTTTGGTCCATATTTAGCTTGTGGGTGATCACCTCGGGGTCTACGCCAGGGATATCTTCGGGTCCCCAGGCAAATATTGACTGATTTATTGTGAGGACGTGCATGATGGCGTCTTCTGTCGCCTTGTCCATGCTGGTTCCCACCTGCACATTCTTTCCCTTTTCCAGTCCCCTTGTCTTTGTCTCTTCGGCAGGGTCCATCCTGGGCCTTTCTGCCTGCTCTGGCCGCTCTAGGCCGGGTTCTACAATTATCGCTTCTCGTTGCTGCTTTATCTTGGTGATATAGGCTTCTCGGGATGCTTTTTGATCGCCTCTCAAGATGGCGACACCCCCTTTTATTGGGATCTTCATCACCATGTATCGGATGCAGGTGACAGCCCCGGTTTGGAAAAGCAATGGTCTATCGAAAATGGCATTATAAGCAAACGTCATGTCAATAATCATAAAAGTTACCTTGCATACATGAGCAATCGCCTCTTGGCCTAATTCAACAAAGAGCTCTACGGACCCCGCCACCGGGATAGTTGCGTTGCCGAGCCCAGTCAGCGGAGTGGCTTTTGGCTTCAGTTCTCCAACTGGAAGTCGCATGGCTTTGTAGGCCTGAAGAGTGAGGACGTTGACGGCCCTGCCGTTGTCCACTAGGATTCTTTTGACACATAAATTGTTGATCCGAGCTCTTACAACGAGAGCATCCTCATGTGGGAACATGACATCTTGTGCGTCTTCGCCGGATATGGTGACGGAGGTCGCTTGCTCGGCCTGATGAGAAAAGTAAACCCCTTTTCCCTTCCTTTTTCTGGAGAGATCCTCTCCATATAACGATCCCCCAGTGATCACGTTTATTACGCCGGCGTATGGTCGGCTCGGGTCTGCGTTTCTCGGATTCCTGCGCTCATCATCTTCGTCTGAGCCAGGATCTTCCTGGCGGAGTCTCGGCTGTCTACAGGGATCATCCCCTCTATCCGGGGCTATGAATTTTCTGAGGGACCCCCGGCGAATGAGCCTCTCGATCTCCTGCTGTAGCGAGGTACACTCGTCAGTCAAATGGTCGACGTCTCTGTGAAACTCGCAGTATTTAGAGGGGTCTCTTCCAGCCCTGCTCCTCTCAGATAGCTTTCGTGGCCAGTTGACTTGACCATGTTTTTTCTTGATCCACATCAACACTGTGGCCGGGGTGGCGTTGAGGGGAGTGAACGTCCTCTCGGTCTGATCGTCTGAGCATCTGGATCGATCTCTGCCCGACCCCTTCCTCTTGCCCAGATTTTTGGAACTAGCTCCCCCGTCCGGGCTTCTTGCTGTCCGATCGGAGGTGGAAGCTCTATTGAAGGAGCGACCGTCCGGGTGTTGTAGCCGATCCATCACGCTGGTCCTTTTGGCCCTGTTGGACCTCAGAGCATCATCCAGCTGGATGTGCTGCCTCGCCCTCTCCATGAGCTCGGTGAAACTGGTTGGAGGTCTTGTTGTCAAAGACTCGAACATAGGCCGGTTAGTGATGCCCCCAGATAAGGCGTTGGTCGCCATCTCTACACTGACATTTCTTACCTCAGCCATAGTCGCTTGAAACCTGTCGATGTAGTCCCGTAGGCTCTCATCAGGTCTTTGGCAGAGGTTACACAAATCGTTCACTGTCTTAGGGGCACATGTTTGCACGATAAACCTCGTGGTGAATAGCTCCTCTAATTGTCTGAAGGAGGTGATCGATCCTTCGGGGAGCTCGTGGAACCACGTTAGGGCATCTCCTCCCAGGGTGGTGGGAAAGACCCGGCATGCTATCCTCTCGCCATAGGTATAGACCTGCACATTGGTCAAATACTCAGCTAGGTGCGTGGCAGGGTCAGTTTTGCCCGTGTACCTTTCCATAATCACATCTCTCCACCTAGGTGGGAGCTCGGTGTCGGTGATTTCCCTGCAAAATGGGGACGTTGTGTTTCCACATGTATTCCCCTCAAAGGCGCCTTTCTTTGGTGCAATAAAACCAAACTGTTGAAGCTTTTGCTTAAGCCATTGGTCTCCTTTGCTCAAGGTGGTGCCGGTGGACTCATTCATGTGCTTTCTTGTGTGGCTGCGATTAGGGGTGCACATGTATGACAAGTCGTCCCCTATAGAGGGGGTGATAGACCTGCTGGAGTAAGGGGAGCGTCTGCCTGGAGACACCATCTGCTTGCCCTTTTCTAGCCTTACCGGGGTCCTAGCCGTGCTCCCCACATTTTTTTGAGCTCGCGGCTCATTGACGATTATCCCCCTATTTCTTCTTCTTTCGAAGTCTTCGCTCATGGGATACTCCTCACAAGCTCTTTCGGAAGTGGCCGGCATCTTGCCCTTTTTGATTGTTTGGGCGACGCTTTTGGTGAAATCTGCGAGAAGAGAGCGCATGTCCCTCACGGTAACGGGGGTGTCTTCAGGTTGCCTCAATACGGCACCATTGAAGTCAGGGAGAAGGTTGGTCCTCGGAGGGGACCCAATGGGCACTGGCCTCCTCCTTGAGGTGCCTGATCTGGCACGGGTGTTGCCTTCTTGGTCGATATCCATGGGGGTTGTATTCTCGTTGGATCGTGAGTTCGCCATTCCTCTCAACGAAAGCACCAAATGATAAAGTCTGAAATGTCTTTATCTGAAGAGGAAGGAATGAGCCGATCGGGTGAAAATAAACCTGCGAGAAGGAGTGCCTGGTCGGAC
The DNA here is from genome assembly GCA_947683425.1 of Excoecaria cochinchinensis. NCBI lineage: Eukaryota > Viridiplantae > Streptophyta > Magnoliopsida > Malpighiales > Euphorbiaceae > Excoecaria > Excoecaria cochinchinensis. The sequence continues at coordinate 117,261 of CANTUQ010000175.1, read as the reverse complement.
CCGGGCATAAGCACTCCGAAACTTAAGTTAGTAGCTTAGAGAGATAAGCGCTTAGAGAGAGAATGTTGGAAGTTCAATACCTGCAGCCATCGTTGGCTAGGCTATTTATATGAGGGGATTGAGGGGCATTTGAGTGCCTGGAGAATGATTACTGGCTATCAGAGTAGCTTTTAGGCGACATGACCTGGAGCAGGTGAGAGGCGTGGGCACTGCTTCGTGTCAGGCGGCTGATGTGACTGGCGGTCACATCGACCGATCGGGTAGATGATCCGCCTAGAAACCTGTGTCTACTACTCCTTATTGTTGGGCCTTTGGCCTTGCCAGCTGAGTGGGCCGACTGGATGGGCCTATAATGCAAATGTTATTTGCTGGGTTATCAATGTCCATATTAATTAATTATCAGAAACCATTCCAAATTATTTTTTGATTTTCTTCTTTTTTGTATTGAGTGTAAATATTTTAATCTTTTTTATAATTACAAGTTTGGTCAATTGGAAAAAAATATTTAAAAATAATATGTGCATGCACTGATCTCAACATTATATAATAATAATAATAATAATAATAATAATAATAATAATAATAATAATAATAATAATAATAATTAAGCAAAGAGTGTGTATAAATTTAAGGATAAATCTCCAGAATTTTATTTACTAGTGAATGGAGATATTATGTTATTTATAGAAGTAAAAAATCAGGATCAAAATAATATTGAATTTGAAGGGAAGATGGACTTATGTGATAGTTTTATTGTTAATTAAAATGCCAAATAATTTTAGATAATATGTTAGCTGGCTTAACTTATGGACTATACATGTATAAACTTGATAGGAGAATGTCATGAATTCTTGAGAGCTGTAGTTAATTCATTATTATTGTGAAGCCTAATAATAATACTATTTGATCAAAACTTGAACTCCAAAAAACCTTATACTCCCTTTTAGCTAATTTGAACTCTGAATATTGACAACTGTGACAGTTTATGTTTTTTATTTTTTTTTTTGTATTATTGACAGATTTATAGTGTAAAAGAGAGTATGTTAAATATGTGGCAAACTCTATTAATATTGTCATTGTACTCATCTGTGCAGCTTGACCAGATTAAGTGGAATTTAATATGTTATTTTATATATACATTTAGAAATCCCAATTTAAGTGTGGTAAGTTTAAGTGGAATTTTATTTATAAATTCTAATGAGTTACATGTAATTTATTATTATTAGGTCAAGTTCTATCAAAATTGTTAGAATTTTTAAATGAAAAGCTAAATCACAAAGTAAATTTCAATATAACTTGAATCTAATAGATATGTATTTGATGGCTTGCATTCAGTGTGTACAACAATCTATATATCAGCTTCTTTTTCAGTTAGTTAGGCTATGAATGTATATATGCATGTATCAAGTTGCTTAGCCATAAGATGGCTGTTTAATTTCCTAATCCAGATGTTTCCATTAGCTGTTTCTACATTGAGATGTGTGCTTAAAATTTAGGATAGCTATATATAAGCTTTTTTTGCTTCCTTAGGATAAATTTTAGGAATCTTGTTTTGAAAATACATTAAATAGAATATTAGGAATTGAAGTTAGAAATAAATTTAGTTTTAATAGTAAATAAATCCTTTGAATTTTATTTTTATTTCCAAGGTTTATTCATGTATTGGATATTAATTAAAATAATATTATCGTAGATGTCACAAATCCAATATGTTCAAGAAGAGAAGAAAAAGACAACAAAAGCTATATGGAATGATAATATGATCTTATTATATCACGACATATGTATCCAAACCATTCATAAAGGCTTGCGAAGTGGAACTCATTTTACAAAAGAAGGATGGAAATATGTTAGAACAAACTTTTGCAAAGAAAATGATTGTAAATATGATAAAGTTCAATTAAAAAATAAGTGGGATGTTATGAAAAGAGATTGGAAGATTTGTAAAGACTTGAAAGGCAAGGAAACGAGATTAGGATGCGTTCAAAAGAAGCAAACGATTAATGCTACTTCCGAATGGTGGGATGAGAAAATTAAGGTTAGTTCTAAATTAATAATAATTCTATATATAGTTAACAAATTAATGAAGTTATATTCATTATTCATGTATGTTATTTTTTTAATATAATATGTTAATAGGTTATGCCTGGAGCTACAAAGTTTCGAAGTGTAGGTTTTAAACCTGAATTTGAGGAAAGGTTAGACATAATGTTCGGAGATACCGTTGCTACTGGAGAATTTGCTTCAACATCTTTATTAACTTCAGAGCCACAAAATGTTAATATTGATATCAATGCATCTAAAGATAGACCTATATTGTTAGAAGACATTGATGAGTCAATAGTGGAAGATTTTGATCAAAACTTAGATGAGTTCATGGCTGGTGGTAATGGCTCAATAAATATTACAAACCTTAATGACATATCAATTGATGAAGGAAGGAAAAAGAAAAAGCAAAAAGGAGACATTGGATGTAGTTCGCAAGCAAGAATAGATAAGAGGGGAAAAAAAGGTAGAAAAAGTCTAGGAGGAGCAGCTAAATTGAGAAAAGATATATCTAAATTAGTGGCTAGTGTTGAAAGTATGAGTACTATGATTTCTAACAGAACAGATTTGCCAGGAGCTAGTATTACAGAAGTTATGGATGATATAAAGTCTTTGCCTGATATTGTTACTGGTAGTGAACTTTATTATTTTGCTTCCTATATTTTTGAGCAAAAGTCAAAGAGAGAAGGTTATGTCTTGATGCGTTCAATTGAAGAAAAAATGGGATGGCTTAAGTTTCAGTATGAAATATTCAAAAGCAAAGGACAATGATGCATGAAAAATAATATGTTTCAATTGTTATTGACTCATGTATTTTTTATATTTATTTTGTAATAACTATTTCTTTACTTGAATGATTTCATTTCTATATTTGTTTGTGTTATCATATATTTCTTTAGATTGTTATGCATAACGACATTTTTATTTTTTTTTATAGATATGGATGATGCCTATTATAATGATGATGTTGATAATGATGATGTTGATATTGATGAACAAGAATTCTTATCAATTGTCACATGTGCAATTACAGCAATAGGGGAGTATTATGCATCATTTATATATAAGGAATCTTGTATGTTGTCTTATCAAACGGGAATGAAATGGTTATTAGAAATAATGCAAGTGTCATGAAAAACGTAGTGTTAATATGCTTAGAATGAGAAAAGATGTGATATTCCAATTAATATCTGATTTACAATTCAATTATGGATTGAAACATAGTAAAAATATGTCTGTAATTGTTGTAATTGCGAAAGTCTTCATTTGCCTATACATACTTGCTCAAGGAGCATCTAATAGGCATGCTTAAAAGCATTTTCAACATTCAGGTGAAACTATTAGTAGAATTTTTGTAGAAGTGTTAGATGTTTTATGTCTTTTAGCAAAAGACTTGATAAAACCTAAAGACGCTAAATTTCGTGAAATTCCACCAGAAATTTTACATGACTGTAGATACATGCCTTATTTTAAGGTAATATTTCTAAATATCATATTTTTATTTCATAAAATTTCTAAAATGTTATGTTTTTATTTATATATCTCTGTATTTTAGGATTGCGTAGGAGCTATTGATGGTACACACATACCAGCACGTATAAGTTCAAAAAATCAAATACCATTTATAGGAAGGAAAGGAATACCAACACAAAATATCATGGCTGCATGCGATTTTTATATACAATTTACGTTTGTATTAGCCGGATGGGAAGGAACAACACATGATATATGCATATTCTTTCATGTAATCAACAAAAAAGAATTAAATTTTCCAAAACCACCTCATGGTAATATTCAATTTAATTTATTTCATGTCAATTCATAACAATTTTTTTTTATTGTTGTATATAGCTAATACCTTTTTTTTTAAAAAAATATAGGTAAATATTATTTGATAGAAGCGGGTTATCCTCAAATGAGAAGATATCTACGACCTTATAAAAGGATAAGATATCATTTTCTAGGATTTCATCGTGGTGAACCTGCAAAGGGATATGAATAAATCTTTAATAGTGCTCATTTATCTCTTAGAAGTTGCATTCGGAGTTTGGAAATAAAGGTGAAAAATTTTACGTGACATACCTTTATTTCCATTTAAAACTCCAACAAATATTGTGGTTGCAATAATGTCATTGCATAGCTATATTTCCACTTGATAATTTTAAAGATGTTGAGCATACTTCACATTCAGAAAATTATATAAGTGGTAGAATAACAGAAATAGATTCTATCTGTGATCAAATTGCCTTTAGTTTAGTAGAAAAAAGAATTTAGTTTAATTAGTTAGAATTATAAGAAATAATATATATGATGACTTATAAAAACAATATATATATATATATTTTAATATTTTTTATGATATATTTATTTTATTTAATTATATATGAAAATATATTATTTTAATAGTTTAGTGAAAATGATTATTATTTTGTAGTAAAATTTTGAATATAATATATTAAAATTTATATGTCTTTTTTATCTTTTCATTCTAAAAAATCATTTTTAATCATATTATTTACCAAATAGTTAATAACTGTTTTTAAATTTATAAATTATTTTAAATTTTATTTACCAAATAATTATCTAATTTTTGAGATATAGTTTTTTGAAATACAAATTTTACCAATTGTAAAAACTGTTTTTATAAATTTTGTCAAAATGACCCTTAATATGTCAATAATTCAGCTCAAAGATACGAGTTTAAAATTTTTTTATCAAGAAATGTACTATTTTACCTTTAATATTTATTTTAGATTCTACTTTATCTTTTAAGTTATTTTTGTTTTAAAATATTCGGCCTAACATATTTTTCAACAATGATAAAAATATTTTTGCTTTAAAAATAATTTAAAGAGCAAAATAAAATTTCGAAACAAACATTCAAGAAAAAATAATATATTTCCCCAATTTTAATCTGTAGAGGAACTTAATTTCGTTCCAATCTGGTTGAATTGAATGTGGGATGGAATAGAAAACATCAATAAATCATTTATATGGATATAGGATAATTCAAAACGGTTTTTAAATCCAGCAAGCAGCGATTAGACCAGTAGTATTTGGTCTACTTCTACTATTTTTCTTTACTTTATTATTTAAAAGCTTACATTTTCAGACCAGGGTATTTATGGGTCTACATCATACATGTCTAATTCCAAACCATTTTAAACGGCTTTCTCCTATTATATTTACCAATATGTGGTTTGGTTCTAATTTTATTCAAACTTGTATGCCTACTTCAATGATTAGTAGCCATTGTTTGTACTCATCAAAGACAGAAACAAATGAACTTAGAAAATATAATAATAGAAGAAAGAGGGTAAACTATATTACAGTGTTGACATATGCATTTTAATTGTCTCGTAATACTCATTGTGTTTATCAGAATGCGACCTATAGTAATTTATAAAGTTTGATTCAGTCTATGTCTCTTTTTTTGTTAACTCAAGTTTTATTTTGGTTAAATGAAATGAAGAAGAAGATGGAATAAACAATGAAGATGGCGGAAAAAGAAGTGTAAACGTATAATGGTAAAAATAATTTTGCACATTTTTTTTAGGGCTGAAGAAATTTTAATTTCTTTTCAGGTTCAATAAAAAGGGAAAGTTCTGTTCGGTTATTAACTTGATAAAAGAGAAATTCAATTTGAAGGAGATGAGTGGAAAAAATTAATTTTAATATTTTTTTTGTGGTGTTTAGTTGTTTAATTTAAATTTTGAAAGAAATTAAAAATTTCACTTAATAAAATAAAATAAATAATATTTTAAAATTTTGTTTAGTCTTTGTTTCTTTATATTTTTTCTCATTTTTCTTCCTTTTATTTTTTTTACCTATTCAATCATAAAAAGGTAAAAATTATTTCCTTGTATAAAAAAAGGATCCATGTGTATAAATTTCTTTTTTAATTTGTTGTATAAGTGTCCACTTTAAAAACAAAAAATATGGTATATTTAAATATAAATTTTCAAACATATCATTCATATAATAAATATTAGTTTAATTTTTAAAATATAATTAATAAATTAACCGTATCTTTTAAGAATATAAAAGTATAAAATAATAAATGAATTTTTAATATTTATTAAAAAAATTAGGGGTGAGCATGGTCGGTTAACCGGTCCATTAACCCCAATCCATTAACCAATCCATTAATATCGGTTTTTTGAAATTCAAGTCCATTAACCAGTCCATTACCATCGGTTAACTAGTCTATCGGTTTCGAATTTTCGGATCAGTTACCCAATATTTTTCGGTTAATCACTATAATTATAAATATATTTATAAATAAAATTAAAATGCTGAAGGTACTTAAAAATTAAAATTTTTCGCTATAATATAACATTATTGTTGTTAAAATAAAAAATTTTGGTGGATATAAGCAAATTTATTTTTAAAAATTAATATTTAATAAGTAAATATATTAACCGGTTCATAATTACTTTTAATTAGATAAATTGTTATACCTACTAATATCCAATTAAAAATACTTTAAAACTTTAAAATAATTAGTATAATAAAAAAAAGTATATGATCACCTTTAATTAGGATAAATTGTTATAAATTATTAAAAAATTAATAAATTAACTAAAAATTCGGTTTCGGTTCGGTTAACCAGTCAAATGAGTCAAAAACCATTAACCAGTCCATTAATATCGGTTTTTTCAAAATACTAACCATTAACCAGTCCATTACAATCGGTTAACCAGTCTATCGGTTCGGTTTTCGGATTTTTTTCGGTTAACTAAGTCCATCGGATATTTTGCTCACCCCTAAAAAAAATGATTGAAAAGAGTAAATTATTATTGAATTAAAATTAAGGTAATTGTAGATAGGGATGTTCATGGACCGGTTAACCAGTCCATGAGCAAAAAAAAAACTAATTTATTAAATTCGATTTTTTGAAAACACTAATTATTAATCAGTCCATTATTATCGGTTAACCAATTTATCGGTTTCGAACTTTCGGATCAGTTAACCAATATATTTTGGTTAACCACTATAATTATAAAATACAATAATAAAAAATTAAAATATTCAAGTTACTTAAAAATTAAAATTAAAAAACAAATATAATTCAATATAGTAATTAAATATAATATTAAAACTACAATTATAAACTAAAAATATTCAAAATATTTGAAAATTAAAATTGCAAACAAAAAATATAATGATTCAACTAGTTAAAAAAAATTCACACATATTATATTACATATATATATATATAAATTTAATTTAGGGTTTAATTTTAATTTTTTTAACTTTATATATATACAAAAATTATATAAAATCTGTCGATTAACCGAAAACGAAAATACATGTGAAAAATTATATAAAACTGATTGGTTAACCGAAACCGAAACCGAAATATATATAATTAGATAAAATTGATCGGTTAACTGAAGCCGACTATTTTTTGAAATAAAAAATCGAAATTCAATTAAACTACTAACTATTAACTATAAAAATTTATCTGATTAACTTATTTTTCGAATCGATTTTGGTTCGATTTATCGGTTAATTAAGTCTATCCATTTTTTTTAACCCCCCTACTTGTAGAGGATTTATTTTTTTTAACACCCTAATTGTAGAGGATGGTTGTTAAAGCAACAGTGCACAACAATGAAAGTAGAGGTACAAAGGCGAGTGGTGATAGTATGTATAATCTTATATAACAAGGAATTTGGAAGTTTCGTTTATGGATCAACACAGCTGGAACCACTTTGAAATCTAGAAAACATAAAAATTCAAATTTTCAAATCAAGACTGCGTGGCATTTCCGTTATTATCTATGAAATTGGAGCGTAGCCAACCAACACAAACGCTACTCCACGCTACCTTGCCTCCAATCTAAGCGAAAAGGAAAAGGGAACTCTCGCTCTCTCTCTCTACCCACAATAAAATCACTCATTTCTTCAAATTCATTTCTTCTCTGCTACAACAAAGTCCTAATCACTTCCCCCTCTCTTTCTCTCGCTCTCTCTCTCTCTTCCCCCTCCAGGGTTAGGGTTTACTATTGTTGTGGCAGTAGAGACTAGATGGGCCAGCAATCGTTGATCTACAGCTTTGTGGCGAGAGGGACGGTGATTCTGGCCGATTACACCGAGTTTACCGGCAACTTCACCAGCATAGCTGCTCAGTGCCTTCAGAAACTTCCGGCCACCAACAATAAGTTCACCTATAACTGCGATGGCCACACCTTCAACTACCTCGTTGACAGCGGCTTCAGTATATCTCCTATTCCCTTCCTCTCTTCCTATTTTTATCCGATTTGCTTGTTTAAGCACTTTTTGTGACCTGATCTATTTGTTCTTTTCTTGTGATCTAGCATCTGTGGTTTGATCTGTGTTCTTGCGTGTCTTTTGGATGACGATGATTGAGCTACAGTGCTAACTTGTTTTGAGGCTTTTAATATTGTTGTACAGAGTCTGTTGTTTTTGCGATTTAGTTCCGTTTTATTTATGCATCCTAGGTTGTATATAGTATATCTTATTATCTAGCTTTTATCAGTGCGTCGTGATCTTCATCTGATCACTTTGCGCTACTGAAATGCACAAGAACTCATACGCATCTCTTTAATGCTTTAGCTGTTGGATCAGATCGGCATAGGGCTCGAGACTTCAGTAGTATTTTGTTCATGCAGCGAAGTTTGACACTTCTTGTCTGTGTGAATATAATAGACTTCGATGCCTTTTTGCCGTTTGGTTTTTTTTTTTTTTTTTGAAGACGAGTGATAAAAATGGGAATAAAATTATAACTCCAGGACGTTGGTGGTTTATCTTGTGTACCACGTTATGCAATTTGTTTTACCTTGATAAGTGGAAGACTTAGGAAGAATTAGTAGTTGCTTTGCTCTCTTTATTTCAGGCTGTCTATTGGCCTGAGTTATTTTCTTAGGGTACTGAAAACTTTGAAAATAAACTGAAAATTGATGACAATAAGAGGAACCTGATTCACTTTCTTTCTGGATTGGATGGCAGCATGTGGAGTACAACCCATCTTCAACTTATAGAGTGGGAAGGCATGAGTCCTAGTAATTTTTGGATTTTAGATTATGGAACTTGATTTCTATGGTAATGAACTTTAAGAGTTGTGGTTAGTGTTTCCCATGATTTGTTTGATTCACTCGATTGTTTTCTTCGTGACAAGAAATTGTTACCTTATTTGTTTTTTTCTGACTGTTATTCAGTCTTCATTTTAGGCTTTAGTTAATGCAGATTTGATAAAAATTAAATAAAAGTAATTCAGGTTTCTCAATTACATCTTACTATTAGATAAAGCATTAAATGAAGTCATGAGGTGGCCAAATCAACTTGGCACATATAGTAAAAAATTTTCAACCTTCATAATCTAGTTCTGAATTGTTTGCAATCCACATGGCATCTGTATAAATGATTGTTGATAATTAAAGGTTTAACATAAGTGGATGTTCTCAGAAAATGTATTGTCTTGATTTTTTTTCAAATTTTGGTGCCTATCATCCAATGGGTTGGTAGGTCTTGTGTTGGAGGTCGGGGTAGTACTAATGATAATTTTTCTTGCCTAGTTAATTATATGAAATCTTATTTAAATGGGGCTATGAGAACTACATGCTAAGATGTGCAAGATGCATATAGCAAGTTCATTATCAGTCTTGCAGAGGTTTACATAAGACAATTGGTTAGTTTTTGCTATCTGATTGACATTGAGGCCTAAATTGTTGGAACATCAAATAAGTACCTAGGCAATCAGTCTTCTTCACTCGTTTCAATCTCTGCTTGGGACATTTGTTTGAATCATTCAGTCATATGATGGGAATGGACATCGAAGACAATTTTGAGTTTCTGGCTAGAGCCAAATGCCATTAATCATTGACAACCTTGCTTAAAATGTTGAGTCTGAGTAAAAGTCTCCATGTGCATACCACAAGATCATCAGTTGAAAATGTAGATAGTGACATTTTTTTTTATTTTTTTTAGTGTCATTAATTATTGATAAATGATAGGAAAAATCTTGCCTGGAGTTTGTCCATGAGTTTTTCATGGACCAAGCCAATTGAGTATTGCCACTTATAGTTATAACCATCTACCCATTACTTTTTCAACTTCTTTCAAATTTTGTATCCTATGTGACATTCTACTATTGGCATGGTCCATGAATTTGTTTACGGACCCAATCTGGGTAAGTGTTTTCCTTAATGATAACCTCGTTTCAAATATTTTGAGTCTGATTAAAAGCCTGTATGTGCTTATGCTATAAAAAAAAAATCCAAAATACCAGAAGATCAATAGAATCTGGTGATTGTATTTCTTAAATTGCTTAATTCCTTAATTTCAAGAAAAACTTCAAGTTCATCTTTTCATTGGGGAATTTCTGTTTTTGTTAACGCCCTGCCGAACAGTATTTTTGCCATTAATTAATGAGTGTTTGTGTGCATGAACAGGATCTGCGTGCATGCGCGCGCGCTTGTGTGTGTGTGTGTGAGAGAGAGAGAGAGAGAGAGCTAATGTAGAATCAATGCTTGAAGATGAAAACATTACTTAAATTGGAGGAGGGCCATCAACAATTTAGAACCTTTGTGTTATGTCTTATACAATACCACCACACCAGAGCTCCTCATTAGTATCAATTCATAAATATTAGTTGATGAAATGAAATCATCAGGTTCAACTTTATTGTCTTATTTGAATAGGATTTCCAAATTTGAATCATCTTCTTTATGTGATAACCTATTTGAATGTTGCCCACTTTCTAGGTTGAACTCACCTTATCTTGCAAATTCTTTTGCAGCTTATTGTGTAGTTGCAGTTGAGTCTGTGGGTCGACAAGTTCCCATTGCCTTCCTTGAGAGAGTCAAGGAGGATTTCACCAAGAGATATGGAGGAGGAAAAGCTGCAACAGCCATGGCTAATGGTCTGAACAAGGAATTCGGGTAACTTCTTTTGTTTATTAATATATGGATCAAAGGGCATACCTTTTATGATGTGAGTCACATTGATCTCATGAATTTGTTCACTTATGTAGGCCCAAGTTGAAGGAGCAGATGCAATACTGCGTTGATCATCCTGAGGAGATCAGCAAGCTTGCTAAAGTGAAAGCTCAAGTTTCAGAAGTGAAAGGAGTTATGATGGAAAACATAGAGAAGGTAAGACATTGATGTCATATGATACAATCTTTAGTATTAGCTATAAAACAAAGTTATTTTGCAGGTTTTTGTGAGAAAGATTCTGTGTATTATTATTCCAGTAATGGAATATGAAAGTTTGTGATTCGGAAGTTTGACTAGTTTAATTTTCATTCTGCAGGTTCTTGACCGTGGAGAGAAAATTGAACTTCTGGTTGACAAAACTGAGAATCTTCGCTCTCAGGTAAATGAATTGATCATTTGGCTTATTCCCCAAAATTATTTTGCAACTATTTTTAATATAATTCCAACTCGGGAATTGAATCATGTTACCGAAACGATGGCTTCTTATCTCCCATTTTAAGAGTAGTGGGCAAGGGAGGGGCATCTTATCCCATTGTTTTAGCAGAATCCCTTTGGAATTAGTATCATGGTCCATTTATGGATTTGCTTATGGGGCTCTGCCTCTCTCCTTTCATCAGTTCTAGCTAAAGAGGATTAATTAGCAACTATCTAAAGAAGCTTATGTTTATTAAGAGTGGCATGTCTTCCTTCCATTTACTGATACAATGTGTTTGCAATGTTGGGTGAATGCAGGCGCAAGATTTCAGACAGCAGGGAACCAAGATGAGGCGGAAAATGTGGTTCCAGAACATGAAAATTAAGCTGATAGTGCTGGGCATCTTGATCGCCTTGATTCTGATCATTGTATTGTCTGTTTGTGGTGGCTTCAAATGTCACTAGTTCCGCTGATGATGATTTGGTATACTTTTTTTTGGGTTACTACATTCTATGCTATAGTCCATATAATGAAGACAGTACATGTATAGCTTTGTATTTTTGAATTCATTTGTACTAGTGAGTTTCTTGATGTGTGGAAGTTTGTCATTCCTTGTTATGATTTATTGCACTCTGTTGTGTTGATAAATAGTTGAATTACATAGTCCCGCTAGGACTGGAACTAAATGGTGACATGGCAGATAACTGCCTGCAGACTGCAGTTCACTTGTTGAGGTTAATGCATCGCTTTAGTTTGCTTCTCAAGGTACTTCAATACGAATGAACTTGAGCTTTTTTGAATGGTCATATGCAAATTTGCACACATTTCCATTTTATGGCTCATCGTTTTAGTGAAGTTTGATTATGATTGCTTAGCGTAAGAATGAAAAAGGTGGGATTGATCATCATTAATAAAGTATCATCCTTGTTTGATGGTTTGCAAATGGATTCCTTGTACCATAAGTTGCGAAATTGTCGTTTTGAATCTGTTGCCAAACGAGCGACGAACAAAACAACCTATGAAGCCCGTTTGCCTTTGCATATCAAACAGTCCATGGAAAAAGCCAGCAAAGAGTTGTTACATCAAAGAAACTATATTCTAAAAGTGAATACATTTGAATTTGACGCCTTATGATATTTTGATAGTATTGTATAGGATTCTAACATCTGAAGATTTAATTACGATCTAATCTCCAATGTTTTGGATTGTACAACATTCTGATCTAATTTAATTACCCTCTGCCTTTTATTCTTAATCTTCGCAACGATTGAATAAATTTGTTTCAAACAAAAAAAATTCTGTGTTTTTTTTTTCTTTAATATTATCCATACTACACTTCCTAATACACATGAGTATCAAGTGGGAAAATATTTTTAGACTAACGTTCCCTTATATTATAATTTAATTTTCAAAAATGACCTTAGTAATAAAAATAGAAATGATTATAATTAAAATGCATGTGAATATGGCAATTAAATTAATTAAGAATTTTTTTACTTAGTTTTTAAACTTTTCGGGAAGTGTTCATTTTTGAAGTTCTTTTTATTAGTTATACCCAACTTACTAAATTTTTATTAAATAAGATATTTTAATCAAAAGATAATTATGAAATGTAAAATATTTGCTTACCCTCTCTATTTGTAATTACTGAGCTTAAATTACTGTTGATTCTTCTTGGAGGGGGACAAAAAAATAAAAAAATCCCTTTCTAGTGGCTTAAGTCTATTTTCTTGTGGTATTAAATTATTAATCATATATAAGGACGCATTTTAACACACAGCAATATAACTTTATTAAATTATTAATCATATATAAGGACTCATTTTAACACACAATAATATAACTTTCGTTCTAATATATCTGATATTAAGCTGGTAACATGTGTCGGAGTGGAAGGTAGATGCTGATTCTAATATAATATAAAATACGATGGGTTGGAGTGGACATTCCAACAGTAAATGCTGATTCCAATATAATAGAAAAAACGAATTCATGCCGATATTCCCTTTGCCCCATCAAAAAAAAAAAAAAAAGTGGGTAACATATAAATAAACCGTCTGATACAACATACGTATATTCCACAAAAAAACTTGCACTTTTTTTATTTTTAAATTAAAGAATCAGTTTGTCAGGACATATAATGCTAGTGAACATGGTTTCTCAACCACCTAAATCACATTTCTAGATCTAAATAAGAACCAAAACTCACCACAAATAAGTGAAATTTTGCAGTATAAAAGAATCATTCATATGCTGATTTCAATATTATCGATCAGCCTGACCTTTCCAAACCAAGCAGCAACACAGAATACAACAGGATTCTTGATCTCTTCCACGGACTCCAAGCTTTCTTGCTCTACAATCTAGTAGCAATAAGCAATGCAGTTAGAAAACTTTGACTTAAAACTTTTACAAGTTTACTGATACAAATGCCTAGGTTCCTACTATCTGCATCCAACCATTGCGATGTTTTTTTTTCCCATTGTTGGAAATATTTTTAGAAGACGCAACAATTCTCCAACATATTGTTCCAATAAAGTTCAAGCAATTCGCCTTTCTTGCTTACACACAGCCAATTGACAAATGAATTCCTCCCATCATTGGAAGAACAGAGGGCATCATGTAGGCATTTTAAAGTCTAATATCTTGAATTCCTGATCCCTACCGGTCTTATTCAATTCAAGAAGAATGTGGGATTGAGCAATAGGCTCTTTAACTAATGTTGGAACATTGGGGATAAAAAATATGAAAAACAATAGTATCAACTAAGCATCCAAGTAAACCTTCCAAGTTCGTTCTTGTCAGATGAAGCCATCCATCCTTGGCAAATTGAAAGTAGCTACATTTCCAGCCTATATTGTGTTCTAATCTCAATAAGTACGGAAAACTTAAATTCTGAAGTGATGAAGTAAACAACTGATTCCCATTGGCAGTTTTGTGTTCTTCAACTCCATGTTTGCAGTTGTTGGTTGGAACTTTTATGCAAATTCGAAGCATAGTACAGTAAGCAACATTCAAGTGCTTATATGAGACTATTAAGCCCGTGTTCAAATAATTGAATGTCTATTACATTTTGACTTGTACCCTCCCCCTTTTAAAGATTTCTAATGCACCAAAATTACATTATAACCAGGATAGTGTAGTTTTTGACTTGGCTGTTACTATAGAAGTAACTGGACAAGAAAATGTTTTGCATGATTTCCCATTAACTTTGATTAGAGAAAAATAGTTCTTTTTCAAGGATATCAACATAGCTTGAAAAACATAAATCCAAAACACAAGAAGGTAGAGAAGGAAGATTCTCCTCACCTCTGCATAATCAATCTTTCCTCCAGCTTCTTTTATTGCCTGGATGACTAAGTCCCTCAATATTCTGCAATTTACTTGGCCTTCTTCTACACATGATTTGGCTTCCGACAAGGACCTGTTTATAGACAGAGCCTGCAAGAAGCACAGACAACGGAATAAAATTTCATCTGCGGCGACGAGATTTAAGACAATTTGCCCAGTAACTTTGTTTTTATTGGCAAGAACATTTTCTTTTTCAAAGGATAGGATGCAGCTATCCAGTTAATTTAAATAACATGCATATGTTGATAATGGAGCTTCTACAAATACGTGCAAATGGTGTTTTTCTGCTTTTTATTAATGAAGGAAGCAATGAGAATTAATGCACATTTTAACCTGTAAATAATAGACCTAAAGTCTGTAGTAATTATATAGAAATCTGAAGCTGTCATTTCCTTAATATCATAAACGGAGAAACAAAAGGGGGACAGAGAAGCAATTTCCACTGAAATTTAAAATTCAAAGTTACATGGATGATAGGGACAACCTTTTCCCTCTCTTCAGCAGAAAGGTGAACATTGCGCGAACTCATTGCAAGACCATCACTATCACGCACTATTTCTGAAGCAATTATTCTTATGGAAAAATCAAGGTCTCGAACCTGTATAGCATAATCCAATTAATCAATGAGTCCATCAATGTATAAACAGATTACCTAGCCAAAGCAAAATATCCTGAAATAATTGTTATCCTAAACCCATAACTTAAATCCTTTAAACTGCACCATCACTAAACTCAGAAACTTGAAAACAGAACCATATCACTAAACATTCTCCATTGTTGTTGAATTGCTAACAATTGTAAGTTAAAAATTTGGGATTGAACAATAGCAAATAAATTGAAAATGTTGAACAATAGAATCTACAAATAAAGGGACTTGAACAATAATCTGAAGCACAAATCCTCCTTTACACAAGCACTTTCTTTTTCTCATTCAAACCAACCCAAAATCAAAAGTCAATAAAGAAAGAGATATAAGAGTATTCAATTCTCACCATTCGCTGAATGATTCTCCACTGCTGGTAGTCCTTCTTTCCAAACAGAGCAAAATCAGGCTCCACTATATTAAACAACTTGGTGACAACAGTGGCAACCCCTCTAAAGAACACAGGTCTACTTTTCCCACACAAACCCTTCTCCAATTTCTCCACTCTCACCCATGTTTCATGCCCCACCCCCTTTTCCTCCACACAAGAGACCACCTTTTCCCCTTCTAAATTCTTCGAATGAACACAAAATTTTCTGTTCGTATCATCAATTTTATAATCATAAAGATTATGGGGATGGAAAACAGCATCAACACCACCAGGAACAGACATGAGCTTGAGCAAATCGCCATGAAAATCAGATGGGTAAGTGGAAAGATCCTCAGATGGGGAGAACTGACCTGGGTTCACATAGATTGATACAACAACTAAATCGGCGTGGCTACGAGCTTCATTGACAAGTGCTAAGTGGCCTTGATGGAGGTACCCCATGGTGGGCACAAGGGCAATGGTTTTCCCCTGAGACCTCATGGCTCTCGACCAATTTCTCATCTGGTTTTTATCTTTAATGGTTTTTGGGTCCTTTGATTCCTCCATTTTCATGGAAATTTTGCAGGAGAGTGAGGTGAATTATGGGTTTTATAGATTGATAATTCTCAAAAATTGGTGATTCCAACGAGCTTTGGAAGTTGGAATTGGAAACTGGGGTAAGTAGATGATATCATATTGGAATTGAAACAAGACCAAACTTGGATGCCTCGGCCCATACAAAACCCAGCCCTCGCTTCGCTTCAGCCCATATAAATTACTACACTATTTTGATGAAAACTTGAACTTCATTCAAGAAGAGAGGAGGAAACGGAAACTACATCGTCCGAAGGGAGGGACATCCTCCATAAGAACTACTTCCTCAGAAAGAGAGTAGCTCCAAGCAGTTAGGTGATGGGCAACTCTATTGACATCTACTTTAACATGCTCGAAAACAACATAATCAAACTCTTTAGAAAGACTCTGCCTTTTGGAGTAGCAAGATTATCAGAATGGCAGCCATCCTTAGTCTAACACTACTTTTTAATGGGTAACCAATCAAATCAGTTTCTAGCTTTCTTTTATTTTATTTTATGGCTTGAGAATGGAAAAATCCATCACTACTTTTTAGTTATATATATTGAAATTCCAAATAAAAGCCCGAAATTATGTATTTAAGTTACAAGGCAAATAATTTATAAGGCTATCTTATTCCTATATACACAATCAATAATAAAACTAAAAACAACTAACCTCTCTCGCTCTCTCCCTCACACACTCACACTCAAGTTTCGATTAACAAGTTATCTGATCTCTAAATGAGGAAATTTGTTCGAAGATTGGAAGCCTTTTAGATCTTGATGGAGCCCATACATTCATCAATCGTTCAAGCCCCTTCACAAGCTCATCATCATCTATCTCAATGGCCAATATATCCTTTAAATCCGGCTGAGGCAGTTTTGCTTCTATTTCCATTAACAATTCTTCTGCCCTTTTTCTTGATCTATTATCATCTGACCCTGCCAGTCTACCTTCCAACACATTTTGTAGAACCGATTGGGCCTCGTCGTATCGGCCCTGTTTTATCAGACAAAAGCCCAAATTGCAGGCCTTGTTCGCATCGGGATCTATCATTTGCGCTTTCTGATACACCACCTCTGCTGCCACAAAGTTTGGTTTCTGCATGTAGGCCCAACCCAAGTTGCCCTGTCATTATTATTAATGTATTTAGTTCAAAAAATATTAAATTATTAAATCAAAAGCGCAAAAGATTCGAGCTCCGAAAAGCAAAATTGTTAGGAAATGTTGAAGTATACCAGTAATCTGGAAGTTTCTTGCTTGACAGAGACTTGGAATTTCTTGCCATGAGAGCGTGCAGTTTTAGTAGGTTTGCCATTGAAAGCCTCTCCTTGGTATATTAGTCTCAATTTTCTCTTTATCAAATCTATCTGCTCCTCTACTTTCCCACATTTCTGCAAAAACCAATTAAATGCTTTATACAAAATGGAAGTATATATGTTTTTTTTACGTAAAAAAATTTAATAATTTTCAAAAAGAAAAAAAAAAGAAGGGAAATTCATACCTTGTACAGGTCAATAAGGACATTATCAAGAGATTCTTGGGCTTGTTTAGAGCAACGGCCTCTAAAAGATTTGATAGCTTCAATGGCTTCTTGGGTTCGATCAAGTTGCTTCATCACTACTGCCATATCTTTTAGCGCACTATCTACTCTGTCCCCTGCATTTATTGCCTTCCAAAACCATACTATTGCTCCTTCTAAGTCTTTTTCTACCAGCTGAATTCATTTTTAATAATTATCAAACAATAATAATAGTATTTATACAGAAAATGCTAAATATAATTACATGTATACAGTTTGAAGAAGTGATTGATTGATTCATGAAGATATGTTAGAATCTATATATACGAGTATACAATTTGAAGATTGATTGATTAACCACTCCTCTTATGATATTTTTGAATCAAATTTACAATGATTTTTATTTTTTATTTTACAATGATTTTTAGTTTTGATATAAATAAACCGTGGTTTTTATGAATAAATTATTAATTTATTATACAAATCCTAACAATAATTATTATGTATATATATATATATAAATAAGTGCTAAATAAATTTATCTAGAATATTTTGTACAATTAATAAAAAAAATACTCAAATAATTGATATTGAATATATAAAATCTCGATAAAAAATTTACATTCAAATCATCATCATCATCATCGTAGTTGACGCACACGCAAATATATAATCAAAATTTACAGTTGTTAAATTTTCGAGTCCGGTTAGATCCAGATCAGGATACTCTCTGAATTAGGGTTTCTGACTCTCATAAAAAAAATAGGTGTGTGTATATATGTGTATACATATATAAAGAAAGAAAAACAACTAGTAATAAGAGTTGAATAGAAGTACAAAAATAATTACGAGAGAATAATAAATTGAATGCTTATAAACATTGATTTCTGAATTAATGGAACACAACACATATTATATTACAGAAGAAATGGAAACTACTCGGAAATCAGACCTCACTAACAGAAACAAAACAAGTATTTATAGAAGTTTTGGAGTAATCGATGCTAAAAATATAAATGGTAGAACTAAAATGAAATACATTATGGGCGATATGATAATCGAAAGGAATTAATTAAGAAAGAAAACCTGAGCAAACTTGGCCTGAACATAAGGACCGTCACCAGAAGGAACTTTGTGAATAACATGGAAAACGTCTTTACTGCAGTTCTCTTGTTTTGCTTTGGTCTTTCTCAAGTTTCCATTTTCCATAATTTCTCGCTCGGGAATCTCAACGGAGAAAGAGATGAGATGGATGGTTAGGACAGTGGGGTCCAAATATATATCACATTCACAAAACCGAACCTGGTCTACTTTCCGTCTATGTTATTTTATTTATTTAATTTCTTTTTGGTGCTCCAATTTTGATTGATAAAATCAATCTCCTCCCACAATAATATATACAAAAATGGTTGAAAAATGAATAAAATGATAATTAATATGCTTCGTCGATTTGGAACAGTTCAGATAAAAAAAGTTTACATGATAAGAAGCAGTTGAGTCTTAAAAGGAAAAGAAAAGAAAAGAAATCGGTGGATAATTTATAACCGTGCAAATTGAAACGTGTCAATATCTTGAATTTGGATTGCTTAGTTGTGTGGTTCCATCTTCCTTTCAACGTCCTCAAGTCAAGGCAGGGTGAACCCCAAATATCAATAATGGAATTAATTAATTAATATCTCTATCATTATTTATCCAAGGGTCTTTATTTTTTGTCAAAATTATATCAGGGAATTACGAGATTATAAAAGTAGGAAATAGGTTTAGAAAAAAGAAAATAGAATATAATTTCAAAAAAATAAAACAAAAATGTTTTCTAGATACATTTTATGACTGTTACAATTACCGTTATCTTTACTATTAGTTCTCATCCTTATATGATTGAGACAAATTTTAGTGTATATTTTTTTTTATATTGCTTTGAATATTGATAATCTATTTTATATTACTTTAAATTTTAAAGGCGTGAAATATTAGATATTTTCACTCGATTCGATGGTTCATAAATCTACTCTACTATCTATCGTATGCACCAAATTAAGTATCAATCGACAACTATAACAAGTGGAAGACATGGATAAAACTTTGAAAATATAGAAGGAAAGTGGTAATAAATAGGGTAAGAAGCAAAATTAAGTAGTGTCATCTCAACTTTTCGGATAATACGGTTATATTACTGAATGTTGCCACAAAATGCAGTCAAGTTCATTACTTAGACGCACTTCACCCTTTATTTGATATATCATTCAATTTGTCCATATAGAAAGTTACAAAAGTTTTTTTGATCGTAGAAAATGATTATGCCTTGTACAATAGAGGGAACCTCTTTATATAGGAAATTGGAGTGTCATTTCTGATATATGTTTTACCAAATAGATTGCAATGTGAAGTGATTGTCTGCACTGTAAAACTAATTTCTTCACATCACTCTCCTAATTGAAGTAATCCGAAATGATACTTCACATTGTTTTCCGGAGTAATCCGACTACATAAAATCTTAAAACCATATTTGTTTCTAAGTATGAATAAAATAATCTTTCCATGATAGGTATTATCAACTATTCGAATCTTAAATCGCAAACTTGTTCACTAGAATTTGTTGTTGGCGGATGATGATTAATAAACAGTTGTTGTGAATCCATATACGACCCAACAAGGTTTTTGTTTACTTATTTTATAATCAACCAGTATTTGAAATTACCAGAGAGATAAATTTTTAGATGGGGATATTGCGTGAATGGAAGGATTCAGTGAGTATATATGCTGATAGTTAGTTTTTTTTTTAAAAATAAAAATGCTTGTAGCTTATTTACACACTCATTATCATTTGGATTTGATTTAATTGTCAGTCCAAGGTTCAAGTACAGACAAGATCGAAACTTATATGACTCGTTTAAGTATTGAATCGTTAAAACCTTATTTTTCTAAATTTTCTGACTCTAAATTTTATTGGTTTAAGTTTCGAAATGCTAATTTCTAGTCCAATTAGACCTTTTTTTTTTTCGTAGACCTAGATTTTCTTGAAGATCCGATTGTATTCTTCCATCAGACATCAACATGTCTCTTCACCAACTTTATGCGTTTCTCCACTGTCTCTTTTTGGGTGGAGAGACTTTCACTTAAGAGACGGATATTTCATGAGAGATGCATCTCTCAAATATTTATTTGACATTTGCTAATTATTATTATTATTATTATTTTTAAATTGTATAGCCGACAAAATTTTTCAATTTGAATGTTAAGAGTAAATTTCAAGCCGTTTGGCTAACTTATTTTTTTTTTTAAAAAAAGTCCTATATAACATTAACTCACGTTCAACAATTTTCACACGAATCTACATCTTTAAACTTTTCAAATTAATTTTCGTCTTCTTTTTATTCAACTAAAAAAAAAAAGATCCAAATTAATTTTACCATACTTGCTAAATTATCATTAGTTATGTAATTTTTTTTAATTATGTTTTATTTGATTAATTATCATTTTCATCGTATCAAATTATGTTTCAAGCAATATCATCAGGTTTTCAAACAGACTACAAATACTTTAGTTTATTTAATTAATGTTAATTATTATTAATATATATTATTTATATATAATATTAGTTAAATATTCATTTAGTTATTTTTAGTAGTATATAAGCCCTCACGAGAGTCAAAAGAGAGACCGTCATTAGAATGAAAAGTCATAATTTTTTTTTCTTAAATAAAGTTTCCAATGATTTTTTTTCTTAGATAAAGTTTCCAATGACTTGGCATATATGTAACGGATGAAGGCTTTCTACATACGGTCTTAAAGTAGCCTTTCCCATGTGCAGCAATCTTCTTCTGCATTAGCCCATGAGGAGAGTAGGCTTGGTTTTTAAAGGAGGCTTTTCTTGATTTTTAGCAGAGCTATTCTTTGGCTCTTTATGCACTTCACTGCCCCAGGCTGCTCAGTAAAATTTCTCTTTATTTACCTTCTAAAGAATGTTTCAAATAAAACGGGAGCGTTCAGATCAATTATTGGTTGTTTAAGGCTAGCTTATAAATTATTTTTAATTTCCAGAGCGAATAAGAGCAAGAAAAAATAGAGCAAATGAAACAAAATAAAGAGGAAGAAGAGACCAAGAGTTGTAAAAAAGGAGAATCACAATGTCATTGATATACATCAGAGTTTTATTACAAAAGAATCCTTACGCACTAAATTAAAGATTAATAAATAAAATAACCAGACAACATCAGGTTAAAAAAGTATGGATATATATTCTCAACGCACATGTCCTTCGCATTAACAAGTGAATGAAATTAACAGTGAATTCTTGCTTTTGCCCAATTGAATAACTGATTCGTACTTCAAAACATCTCAGGTGCAAATTTTGGCAAGCATAGCCCTCGTCATTCCATTTCAGACAGCTCTTTGCTATTTAGACAAAAAACTTGAATTACTGCTGTATCATAAACAGATAAAAGCTTTACTGGAGGGAAATAATGTTTGTGCTGTGCCTCACCAAACAAATAATCTCAGACGCATTTCAACTATCAATTAAAATGGGGGCAGACTGGCTTTAAAGAGAATTTACAGCCAATTTTAATTTATAATTTCAAATCAGCTGAGAGAAGATATTAAAGGAATAAAGAAATATGATAAACCGAATATGAACATGATAAGTGCAACCAAAATGGTAAAATAAATTACATCAAATCAAAAGCTTCCCCTTGCTATTCGCTAAATGCAAAAAAATGAACAGAACAACCTTGCCCACATCCATATGATGGAGAAAACTAAAAACAAACCAACAGCTGATGCTAAGACACATTTCATGCTTCTACTTAAAAACAGTATCAGGATAAAGTTTAGCCCACTGGCCAAGGCAAGCATTTAGCTAAAGCAAAAAGAGAACTCATTCTCTATTTTACCCCTGATTGCCGCTGCCACCCCTGCCACGGCCTCCCATTCTTCCTCGACCACGGCCATAGCCTCTGCCCCCTCCACCTCTGCCTCTTTCATACCCTGAACCTGCAAAAAGTAACACATGCATACATTTAACAACCTTAAACTGACATGTCAACCTTAAAATCACGTGCAGGTGAATCTTCAAGTCAGCATATCAACTTTACATAAACAGGATCATTTTGATGAAGTGCACCATCAAAAAATCAACTGAACATATGAAGTATGCCCTTAATTGTACCCGTGTGGAGTCAAAATGTTGAGAAAGTGAACACATTCTATTGCACAGATAAAACTTACATTTAAAATGCTGTGAAATAAACTGACACTGATTTTTCATGAACAATTGCTGAATATGCCATTAAGCAGCAAACTTACCACGATAACCCCAATTTCTGCCTCGCCCACCACCACGACCCCAATTTGAATAAGCACCATTATCTACCAATTAAAGTGTGAAAGGAGATTACAACTCCAGAAAAAAAAAATTATATATATATATATATACACTACTCTCTGCAATTATAAATCTGAAAAGACCAAACTAACAATAATAATAATAACAAAACAGGCTTTAATAACTTGATAGTCGTAATGTTTATACCTTGATAGTTTCCTTGGTAATTCCCTTGATAATTTCCTGGATAGTTTCCTTGATAGTTTCCATAACCATATCCACCCCTGCTCCAGTTCCGCCCTCTCCCTCTACCACGACCACGGCCTCGACCATATGAATCTTAAAATTAGAAAACAATAAATTGTTAGGCTTAAACATGCTTCAATCCATGAAAATCATTAATTAGTTAGACGCTTTACCATCACGAACAGCACTATATGATCCACGTAATTGTCTGGGCTGCTGTTGCAGAAACTGTTCCTTTGGCGATTGTTCCACTGACTGTGGAGCTTGGTATCTAGGAATAGAAGTTTTCATGTCATGCAATATTTAAAGACTACCTCTATGAGAAGAGGTCAAACATCAATCACCATATGCATTTGTTTGTACACATAAGAATTCAAAATCAGATCATGATCTTATTAGGAATGCAACTGTTATCATTTGTATCCTCAATGCGGCATACTGCACAAAGATTTGATCTTTCACAATCCGTGAAAAAAAAAATGAAAGCAGTGGAAGGACCTGATTTTGGCAAAAACAAATATAAAAACATCGACTTACCCCGGAGAATTTTTGTTGAGCTCTCTAAAGGATAAGGTTATTGTGATCATTGAGACTTGACGAGTCTGTTCCACACTGCATCAGATTTTACAACTCAAATATCTAAAAAATGGAACCAAGGCATGTAAAAATGATATACATGCTGAAAATCCACAGATATGAGAAAAACAATTTTTAGAAAACTTACGGTAAGAGGCCCTCTTCAATAGGTTCCCAAACATCAGTGATGCTCACTGAACTGATGACAGTATCCTGATGCAAACGGGGATTCCTCCTCTGCATTACAATTTTAAAAAAGGGCAACTTGAGTATATATTATCAAAAGGATAGTAATAAGAATTGAGAGAAATTTCAATTTTGAAATGTAAATTTAGAGAGCACACTAACTTTTATACCCTCCGCAATTGATACTGTTTTACTGATTGCTTGTCCCATTGCTTTCAAGACAATTTCTCTTACATGTTTCTCCTGGTAAAATATCATAAGCAATAGCAATGAATGGAGTTGGCATTTCCTTAAAATGTAACAAAATAATAAACAAGCAACAATATGAGTGATAACATTTGAGCAATCAACATATTTATGCTCACATAAGGATGCAAAAATGGCAAGTAATAGTTATGAAATCATCCAAAACCAAATGATTCATAGACAGTGAAAAGATATTCTTAATAAATAATTATCACCTTTAAAACTTCAATTAACACTGAGAAGCTCAAAAAAAAAATCCACTTTCCTAAATATTCAGCCAACCTCTGAAAGAACTCATTGCCTGAGCCACACAGCTTTTCATAAGATGTCATCGCCAGTGTGTTATTTTTATTTTATCATTTTGAGAAACCATTAATATTGGTTTCTACAACTTTGTGCATTTATAGATGATGCGCTGAGCTAATATATTCTCTCTGCAACTGCCTAATAACTATTCAATGTGTAACCGCTTGGCCAATTAGCGAAAAAGTTTTCAGTGGGAGGCATCCTACTCTTATCCAAGGAAAATGTAGGCAGACAAACAATCAGTATTTGCACTTAGTGAAGCGCGAGAGAAAAAGATATAAATTCCTTAACTGAGAAACATACAAATGTAACATCTAGTCAATGTAACTAATTTCACATTTAGGGCAGTGGCAAACAAATTTGGAATTTCCATATGCAATGTGCAATTACGCTATTATAGAAATTCATAATTACTTATTGCCCAATCTATCAAATTCTGAATCATCAAGAGAAGTCACTATCCACCCAATATAGCTTCCAATATGTGGATGGATAGCTTGCAATAAGGTCCAATACCCATTTGAGAGATAAGATGTACTACACCATCTTTGACAATTGAAGGACAAACAGAATCAAACTCTTCACAAACTACCCATAATTAAGTAACAAAATGTCCCTTCATAAATTAGTTCCAGACATTACAAGCATTGTTTATTTCTGGTTTCCAATTCCTAATTATCACAAATAGATTGTCTATCAATAATGCCACTTAAATAAGGATAAAGAATAATGATAAACAAAAAGAATGAAAAAAATCGAACCACTAATTCTCAAAAGGATTCAGTCATCATCGAAAAACGAGCAAAACAAAAAAATCCCGTCTATCACACAACTCCGACTACGAGTACCTCCACAGCCCCAGTATCAGGGAGTGTACTCCATGAGAATCCGTAAAAGAAAACGCCAATAATAGAAACCCAATATCGAAATAGTCAAAAGCATAATCACAAACCCTAGAAATAAATGAAACAAGTCACAATCTAATAAGAAACCATCAGACCAATTAAACCACAACCCATTAAAAAAGATAATAATAATATCCATTACTGAAAAACAGCACCTAATCTAAAGTATATCGACGAATAATGATATACTGAGCATTATGGGTATCCTGAAAAGAAGAAAAGAAATAAAGAGAAGTGTAGTTACCTGAAGAAGGGAAGTAGCATAACTGATATAATTTCTGACAGGCCCACCGGAGGTGATTCGGATCTCGTTCTCATTAATCGGTGACTCAGGCTTCGGTTTCTCGACTCTAGTATATCTATCCATAGCTTTTTCTCTTCGTCCCCTGTTTGTGGTTTTGGATTTTTAAGAGAGAGAGAGAGAGAGAGAGGGGAAATGAAAGGGGGTAGAGAGAGAAAAACCCTTATTTAAAACCCTAACAACACGGAACAAAAAGGATGAAAGAAAAAGATAGTAAAGGGGGGAAAAGAGACTCAAACCCTCTCCCAACGAAGCCAAAGCTGAGGCCTTTAAATCAGCCTTATGGTTCACTTCAGTTCTTCGTATACCCATATCTGATTGGCTAGGTGGCCTTTATTGCGGCCCCCAATATTTTGGGCTTTCACGCTCTCGTGTTGCGCGTGAATGTCGCATAATAACGTAATTGGATAGTGGCAGTGGGGTAAGGCTAAGGTAGGCCCAGGATTGGTTCGTGACTAGACGAGAACTGATAATTTTCCATTTTAAAGATTTTTCTTGGGTCTAAAGAAAGGGACCTCAGTTGGCTAGCCCAACCTACATAGAGCAAGTGCAAAATTGAGAGAGAACTAATAGTTATGCAACTGTCTTATTATTTTCATTTTCTGGTACATCAATTAATTCGTAAAACCTCTTATATGTCCATTGGCTCGATGCCATAATTTTTAATCGTTCAATTAAATGGATTAAAAAATTATAAATTAATATTAATTTTATAAAATATCTTTTTCTTAATTTTCTATAATTATATATTCTCAATTTCTCATCCTATTAATTAAGAATAAGCAAAAAAAATTCAAAATTTTAATTAATAGAAAAATCTATACGAAATCAAATTGATTTTAAATTAATCAAATCGAAAATTTAATATTACAATTTTTACTTTTAAAAATCGACAGTTAATTAATGATTAATCAATTTATATATATTTTATATTTTTATTTTTATACTTAAATTTTTTAATATTTTTATAATTTATAAATATTATGATATATGAATTTCTAAAATATTATTATAATACATATTTTTAGTAAATAAGCTTTGAAATTATTTTTTTATTATAATTATTTATTCATTACATGTGCATAATTAACGCCCTATTATAATTAATTATGAAAATTATGTTTTTCTTTTGATCCTTGGAATAAATATTATATTTGATTTGCATTTTTCATTTTTGAAGCATTTTTAATTATTAAAAATAACATTATAAATTGTATAATTTATTAAATTATATAAATTATGGACTTTATTGATATAAATATTCTAAAATTAGAATTTTATCTGTCACAAAATGAAATTGTATTAATAACGTACATTTAAATTAACACTGATAAATTTTAATTTAATGATACTGATTTACAAATTAGGATATGAAATATAAAGTTGAGCAAATATAATTGATTCACAGTGGTGAATTGTGAGATTAAAAAAATACAAATTAAAAAAGATATTAAAATTTAATCCGACCGTGCATATACCTTGACACTCATGAATTCTCATCTAACCACATTTGAATTAAGAATTTGAAATTTGATCAAAGTGTACTCTTGAATTCGTGTAAAACAAGGTTCAGAATATGCAACCAATTATATTAGGCTTACTTGGACACGGTAAGTATGAATCTTGGATGAGAGGTTGAGTGAATACACCCAACTTAATTAAATATTACTTAAGTTGGTTTTATTTTTTATAATTAGCTTTCTGTATAATGGTTGACAAATGCAATAACTCCAAATTATCAAAATCTTAATAATATCATTGCTGAGCAAACATTTATATGAATTTTAACTGCAAACTGAGAATTGATGAACAAGGGAAAAAGAACTGCAGTGGGGATTGGGAGAGGAGCAGCAAGAATGGATTAGTACTATGAAAAGCAAGCTTAAATTTCATTAAATTAACTTCCACTAATTATAGGTCACTTTAAGACAAACAACAATTAATGGAGATTTCAAATTATCACAACATAAGATGCAGAATATCTGGTATATGAACACTGCTGCATTTACACTCTCTTGTAAGTAGACTACAACAGACATCATAATATGAAATTCTAAATCTATGCAATTATAACTGCATCAGATAATTCATAATAGACAGTTATATTTTGTAATTTCAAAAAAATAAAAATCAACGTAAAAAAGAAGCTGTAATGCTAACGATACCAGCATTTGAATCTGGTGTTGATTGCTGAGTAGAATCTCCTGACAGTGACTTAATGACAGGCAGTTCCTCACTGATCAAAAACTATACTCCAGCAATATTTACATTATCCATGTTTTAGAAATCTTGACTACATCTGCCATCAGCAACCAGAATAGCCGTTGAATTAGTTATCAAGTACTATAAAGTTATACTATTTGAATTTAATGACATTCCTTCAGACATTCAAAACATGCTAACTCGAACACCAAGTCGAAATATTAGTGCATCAGCAAAATGAGATAACTAAAGATAAAATAATATTTAGGAGAAAAATTAAGCAAGCAACAAGATATTTCCATGCTGTTATATATAGTACAATTGAAAAATATAGCTTCAAACATACAAGAATTTAGGAGCATGAACTGGTTCAAACTTCGTGGTTCCAACTTAATCATAACATAATATCTTGGAAAAAAACCTTGATATGGCAGTTTAATCTTGAAAATAGAGGTAGCCAGACCATGTGTCAAGTATTTAATCTCAAATGCACTCATCGATTGGCATAATGAATCCCCAGTTATGCTGAGCAGGAATTTGCATTGCAAAAACGTAGGAAACAGGAATAGATGAAGAAAAAAAAGAAAGAAGAGGGCTAAAGCATACACAGACAAAAGGAAAGGTGAAAGGAAGCTTCCACTAGAGAAAACTTAGCAATATCTGACAGAACCATCATATAAATTCATAAAGATAAACAATTGTACATTCCTTCAAGAAAAAAAAGTATACACTGCAAAACCAAAGCGATTAATCAAGTGCCAATGAAATCAATTCTTCCACAAGCAAAGCAGGGTAAGTGTTAGGAGGTCCAAAATAGTTTTCAATCCAATTAAAGTTCAAACATGTTAAACACTTGAAATTGAGTATTTCTCTCAATCCATGGGAAAATGATGGAAACAAGAGAAGGATATCTTGGAGTTACACGTGAAAACAATGATACCACTTGGAACTTTTACCATTAAGATGTCTTATTTCAATATTATATCCAGGAAAATTACAACTTTGCCACTATTAATATTTGGAACATCTCTCAGTTTTCATATATTGTATGAGACTTGGGGTTTGTTATGGAGGTACCCAGATAAACTACCTAATTGGACTCTGCCTACTGATTGAGTAACTATTTGGGCTTTCCAAAGAATTAGTATCAGGATATTGTAATTGCCAAATAACTTACAAGCATTGCCCAAGCAAAAAACTTTTGACAACTGCATGAATTTGCATCTCTATGAAATAAAAGGAAATGATTACCAAATCTCCAAAAACAGCTAAGTATTCCGGCATCACAACTGCCTACGATTTACCAAGATTATAAAAAAAGGTTTTACAGAAACCTTTTGTAAATCTTAGTTCTAAGGCCGGATTTTCAAGATAATGGACTTGAATCCATGTAGTTATGCAAACTGCTTCAGCTGCAGCATAACAAGTTGGGAGATCTCATTGCACAAAACCAAGGATACTTTTGAAATTAAAAAACCAGAAACATCAGAACATGGAAAAACATGCACCTTAAGCAGAAAAATTAAGGTTAAGAGAAACACCTATTGATGAGGGCATCAACTCATTACAAGTAGACCCTCATTCATGATTTAATACCTACTAAATAAAACAATAATTCATGGATGGCATTGATACAATCTGCTTAACAATGGAAAAAAAATGTACGGCAAGGGCTAAGACAATAAAACAAGCATAACAACGGGGAAAATATTAAGCAGAGGTTCTAGGCGTACCAAGCAGACAAGCTATTCATAGGCTGCACTCCAATTTCTTCTTCTTCACCCATAAAAATGTTGTGTGGCAAAACCATGGAGCAAAAGCTAATAACTTTGTGAAACTTGTTAACAGGTAATGGCAATGGGGGAACTTTCCTCCAGCTGCATTTCTCAGCCTCAATGTTACTAATCTCACAAATGCAAGCAGGGTATTTCTTATGATTCTCCTCATTGAAAACATAAATGAGATTCCCCATCCCAATGCATTTCAAGCTAGCAAACTTATCATCTTCGTCAATATCAACCAACCCATAAAGCAAATCCTGAGGCATAATTGAAATTTCACTGAATTCCATGCTCTTCTCATCAACCCTCCACAAATTAAAAGAAGGCCCTCTGGGACCATTACAGATACCAGCCAAGACAAGCATTTCTTGACAAGCAATCAGAAAAGCAAAAACGACACCAGGGGGCCTCAAGGTCTGAACTTGGCTCCAAATATAACTCCCCAAATCAAAACAAGAAACAAAGAAAGTGTATATTCCAAACACAAAGAACCTTCCTTTAAAAAGTGCAGAGGATAAAGTCTGGGAAGAGTTACCCGAGCGAAAATCAGCAGGTAAAGGAGGACAAAGATCCCAAGAATCATGACACGGGTCATAAATTTCAACAGCCAATCTATCCTCAATATCAACCAAATTCCCAATGAATCTAACACCACCAACAACAATAAATTGAGGCCTGAGATTACTTTTATTACTGAAAAAAACGCCAACAAGTGGATTAATTCTAGAGAATCTGAGAGGAGAGGTAGATTTCCAGCGAGGCTTGAGAACAGGGGAGAAAGAAAAATTAGGAGCAGTAGAAAAGAGGAAGCCATTAGAGCCAATAAAGGCAGGGGAAGGAAACGGGAAAGAAGGGAGACGAAACCAAGAATTGGAATAAGGGTCAAATGCAAAAGATTGGTTGTTCTTGGAGGAAGTGTTGTGAAGGCCGTGGAGGAAGAACCATGGGAGGTTATGGTGGGGATGAGAAGGGAAATTGGGGGTGGCGATTAGGGATTGCCAGAGCTTGCAGACGGCGGAGGCTCGGAGGAGAGAGGGGATAGGGAGGTGGGAGAGGATTAGTTCTGTTAAGTCGGGGCTTAAGGAAGAAAAAGGTTCTGACATTTTGAACGAATATGTGGGTATGTGAGAGAATGAGAGATAGAGAGAGAGAGATAGAATGAGAAGAAGAGGATGAAGACGGTGGTTGAGAGTAGTTGCGAATGTGACTGAGAGAGCAGCGTGAGAAATGAAGACGACATGCACCAAGGACATGGAAAATGTATTAAATAATTAAAAAAAAATTGATACACACGCATACGCACACACGATGCCATAATTAAGTCTTTCATCCTTACAAAATTGAGAAAAAAGATTATTAATTTTTATTAATTAATAATCTTTTTTCTCAATTTTGTAAGGATGAAAGACTTAATTATGGCATTGTCCAGTCATTTTTTTCTTATTTTTTTCCATTTAAAATGATTTTTTAAAATTTAAAAAAAATATTTATATATCGGTCTTTATTTATTATTGCTTTAATTTCTTTTTATCCGTCACTTTTAAGTAAAATTCAAATTTTATTTATCTGTCATTTTTAAATTTTTAATACAATTTAATTTTTTTTTAATTTATTTTTTTTCAATACAAGTTGACCAATTAAATTTAAGTTTGTGTATTAAAATACTCAATTTTATTTTAAATTTAATCTTAATTAATATTTCTGAATTATAGTAAAAATAATAAAAGTGACACAATAAGAAACGGAGGGAGTATATAACACTACATTTAATATAATGTAAATTTAGTTTTGATCATATTTTAATTTAATTATATATTTTTATTTAACATTTTTTCACCCAAATCAATAAGTCTAATTAATAGTCTAAATTTTAGATGAATTTGCAATAATTTGTCAAAAATATCTTTATTTAATTTAGTGAGGAAGGAAAATATTTTGAAATTTGATAGAAAATTAATGAGGATAATATGAAAAAAATGTATGTATTGCTCTCTTAAAATTTTTAAAATGATAAATATAGTGTGACAAACAAAAGTTAACAAAAACAACAATTATTTTGAACGAATGAATAATATTTTTTTTATAAAATTAAAGTTTTTTAATTATTTTCATAATTTTTATGTTAAAGTAAAAGTGATAATTTAAAGTGTGATAAAAAGAGTATTAATTTTGTACCGACGTGTTACCATGCCATACTATCATTTGTTTTCCTTGTTTTAAAATATAATAATAAAAAAATCATCTCATGTCTTAGGATTCTTTTGTTAACAATTGTTGTTTATACATAAAATTATCATTGAAGTATATATATATATATATATATATATATATACATATATACATATATATATATATATATATATACATATATACATATATATATATATATATATATATATATATAGTAATTACTTTGATAATTACACTACATATGTATATATATATATATAGTAATTACTTTGAGAATTACAATACATTTTTATTTGATAATTAATTACTATTTGTAATGTTTCTATTCAATATGTTTCTCGTAAAGTTAATAAAAATAACAATTATAATATTTATGAATATCAAAATAATTAGGGGAGATGGGAAGTGGTCATTGTTGAGAAGAGTTTCCATATTTCTAGCCGACTGGAAAGCAAATATTTTGTGGATAAAAAAAAAAAAGGTGGGTCATAAGAAATATCACATAAAAACTAATAAATATGTATGCAAACATTTAACCTATTTTAGCGGGCAAAACATTTATCGATTCGCCTACTACAAAGGCGCTTAAATAATTAATTAATTACCTTTAGGCCCATGACTTCCCTTCCACCAAACATTCGGTTTGCAATTTATCTAGAAGGCCACGCTGACGTTGGCCTAATTAAATCATTTTTGGGTTAATTTACACTTTCATTATTTTTTTAAGATTTTAATCATTTTTTATAATAAATCTTTGAGAAGGGGAGGCCGTGGAATTCGCGTGCGGTGCTCTTCCCAATCCGAACGTAGTCATCAACGACATCTATCGATACTCCAACACAGGGCAATTGTGCATATTTGCAACTGAAATAAATATGTTCCAACTCTACATCCAACCTTTGTCGGAAATATTGTCAAGAGTTGGTCTCCTTATTGTTTAGATTTTTTCTATTTTAATAATCCCTGTTAAATAGGATAGTCTTCATGTTTGACTCATTCTCTATTTTTATCAGGTGGACTGATTTTTCCCAATTAGTTATTTTGTAAGGCTATTTAATAGCCAACATTACTGTTCAATAATGTATTCAATTTCAAATTCTTTTGAATCTTTTCTTTTCAAGTTTGATTTTCTACATTCTAGTATTAGAGCTAGGTTGGCCTTGAAGAAAACAAAGCAGCAGCTTTTGTGACTTGCAATAGCAAGAGAGATGTCGACTGAAGGAAATTTTGTGCAACCTGCTATTCCTCGTTTTGATGGTCATTATGATCACCGGAGCATGTTGATGGAAAAGTTTTTAAGATCCAAGGAGTACTGGAGTCTTGTGGAGACTGGTTATGTTAAGCTAGAAAATAGAACTGCATTGACAAAAGCACAACAAAAAAAGCTTGAAGAGATGCAGCTGAAAGAGTTGAAGGTGAAAAACTATCTGTTTCAAGCTATGATCGAACCATTTTAGAGACCATTCTATAGAAGAACACATCTGAACAGATATGGGATTCCATGAAGAAGTATGAGGGAAATGTAAGGGTGAAACGATCCATTCTTCAAGCTCTTCGCAAAGAGTTTGAAATTCCTGAGATGAAATCTGGTGAAGTTGTTTCGGACTATTTCTTAAGAGTGATGTCTGTTGCCAATAAAATGATATTTCATGGTGAACAAATGAAAGATGTTACGATAGTAGAAAAGATACTTCGATCGTTGAGCGACAAATTTAATTATATTGTTTGCTCAATAGAAGAATCTAAAGATATTGATCACCTATCAATTGATGAACTAAAAAGTTCCTTAATTGTTCATGAGCAGAAGTTTCATAGGCACAAAGGAGAAGAACAAGCATTAAAGGTAACTCATGAGGAAAATGCAGGAGGAAGAGATGGTGGTCACGAATCCTTTTGAGGAAGAGGCAGAGGCAGAGGTAGAGGATGACAATCCTTCAACAAAGCTACAGTATAATGCTACAAATGTCATCAACTTGGACACTTTCAATATGAGTGTCCAAGATGGGACAAGGAAGCCAATTATGCTGAGCTTGAAGAAGAAGAAGAAGAAGAAGAAGAAGAAGCGATGCTGTTGATGTCCTATGTTGAGCTAAATGGAACAAAAAAGGAGGATGTATGGTTCTTATATTTAGGCTGCAACAATCATATGTGTGGAGATAAAGCTCTTTTCTACGATCTCAATGAAAACTTCACGCAAATGGTGAAGCTGGGAAACAACTCAAAAATGACAGTGATGGGGGAAGGTACTATAAGGTTGAAAGTGAATGGATTCAATCACATAGTCACTGAGGTGTTTTATGTGCCTGAATTGTAAAACAATTTACTGAGCATTGGGCAACTGCAGGAATTTTTAATGTGTTTTGAAGGGTTTGTACTAGAAAAAATCACAAAAATTCGAAAAATTAAAAAAAGTGACGAAATTTTGGATATGGGTCTTAAAATATATGAAAACTTCATCTGAGTGACTATTGGATGCTTACCAAAGACAATGGATAGAGAATTAGTTTCAACAAAAACTAATAAATTTTTAATATTTTCTGAAAGTGTTATACGAAAAATAAAAAAAATATCGAAAAATTATAAAAAGTGATAAAATTTTGGATAAAGGTCATAAAATTTATGAAAAATTCGCTAGAATAGTTATTGAATGATTACCAAACATAACGAATGGGGAATTGGTTTCAACGAAATATGAGAAATTTTAATGTTTTGTGAAGAGGTTGTAGTAGGAAAAATTACAAAAAGTGTTAAAATTAAAAAAAAAAAGTAACGACATATTGGATATAGGTCTTAAAATATATGAAAATTTAATCGGAGTGGCTACGAGATGCCTACCAAACACAATGGATGGAGAATTACTTTTAACGAAATCTGACGAATTTTTAATGTTTTTTGAAAGAGGTTACACTAGGAAAAATAACAAAAAATTGAAAAATTATAAAAAGTGATGAAATTTTTGATGTGTCCTAAAATATATTAAAAATTCGTTGGAATAATTATTGGATGTTTACCAAACACAATGGATGGAGAACTGACTTTAACGAAATATGAGAAATTTTTAATGTTTTCTAAAGTGGTTATATTAGAAAAATCACAAAAAATCGAAAAATTATAAAAAGTAATAAAATTTTGGATATGAGTTCTAAAATATATTAAAAATTCTTTGTAATAGTTATTGGATGCTTACCAAACACAATGGATGGAGAATTGGTTTTAACGAAAATGAGAAATTTTTAATTTTATCTGAGGTAGTTAGAACAGGAAAAATCACAAAAAATCTAAAAAATATAAAAAGTTATGAAATTTTGGATATCTGTCCTAAAATATTTTAAAAATTCATTGGAATAGTTTTTGAATACTTACCAAACACAATAGATGGAGAAGACTTCAACGAAATAAGAGAAATTTTTAATGTTTTCTAAACGGGTTATACTAGAAAAAATTACAAAAAATCAAAAAATTATAAAAATTGATTAAATTTTGGATATAAGTCGTAAAATTTATTAAAAATTCGTTGGAATAGGTATTGGATGGGTACTAAATACAATGGATGAAGAATTAGCTTCAACGAAACTTGACGAATTTTTAATGTTTTCTTCGGGTTATATAATAGGAAAAATCGCAAAAAAATCGAAAAATTATAAAAAGCGATAAAATTTTGGATAAAGGTCCTAAAATATATGAAAAATTCATTGGAATAGTTATTGGATGCTTACCAAATACAATGGATGGAGAAATTGCCTCAACGAAATGTGATAAATTTTTAATGTTTTTTAAGGGGTTATATTAGAAAAAATAAAAAAAAGTCGAAAAATTAAAAAAAGTGACGATTTTGGATATGGGTATTAAAATATATGAAAACTTCATCGGAGTGACTATTGAATGCTTACCAACCACAATGGATGGAGAATTAGCCTCAACGAGATCTGATGAATTTTTAATGTTTTTTGAAGGAGTTATAATTGGAAAACTCAAAAAAAATCGAAAAATTATAAAAAGTAATTAAATTTTAAATAAGGGTCATACAATATATGAAAAATTCGTTGAAAGAGTTATTGGATACTTACAAAACACAATGGATGGAGAATTAGACTAAACGAAATATGAGGAATTTATAATGTTTTCTGAACGGGTTATACTAGGAAAAATCACAAAAAATTATAAAAATTGATGAAATTTTTGATGTGTCCTAAAATATATTAAAAATTCATTGCAATAGTTATTGGATGCTTACCAAACATAATGGATGGAGAATTGACCTCAACAAAATATGAGAAATTTTTAATGTTTTATGAAGGGGTTTGTTATATTAGGAAAAATCACAAAAATTCGAAAAATAATAAAAAGTGATAAAATTTTTGACATGAATTCTAAAATATATGAAAACTTCATCATAGTGGCTATTGGATGCTTATCAAGCACAATGGATGGAAAATTAGTTTCAACGAAATCTGACGAATTTTTAATGTTTTTTGAAAGAGTTATAATTGGGAAAATCACAAAAAATCAAAAAATTATAAAAAGCAATTAAATTTTAGATATGGGTCATATAATATATGAAAAATTAGTTGAAAAAATTATTGGATACTTACAAAACACAATGGATGGAGAATTAGACTCAACAAAATATGAGGAATTTTTAATGTTTTCTGAAAGAGTTATACTAGGAAAAATCACAAAAAATAAAAAAATTATAAAAATTGATGAAATTTTTGATATGTGTCCTAAAATATATTAAAAATTCATTAGAATAGTTATTGCATGCTTACCAAATACAATGGATGGAGAATTGATCTCAACAAAATATGAGAAATTTTTAATGTTTTATGAAGGGGTTTGTTATATTAGGAAAAATCACAAAAAATCGAAAAATTATAAAAAGTGATGAAATTTTTGATATGAATCCTAAAATATATGAAAACTTCATCATAGTGGCTATTGGATGTTTATTAAACACATGGATGGAGAATTAGTTTCAATGAAATCTAACGAATTTTTAATGTTTTTTGAAGGAGTTATAATTGAAAAACTTACAAAAAATCGAAAAATTATAAAAAATAATTAAATTTTAGATATGGGTCATATAATATATGAAAAATTCGTTGAAAGAGTTATTGGATACTTACAAAACACAGTGGATGGAGAATTAGCCTCAACGAAATATGAGAAATTTTTAATGTTTTTTGAAAGCGTTATACTAGGAAAAATCACAAAAAATAAAAAAATTATAAAAATTGATGAAATTTTTGATATGTGTCCTAAAATATATTAAAAATTCATTGGAATAATTATTGGATACTTACCAAAAAAAATGGATGGAGAATTGGCCTCAACAAAATATGAGAAATTTTTAATGTTTTATGAAGGGTTTTGTTATATTAGGAAAAATCACAATAAATCGAAAAATTACAAAAAGTGATGAAATTTTTGTCATGAGTCCTAAAATATATGAAAACTTCATCATAGTGGCTATTAGATGCTTATCAAGCACAATGTATGGAGAATTAGTTTCAACAAAACCTGACGAATTTTTAATATTTTTTGAAGAAGTTATAATTGGGAAAATCACAAAAAATCGAAAAATTATAAAAGGTGATAAAGTTTTAGATATAGGTCCTATAATATATGAAAAATTCGTTAAAAGAGTTATTGGATACTTACAAAACACAATGGATGGAGAATTGGCCTCAACGAAATATGATGAATTTTTAATGTTTTATGAAGGGGTTATATTAGGAAAAATCACAAAAAATTATAAAAAGTGATGAAATTTTGATGTGTCCTAAAATATATTAAAAATTCGTTTGAATAATTATTGAATGCATACAAAACACAATTGATATAGAATTGGCCTCAACGAAATATGTGGAATTTTTAAGCTTTTCTGACCGTGTTATAATAGAAAAAATCACAAAAAAACATAAAATTATAAAAAGTGATGAAATTTTGCATATAGGTCCTAAAATATATTAAAAATTCATTGGAATAGTTATTAGATACTTACAAAATACAATGGATGGAGGATTGGCATCAACGAAATATAAGGAATTTTTAATGTTTTCTGAAGGTATTGTATTAGGGAAAATCATAAAAAGTTGAAAAATTAAAAAAAGTGACAAAATTTTATGTATGGGTCTTAAAATATATGAAAACTTTATCGGAGTGTCTATTGGATGCTTACCAAACACAATGGATGAAGAATTACTTTCAATTAAACCTGACGAGTTTTTAATGTTTTTTAAAGGGGTTATACTAGGCAAAATTACAAAATATCAAAAATTATAAAAAGTGATAAAATTTTGGATGTGTCCTAAAATATAAGAAAAATTCATTGGAACAGCTATTGGATACTTACTGAACATAATGAATGGAGAATTGGCCTCAACGAAATATGACAAATTTTTAATATTTTTTGAAGCGGTCATAATAGGAAAAATCAGAAAAAAAAATATAAAAATTGATAGAATTTTTGATACGGGTCCTAAAATATATTAAAAATTCTTTGAAATAGGATTTTTGACCGTGTTGTAATAGGGAAAATCACAAAAAATCATAAAATTATAAAAAGTGAGAAAATTTTGCATATAGGTCCTAAAATATATTAAAAATTCTTTGGAATAATTATAAGAAGCTTACCAAACACAATGGATGGGGAATTGGCATTAACAAAATATGAGAAATTTTTAATGTTTTCTGAAAATGTTGTTCTAGGAAAAATCACAAAAAGTCAAAAAATTAAAAAAAGTGACGAAATTTTATGTATGGATCTTAAAATATATGAAAATTTTATCGGAATGGCTATTGGATGCTTACCAATTACAATGAATGAAGAATTAGTTTCAACAAAACCTGACAAAATTTTTAATATTTTCTAAAGGGATTACACTAGGGAAAATCACAAAATATCGAAAAATTATAAAAAGTGAAGAAATTTTGGATATGTGTGTTAAAATATATGAAAAATTCATTAGAATATTTATTGGATGCTTACCGAACACAATGGATGGAGAATTGGTTTCAACGAAATATGACAAATTTTTAATGTTTTTTGAAGCAGTTATAATAGGAAAAATCAGAAAAAATCAAAAAATTATAAAAATTGACAGAATTTTTGATACGGGTCCTAAAATAAATTAAATTTTTTTAAAATAGTAATTGGATGCTTACTAAACACAATGGATGGAAATTTGATCTCAACGAAATATGAGAAATTTTTAATGTTATCTGAAGGTGTTAAACTAGGAAAAATCAAAAAATTTTAATATTGGTCCTAAAATATATTAAAACTTCGTTGAAATTGTTATTGGATAGTTACCAAAAACTATAGATGGAGAATTGGCCTCAACGAAATATGAGAAAATTTTTAATGTTTTATAAAAGGGTTGTACAAGGAAAAATAAAAAAAAGTCGAAAAATTAAAAAAAAAAGTGACGAAATTTTGGATATTGGTTTTAAAATATATGAAAATTTTATCGGAGTCGCTATTGGATACTTATCAAACACAATTGATAGAAAATTAGATTCAACGAAATCTGGCGAATTTTTGATATTTTCTGAAGTGGTTATATTATGAAAAATCTCGAAAAATCAAAAAATTATAAAGCGTTATGAAATTTTTGATTTGGGTCCTAATATATATGAAAAATGCGTTGGAATAGTTATTGTATGCTTACCAAACATAATGGATGAACAATTAGTTTCAACGAAATCTGATGAATTTTTAATATTTTCTAAATGTGTTCTACTAGGGAAAATGACAACAAATCAAAAAATTATAAACAATAATAAAATTCATTGGAATAGTTATTTGATTGCTTACCAAAAACAACGGATAGAGAATTGGTTTCAACGAAATATGAGAAATTTTTAATGTTATCTGAATCTGTTTCAACAGGAAAAATAAAAAAAATGAAAAATTATAAAAAGTGATGAAATTTTGGATAAAGGTTCTAAAATATATGAAAATTTCGTTGGAATAGTTATTGGCCCAAAACACAATGGATGGGGAATTTGCCTCAACGAAATATGAGAAATTTTTAATGTTTTCTGAACGGGTTATACTAGAAAAAATCACAAAAAGTTAAAAAATTAAAAAAAGTAATAAAATTTTGAATATGGGTCTTAAAATATATGAAAACCTAATCGGAGTGGCTATTGGATGCTATTCAAGTACAATGGGTGGAGAATTGGTTTCAATGAAATCTGACGAATTTTTAATGTTTTTTGAAGTGGTTATATTAGAAAAAATCACAAAAAATCGAAAAATTATAAAAAATAATGAAATTCATTGGAATAGTTATTGGATGCTTACCAAATACAATAGATGGAGAATTGGTCTTAATTAAAATGAGAAATTTTTAATTTTATCCGAGGTAGTTATAATAGGAAAAATCACAAAAAATCGAAAAATTATAAGAAGTTATGAAATTTTGGATATGTGTCCTAAAATATTTAAAAAATTAATTGGAATAGTTACTGGATGCTTACCAAACATAATGGATGGAGAATTGGTTTCAACAAAATAAGAGAAATTTTCAATGTTTTCTGTATGGATTATACTAGAAAAAATTGCAAAAAATCGAAAAATTATAAAAATTGATGAAATTTTGGATATGAGTCGTAAAATTTATTAAAAATTCGTTGGAATAGTTATTGGATGCTTACCAAACACAATGGATGGAGAATTGATCTCAACGAAATCTGAAATTTTTTTAATATTTTTTGAAGGGGTTATATTA
The DNA here is from genome assembly GCA_947683425.1 of Excoecaria cochinchinensis. NCBI lineage: Eukaryota > Viridiplantae > Streptophyta > Magnoliopsida > Malpighiales > Euphorbiaceae > Excoecaria > Excoecaria cochinchinensis. Next base: position 76,376 of record CANTUQ010000175.1, on the reverse strand, counting down.
GAAAAAATTACAAAAAGTCGATAAATTAAAAAAAATGACGAAATTTTGGATATACGTCTTAAAATATATGAAAACTTCATCAGAATAGCTATTGGATGCTTACCAATCACAATGGATTGATAATTAACCTTAACAAAACCTGACGAAGTTTTAATATTTTCTGAACGTGTTATACTAGGAAAAATCACAAAAAATCGAAACATTATAAAAAGTTATGAAATTTTCAATATGTGTCAAAAAATATATGAAAAATTCGTTGTAATAGTTATTGGATGTTTACAAAACACAATAGACAGAGAATTGGCATCAATAAAATATGATAAATTTTTAATATTTTCTGAAAGTGTTATAATAGGAAAAATAAAAAAAAAATCAAAAAAATATAAAAAGTGATAAAATTTTAGATATGAGTCCTAAAATATATTAAAAATTTGTTGAAATGGTTATTGAATACTTACCTAACACAATGGATGGAGTATCGGCCTCAATGAAATATGACGAATTTTTAATGTTTCTGAAAGGGTTGTACTAGGGAAAATCATAAAAAGTCAAAAAATTAAAAAAAGTGAAGAAATATTAATCCATAAAAATTCGTCATATTTCAATGAAACCAATTCTCCATGTATTGTGATTGGTAAACTTCCAATAGCCATTCCAATGAAATTTTTCTAAATTATAGAACTCACATCCAAAATTTTACCAATTTTTATAATTTTTCGATTTCAGTAATTTTTCCTAGTATAACACTTTCAGAAATTTATAAAAATTCGTCAGATTTCGATGAAATCAATTCTCCATCAATTGTGATTGGTAAGTTCTAATAGACATACCAACAAAATTTTCCTAAATTATAGAACTTATATCCATAATTTCACCACTTTTTATAATTATTGGATTTCAGAGATTTTTCCTTGTATAACACTTCAGAAATTCATAAAAATTAATAAGATTTCGATGAAGTCAATTCTCTATCAACTGTGATTTGTAAGCTTCCAATAGCCATTCCAATAATTTTTTCATAAATTATAGGATTTACATAAAAAATTTCACCACTTTTTATAATTTTTTGATTTTAGTGATTTTTCCTTGTATAACACTTTCGAAAATGCATAAAAATTCGTAAGATTTCGATAAATCCAATTCTCTATCAATTGTGATTTGTAAACTTCCAATATCCAATCCAATGAAATTTTACTAAATTACAGGATTCAAATCCAAAATTTCACCACTTTTTATAATTTTTCGATTTTAGTGATTTTTTATAGTATAACACCTTCGAAAATGCATAAAAATTTGTCAGATTTCGATAAAACCAATTCTCCATGCATTATAATTGGTGAGCTTCCAATATCCATTCTAATTAAGTTTTCCTAAATTATAGGATTTAAATTCAAAATTTCACAATTTTTTTTTTAATTTTTCGATTTTAGTGATTTTACCTAGTATAACACCTTCAAAAATCCATAAAAATTCATCCTATTTCTATGAAAACAATTCTTTATCAATTGTGATTTTAAGCTTGCAATGGCCATTCCAATGAAATTTTGCTAAATTATAGAACTCCGATCTAAAATTTCACAACTTTTTATAATTTTTCGATTTTAGTGATTTTCCCTAGAATAACACTTTCGAAAATGCATAAAAATTTGTTAGATTTCGATGAAACTAATTCTCTATCAATTGCCATTTGTAGCTTCCATTAGCCATTTCAATAAAATTTTTCTCAATTATAGGACTTATATCTAAAATTTCACCAGTTTTTATAATTTTTCGATTTTAGTAATTTTCTCTATTATAACACATTCGAAATTCATAAAAATTCGTCAGATTTCGATAAAGCCAATTCTCTATTAATTGTGATTTGTTAGCTTCCAATAACCATTCCAAAAAAGTTTTTCTAAATTATAGGTCTCACATCTAAAATTTCACAACTTTTTTATAATTTTTCGATTTTAGTGATTTTTCCTATTATAACACTTTCAAAAATACAAAAAAAATCGTCAAATTTCGATGAACCCAATTCTCGATGCATTATTATTGGTAAGTATCCAATAGCCATTCCAATGAAATTTTTCTAAATTATAGGACTCACATCCAAAATTTTACCACTTTTTTATAATTTTTCGATTTCAGTGATTTTTCCTAGTATAATATTTTCAAAAATATATAAAAATTCGTCATATTTCGATGAAATCAATTCTCGATCCATTGTGATTGGTAAGCTTCCAATAGCCATTCCAATGAATTTTTCCTAAATTATAGCACTTACATCCAAAATTTCACCACCTTTTATTATTTTTCGATTTCAGTGATTTTCCCCAGTATAATACCTTTAGAAATCAACAAAAATTCATCAGATTTCGATGAATCCAATTCTCTATCCAATGTGAATGTTAAGCTTTCAAAAGTCATTCCAATGAAATTTTCCTAAATTATAGGACTCACATCTAAAATTTCATCACTTTTTATAATTTTTCGATTTCAGTAATTTTTCCTATTATAACACCTTCAGAAATCCATAAAAATTCGTCAGATTTCGATAAATTCAATTCTCTATGCATTGTGAATGTTAAGCTTCCAAAAGTCATTCCAATAAAGTTTTCCTAAATTGTTGGACTTATATTTGAAATTTCACCAATTTTTATAATTTTATAATTTTAGTAATTTTGCCTAGTATAACACTTTCGAAAATGCATAAAAATTCGTCAGATTTCGATGAAGACAATTCTCTATCAATTGTGATTTGTAAGCTTCCAATAGCCATTCCAATGAAATTTTTCTAAATTATATAACTCACATCTAAAATTTCATAATTTTTTATAATTTTTCGATTTTAGTGTTTTTTCCTAGTATAACACATTCGAAAATGCATAAAAATTCGTCAGATTTCGATGAAATTAATTCTCTATCAAATGTTATTTGTAAGCTTCCAATAGTCATTCCAATAAAATTTTCCTAAATTATAGGACTCATATATAAAATTTTACCACTTTTTATAATTTGTCGATTTTAGTGATTTTTCCTAATATAACATTTTCGAAAATGCATAAAAATTCGTTAGATTTCAATGAAACCAATTCTCCATGCATTATGATTGGTAAGCTTCCAATAGCAATTCCAATAAAATTTTTCTAAATTATAGGACTCACATCCAAAATTTCATCACTTTTTATTATTTTTCGAATTCAGTTATTTTTCCTAGTATAACACTTTCAGAAATCCATAAAAATTTGTCAGATTTTGATGAAGCCAATGCTCCATCCATTGTGAATGTTAAGCTTACAAAAGTCATTCCAATGAAATTTTTCTAAATTATAGGACACACATCCAAAATTTCACCACTTTTTATAATTTTTCGATTTTAGTGATTTTACCTAATATAACACCTTCAAAATTCATAAAATTTTGTCAGATTTCGATGAATCCAATTCTCTATTCATTGTGAATGTTAAGCTTCCTAAAGTCATTCCAATGAAGTTTTTCTAAATTATAGGGATTAAATCCAAAATTTCACAATTTTTTAAACTTTTTCGATTTTAGTGATTTTTCCTAGTATAACACTTTCAGAAATCCATAAAAATTTGTCAGATTTTGATGAATCCAGTTCTCTATCCATTGTGAATGTTAAGCTTCCAAAAGTCATTGCAATAAAGTTTTCCTAAATAATTGGACTCATATATGAAATTTTACCACTTTTTATAATTTTTCGATTTTAGTGATTTTTCCTAGTATGACACATTCAGAAATGCATAAAAATTCATCAGATTTGATAAAACCAATTGTAACACGCGCCGAACCGGGAAGGCCCTCATAGGAGCCTGCTTTTAGGATTTGAGGGATTGGTTCGCATCATTTGATTTGGGTAACAAGAGACATTTGGGAATTCTCTCATAATAGAATATTGGAAAAGTTCATCTAGTCTCGTGAAACCTTTAGGCACCTTGAGGTATTTTGGAGTAGCCACCTAATTTACAAGAAATTGAAAAAGGGCATCTAACCTCTACGGTCTAAATCAGAGAAAGTGTTTGGAAATTCACTCTTATTTATACCTTGGTTAATTATAAATGAGATTTTAGATTTTGAAAATTCCATCTCTCTTCTCAGACAATTAATGCAATTTATTAAAGGTGCACTTCAAGCACTAAGAAAGCGATAAATGAAAGTTGTAAATAAAGTAGAAAATAAAGCGATAAATAAAGTAGTAAACACACAACACGCCATTTACAAAGGCGAAATTGGAAAAAATACAATCCCTCAAAAAAGCTAAACAAAATTAAGATGAAAATTGGGACGGAATACAATCCCCAAATGAAAGAAAGCTTAATAAGATTGCCCTCAAAAATAATTAATTACAAGGGCCCACAAGATATATATAAACGTAAAGTTAAACAATCGAGCAAAATTAATCAAACGAGGAGACATACATAAATCGGGATATTTATTTGGTTTGGGAACATTGGTTCCTTCATGCTCATTTAAAGAGAGATCGAAAAGTTATTTTAGCTATTGACTTGAAAACTGGGATGAGTGATCTCGTTTTTAAGAAAAATTAACTTTTCGTTTTAAATTCGTGACATTTTACATTTTCTTGGCTAAAATCGAGGACATTGGTCCCACTTTATTAGTAAAAAGACCCAATTTAGTTATAAAAATATTTTCATGAATTTTTATTTTACACGCGTACAAAAATAAAGCTATTCGATTTGCAAACAAACATAGCCACATAAATAGAAGACAGGTAAGATCTCATCAAGAAAGGTTCCCTACGCGTCGTGACCCCTCTGTTCGGTCACGGCGATGCTCAAATGAGTGACACCACATTGTACCCAAACACGAAAAACAACAGTAAAAATATCAGTAATAATTCCAACATTAACCACATAACGTAAATGCAAAGGAAAAAATGAAACATGGTCAACACGCAAAAAATATAGTGATAATGACGATGACAATAAACATGATAATAATAACATTAGCATGCGATGATAATAATATTAAGGATAATAATAGGAGCCAATAATAATCATAATAATGACAACAGTAGCAAAATGGGGATAATAATACTAGTACTACTACTACTACTACTACTAATAATAATAATAATAGTAACACAACAATAATAATCACGATAATAATAACAACAATAACAATAACGCAATAAAAATTATAATAATAATAATGATAATAATATAAAATAAACATAAAATAATAATACTAATAATAATAATAACATGAAATAATAATCACAATAATAATAATAATCATAAAAATGAGCGTAATAAAAGTAATTAGCAACAGTCATAATGATATCAACATGCAAAGGCAGCAACATTAAGAATAAGCTAACAAAAAAAAAATGATAAACATAATGATAATAGCAACAATCATAAAGATGACTTCAATAACAATGTGTAGACATCGGGTTCTGAAGCGGTATAAGATCAGGATTAACCGATGATAAAAAAATACTTGCCTCAAGCAAAGGTGTCAAAAATGATATTTTCCTTGTCAAAAATCACATTTGTTCCTCTAAAAATTTTAATTCAAAAATTTGCATTTTTACTCTTTTTATTTATTTATTTATTTTATTTTATTTTATTCCCTTTATTTTTATTTTTATTTTTTTAATCGCGCTCCGCGTGCGGTTTGGGTCACACTTGTGTGGGCAGCGCGCGCCCGCAGGCAGCGTACGCCTGCAGGAAGTGTGCGCCTGCAGGCAAAGCGTGCGCCCGCCTGGCAACGCTCACCCACAATGCCCCTCGCACGCCCGCAGGGCCGTTTAGAAAATCCGCTGCCCCTCACGCGCCCTGCGCCCGCAGGGCCGCACGTCGCCCAGGGCGACGCATGCCCCCCAGGAGCACGTCGCCCAGGGCGACCTGCGGGCATCCCCGCACCCTGCCGCGTGCTATCACTTTCAGCTGCTCATTTTTTTTTTCAGTCTGTTTTTTTCACAATTCTGTGCAATTTTTGGGGAGTGAAAATTGAAAGTTAATTTTGTTTTTTTTTTCCATTTTGAGAACACAGAAAAATAAAATGAAGATTGGTCTTCATTTATAGGAGAGCTGCATTTTTCACACGAGAAAAAAAGAGAGAGTTTCCTCTCAAGCCAAGGGCAGCCGAAGGATTTCAAAAGCAAAAAAATATTTAGATTTTTTTAATCTAACTTTTCTTCTCCTTTTTTCTTCAAGGTATTTTCGAGTCGGGGATCTATTTTCAAGCAAGGAAAATCAATTTCCTTTATTTTGTATTATTCTTCCAAAAAATAGTTCTAGTATTTGTTTAAAACTTGAATTTTTTCTCAAATATTTTTGTATTTATTTCCATAAATTCGACAAGGAGAACGAATCAAGACATCCTATTTTCCGACCTATAAAATCTGAGGGTAAATATTTTTGGAACCGTTCTCATTTATTTTTGTTCATCATTTATTATTGTTAATATTATTATTTTCTGTTATTATTACCATATTTATAATTCATTTCTAGCATTTCTAATATGATTATTACTGTTGATATATTATTCATGGTTTTAATTTGATTTCTTTGTGACTCCAACTTGATTATCATTATTATTATTAGTATTATTGTCTCGTTGCCATGATTATTAGCACTATTATTATGCTGCCACTACTATTATTTTTGCTATTTGTGTTCACTGTTGATGTTTGCATGCTCATTTATTATTATTACTATTATTATTATTATTATTATTATTATTATTATTATTATTATTATTATTATTATTATTATTATTATTATTATTATTGTTAGTGTTGCTATTATGTTGCCATAATAATTATTATTATTGTTATTATTGTTACTATAATTTTATTATTGTTTTGTCATTAGCATTGGGTTTTTGCATGACTTATTTTATTTCTTTTGCATGTAAATCATTTGAATACTAAACAAATATGTCCTATATTTATTTTGTCTTTACTTAATTAATTTTGTTTAGAATTATTACTAACATTTTTAATATTATTTTTTCTGTCTGAGATTTAATTTGAATCACATCGTGTGAGCATTTCCATGACCTCCCGGGTGGGTCACCATGCGTGGGAGACCGCATTATTCGGTGAGACCTTTCCTATTCCCTCTCCTTGTGTTGTGTTTATTTGCAAGTAAATATTTTTATTTATGCACACGTGAGATAAAAAATCACAAAAATACTTTTATAACTAAATTGAAATTTTTACTAATAAAATTGGGACCAATGTCCCTCATTTTAGTCAAGCAATGTAAAATGTCACAATAAAACGAAGAGTTAATTTTCTCCAAAAATGGGATCACTCATCCCGGTTTTCGAACTAACGATCAGCAAACTCTTCGAGCCCTCTTTAAATAAGCGCGAAAGAATCAATGTTCTTAAACCAAACAAATGCCCCGATTTATGTATGTTTTTCTTATGTTTGATTTTTTATCTTAAATTTATATTCATGTATTTTCTTTTGGGTCATTGTAATTAATTTTGAGGCAACATTATTTAATTCTTATTTGGGATTGTATTCCGTCCCAATTTACCTTTTTATCTTCTTTTATTGGGGTTGTATTCCACCCCAATTTCTCTTGTAATTGTGTGCTTGGCGTGTTTACTGCTCTCTTTACATTCTTTTATTTATCGCTTTCTTGATGCTTGCAATGCGCCTTTAATTTAAATCCATTAATCATGTGAGAGGAGAGATATAATTTTACGAATTTAAAAACTCATTTATAATTAACCAAAATATAAATAAGAGTGAAGTTCCAAACACCATCTCTGGTTTAGACCAATAGAGTTTAGAAACCTTTTTCAATTTCTTGTAAATTAGGTGGCGACTCTAAAATACCTCAAATGTACCTAAAGGCGCCATAAGGCTAGATGATCCTTTCTAATGTTCTATTGGGAAGGAGGCATCCAAAATGTCTCATGGCGCCCAAGATCAAAAGACACAAACAAATCTCTCAAATCCTAAAAGCGGGTTCAACGAGAGCCTTTGGTAGGTTCGACGCGCGTCACAATGGTGGCTCCACTAGGGACTGTTTGTGACTTTGCTCTGAAAGTGTTTTGGTTAAAATGTATAATTGAGTTTTTAAAATTTAAAATTCTATCACTTTTCAAAATTTGCATTGCATCATTTTAGAGCCTTAGAACTACGCTAGTTGGTCCCCTATCTTACCCCGGTGCATTCCCAAAACATGACCCTATTTTCACTCACTGTAGGAAAGTGTTAAGGATAATCACCAGCCCAAGCCTCATACCATTAATATTATATCAAATGAAGACCCGATCGGTCGCTATGCTCTTGATGAGCTAGACCCGTTGGCAGGCACCACGCTTGGATAGCCCTAAAGTAACATCACCTTGACCAAAGCTCATGTAATGGCAGTAAATACTTTCCCTAGGTGGTATGAACCGTAATACAGTGCTTGTGATGTGGGTCATTATGTATTAGACAAAATCAAGAAAATTGAGTGATCTTCTATCAAAGGTTTTCATGCCCCGGTAGGTTCACCTTAATTTAATTGAATTGTTCAAATATGTAATGGATAAAATCCATACGCATGTGTTTAAATTAAGAGTGTTATGCTGCCAATTTTTGGCCGTGCACCATACGCGTCCATTGGGTTTCCTGTTGACCCATGGACTAAGCCCACCTAGGAAAGACACCGCACGACCTCGTGTGTGGGAGCGATAAGGTTTGATAATAACATTTTTAATTCTAGTTTTATGGAATAAAATGAATGGTTTTACTTATCTGTGTGATATCTTCTCGTGATTTCATTATGCATGATCATGACACATTCATATTTAATAATGATTCAAATGATGCCATTTCATTTAATCTCAGAACTTTGGGGAACCCAAAGAAAATCTTGACAGCATCTGTTATGACTCTTGAAGAGAGATTAAAAAAGAGAGAAAATAAAAAAAATAAAATAAAAAAGTCTTCGCCTGGACCTATGAAGACACGTCGGGAAATGATCATGAAATCGCCAAACACGTTGTGCCAACATATCCCGATCATGGATCAGTCAAGCAGAAGCCCAAAAGACTCAAGCCAGAATAGGGACAGAAAAGAAGAAATCCACAAGCAAAAGCGAGGCTAAATTTTTTATCGGAGACACCTGACTTGGTTGGCCAACGTTATCCCAATAGTTAAGAAAGGAGGTGCGTGTATGTGTGAACTATCAGGATTTGAACCAAGCTTGTCTAAAAAAAAAGAGAGAGAGGCGAAAAAAAAAGAAAAGGCAAAAAAAATAAAAAATAAAAAAATAAAAAAAAGGAGAGGCAAAAAAAAGAAAAGAAAGAGAAACAACGAACAAAAAGGAAAGGAAGAAAAGTCATCTTTGGGATAAGTTTTGTTCGAATCCCGTTAATTCACACATACCCGTGCTCTGCCATTCTTCTTGGCCTCCGAAAAGGACCAAAAGGGTTCTATTGACCTATAATGGACACAGATTGCTCGAGTTTGGGGAATAGATATCTTAAGGGAAGTACGCCCTACGGCCTCCAATGGACATAGGTCCACTATAATTGCTATTGCCTACTTCACCAACTGGGTGGAAGCTGGGTCCTCAGAAAAGTCGACACTTTGGATATGGATAAGTTCATCGAAAGGAATCCGATGTGTTAATTCAGTCCTCATGCCACATTGTGTTCAAGGATGGAAGGGCAGTCTGTGCCTAAAGCTAGGGAGTCGCTCCAGAAGTATGGCATTTAGCATCGCAAGTCCTCTCCATATTTCCCTCAATGCCAATGGGGCGGTAGGGGGTGTTAACAAGAATGTCAAGGAGATCTTGCCCAAGATAGTTCGAAGCGATTGCAGCATTCGAACATGTTAGACAAGAACAAATCGCAGGCTTATTATCACAACCGAATTTATCAGAAAGGACTTGCTCGATCATTTGGAAAGAAGGTCATGAAGCACTCGCTAGAAAGGAGGAGATTCAGTCCCCAAGCAAATGAGTCCGAATTCAGGCAAGCATAGGAAGGCCCATTTGTTCTTGAGAAACTATCATCCAAAGGAGCAACAACTCTAGCAGATAGCAAGGAAAGCAAGTTCAAAGAACTAGTCAGCATTGACAAACCTAAGAGGTTCCATGACTAAAGACTAAAAATCAAAAGAAGGGAATAAATGCCCCGCGGGTTGAAAACCGAAAAAAGGTGGCCTTACTAAAATTGGGTGCCTTGTCAGGGTGAAAACCGAAAAAAGGCACCCTGGGCAAAAATTAAAGGCTTGAGAGAAAATGTCCAATCAAGAAAATCCAAGAGAGTTGATTGGAAACAGGAGTTTTGATGCTTTCAAGATCCATTTTGAGATTAAATTTTGATTTTGCATTCTGAATCTATGTTAAATGGTGATCATGTATGGAGAAATCATGCTGAAATGCACACAACCTTTGCAAATACATAAAACAAAAGCAGTTCGACTCATGTACTCATCATTTCCTAGTTCTTTTATAAAAAGAGAAACACCATTCATTACTAAACGTGTAAAATCTAAATGGCTATACTCTGCTCCTGCTCTAACCGGCCAGATGCCTAAGTCAATGGGCCCTGTTATCAAATGAGGGACTAAACACCCACCAATTATGCGCACCTGTGGGGGCGAAGGTGTAGTTTCTAATCTGTGGTATGGCAGCTTTTGCAAGTAGCTGTATCCAAGGCTATAGTACTTAGGGTTAAAGGCTGAGGATAAGATGCTGCCCTGGACGGATAGAGGACGCCTCACGACGTCTTGAATCCCTCCGAACTGTCAAACGCAACAGGCGATGAGATCCAAAGTGGTCTCGGAAAATCCTCACAAGAGAACAGAAAAGAGATCCAGGGGCATAGGGAGTTGACCCTTGTTAGCCACCTCACCCAATCTAGCAACACCTTCGTCGGAGGAGGCGAGGGGATATAATCGCTGCTCAAGGGAAGATGTCTCAGCGAATAATTGCCGATTGCTGTAGAAGGGGGCTCTGATAGTAGCTTCAGTTTTTCTTATAGCCACACCTAAAAAAAAGGGACCGTTAGAGAATAAAACCGTAATTAGAGCTCTAAGCAAAAGTTAGGCCAAAGGGCAGGGTGAAAACCTGGAAACAGGTAGTCTGTCCTATAAAAAAACGAAATGAATAAAAGTCACTGGATTGGGTTGGGTCCATTCCAGGCAAAAAATAAGGCACAAGGTTATGTGAAAATCCGAAAAGGACGTATTTCCCGCTAAGAAAAGGTAGTGTGAAAATCCACAAGGGACGCACTACCTTTAATCAATGACGTATGATACCTGGAGCGATAAAGCACATAATACAGAGCATGAGTTAGAATCATGGGGGCAAGATGTTGTACGGCTCATAGCAAAAGGTTGCATGCTCGTTGATAGGGGGTAAAGATGCACACCGGACGGCTTTCTCTGAAATGATTATGGGTCAGAATTCTTAAGCCAAGATGATACTCTTCTATATCACTGGAGGCATCAGACAGTATGAACAGTACTCTCAACGAGTCCCTCAACTACCTAGGATATGGTCTATCCATTTTTGCATCTCACGTGCATTCCACGTTACAACCTTTCGCATATCTCTTTGCAAAACTTTACACGTGCATAGCATTTGATGATGCCCAACATGCATTCATATATGCATGAACTTTGTATATATCTTGCATATGCAATCCTTCACGCACATTTCGTGCACATAATCTCTCCGTACATGCAACACATAATTCTTTGCGCATGTCTGGCATGCATAGCACAAGCACTTACCACGTGCATTTAATCTTTTACACATATAGTTGTGTACGCATAATTTTCGCACATTAATCCCTGGCATGATTTGTGTGTATAGTTTTGCACACACATTTAACACCCATTATCTTTAAGTCCTTTTCCAAGGCATTCTCAGTCTCTTCGGAGTATTATCTTTAAGTCTTTTTCCAAGGCATTCTCAGTCTCTTCGGAGCATTATCTTTAAGTCCTTTTTCAAGGCATTCTCAGTCTCTTCGGAGCATTGTCTTTAAGTCCTTTTTCAAGGCATTCTCAGTCTCTTCGGAGCATTATCTTTAAGTCATTTTTCAAGGCATTCTCAGTCTTTTCGGAGCATTATCTTTAAGTTATTTTTCAAGGCATTCTCAGTCTCTTCGGAGCATTATCTTTATGTTATTTTTCAAGGCATTCTTAGTCTGTTCGAAGCATTATCTTTAAATCCTTTTTCAAGGCATTCTCAGTCTGTTCGGAGCATTATCTTTAAGTCCTTCTTCAAGGCATTCTCAGTCTGTTCGGAGCATTATCTTTAAGTCCTTCTTCAAGGCATTCTCAGTCTTTTTGGAGCATTATCTTTAAGTCCTTTTTTCAAGACATTCTCAGTCTTTTCGGAGCATTATCTTTAAGTCCTTTTTCAAGGCATTCTCAGTCTCTTCGGAACATTATTTTTAAGTCCTTTTTTAAGGCATTCTCAGTCTCTTCGGAGCATTATCTTTAAGTCATTTTTCAAGGCATTCTCAGTCTCTTCGGAGCATTATCTTTAAGTCCTTTTTTTCAAGACATTCTCAGTCTCTTCGGAGCATTATCTTTAAGTCCTTTTTCAAGGCATTCTCAGTCTCTTCGGAGCATCATCTTTAAGTCCTTTTTTAAGGCATTCTTAGTCTCTTCGAAGCATCATCTTTAAGTCATTTTCAAGGCATTCTCAGCATTATCTTCAAGTCCTTTTTCCAAGACATTCTCAGTCTCTTTGGAGCATTATCCTTCGGAGTATTAACCTTTTTCCAAAATATTCCAAATCCTTTCAATCCATGACGATATCCACATCAACAAGGCTAGACACCGCATAGGTTAGATGCCAAAGCAACAGGGGTTAACACGTCGGCAAACAGACGGTAATTACCCACAACAACTTCATCCAGTCTGGAAAGACGACCACCTCAGGTACGCGCTTCTTTCCTTTCTTTTCTGAATTTTGGCTCACCCAGGCACCTACGTTCTAGGTTCCCCAAAATTGGGGGCAACTGTAGACACTGGGTCCCGAGGCGGTCTAAGATCAGGATTACCCGATGATGAAAAATACTTGCTGCAAGCAAAAGTATCAAAAATGATGTTTTTCTTGTCGAAAATTTCCTTTGTTCCTCTAAAAATTTTAATTCAAAAATTTGCATTTTTACTCTTTTTATTTATTTATTTATTTTATTTTATTCCCTTTATTTTTATTTTTATTTTTTATTTTTTAATCACGCGTCGCGTGCGGTTTTGGTCGCACGCGTGCAGGCAGTGCGCGCCTGTGCGGGAGCAGCGTGCGCCTGCAGGCAGTGTGCACCCGCTTGGCGACGTGCGCCCTGCCCCTCGCGCGCAGGCAGGGGTGCGCGTCATCGGGGGCGACGCACGCCTCCCAAGCGCACGTCGCCCAGGGCGACATGCGGGCTTCCCCCACGCCCTACCGCGTGCTGTCGCTTTCACCTGCTCAATTTTTTCCAGTATGTTTTTTTCAATTTTTTTCACAATTCTGTGCAATTTTTGGGGAGTGAGAATTGAAAGTTAATTTTGTTTTTTTTTTCCATTTTGAGAACACAGAAAATTAAAATGAAGATTAGTCTTCATTTCTAGGAGAGCTGCATTTTTCACAAGAGTAAAAAGAGAGAGTTTCCTCTCAAGCCAATGGCAGCCGAAGGATTTCAAAAGCAAAAAAATATTTAGATTTTTTTAGTCTAGCTTTTCTTCTCCTTTTTTCTTCAAGGTATTTTTCAGTTGGGGATCTGTTTTCAAGCAAGGAAAATCAATTTCCTTTGTTTTGTATTATTCCTCCAAAAAATAGTTTTAGAGTTTATTTGTTTAAAACTTGATTTTTTTTTTAAATATTTTTATATTTATTACCATAAATTCAACAAGGAGAACAGATCAAGACATCCTATTTTTCGACCTATAAAATTTGAGGGTAAACATTTTTGGAACCGTTCTCATTTATTTTCGTTCATAATTTATTATTGTTAATATTATTATTTTCTGTTATTATTACCATATTTATAATTCATTTCTAGCATTTCTAATATGATTATTACTGTTGATATATTATTCATGGTTTTAATTTGATTTCTTTGTGACTCCAACTTGATTATCATTATTATTATTAGTATTATTGTCTCGTTGCCATGATTATTAGCACTGTTATTATGCTGCCACTACTATAATTCTTGCTATTTGTGTTCACTGTTGATGTTTGCATGCTTATTTATTATTATTATTATTATTGTTATTATTATTATTATTTGAGGGTATTATCATTATCATTATTATTATCTTGTGTTTATTATTATTATTATTATTATTATTATTATTATTATTATTATTATTATTATTATTATTATTATTGCTATTATGTTGCCATAATAATTATTATTATTGTTATAATAATTTTATTGTTATTATTGTTACTATAATTTTATTATTGTTTTGTCATTAACCTTGGGTTTTTGCATGACTTATTTTATTTCTTTTGCATGTAAATCATTTGTATACTAAACAAATATGCCCTATATTTATTTTGTCTTTACTTGATTAATTTTGTTTAGAATTATTACTAACATTTTTAATATCATTTTTTCTGTCTGAGATTTAATTTGAGTCGCATCGTGTGAGCATTTCCATGACCTCCCGGGTGGGTCACCATGCGTGGGAGACCGCATTATTCGGTGAGACCTTTCATATTCCCTCTCCTTGTGTTGTGTTTGTTTGCAAGTAAATATTTTTATTTATTCACGTGTGAGATAAAAAATCACAAAAATACTTTTATAACTAAATTGAAATTTTTACTAATAAAATTGGGACCAATGTCCCTCATTTTAGCCAAGCAATGTAAAATGTCACAATAAAATAAAGAGTTAATTATCTCCAAAAATGGGATCACTCATCCCGGTTTTCGAACTAACGATCAGCAAACTCTTCGAGCCCTCTTTAAATAAGCGTAAAAGAACCAATGTTCCTAAACCAAACAAATGCCCCGATTTATGTATGTTTTTCTTATATTTGATTTTTTGTCTTAAATTTATATTCATGTATTTTCTTTTGGGCCCTTGTAATTAATTTTGGGACAATATTATTTAATTATTATTTGAGATTGTATTCCATCCCAATTTACCTTTTTATCTTCTTTTATTGGGATTGTATTCCACCGTAATTTCTCTTGTAATTGTGTGCTTGGCAGTGTTTATTGCTTTCTTTATATTCTTTTATTTATCGCTTTCTTGATGCTTGCAATGCGCCTTTAATTTAAATGCATTAATCGTGTGAGAGGAGAGATAGAATTTTATGAATTTAAAAAACTCATTTATAATTAACCAAAATATAAATAAGAGTGAAGTTCCGAACACTATCTCTGGTTTAGACAAATAGAGGTTAGAGACCTTTCTCAATTTCTTGTAAATTGGGTGGCGACTCCAAAATACCTCAAAGGTGCCTAAAGGCGCCATGAGGCTAGATGATCATTTCTAATGTTCTATTGGGAATGAGGCATCCAAAATGTCTCATGACGCCCAAGATCAAAAGACGCGAACTAATCTCTCGAATCCTAAAAGCGGGTTCAATGAGGGCCTTTGCTAGGTTCGGCGTGCGTCACACAATGATAATAATATTTAACGGAGATAATGACAAGCAAAATGAAATGAGATGGTGAAAATAAGTCCAAAAATCTTTACCCTCAGAATCCGACTTCTCTTGTCAAAGTTTAAAACAAAATCGAAATAACTCAAAAAACTCAAAGGAAAACAAATGATTTTTTGAAAGAGTTTTTCTCTTTTGCTCTCTCCTTTTTTGTTTTTTCTCTTCGAAAAATCCCAACCTCCTTTGCAAATGAAAATTTCTTCCTCCTTATTTTCCCCGTCTTCTCAAAAAAGAAAAAGACAAAAGCCCATTTTCTATTTTCTTCCCCCAAAAAGACCCTAAAAAGTGAAAATAACGGTATTCAAAATTTTTGAAAATAAAGGTTTTGCAGGTGGGAAAGAGATAGGACAGCAAGGGAAACGGCCCGCAAGCGGGTGGCCGCACCTCGCCATTTCAATAAAGTTTTTCTAAATTATAGCAATCACATCCAAAATTTCACTACTTTTTATAATTTTTCGATTTTTCTTATTTTTCATAATATAATACCTTTAGAAATCAATAAAAATTTGTCATATTTCGATGAAATCAATTCTCTATCCATTGTCATTCATATACTTCCTGGATCCATTCCAATTATGTTTTTCTAAATTATAGGACTTATATCTAAAATTACACCAATTTTAATAATTTTTCAATTTTATTGCTTTTTCCTAGTATAACATTTTTAAAAATCTATAAAAATTCGTCAGATTTTGTTGAAACCAATTCTCTATCCATTATGATTGGTAAGCTTCCAATAGCCAATCCAATAAAGTTTTTCTTAATTATAGGATTCACATATAAAATTTCACCACTTTTTATAATTTTTCGATTTTAGTGATTTTTCATATATAATACCTTCGAAAATGCATAAAAAATCATCATATTTCGCTTAAGTCAATTCTTCATGTATTATGATTGGTAAGCTTCCAATAGCAATTCCAATAAAATTTTTCTACATTATACGACTCACATCCAAAATTTCACCACTTTTTATAATTTTTCGATTTTACTGATTTTTCCTAATATAACACTTTTAGAAATCTATAAAAATTTGTTAGATTTCGATGAAACCAATTTTCTATCCATTGTGATTGGTAAGATTCCAATAGCCATTCCAATGAACTTTTCCTAAATTATATGTCTCACATCTAAAATTTAACCACTTTTTATAATTTTTCGATTTTACTGATTTTCTCTAATATAACACCATCAGAAATCTATAAAAATTTGTCAGATTTCGATGAAAGCAATTCTCTATCCATTGTGATTGGTAAGCTTCCAATAGACATTCCAATAAAGTTTTCCCAAACTATAGGACTCCAATCCAAAATTTCACCACTTTTTATAATTTTTCGATTTTACTGATTTTCCCTAGTATAACACTTTCAGAAATCAATGAAAATTCGTCAGATTTCGATAAAACTAATTATCTATCCATTGTCAATGTTAAGCTTACAAAAGCCATTACAATGAAGTTTTCTTAAATTATAGGACTCACATAAAAAATTTCACCATTTTTTATAATTTTCGATTTTACTGATTTTTCCTATTATAACACTTTCAGAAATCCACAAAAATTTGTCAGATTTCGATGAAGCCAATTTTCTATCCATTGTGATTGATAAGATTAAAATAGCAATTTCAATACAATTTTCCTAAATTATAGGACTCACATCCCAAATTTCATCTCTTTTTATAATTTTTAGATTTTAGTAATTTTCCCTACTATAACACCTTCATAAATCCATAAAAATTCATCCGATTTCGATGAAACCAATTCTCTATCCATTATGATTGGTAAGCTTCCAATAGCCATTCCAATGAAATTTTTCTAAATTATAGGACTCAAATCCAAAATTGCACCTCTTTCTATAATTTTTAGATTTTAGTGATTTTCCCAAGTATTTCGATGAAACCAATTCTATATCCATTGTAAATGTTAAGTTTTAAATAGCCATTCAAATGAAGTTTTCCTAATTATAGGACTCAATTCTAAAATTTCACCACTTTTTATAATTTTTCGATTTTAGTAATTTTCTCTAGTATAACACCTTCAGAAATCCATAAAAATTTGTTAGATTTTGATGAAGCAAATGCTTTATCCATTGTGATTTGTATGCTTCCAATAGACATTTCAATAAAAGTTTCCTAAATTATACGATTCAAATCCAAAATTTCACCACTTTTCATAATTTTTTTATT
This sequence comes from Excoecaria cochinchinensis, assembly GCA_947683425.1. Classification (NCBI taxonomy): domain Eukaryota; kingdom Viridiplantae; phylum Streptophyta; class Magnoliopsida; order Malpighiales; family Euphorbiaceae; genus Excoecaria; species Excoecaria cochinchinensis. The sequence continues at coordinate 58,585 of CANTUQ010000175.1, read as the reverse complement.
TTCGTGATTTACCCTAGTATAACACATTCAGAAATCCATAAAAATTCGTCAAATTTTGATGAATCCAATTATCTATCCGTTCAAAAGCCATTTAATTGAAATTTTCCTAAATTATAGGACTCACATCCAAAATTTTTCCTCTTTTAATAATTTTTCTACTATACTGATTTTCTCTAATATAACACCTTTATAAATTAATAAAAATTCGTCAGGTTTCGATAAAACCAATTCTCTATCCATTGTAAATGTTAAGCTTCCAATAGCCATTTAAAAGAAATTTTCCTAATTATAGGACTCAAATCCATAATTTTACCACTTTTTATAATTTTTAAATTTTAGTGATTTTATCTAATATAACACATTCAGAAATTCATAAAAATTCGTCAGATTTTGATGTAGCCAAGTCTCTATCCATTGTGATTGGTATGCTTCCAATAGTAATTTCAATAAAGATTTCATAAATTATAGGACTCAAATCTAAAATTTCACAACTTTTTATAATTTTTAGATTTTAGTGATTTTCAAAAGTAGTTAACTTTCAAAAATCCATAAAAATTCGTCAGATTTCGATTAAACCAATTCTCTATCCATTGTAAATGTTAAGCTTCCAATAACCATTCCAATTAAGTTTTCCTAATTATAGGACTCAAATAAAAAAATTTCTCACTTTTTATAATTTTTCGATTTTAGTAATTTTTTCTAGTATAACACCTTCATAAATCCATAAAAATTCGTCAGATTTCAATAAAACCAATTCTCTATCCATTGTTATTGGTATGCTTGCAATAGAAATTTAAATAAAATTTTCCTAAATTATATGACTCAAATCCAAAATTTTACCACGTTTTATAATTTTTTGATTTTACTGATTTTTCCTAGTAGTTAACCTTCAGAAATCAATAAAAATTCGTCAGATTTCGATGAAACCAATTCTCTATATATTGTAAATGTTAAGATTCCAATTGTCATTCCAATGAGATTTTCTTAATTATAGGACTCAAATCTAAAATTTTACTACTTTTTATAATTTTTCGATTTTAGTGATTTTCCCTAGTATAATACCTTTAAAAATTCATAAAAATTCGTTAGATTTCTGTGAAGCCAATTCTCTATCCACTGTGAATGTTAAGCTTCCAAAAGCCATTCCAATGAAGTTTTCCTAAATTATAGGACTCAAATTCAAAATTTTACCACTTTTTATAATTTTTCAATTTTAGTGATTTAACCTAGTATAACACCTTCAGAAATCCATAAAAATTCGTCAGGTTTCAATGAATTCAGTTCTCTATCCATTGTGAATTGGTAAGCTTCCAAAATTCATTCCATTGAAGTTTTCCTAAATTATAGGACTCATATCCAAAATTTCTCCATTTTAAATAATTTTTCGATTTTACTGATTTTACATAGTATAACACCTTCCGAAATCCATAAAAATTCGTCAGACTTCGATGAATCAAATTCTCTATCCATTGTAAATGTTAAGCTTCCAATAGTCATTCAAATGAAGTTTTTCAAATTATAGGACTCAAATCAAAAATTTCACCACTTTTTATAATTTTTTGATTTTAGTAATTTTCTCTAGTATAACACATTCAGAAATCCATAAAAATTTATCAGATTTCGATGAAGCCAATTCTCTATCCATTGTGATTGGTATGCTTCCAATAGCAATTCCAATACAAGTTTTCTAAATTAAAGGACTCAAATCCAAAATTTTACCACTTTTTATAATTTTTAGATTTTAGTAATTTTCCCTAGTAGTTAACCTTCAGAAATGCATAAAAATTCGTTAGATTTTGATGAAGCCAATTCTCTATCCATTGTAAATGTTAAGCTTTTAATAGTCATTGCAATGAAATTTTCCTAATTATAGGACTCAAATCCAAAATTTTTTCACTTTTTATAATTTTTCGAATTTAGTAATTTTCTCTGGTATAACAATTTCAAAAATCCATAAAAGTTCGCCAGATTTCGTAGAATTCAGTTCTTTATCCATTGTGATAGGTGTTCGTCCAATAGCCATTCCAATGAAATTTTCTTAAATTATAGGACTCAAATCCAAAATTTCTTCAATTTTTATAATTTTTTGATTTTAGTAATTTTTTCTAGTATAACACAATCAGAAAATCCATAAAAATTCGTTAGATTTAGATGAAACCAATTTTTTTTCCATTGCGAATGGTTAAGCTTCTAAAAGACATTCTAATGAAATTTTCCTAAATTATAAGACTCATATCAAAAATTTCTCTATTCTAAATAATTTTTCGATTTTACTGATTTTTCGTGGTATAACACCTTCTGAAATGCATAAAAATTTGTCAGATTTCGATGAAATCAATTCTCTATCCATTATAAATGTTGAGCTTCCAATAGCCATTCATATGAAGTTTTCCTAATTATATGACTCAAATCCAAAATTTCAACACTTTTTATAATTTTTTGATTTTAGTTATTTTTTTCTAGTATAACACTTTCAGAAATCCATAAAAATTCGTCAGATTTCGATGAAATCAATTCTCTGACTATTGTGATTGGTATGTTTCCAATAGTCATTCTGATAAAAGTTTTCTAAATTATAGGACATAAATTCAAAATTTCACCACTTTTTATAATTTTTCGATTTTAGTGATTTTCCCTAGTAGTTAACCTTCAGAAATCTATAAAAATTCGTCAGATTTCAATGAAGTCAATTCTCTATCAATTGTAAATGTTAAGCTTCCAATAGCCATTCCAATGAAAATTTCCTAATTATAGGACTCAAATACAAAATTTCACCACTTTTTATAATATTTCGATTTTAATAATTTTCTCTAGTATAAAACCTTCAGAAATCCATAAAAATTCGTCAGATTTCGATAAAACCAATTCACTATCCATTGTGAATGTAAATATTCTAAAAGCTATTCAAATTAAGTTTTCCTAAATTATAGGGCTTAAATCCAAAATTTCACTACTTTTTATAATTCTTAGATTTTAGTGATTTTTCCTAGTATAACACTTTCAGAAATATATAAAAATTCGTCAAATTTCGATGAAGTCAATTCTCTATCCATTGCGAATGTTAAGCTTCCAAAAGCCATTTCAATGAACTTTTCTTAAATTATAATACTCAAATCCAAAATTTCACTACTTTTAATAATTTTTAGATTTTAGTGATTTTTCCTAGTATAACACCTTTAGAAATCCATAAAAATTCGTCAGGTTTTGATGAAATCAATTCTCTATCCATTGTGAATGTTAATATTCTAAAAATCATTCCAATGAAATTTTCCTAAATTATAAGACTCAAATCTAAAATATCACTACTTTTTATAATTCGTAGATCTTAGTGATTTTTGCTAGTATAACACCTTCAGAATTGTATAAAAATTCGTCAGATTTCTTTCCAATGAAGTTCTCCCAAATTATAGGACTTAAATCCAAAATTTTATCACTTTTTAAAATTTTTCAATTTTAGTGATTTACCCTAGTATAACACCTTCAGAAATTCATAAAAATTTGTCAGATTTGGATGAATCCAGTTCTCTATCCATTGTGAACTGGTAAGCTTCCAGAAATCATTCCATTGAAGTAAGCCTGCCGGTCACAACGCATCAAGAATTGGCTTCGTAGGAATCTGATGAATTTTTACGGATTTCTGAAGGGGTACCACTAGGTAAAGTCACTAAAATAAAAAAATCGTAAAAAGTGGTGAAATTTTGGATCCGAGTCCAATAATTTGGGAAAACCTGATTGGAATAGCTACTGGAAGCCTGCCGGTCACAACGTATCGAGAATTGGCTTCGTCGGAATCTAATGAATTTTTACGGATTTCTGAAGGGGTACTACTAGGGAAAGTCACCAAAATCGAAAAATCGTAAAGAGTGGTGAAATTTTGGATCCGAGTTCAATAATTTGGGAAAACTTGATTGGAATAGCTACTGGAAGCCTGCCGGTCACAACGCATCAAGAATTGGCTTCGTTGAAATCTGACGAATTTTTATGGATTTCTGAAGGGGTACCACTAGGGAAAGTCACCAAAATCGAAAAATCGTAAAAAGTGGTGAAATTTTGGATCAGAGTTCAATAATTTAGAAAAACCTGATTGGAATAGCTACTGGAAGCCTGCCGGTCACAACGCATCGAGAATTGGCTTCATCGAAATCTGACGAATTTTTACGGATTTCTGAAGGGGTACCACTAGGGAAAGTCACCAAAATCGAAAAATCGTAAAAAGTGGTGAAATTTTGGATCCGAGTCAAATAATTCGGGAAAACCTGATTGGAATAGCTACTGGAAGCCTGCCGTTCACAACGCATCGAGAATTGGTTTCGTCAGAATCTGTCAAAATTTTACGGATTTCTGAAGGGGTACCACTAGGGAAAGTCATTAAAATCGAAAAATCGTAAAAAGTGGTGAAATTTTGGATTCGAGTCCAATAATTTGGGAAAACCTGATTGGAACAGCTACTGGAAGCCTGCTGGTCACAACGCATCGAGAATTGGCTTCGTCGGAATCTGACGAATTTTTACGGATTTCTAAAGGGGTACCACTAGGGAAAGTCACCAAAATCGAAAAATCGTAAAAAGTGGTGAAATTTTAGATTCAAGCCCAATAATTCAGGAAAACTTGATTGGAATAGCTACCGGAAGCCTACCGGTCACAGCGCATCGAGAATTTGTTTCGTCGGAATCTGACGAATTTTTACGGATTTCTGAAGGGGTACCACTAGGGAAAATCACTAAAATCGAAAAATCGTAAAAAGTGGTGAAATTTCTGATCCGAGTCCAATAATTCGGGAAAACTTGATTGGAATAGCTACCAGAAGCCTGCCGGTCATAGCGCATCGAGAATTGGTTTCGTTGGAATCTGACGAATTTTTACGGATTTCTGAAGGGGTACCACTAGGGAAAATCATAAAAATCGAAAAATCGTAAAAAGTGGTGAAATTTTTGATCCGAGTCCAATAATTCAGGAAAACTTGATTGGAATAGCTACCGGAAGCCTGCTGGTCACAGCGCATCGAAAATTGGCTTCGTCGGAATCTGACGAATTTTTACGGATTTCTGAAGGGGTACCACTAGGAAAAATCACCAAAATCGAAAAATCGTAAAAAGTGGTGAAATTTCTGATCCGAGTCCAATAATTCGGGAAAACTTGATTGGAATAGCTACCGGAAGCCTGCCGGTCACAGCGTATCGAGAATTGGTTTCGTCGGAATCTGACGAATTTTTACGGATTTCTAAAGGGGTACCACTAGGGAAAATCACCAAAATCGTAAAAAGTGGTGAAATTTCTGATCCGAGTCCAATAATTCGGGAAACCTTAATTGGAATAGCTACCGGAAGCCTGCCGGTCACAGCGCATCGAGAATTGGCTTCGTCGGAATCTGACGAATTTTTACGGATTTCTGAAGGGGTACCACTAGGGAAAATCACCAAAATCGAAAAATCGTAAAAAGTGGTGAAATTTCTGATCCGAGTCTAATAATTCAAGAAAATTTGATTGGAATAGCTACCGGAAGCCTGCCGGTCACAGCGAAATGAAAATTGGCTTCGTCGGAATCTGACGAATTTTTACGGATTTCTGAAGGGGTACCTCTAGGAAAATCACCAAAATCGAAAAATCGTTAAAAGTGGTGAAACTTCTGATCCGAGTCCAATAATTTGGGAAAACTTGATTGGAATAGCTACCGGAAGCCTGCCGTTCACAGCGCATCGAGAATTGGTTTCGTCGGAATATGACGAATTTTTACGGATTTCTGAAGGGATAACACTAGGGAAAATCACCAAAATCGTAAAAAGTGGTGAAATTTCTGATCTGAGTCCAATAATTCGGGAAACCTTTATTGGAATAGCTATTGGAAGCATGCCGGTCACAGTGTATCGAGAATTGGCTTCATCGAAATCTGACGAAATTTTACGGATTTCTGAAGGGGTACCACTAGGGAAAATCACCAAAATCGAAAAATCATAAAAAGTGATGAAATTTTTGATCCGAGTCCAATAATTCATGAAAACTTGATTGGAATAGCTACCGGAAGCCTGCCGGTCACAGTGCATCAAGAATTTGTTTCGTCGGAATCTGACGAATTTTTACGGATTTCTGAAGGGGTACCACTAGGAAAAATCACCAAAATCGAAAAATCGTAAAAAGTGGTGAAATTTCTGATCCGAGTCCAATAATTCGGGAAAACTTGATTGGAATAGCTACCGGAAGCCTGCCGGTCACAGCGCATCGAGAATTGGTTTCGTCGGAATCTGACGAATTTTTACGGATTTCTGAAGGAGTACCACTAGGAAAAATCACCAAAATCGAAAAATCGTAAAAGTGGTGAAATTTCTGAACCGAGTCCAATAATTCAGGAAAACTTGATTGGAATAGCTACCGGAAGCCTACCGGTCACAGAGCATCGAGAATTGGCTTCGTCGAAATCTGACGAATTTTTACGGATTTCTAAAGGGGTACTGTAGACACCGGGTCCCGAGGCGGTCCGAGATCAGATTTACCCGATGATGAAACAAAAGACCGATTTTCGGTAAGAAAGCTGAGAATCGATCGTTCCATTGTCCAAGGTGTGTTTTTCGAAAAATAATTAAAAATATATTTTAGAAATTAAAAATTAAAATGGGGTAAAAAAAATATTAATTTTGTGTCAAGGTTTTATTTTTAAAAAAAAAAGGTCGCGAGTGCCACATGCGGCAGCGCGGGGGCCCCTGCGCGCGCGTAGGCAGGGGGACCGCACGCCCCCCTGCGCGCGAGGCAGGGGACTGCATGTCCCCCCCTGCGCGCGGTGCGGGGGGACCGCGCGACCCCCCTGCGCGCGAGGCAGGGGGGATCGCGCGCCTCCCTGCACGCAAGGCAGGGGACTGCGCGTCCCCTCCCTGCGCGCGGTGCGGGGGGACCGCGCTACCCCCCTACGTGCGAGGCAGGGGGGATCGCGCGCCCCCTTGCGCGCGAGGCAGGGGGACCGCGCTCCTGCCCCTGCGCGCGATGCAGGGGCACCGCACGCGCTCTTCCCTCTCCGCGCGACTGGTCTCCTGCTCCTGTTTTTTTTCAGTCTGCCCTTTTCAGTCTGATTTTTCCGTTTGTTTCACCATCTTATGCTATTTTGGATTAACTAAAAATAAAAGCTATTCTGGTCCTTTGCCTTTCTTGGCCAAGGCAAGAATTAAAGAGGATTTTCCCCTCATTTTGAAGGGACGGCAGATTTTGGCAAAAGAAAACCCTTGGCTTTTCTCTCTATTTTTTTTGCTACTCTCCAAGAAGCTTTTCGGGTTTCTTAAAAATTCTTCAAAAATCTTTAAGTCTTATTCTCAAATTTTAGTTTTCGCTACTACAAAATACTTGATCTTGGGTTGATTTGAGCAAGAAAAATTAATTTTCTTGGCTTGTTCATCCCACAAAAATATTTTCTCAAACTATTTTGTTTAGAACACAGATTTCTACATTTTCTTCAAATATTTATCGTCAAAAATCGACAAGGGAAACGGATTGAGACATCCTATTTCCGATCTAAAAATTCTGAGGGTAAACATTCTTAGACTTGTCCTCATTTATTTTTTGTACGTTATTTATTGTTGTTAAATATTATTTTTGGCCATTATCATCACCTTTATTATTTATTTTTGGCATTTTAATGTGATTAATATTATTTTTTTGTTTCAAGTTGATTTCCTTTTTATTTCTCGTTGCCCCTTTTTATTATTTATATTATTATTATTATTATTATTGTCCTCATTATCATTGTGTTCTTTTATGTGTATATGCACTGTCATTATATTCATTTTTGCCACTATCACTACCATTTATTCGTTTTACCACTAGTATTTGATTTAATATGTGTAATCACTGTTATTTGTTACTGTTCATTATTAATACCATGTTGTTATTATTATTATTATTATTGTTATTATTTATTATTGTTATTATCACATTTATTTGCATTATATTCACTATTATTCATTATTATTGTCCATTACTATTATTATTATTATTATTATTATTATTATTATTATTATTATTATTATTATTATTATTATTTTTATTATTATATTGGCTGCTATTAATATTCTGTTAACATCATTATTACTATTATCATTTTATTGTTGTCACCATACCATGATTATTTGTTATGATTTTATTACTGTCATTAATCTTGTCTTCATTTGATTAATTTTTTTTGAGTTGTTACTAATATTCTTTTTGGTGTTGATTTTTGTATGAGTTTTAATTTGAGTCGGGCTATGTGAGCGCCCCGTGACTCCCTGGATGGGTCGCGATGCGTAGACGGACACTCCGGTTTGGTGAGATCCTTTCAACTCCCCTTTATGTGTTACGTGTTTATTTGTAAATAATTATTTTATTTGTGCACGCGTGCGATAAAAAATCACAAAAATACTTTTATGATTAAATTGGAATCTTCCTTAATAAAATCGGGACCAATGTCCCTTGTTTTGGCCAAATCACAAAAAAATATTACAATCAAAACGAAGAGTCAATTTTCAATAAAATGGGATCACTCATCCCGATTTTCTTCCAAACGACCAAAGCGACTCTTTGAACCTTCTTCAAGTAAACGCGAAGGTATCAATGTTCCTAAACCTTAGAATAGGCACGAAGGAACCAATGTTCCTGAAGTAATGTCCCGATTTATGCATGTCTTTTATTTTGATCTTGCGTGAGTGTTTAAATTTATGTACATTATTTTCCTTTGGGCCCTTGTAATTAATTTTTGGGGCAACTTTATTTATCTTTTGGGGATTGTATTCCGTCCCCATCTACATCTTTAATCCTCTTTTATTGGGGTTGTATTCCGCTCCTATTCTTCTTGTAATTGTGTGCTTGCGTGTTTACCGCTTTCTTTATTTACTTTATTTATCGCTTTCATTTATTTTTTTACGTGCTTTTAATGCGCTATCTAATTAAATGCATCGCTCGTGTGAGATGAGAGATATCATTTTAAGAGGTTAAAAACCCATTTATAATTAACCAAAGCATGAATAAGAGGGAAGTTTCGAACACCGAATCTCCGATCTCGACCAAAAAGAGGTGAGAGACCTTTCCCGAATTCCTCGTGGATTTGGGTGGCGACTCCATGATACCTCAAAGGTGCCTTTAGGCGTTATTAGGCTAGGTGCTTCTCCCCAATATTTTATTGGGAGGGATACACCGATGATGTCTCATGGCGCCCATGATCAAAAGACGCAAACCTCATACCTCGAATCCCAAAGGCGGATTCACGTCGAGGGCCCTTGCTGGGTACTTCCGGTGCGTATCACAGTGGCGACTCCACTGGGGACTTTGTGTTTGAGACTTCGCTTTGAAAGTGCTTTGGTTAAAGTGTAATTGGGTTTTTAAAACTTAAAATTCTATCTCTCGCCAAAATTGCATTATATCATTTTAGAGCCTTAGACTTACACTAGTTGGTCCCCATCTTACCCCGGTGCATTCCCGAAGCACGACCCTACTTTCACTCATTGTAGGGAAGTGTTAAGGATAATCACCAGCCCAAGCCCTGTACCTTTTGGTATATCAAAATGGAGACCCGATCGGTCATTATGCTCGGGATAAGCTAGACCCGTTGGCGCGGACCATGCTTGGGTAGCCTAAAAAAAAAAATCACCCTGACCAAAGCCCATGTAATGGCGAATAGAAACTTCCACTAGGTGGTATGCTCCTTAATATGATGCTTGTGACATGGGCCGTCGCGTATTAAAAAAAAAATCAAGCAAGTTAAGTGATCTTTTATCAAAGGCTTTCATGCCCCGGTGAGCCCACCTTAACTTGATTGAATTGTCCAAATACGTGATGGCCGAAACTCATACGTATGCTCTTTAGATTAGGAGGTGTTATGCTGCCGGCTTTTCGCCGTGCACATCGCGCGTTCATAGGGTCCCCTGCTGACCCGTGAACTAAGCCCACCTAGGAAAGGGACCATTGCCCCGTGTGTGGGAGAAATAAGATTGGAAGGGTGTGTTTGCTTGCATGTGGTTGTGGATGCTGCATCAACACAACCATGCATTCTTAATGCCATCCATGCATCATGCTAACGGATTGGATTTTTTCAGCCATCATAGATCCATTCGAGTGGTCCAGGGATCCCAGCGGAAGGTTGGTCAGAAATCAAGCAGTTGATCCGTCAGGGTTAGCACTCGGTTCGGGTTCAGATTGGGATAGAAGCTCAGACTCTTACTCAGAACAATCCTCTAGATCAGAAATGGCAGATTTACCACAAGATTCGGGTGCTGTAACAACACAGGACTTGGACAAGAGATTCGAAGACTTTGAAAGGAAAATGCTTGCTATGATGGGGAACCTTGTCGCCCAGATAACACCGCATGCCGGGCAGCCGTCCGGAGCTTCGGTTGTCGACCCGGTCGAAACACCTATTGTGGAGACCACTATACCAACTACCACTGTGCCACAGCCAGTCGCTGAACCTAGAGTGGCGGCACCAGTTGAGCAACCGAGGGTGAGAATTCCAGATCCAAGGGATGATTTCTTAGGGGAAGAGGAAGATGAGCCAGTAGTCCCTCAAGCGGTGAGGTGCAAAGCTCCTAAGCTAGAGGATGATGTGGTGAGGAAGATGGAGGAAATAATGGAGGCCATTACACGAATGTTGTCGGTCGGAAAGGGGGTCATCCCCGAAGATGTAGACTTGGGTGAGGAAGAGCTGCTGCCTCAGAGATTTAAGATGCCAGATTTACCAAAGTTCGATGGCACGTCTGAGCCTTCGGCCCATCTTAAGCAATATGCCTTAATCATGAAGGGCACAGGTCTTACCAAGAAGCAAAAGGTGGAGTACTTCTGCCTTAGTTTGACGGGGTCAACGGTTGATTGGTACCACGGTTTGGACAGGAGGTCGAAAGAAGATTGGGATCTGCTTACAAGTGAGTTCATGAGGCAGTACGACTGCAGCACCCGCATGGAAGTGACGTTAAAAGACCTCGAGCTCCTGCAACAAAAGTCTGGTGAATCTTTCCATGACTACCTTACGCGGTGGAGGAATCTCGTTATGGAGATGAAGAGGAAACCCGATACCTCGGACCAAATCAGACTATTTATAAAAAATGCAAGCCCATACTTGAGGGAGGGGCTTAAGATAAAAGGGCACAAGGATTGGGAATCCTTAAAAGACATAGCAATTGAAGCTGAATCGGAGTACTTGGCAAGGAAAGCCAATAATGACAGTTTTGCTCGGAAGAACTTTGGGAACCAAGGCGGGAATAGGTCGAGTGGCGCCGGAAGCAGAAGTAATAGAGTGGGCAAAATAGCGGAAGTTTCAGCCACGGATGCGAACCAGAGGCACTATTCGAATTTGGGGAGGCCATTGTCCTGGGTTCTTGAAAGATTAATGAAAGAGGGAAAACTTCAACCGTTGCCAGCCAGACAAGCTAAGACCTACGGCCAGCCAAACCATAGAGGGGACCAATACTGTGCTTTCCACCAGCACACTGGTCACCTCACTGACTCTTGCAGAACTTTAAGGGATCGGGTCCAAGATCTCATTGACAGTAAGCAGATCTCCGACCCTGAAAAGAGGGAAAATAAGAAGAATACCGGGTATAACACCGTTCCTCCCCCAGTCTTCATGATAGGATCAAGCTTGCCAAAGTGGTATGTGTTGAGGGATCTCTACGGCAATGATTATGTGGCTATCGTCCGCCCCGAACAGGAAGTCAATAGGGAGAAGCCCCAGGTCAACATGATAGAATGTTGGGACTCAACCAGTGAAGGTGAGACTGAAGAGGCCAACGAGCCGAAGGATGTATGGAACTCTGGGGGTGAAGAAGATAAAGTGCAAGAGGTGCAGGCTGTTACCCGCAGTGGAAGAGTGGTGCCGAAAATTGAGAAACAACAGGATCCAGTGCCTCCAAACGAGGAGAGGGAGACAGAAGAGAATCAGATCCCAAAGCAACTGAAGAAGACGACAGCATAAATATCCATCTGGGACCTATTGAGGCAATCCCCAAGCCATAGGCAGAAGCTAGTTGAAGCCTTGTGTGAGTCGACAGTCGCCACCACTATCTCACCCACCGAGTTATTGGGCATTGTGAAAGGGGGATCTGAGGAGAACATAGTTTACACTGATGCAGATCTCCCAGTTGAGGGTTGCAATCATAATCACCCTCTGTACATTAGAGCTCAGATCAATGGTAAACACACGGCCTGTGTCATGGTAGATGACGGGTCCTCTATCAATGTGTGCCCGCTGGTAGCATTATCTGCATTCGGGTTGAATGAGGGCATGTTGAATGAATCTGATTTGACCATCACTGCTTATGAAAACTCAAGAAGGCAAGCTGCTGGGACTTTTAAGGCGCAAGTCAAGACCGGTCCAGTTGAGATGGAGGCTGAGTTTGTTGTCCTGCTGATACCGGCTAACTTTGCAGTGCTGTTGGGAAGGCCGTGGTTCCACAAGTTGGGAGGGGTTCCATCTACGCTCCATCAAATGATTAAGATTCCCCATGAAGGCCAGATTGTGACCATTAAAGCGGCTAGCAACAATCAAGTGTCAGTGCTCGGAATTTCCAATCAACCCTTCAGTGGTTTCCACGTGGCTATGGTGAATGAGGGATGAGTCGGTGGTAAGCCCCCAAGTTGTCAATATGATGAAAAGGATGAGCTTTCTCCCCGGGGCTGGTTTGGGTAAGAGCTCACAAGGGATTCAAGAGCCCGTTACCACAAGGGGGCAAAAGGATAGGAGAGGTTTGGGCTACGCTATTGATGCTAAGAAGAACAAGCCCGCAAAGAAGCCTGCGGAAGTGCCGGACATTCTGGAAAGTTTTGTACCAGCCGCATCGGCGTGTGCCTACTGTGGAGAGACCGAGCCCCAGTGGATTGGTGGCAAGATTACCCCTGGTTTTGAAATCTTCAACGATGTGTTCGATTGGTCCGAGGGAATGGTCAAGACGGTGGAAGCCTTCTGGGATGAAGAAATCTTCAATCAGACTCTAGCATGGGATCGTGAAGTCCCCGAGGAGGTTATCACCGAAAGCCTACTGGCTACTCAATCAAAGGGCAAAGAGAAGATGGAAGATGGAGCAGCAGTTCCAGAATTGAAGAGTCTGAAGATAGCTGAGGTTCAAGATGAGGGGCCGTCGGCTTCAGCACCAGCACCAGTGGAAGATGATAATGATAGCTTTGCTGATGTACTTTTTATTCCTGAACTATTTGACAACTCTATCTGTAATTCTGAGTACTTTAATAATATGAATGACTTTGCTTACTTGTGCGATGTTTCTCATGATTTCATTATGCATGATCACGAGCATGAATCATTTATATTTAACATTAACTCAACCAATACCACCTCATTTAATCTCGGGACTTTGGAAAATCCAAAGGAAATCTTGATAGCATCCGACGTAACTCTTGAGGAAAGGATAAAATTTGAGAGAATTTTGAAAAAATATGAAAGAGTCTTCGCCTGGACCTATGAGGATATGCCAGGGATTGATCGGGCAGTTGCCGAACACACCATTCCGACCTACCCAGAGTGCAAGCCGGTCAAACAGAAGCTCAGAAAGCTGTGACCAGAATGGGCAGAAAAGGTAAAGGAAGAGGTGCACAAGAAGATCGAAGCCAAGTTCCTGGTAGAGGTCCAATACCCCACGTGGTTAGCCAATGTTGTCGCCGTAGCCAAGAAAGATGGGAGAGTCCGAGTGTGTGTTGACTACCGAGACCTGAATAAAGCCTGCCCGAAAGATGACTTTCCCCTACCCCATATTGATGTGCTAGTGGATAGTGTGGCCGCTTGTATGATGTACAGCTTTGTGGATGGGTACGCGGGGTACAACCAAATCCTTAACAGGATTGTGGATCGAATCAAGACAGCTTTTATCACAGAATGGGGGACATTTGCCTACCGAGTGATGCCTTTTGGGTTGAAGAATGTTGGGGCAACGTACCAAAGGATGGCTACTAAGATCTTGGATGACCTGATTCACAAGGAGGTTGAAGTGTATGTCGATGATATGATGATCAAGTCGGCAACTCGAGAAGGGCATTTCGAGGCCTTGGAGAAGTTCTTTCAGAGGATTGACAAGTATAACCTTCGCCTCAATCCTAAGAAATGCATTTTCGGAGTTACCTCTGGTAAGTTACTAGGCCATGTGGTAAGCCAAAGGGGAATAGAAGTGGACCCTGATAAAATCAAGGCAATCAGAGAAATGCCAGCCCCCCCTGAAAGAAAGAGAGGTTAGGAGCTTCCTGGGAAAGCTTCAGTACATCAGCCGGTTCATAGCTAAACTAGCCTCGGTATGTGAACCTATCTTCTAGCTTCTTCGAAAGAATCAGCCGGTTCTGTGGAATGACGACTGCCAGAAGGCTTTTGAGATCATTAAGGACTACCTTCTGAATCCCCCAGTTCTGCGGCCCCCACGACCTGTAAAGCCATTGATCCTTTACTTAGCAATAGAGGAGAATTCTGTGGGTGCCATGATGGCCCAAGAGGATGAGTTTGGGGTTGAATTCACAGTTTACTACCTCAGCAAGAAATTCCTCCCTTATGAAGCTAAGTACATCGAAGTGGAGAAGATTTTTCTGGCCGTGATCTGGGCATCAAAGAAACTTAGACACTATTTTCACTCTTATAAAGTGCAGGCAGTCGCCAAACAGAACCCTCTCCGTTACCTTCAGGAAGCACCCTCGTTGTTAGGAAAAATGGGAAGATGGCTAATACTGCTACAGGAATTTGATGTTGAGTATGTCACGAAAAAGACCATCAAAGGTCGGGCAGTTGCAAAATTTCTTGCCGACCATTCAATTGAAGGAGACCAGCTAGAGTATGAATTCCCCGACGAACATGCGGTGGCCATCACCGTACAGAAGTGGCAGATGTATTTCGATGGGGCAGTAAACAATAAGGGAGCTGGGATGGGAGTAATTTTGGTAACCCCAGACGGAGAGAAGCTTCCCTTAGCTAAGAAACTAAGGTACAGAGCCACCAATAACGAGGCTGAGTATGAAGCCTGCATCTTTGGGTTAGAAGCGCTCTCAGCCGTGGGGGTAAAAGTAATAGAGGTCTTCGGGGACTCATCTTTAGTAATCCGTCAAGTCAGGGGTGAATGTGCCATCAAGGAAGAACGACTGTTGCCATATGTGAAGTGCTTGAAAGAACTTAGTGGCCAGTTTGAAATTTGCACTTTTAACTACGTGCCCCGAGATGAGAACTAATTGGCAGACGCCCTAGCTACCTTGGTATCCATGTGGGATAACCCAGAAGGAATAGTTATGAAGCCTGTGCTCATTTCCAGTTCAAGCAAGCCATACTTTGAGACCAAGCAAGTCAGGGATGCCGAGATTACTGATGGAAAGGCATGGTACTATGATGTCCAGAATTATTTAAAGAGGTCAATATTCCCGGAAGAAGCCACTGAAAAAGACCAAAGGCTGATCCGCAAACTGTCCACTCAATTCATCAGTGTAGACGGGGTGTTGTACAAGAGACAGGCCGATGGCATACAACTAAGATGCTTAGATGGAAAAGAGGCTAAAAGGGTCATGGAGGAAACCCATGCAGGGGTCTGTGGGGCCCATATGAGTGGTCTAGCCCTAGCAAAGAAAATAATGCGGCAAGGATTCTTCTGGCTAATAATGGATACAGATTGCTCTAAGTATGTGAAGGAGTGCCAATTGTGCCAACAATATGCTAATTTGAGACACCTGCCGGTGTCGAAATTGTGCAACCTGACGTCTCCGTGGCCATTTGCAGCATGGGGGATTGACGTTATAGGAGAGATACACCCGACAGCCTCTAATGGACATAGGTTCATCGTAGTTGCCATTGATTACTTCACTAAGTGGGTTGAGGCTGAATCCTTCAAGAAATTAGGCGCCCGGGAAATGGCCAGGTTCATCAAGCGACATTTGATCTGTAGGTACGGTTTCCCGCATCACATCGTGTCAGATAATAGGGTACAGTTCCAAGCTGAGACTAAGCATATGCTCAAGAAGTACGCCATCCAACACCATAAGTCCTCTCCATACCGACCGCAGGCCAACGGAGCAGTCGAGGCAGCTAATAAGAACATCAAGAAGATATTGGCTAAGATGGTGCAAACCTATAAAGACTGGGCCGAGAAATTGCCATTTGCACTATGGGGCTACAGGACCACTGCCAGAACTTCTACGGGGGTTACCCCTTTCTCCTTGGTTTATGGGACGGAAGTAGTCCTACCAGTAGAAATAGAACTCCAGTCATTGAGGGTGGTGACAGAAACTCAGCTACCAGAAGCCGAATGGGCCCAACAGCGACTATTACAGTTGAACCTATTGGACGAAGGTAGGATGCGGGCATACTACCACAATCAGATCTACCAGAAAAGGCTAGCTCGCTCATTTGGGAAGAAAGTAAGAAAGCACCCATTGAAGGAAGGAGACCTAGTCTTCAAACAGATGAGGCCGGGGGTTCCGGACTTTCGAGGCAAGTTTAGGCCAACTTGGGAAGGACCCTTCGTTTTGAAGAAGCTTTTGTCTAAAGGGGCTGCGATCCTGACAGATAGTGACGGAAATGAATTCAGGGAGCCGGTCAACGTCGACAGATTGAAAAGATTCCACGGCTGAAAAAAAAAAAGAGAAAATGTTCAAACAAGAAAACCCGAGAGGGCTGATTGATAACAGGAGTTGTGATGCTTTGGAGATCTATCTCGAGATTAGATGTGGTCCAGTATCTTGGGCCTAATGTCAAATGATGATCATGTGTAATGAAGTCACACGAGAAATGTGTACATGTATGATATTATGCACTCAGAGAAGCTCTTTTATCCAATAAATGTCCATAGTTCTTTTCAGACGAGTAATATGTCACTCCCCATTTGAATGCATCCGCTGCTGTCACTCGCCATTTCAAAGCGCACAATTTATCCGTGCAGCCGACAGAAACTTTATAAAAAAAAAGCCGTTAGAGATGAAAACCGTGACTGGCACTCTAAGCAAAAGTTAGGCCAAAGGGCGGGGTGAAAACCTGGCAACAGGCAGTCTGCCCTACAAAAAAAAATAAAATAAATAAAAGCCGCTGGATTGGGTTGGGTCCATTCCAAGCAAAAAATAAGGTACAGTGTTATGTAAAAATCCGACAAGGACGCATCTCCCGCTAAGAAAAGTTAGTGTAAAAATCCACGAGGGGCGCACTACCTTTAAAATAATGACGCTTGGAGCGATAAGGCGGCATTACCTTGGGCAACCCCTTTCAAGCAAAGACACACATCGGACAATCCTCCCTGGAAAAAATTATGAGTCGGAGTCCCTAAAGCAGGACAGTACCTTCAGACACTTGGGGGCATAATCGACCAAACGAAGCCATGAGTCACTTCAACAAGAGTTATCGCACCTCGACCATTGGGCCACTCGGATGGGTGGTGTCACCTGCATCCTGCAAGACATATGCATATGCACGTGCATGACTTACCCTTGCATACAAATCTCTTTTGTTTTCGCAGGAAAGTCTGGCGCCTTCACACACCGACAAGCTGGTGTTTATCAGTCGCTCAGCCGTGGTTTCACACACCGACAAGCTGGTGTTCTATCAATCACGTTCTTCAAAGTCTGGCGCCTTCACACACCGACAAGCTGGTGTTTATCAGTCGCTCAGCCGTGGTTTCACACCCCGACAAGCTGGTGTTCCATCAATCACGATCTTCAAAGTCTGGCGCCTTCACACACCGACAAGCTACTGTTTATCAGTCGCCCAGCCGTGGTTTCACACGCCGACAAGCTGGTGTTCCATTAATCACGTTCTTCAAAGTCTGGCACCTTCACACACCGACAAGCTGGTGTTTATCAGTCGCTCAACCGTAGTTTCACACGCCGACAAGCTGGTGTTTCATCAATCACGTTCTTCAAAGTCTGGCGCCTTCACACACCGACAAGCTGGTGTTTATCAGTCGCTCAGCCGAGATTTCACACACTGACAAGCTGGTGTTCTATCAATCACGTTCTTCAAAGTCTGGCGCCTTCACACACCGACAAGCTGGTGTTTATCAGTCGCTCAGCCGTGATTTCACACGCCGACAAGCTGGTGTTCTATCAATCACGTTATTCAAAGTCTGGCGCCTTCACACACCGACAAGCTGGTGTTTATCAGTCGCTCAGCCGTGGTTTCACATGCCGACAAGCTGGTGTTCTATCAACCACATCCTTCAAAGTCTGACGCCTTCAAACACCGACAAACTGGTGTTTATCAGTCGTTCAGCCATGGTTTCACGTTAACAAGCTGACGTTCCTCAATCATGTGACCAGTAGTAATCCTATGATGCCGATAAGCTGGCAAGATCAAGTTCCGGACAGCGACCGCCTCAGGTACGCATCTCTCCCTCTCTTTTCTAAATTTTGGCTCACTTAGGCACCTGTGTTCTAGGTTCCCCAAAATTGGGGGCAACTGTAGACACCGGATCCCGAGGCGGTCCGAGATCAGAATTACCCGATGATGAAACAAAAGACCGATTTTCGGCAAGAAAGGTGAGAATCGATCGTTCCCTTGTCCAAGGTGTGTTTTTCGAAAAATAATTAAAAATATATTTTAGAAATTAAAAATTAAAATGGGGTAAAAAAATATTAATTTTGTGTCAAGGTTTTATTAAAAAAAAAAAAAGGTCGCGAGTGCCACCTGCGGCAGCGCGGGGCCGCCCCAGCGCGGCAGGCCGCCCCTGCGCGCGCATAGGCAGGGGGACCGCACGCCCCCCTGCGCGAGAGGCAAAGGACTGCGCGTCCCCCCCTGCACACTGTGCAGGGGGACCGCGCGACTGCCCCTGCGCGATGCAGGAGCACTGCGCGCGCTCTTCCCTCTCCACGTGACTGGTCGCCTGCTCCTGTTTTTTTTCAGTCTGATTTTTTCGTTTGTTTCACCATCTTATGCTATTTTGGATTAACTAAAAATAAAAGCTATTCTAGTCCTTTGCCTTTCTTGGCCAAGGCAAGAATTAAAGAGGATTTTTCCCCTCATTTTGAAGGGACGGCAGATTTTGGCAAAAGAAAACCCTTGGCTTTTCTCTTTATTTTTTTTGCTACTCTACAAGAAGCTTTTCGGGTTTCTTAAAAATTCTTCAAAAATCTTTAAGTCTTATTCTCAAATTTTAGTTTTCGCTACTACAAAATACTTGATCTTGGGTTGATTTGAGCAAGAAAAATTAATTTTCTTGGCTTGTTCATCCCACAAAAATATTTTCTCAAACTATTTTGTTTAGAACACAGATTTCTACATTTTCTTCAAATATTTATCGTCAAAAATCGACAAGAGAAACGGATTGAGACATCCTATTTCCGATCTAAAAATTCTGAGAGTAAACATTCTTAGACTTGTCCTCATTTATTTTTTGTACGTTATTTATTGTTGTTAAATATTATTTTTGGCCATTATCGTCACCTTTATTATTTATTTTTTGCATTTTAATGTGATTAATATTATTTGTTGGTTTCAAGTTGATTTCCTTTTTATTTCTCGTTGCCCCTTTTTATTATTTATATTATTATTATTATTATTATTGTCCTCATTATCATTGTGTTCTTTTATGTTTATATGCACTTTCATTATATTCATTTTTGCCACTATCACTACCATTTATTCGTTTTACCACTAGTATTTGATTTAATATGTGTAAATACTGTTATTTGTTACTGTTCATTATTAATACCATGTTATTATTATTATTATTATTGTTATTATTTATTATTGTTATTATCACATTTATTTGCATTATATTCACTATTATTCATTATCATTGTCCATTATTATTATTATTATTATTATTATTATTATATTGGTTGCTATTAATATTCTGTTAACATCATTATTATTATTATTATTATTATTATTATTATTATTATTATTATTATTATTATTATCATTTTATTGTTGTCACCATACCATGATTATTTGTTATGATTTTATTACTGTCATTAATCTTGTCTTCATTTGATTAATTTTTTTTGAGTTGTTACTAATATTCTTTTTGGTGTTGATTTTTGTATGAGTTTTAATTTGAGTCGGGCTATGTGAGCGCCCCGTGACTCCCTGGATGGGTCGCGATGCGTAGACGGACACTCCGGTTTGGTGAGATCCTTTCAACTCCCCTTTATGTGTTACGTGTTTATTTGTAAATAATTATTTTATTTGTGCACACGTGCGATAAAAAATCACAAAAACACTTCTATGATTAAATTGGAATCTTCCTTAATAAAATCGGGACCAATGTCCCTTGTTTTGGCCAAATCACAAAAAAATATCACAATCAAAACGAAGAGTCAATTTTCAATAAAATGGGATCACTCATCCCGATTTTCTTCCAAACGACCAAAGCGACTCTTCGAACCTTCTTCAAGTAAACGCGAAGGAATCAATGTTCCTAAACCTTAGAATAGGCACGAAGGAACCAATGTTCCTGAAGTAATGTCCCGATTTATGCATGTCTTTTATTTTGATCTTGCGTGAGTGTTTAAATTTATGTACTTTGGGCCCTTGTAATTAATTTTTGGGGCAACTTTATTTATCTTTTGGGGATTATATTCCATCCCCGTTTACATCTTTAATCCTCTTTTATTGGGGTTGTATTCCGCTCCTATTCTTCTTGTAATTGTGTGCTTGCGTGTTTACCGCTTTCTTTATTTACTTTATTTATCGCTTTCATTTATTTTCTTTACGTGCTTTCAATGCGCTATCTAATTAAATGCATCGCTCGTGTGAGATGAGAGATATCATTTTAAGAGGTTAAAAACCCATTTATAATTAACCAAAGCATGAATAAGAGGGAAGTTTCGAGCACCGAATCTCCGGTCTCGACCAAAAAGAGGTGAGAGACCTTTCCCGAATTCCTCGTGGATTTGGGTGGCGACTCAATGATACCTCAAATGTGCCTTTAGGCGTCATTAGGTTAGGTGCTGCTCCCCAATGTTTTATATGGAGGGATACACTGATGATGTCTCATGGCGCCCATGATCAAAAGACGCAAACCTCATACCTCGAATCCCAAAGGCGGATTCACATCGAGGGCCCTTGCTGGGTACTTCCGGCGCGCGTCACAGGTACCACTAAGGAAAATCACCAAAATCGTAAAAAGTGGTGAAATTTCTGATCCGAGTCCAATAATTTGGGAAAACTTGATTGGAATAGATACCGGAAGCCTGCAGGTCATAGCGCATCGAGAATTGGTTTCGTCAAAATCTGACGAATTTTTACGGATTTCTGAAGGGGTACCACTAGGGAAAATCACCAAAATCGAAAAATCGTAAAAAGTGGTGAAATTTCTTATCCGAGTCCAATAATTCGGGAAAACTTGATTGGAATAGCTACCGGAAGCCTGCCGTTCACAGCGCATCGAGAATTGGCTTCGTCGAAATCTGACGAATTTTTACGGATTTCTGAAGGCGTACCACTAGGGAAAATCACCAAAATCGAAAAAATCGTAAAAAGTGGCGAAATTTCTGATCCGAGTCCAATAATTCGGGAAAACTTGATTGGAATAGCTACCGAAAGCCTGCCGGTCACAGCGCATCGAGAATTGGCTTCGTCGGAATCTGACGAATTTTTACGGATTTCTGAAGGGGTACCACTAGGGAAAATCACCAAAATCGCGAAATCGTAAAAAGTGATGAAATTTCTGATCCGAGTCCAATAATTTGGGAAAACTTGATTGGAATAGCTGCCGGAAGCCTGCCGGTCACAACGCATCAAAAATTGGCTTCATCAGAATCTGATGAATTTTTACGGATTTCCCTAGGGGTACCACTAGGGAAAATCACCAGAATCGAAAAATCGTAAAAAGTGGTGAAATTTTGGATCCGAGTCCGATAATTCGGGAAAACCTGATTGGAATAGCTACTGGAACCTTGTCGGTCACAACGCATCGAGAATTGGCTTCGTCGGATTCTGACAAATTTTTACGAATTTTCCTAGGGGTACCACTAGGAAAAATAACTAGAATCGAAAAATCGTAAAAAGTGGAGAAATTTTGGATCCGAGTCCAATAATTCGGGAAAACCTGATTGGAATAGCTACTGGAAGCTTGCCGGTCACAACGCATCAAGAATTGGGTTCTTTGGAATCTGACGAATTTTTACGAATTTCCCTAGGGGTACCACATGGGAAAATCACCAGAATCGAAAAATAGAAAAAAGTGGTGAAATTTTGAATCCGAGTCCAATAATTCGAAAAAACCTAATTGAAATAGCTACAGGAAGCTTGCCGGTCACAACGCATCGAGAATTGGCTTCGTCGAAATCTGACGAATTTTTGAGGCACCACTAGGGAAAATCACCAGAATCGAAAAATCGTAAAAAGTGGTGAAATTTTGGATCCGAGTCCAATAATTATGGAAAACATGATTGGAATAGCTACTGGAAGCTTGCCGGTCACAACGCATTGAGAATTGGTTTCGTCGGAATCTGACGAATTTTTACGGATTTTCCTAGGGGCACCACTAGGAAAAATGACCAGAATCGAAAAATCGTAAAAAGTGGTAAAATTTTGGATCCGAGTCCAATAATTCGGGAAAACCTGATTAGAATAGCTACTGGAAGCTTGCCGGTCACAACGCATCGAGAATTGGCTTCGTCGGAATCTGGCGAATTTTTACGGATTTCCCTAGGGGCACCACTAGGGAAAATCACCAGAATCGAAAAATCATAAAAAGTGGTGAAATTTTGGATCCGAGTCCAATAATTCGGGAAAACCTGATTGCAATAGCTATTGGAAGCTTGCCGGTCTCAATGCATCAAGAATTGGCTTCGTCGGAATCTGACGAATTTTTACAAATTTTCCTAGGGGTACCACTAGGAAAAATCACCAGAATCGAAAAATCGTAAAAAGTGGTGAAATTTTGGATCCGAGTCCGATAATTCGGGAAAACTTGATTGGAATAGCTACTGGAAGCTTGCCGGTCACAACGCATCGAGAATTTGCTTCGTCGGAATCTGACGAATTTTTACGGATTTCCCCAGGGGTACCACTAGGAAAAATCACCAGAATCGAAAAATCGTAAAAAGTGTTGAAATTTGGATCCGAGTCCGATAATTCGGGAAAACCTGATTGGAATAGCTACTGGAAGCATGCCGGTCACAGCGCATCGAGAATTGGCTTTGTCGGAATCTGACAAATTTTTACGGATTTCCCTACACTAGGGAAAATCACCAGAATCGATAAATCGTAAAAAGTGGTGAAATTTTGGATATGATTCCGATAATTCGGGAAAACCTGATTGCAATAGCTACTGGAAGCTTGCCGGTCACAGCGCATCGAGAATTGGCTTTGTCGGAATTTGATGAATTTTTATGGATTTCCCTAGGGGTACCACTAGGAAAAATCAACAGAATCGAAAAATCGTAAAAAGTGGTGAAATTTTGGATCCGAGTCCGATAATTCGGGAAAACCTGATTGGAATAGCTACCGGAAGCTTGCCGGTCACAGCGCATTGAGAATTGGCTTCGTCGGAATCTGACAAATTTTTGCGAATTTCCCTAGGGGTACCACTAGGGAAAATCACCAGAATCAAAAAAAAATCGTAAAAAGTGGTGAAATTTTGGATCCGAGTCCGATAATTCGGGAAAACCTGATTGGAATAGCTACCGGAAGCTTGCCGGTCACAGCGCATCGAGAATTGGCTTCGTCGGAATCTGATTAATTTTTGCGGATTTCCCTAGGAGTACCACTAGCGGAAATCACCAGAATCGAAAAATCGTAAAAAGTGGTGAAATTTTGGATCCGAGTCCGATAATTCGGGAAAACCTGATTGGAATAGCTACTGGAAGCTTGCCGGTCACAACGCATCGAGAATTTGCTTCGTCGGAATCTGACGAATTTTTACGGATTTCCCCAGGGGTACCACTAGGAAAAATCACCAGAATCGAAAAATCGTAAAAAGTGTTGAAATTTGGATCCGAGTCCGATAATTCGGGAAAACCTGATTGGAATAGCTACTGGAAGCATGCCGGTCACAGCGCATCGAGAATTGGCTTTGTCGGAATCTGACAAATTTTTACGGATTTCCCTACACTAGGGAAAATCACCAGAATCGATAAATCGTAAAAAGTGGTGAAATTTTGGATATGATTCCGATAATTCGGGAAAACCTGATTGCAATAGCTACTGGAAGCTTGCCGGTCACAGCGCATCGAGAATTGGCTTTGTCGGAATTTGATGAATTTTTATGGATTTCCCTAGGGGTACCACTAGGAAAAATCAACAGAATCGAAAAATCGTAAAAAGTGGTGAAATTTTGGATCCGAGTCCGATAATTCGGGAAAACCTGATTGGAATAGCTACCGGAAGCTTGCCGGTCACAGCGCATTGAGAATTGGCTTCGTCGGAATCTGACAAATTTTTGCGAATTTCCCTAGGGGTACCACTAGGGAAAATCACCAGAATCAAAAAAAAATCGTAAAAAGTGGTGAAATTTTGGATCCGAGTCCGATAATTCGGGAAAACCTGATTGGAATAGCTACCGGAAGCTTGCCGGTCACAGCGCATCGAGAATTGGCTTCGTCGGAATCTGATTAATTTTTGCGGATTTCCCTAGGAGTACCACTAGCGGAAATCACCAGAATCGAAAAATCGTAAAAAGTGGTGAAATTTTGGATCCGAGTCCGATAATTCGGGAAAACCTGATTGGAATAGCTACTGGAAGCTTGCCGGTCACAACGCATCGAGAATTTGCTTCTTCGGAATCTGACGAATTTTTACGGATTTCCCCAGGGGTACCACTAGGAAAAATCACCAGAATCGAAAAATCGTAAAAAGTGTTGAAATTTGGATCCGAGTCCGATAATTCGGGAAAACCTGATTGGAATAGCTACTGGAAGCATGCCGGTCACAGCGCATCGAGAATTGGCTTTGTCGGAATCTGACAAATTTTTACGGATTTCCCTACACTAGGGAAAATCACCAGAATCGATAAATCGTAAAAAGTGGTGAAATTTTGGATATGATTCCGATAATTCGGGAAAACCTGATTGCAATAGCTACTGGAAGCTTGCCGGTCACAGCGCATCGAGAATTGGCTTTGTCGGAATTTGATGAATTTTTATGGATTTCCCTAGGGGTACCACTAGGAAAAATCAACAGAATCGAAAAATCGTAAAAAGTGGTGAAATTTTGGATCCGAGTCCGATAATTCGGGAAAACCTGATTGGAATAGCTACCGGAAGCTTGCCGGTCACAGCGCATTGAGAATTGGCTTCGTCGGAATCTGACAAATTTTTGCGAATTTCCCTAGGGGTACCACTAGGGAAAATCACCAGAATCAAAAAAAAATCGTAAAAAGTGGTGAAATTTTGGATCCGAGTCCGATAATTCGGGAAAACCTGATTGGAATAGCTACCGGAAGCTTGCCGGTCACAGCGCATCGAGAATTGGCTTCGTCGGAATCTGATTAATTTTTGCGGATTTCCCTAGGAGTACCACTAGCGGAAATCACCAGAATCGAAAAATCGTAAAAAGTGGTGAAATTTTGGATCCGAGTCCGATAATTCGGGAAAACCTGATTGGAATAGCTACCGGAAGCTTGCCGGTCACAGCGCATCGAGAATTGGTTTCGTCGGAATCTGACAAATTTTTGCGGATTTCACTGGGGGTACCACTAGGGGAAATCACCAGAATCGAAAAATCGTAAAAAGTGGAGAAATTTTGGATCCGAGTCCAATAATTCGGGAAAACCTGATTGGAATAACTGCTGGAAGCTTGCCAGTCACAACGCATCAAGAATTGGGTTCGTTGGAATCTGACGAATTTTTACGAATTTCCCTAGGGGTACCACTAGGGAAAATCACCAGAATCGAAAAATAGAAAAAAGTGGTGAAATTTTGGATCCGAGTCCAATAATTCTGAAAAACCTAATTGAAATAGCTACAGGAAGCTTGCCGGTCACAACGCATCGAGAATTGGCTTCATCGAAATCTGACGAATTTTTGACGTACCACTAGGGAAAATCACGAGAATCGAAAAATCGTAAAAAGTGGTGAAATTTTGGATCCGAGTCCAATAATTTTGGAAAACCTGATTGGAATAGCTACTGGAAGCTTACCGGTCACAACGCATCGAGAATTGGTTTCGTCGGAATCTGACAAATTTTTACGGATTTCCCTAGGGGTACCACTAGGGAAAATGACCAGAATCGAAAAATCATAAAAAGTGGTAAAATTTTGGATCCGAGTCCAATAATTCGGGAAAACCTAATTGGAATAGCTACTGGAAGCTTGCCGGTCACAACGCATCGAGAATTGGCTTCGTCGGAATCTGGCGAATTTTTACGGATTTCCCTAGGGGCACCACTAGGGAAAATCACCAGAATCGAAAAATCATAAAAAGTGGTGAAATTTTGGATCCGAGTCCAATAATTCGGGAAAATCTGATTGGAATAGCTACTGGAATCTTGCCGGTCACAATGCATCAAGAATTGGCTTCGTCGGAATCTGACGAATTTTTACGGATTTTCCTAGGGGTACCACTAGGAAAAATCACCAGAATCGAAAAATCGTAAAAAGTGGTGAAATTTTGGATCCGAGTCTGATAATTCAGGAAAACCTGATTGGAATAGCTACTGGAAGCTTGCCGGTCACAACGCATCGAGAATTTGCTTCGTCGGAATCTGACGAATTTTTACGGATTTCCCTAGGGGTACCACTAGGAAAAATCACCAGAATCGAAAAATAGTAAAAAGTGTTGAAATTTGGATCCGAGTCCGATAATTCGGGAAAAAATGATTGGAATAGCTACTGGAAGCATGCCGGTCATAGCGCATCGAGAATTGGTTTCGTCGGAATCTGATAAATTTTTACGGATTTCCCTACACTAGGGAAAATCACCAGAATCGATAAATCGTAAAAAGTGGTGAAATTTTGGATATGATTCCGATAATTCGGGAAAACCTGATTGCAATAGCTACTGGAAGCTTTCCGGTCACAGCGCATCGAGAATTGGCTTCGTCGGAATTTGATGAATTTTTACGGATTTCCCTAGGGGTACCACTAGGAAAAATCAACAGAATCGAAAAATCATAAAAAGTGGTGAAATTTTGGATCCGAGTCCGATAATTCGGGAAAACCTGATTGGAATAGCTACCGGAAGCTTGCCGGTCACAGCGCATCGAGAATTGGCTTCGTCGGAATCTGACAAATTTTTGCGGATTTCCCTAGGGGTACCACTAGGGAAAATCACCAGAATAAAAAAAAAATCGTAAAAAGTGGTGAAATTTTGGATCCGAGTCCGATAATTCGGGAAAACCTGATTGGAATAGCTACCGAAAGCTTGCCGGTCAAAGCGCATCGAGAATTGGCTTCGTCGAAATCTGATTAATTTTTGCGGATTTCCCTAGGAGTACCACTAGCGGAAATCACCAGAATCGAAAAATCGTAAAAAGTGGTGAAATTTTGGATCCGAGTCCGATAATGCGGGAAAACCTGATTGGAATAGCTACCGGAAGCTTGCCGGTCACAGCGCATCGAGAATTGACTTCGTCGGAATCTGACAAATTTTTGCGGATTTCCCTGGGGGTACCACTAGGGGAAATCACCAGAATCGAAAAATCGTAAAAAGTGGTGAAATTTTGGATCCGAGTCTGATAATTCGGGAAAACCTGATAGGAATAGCTACCGGAAGCTTGCCGGTCACAGCGCATTGAGAATTGGCTTCATCGGAATCTGACGAATTTTTACGGATTTTCCTGGGGGTACCGCTAGGGGAAATCAACAGAATCGGAAAATCGTAAAAAGTGGTGAAATTTTAGATCCGAGTCCGATAATTCGGGAAAACCTGATGGGAATAGCTACCGGAAGCTTGCCGATCACAGCGCATCGAGAATTGGCTTCGTCTGAATCTGACGAATTTTTGCGAATTTCCCCTGGGGGTACCACTAGGGAAAATTACCAGAATCGAAAAATCGTAAAAAGTGTTAAAATTTTGGATCCGAGTCCGATAATTCGGGAAAACCTTATTGGAATAGCTACCGGAAGCTTGCCGGTCACAGCGCATCGAGAATTGGCTTCGTCGGAATCTGACGAATTTTTGTAGATTTCCCTAGGGGTACCACTAGGGAAAATCACCAGAATCGAAAAATCGTAAAAAGTGGTGAAATTTTGGATCCGAGCCCGATAATTCGGGAAAGCCTGATCGGAATAGCTACGGGAAGCTTGCCGATCACAGCGCATCGAGAATTGGCTTCGTCGGAATCTGACGAATTTCTGCGGATTTCCCTAGGGGTACCACTAGGGAAAATCACCAGAATCGAAAAATCGTAAAAAGTGGTGAAATTTTGGATCCGAGCCCGATAATTCGGGAAAGCCTGATCGGAATAGCTACGGGAAGCTTGCCGGTCACAGCGCATCGAGAATTGGCTTCCTCGGAATCTGACGAATTTCTGCGGATTTCCCTAGGGGTACCACTAGGAAAAATCACCAGAATCGAAAAATCGTAAAAAGTGGTGAAATTTTGGATCCGAGCCCGATCGGAATAGCTACGGGAAGCTGGCCGGTCACAGCGCATCGAGAATTGGCTTCGTGGGAATCTAACGAATTTCTGCGTATTTCCTAGGGGTACCACTAGGAAAAATCACCAGAATCGAAAAATCGTAAAAAGTGTTGAAATTTTGGATCCGAGCCCGATAATTCGGGAAAGCCTGATCGGAATAGCTACGGGAAGCTTGCCGGTCACAGCGCATCGAGAATTGGCTTCGTCGGAATCTGACGAATTTCTGCGGATTTCCCTAGGGGTACCACTAGGGAAAATCACCAGAATCGAAAAATCGTAAAAAATGGTGAAATTTTGGATCCGAGCCCGATAATGCGGGAAAGCCTGATTGGAATAGCTACGGGAAGCTTGCTGGTCACAGCGCATCGAGAATTGGCTTCGTCGGAATCTGACGAATTTCTGCGGATTTTCCTAGGGGTACCACTAGGGAAAATCACCAGAATCGAAAAATCGTAAAAAGTGGTGAAATTTTAGATCCGAGCCGGATAATTCGGGAAAACCTGATCGGAATAGCTACGGGAAGCTTGCCGGTCACAGCGCATCGAGAATTGGCTTCGTCGGAATCTGATGAATTTCTGCGGATTTCCCTAGGGGTACCACTAGGGAAAATCACCAGAATCGAAAAATCGTAAAAAGTGGTGAAATTTTGGATCCGAGCCCGATAATTCGGGAAAGCCTGATCGGAATAGTTACGGGAAGCTTGCCGGTCACAGCGCATCGAGAATTGGATTCATCGCAATCTGACGAATTTCTGCGGATTTGCCTAGGGGTACCACTAGGGAAAATCACAAAAATCGAAAAATCAAAAAAATTGGTGAAATTTTGGATCCGAGCCCGATAATTCGGGAAATCCTGATCGGAATAGCTACGGGAAGCTTGCCGGTCACAGCGCATCGAGAATTGGTTTCGTCGGAATCTGACGAATTTCTGCGGATTTCCCTAGGGGTACCACTAGGGAAAATCACCAGAATCGAAAAATAGTAAAAAGTGGTGAAATTTTGGATCCGAGCCCGATAATTCGGGAAAGCCTGATCGGAATAGCTACGGGAAGCTTGCCGGTCACAGCGCATCGAGAATTGGCTTCGTCGGAATCTGACGAATTTCTGCGGATTTACCTAGGGGTACCACTAGGAAAAATCACCAGAATCGAAAAATCGTAAAAAGTGGTGAAATTTTGGATCCGAGCCCGATAATTCGGGAAAGCCTGATCGGAATAGCTATGGGAAGCTTACCGGCGCATCGAGAATTGGCTACGTCGGAATCTGACGAATTTCTGCGGATTTCCCTAGGGGTACCACTTGGGAAAATCACCAGAACCGAAAAATCGTAAAAAGTGGTGAAATTTTGGATCCGAGTCCGATAATTCAGGAAAACCCGATTGGAATAGCTACTGGAAGCTTGCCGGTCACAGCGCATCGAGAATTGGCTTCGTCGGATTCCGACGAATTTTAACGGATTTCCCTAGGGGTACCACTAGGGAAAATCACCAGAACCGAAGAATCGTAAAAAGTGGTGAAACTTCGGATTCGAGTCTAATAATTCGGGAAAACCCGGTTGGAATAGCTACTGGAAGCTTGCCGGTCACACAGCATCGAGAATTGGCTTCGTCGGATTCCGACGAATTTTCACGGATTTTCCTGGGGGTACCACTAGGGAAAATCACCAGAACCGAAGATTCGTAAAAAGTGGTGAAACTTTGGATCCGAGTTCGATAATTCTGGAAAACCCGGTTGGAATAGCTACTGGAAGCTTGCCGGTCACAGCGCATCGAGAATTGGCTTCGTCGGATTCCGACGAATTTTCACCGATTTCCCTGGGCGTACCACTAGGGAAAATCACCAGAATCGAAGAATCGTAAAAAGTGGTGAAACTTTGGATCCGAGTCCGATAATTCGGGAAAACCTGGATGGAATAGCTACTGGAAGCTTGCCGGTCACACAGCATCGAGAATTGGCTTCGTCGGATTCCGACGAATTTTCACGGATTTCCTTGGGGGTACCACTAGGGAAAATCACCAGAACCGAAGAATCGTAAAAAGTGGTGAAACTTTGGATCCGAGTTTGATAATTCGGGAAAACCCGGTTGGAATTGCTACTGGAAGCTTGCCGGTCACAGCGCATCGAGAATTGGCTTCGTCGGATTCCGACGAATTTTCACGGATTTCCTTGGGGGTACCACTAGGGAAAATCACCAGAACCGAAGAATCGTAAAAAGTGGTGAAACTTTGGATCCGAGTTTGATAATTCGGGAAAACCCGGTTGGAATTGCTACTCGAAGCTTGCGGTCACACCGCATCGAGAATTCGCTTCGTCGGATTCCGACGAATTTTCACGGATTTCCCTGGGGGTACCACTAGGGAAAATCACCAGAACCGAAGAATCGTAAAAAGTGGCGAAACTTTGGATCCGAGTCCGATAATTCGGGAAAACCCAGTTGGAATAGCTACTGGAAGCTCGCCGGTCACACCGCATCGAGAATTGGCTTCGTCGGATTCCGACGAATTTTCACGAATTTTCCTGGGGGTACCACTAGGGAAAATCACCAGAACCGAAGAATCGTAAAAGTGGTGAAACTTTGGATCCGAGTCCGATAATTCGGGAAAACCCGGTTGGAATAGCTACTGGAAGCTTGCCAGTCACACCGCATCGAGAATTGGCTTCGTCGGATTCCGACGAATTTTCACGGATTTCCCTGGGGGTACCACTAGGGAAAATCACCAGAACCGAAGAATCTTAAAAAGTGGTGAAACTTTGGATCCGAGTCCGATAATTCGGGAAAACCCGGTTGGAATAGCTACTGGAAGCTTGCCGGTCACACCGCATCGAGAACTGGCTTCGTCGAATTCCGACGAATTTTCACGGATTTCCCTGGGGGTACCACTAGGGAAAATCACCAGAACCGAAGATTCGTAAAAAGTGGTGAAGCTTTTGATCCGAGCCTGATAATTTGGGAAAACCCGGTTGGAATAGCTACTGGAAGCTTGCCGGTCACAGCGCATCGAGAATTGGCTTCGTCGGATTCCGACGAATTTTCACGGATTTTCCTAGGGGTACCACTAGGGAAAATCCAAAGAATCGAAGAATCGTAAAGAGTGGTGAAATTTATGATCCGAGTCCGATAATTCGGGAAAACCCGGTTGGAATAGCTACTGGAAGCTTGCCGGTCACAGTGCATCGAGAATTGGCTTCGTCGGATTCCGACGAATTTTCACGGATTTCCTTGGGGGTACCACTAGGGAAAATCACCAGAATCGAAGTATCGTAAAAAGTGGTGAAACTTTGGATCCGAGTCCGATAATTCGGGAAAACACGGTTAGAATAGCTACTGGAAGCTTGCCAGTCACAACGCATCGAGAATTGGCTTCGTCGGATTCCGACGAATTTTCACGGATTTTCCTGGGGGTACCACTAGGGAAAATCACCAGAACCGAAGAATCGTAAAAAGTGGCGAAACTTTGGATCTGAGTCGATAATTCGGGAAAACCCGGTTGGAATAGCTACTGGAAGCTTGCCGGTCACACCGCATCGAGAATTGGCTTCGTCGGATTCCGACGAATTTTCACGGATTTCCCTGGGGGTACCACTAGGGAATATCACAAGAACCGAAGAATCGTAAATAGTGGTGAAACTTTGGATCCGAGTCCGATAATTCGGGAAAACCCGGTTGGAATAGCTACTGGAAGCTTGCCGGTCACACCGCATCGAGAATTGGCTTCGTCGGATTCTGACGAATTTTCACGGATTTCCCATGGGGTACCACTAGGGAAAATCACCAGAACCGAAGATTCATAAAAAGTGGTGAAACTTTGGATCCGAGCCCGATAATTTGAGAAAACCCGGTTGGAATAGCTACTGGAAGCTTGCCGGTCGCAGCGCATCGAGAATTGGCTTCGTCGGATTCCGTCGAATTTTCACGGATTTCCCTAGGGGTACCACTAGGGAAAATCCGCAGAATCGAAGAATTGTAAAGAGTGGTGAAATTTTGGATCCGAGTCCGATAATTCGGGAAAACCCGGTTGGAATAGCTACTGGAAGCTTGCCGGTCACAGCACATCGAGAATTGGCTTCGTCGGATTCCGACGAATTTTCACGGATTTCCCTAGGGGTACCACTAGGGAAAATCACAAGAATCGAAGAATCGTAAAGAGTGGTGAAATTTTGGATCCGAGTCCGATAATTCGGGAAAACCCGGTTGGAATAGCTACTGGAAGCTTGCCGGTCACAGCGCATCGAGAATTGGCTTCGTCGGATTCCGACGAATTTTCACGGATTTCCCTAGGGGTACCACTAGGGAAAATCACCAGAATCGAAGAATCGTAAAGAGTGGTGAAATTTTTGATCCGAGTCCGATAATTCGGGAAAACCCGGTTGGAATAGCTACTGGAAGCTTGCCGGTCACAACGCATCGAGAATTGGCTTCGTCGGATTCCGACGAATTTTCACGGATTTCCCTAGGGGAACCACTAGGGAAAATCACCAGAATTGAAGAATCGTAAAGAGTGGTGAAATTTTTATCCGAGTCCGATAAATTGGGAAAACCCGGTTGGAATAGCTACTGGAAGCTTGCCGGTCACAGCGCATCGAGAATTGACTTCGTCGGATTCCGACGAATTTTCACGGATTTCCCTAGGGGTACGACTAGGGAAAATCACAAGAATCGAAGAATCGTAAAGAGTGGTGAAATTTTGCATCCGAGTCCGATAATTCGGGAAATACCGGTTGGAATAGCTACTGGAAGCTTGCCGGTCACAGCGCATCGAGAATTGGCTTCGTCGGATTCCGACGAATTTTCACGGATTTCCCTAGGGGTACCACTAGGGAAATCACAAAAATCGAAGAATCGTAAAGAGTGGTGAAATTTTGGATCCGAGTCCGATAATTTGGGAAAACCCGGTTGGAATAGCTACTGGAATCGAGAATTGGCTTCGTCGAAATCTGACGAATTTTCACGGATTTCCCTAGGGGTACCACTAGGGAAAATCACCAGAATCGAAAAATCATAAAAAGCTGTAAAATTCTGGATCCGAGTCCAATAATCCGGGAAAACTTGATTGGAATAGCTACTGGAGGCTTGCCGGTCACAACGCATCGAGAATTGCCTTCGTCGGAATCTGATGAATTTTTACAGATTTCCCTAGGGGCATCACCAGAATCGAAAAATCGTAAAAAGTGGTGAAATTTTTGATCCGAGTCTAATAATTCGGTAAAACTTGATTTGAATAGCAACTAGAGGCTTGCCGTTCACAACGCATCGAGAATTGGCTTCGTCGGAATCTGACGAATTTTCACGGATTTCCCTAGGGGTACCACTAGGGAAATCACTAGAATCGAAAAATCGTAAAAGTGGTGAAATTTTGGATCCGAGTCCGATAATTCGGGAAAACCCGGTTGGAATAGCGCTACTGGAATCGAGAATTGGCTTCGTCGGAATCTGACGAATTTTCACGGATTTCCCTAGGGTACCACTAGGGAAAATCACCAGAATCGAAAAATCGTAAAAAGTGGTGAAATTTTATATCCGAGTCCGATAATTCGGGAAAACCCGGTTGGAATAGCTACTGGAAGCTTGCCGGTCACAGCGCATCGAGAATTGGCTTCGTCGGAATCTGACGAATTTTCACGGATTTCCCTAGGGGTACCACTAGGAAAAATCACCAGAATCGAAAAATCGTAAAAAGTGGTGAAATTTTGGATCCGAGTCCGATAATTCGGAAAAACCCGGTTGGAATAGCTACTGGAATCGAGAATTGGCTTCGTCGGAATCTGAGGAATTTTCACGGATTTTCCTAGGGGTAACACTAGGGAAAATCACCAGAATCGAAAAATCGTAAAAAGTGGTGAAATTTTGGATCCGAATCCACTAATTCGGAAAAACCCGGTTGGAATAGCTACTGGAATCGAGAATTGGCTTCGTCGGAATCTGATGAATTTTCACGGATTTCCCTAGGGGTACCACTAGGGAAAATCACCAGAATCGAAAAATCGTAAAAAGTGGTGAAATTTTGGATCCGAGTCCGATAATTCGGGAAAACCCGGTTGGAATAGCTACTGGAATCGAGAATTGGCTTCGTTGGAATATGACGAATTTTCACGGATTTCCCTAGGGGTACCACTAGAGAAAATCACCAGAATCGAAAAATCGTAAAAAGTGGTGAAATTTTGGATCCGAGTCCGATAATTCGGGAAAATCCGGTTGGAAAAGCTACTGGAAGCTTGCCGGTCACAACGCATCGAGAATTGGCTTCGTCGGAATCTGACGAATTTTCACGGATTTCCCTAGGGGTACCACTAGGGAAAATCACCAGAATCAAAAAATCGTAAAAAGTTGTGAAATTTTGGATCCGAGTCTGATAATTCGGGAAAACCCGGTTGGAATAGCTACTGGAATCGAGAATTGGCTTCGTCAGAATCTGACGAATTTTCACGGATTTCCCTAGGGGTACCACTAGGGAAAATCACCAGAATCGAAAAATCGTAAAAAGTGGTGAAATTTTGGATCCGACTCCCATAATTCGGGAAAACCCGGTTGGAATAGCTACTGGAAGCTTGCCGGTCACAGCGCATCGAGAATTGGCTTCGTCGGAATCTGACGAATTTTCACGGATTTCCCTAGGGGTACCACTAGGGAAAATCACCAGAATCGAAAAATCATAAAAAGTGGTGAAATTTTGGATCCGACTCCCATAATTCGGGAAAACCCGGTTGGAATAGCTACTGGAAGCTTGACGGTCACAGCGCATCGAGAATTGGCTTCGTCGGAATCTGACGAATTTTCACGGATTTCCCTAGGGGTACCACTAGGGAAAATCACCAGAATCGAAAAATCGTAAAAAGTGGTGAAATTTTGGATCCGAGTCCGATAATTCGGAAAAACCCGGTTGGAATAGCTACTGGAATCGAGAATTGGCTTCGTCGGAATCTGAGGAATTTTCACGGATTTTCCTAGGGGTAACACTAGGGAAAATCACCAGAATCGAAAAATCGTAAAAAGTGGTGAAATTTTGGATCCGAGTCCAATAATTCGGAAAAACCCGGTTGGAATAGCTACTGGAATCGAGAATTGGCTTCGTCGGAATCTGATGAATTTTCACGGATTTCCCTAGGGGTACCACTAGGGAAAATCACCAGAATCGAAAAATCGTAAAAAGTGGTGAAATTTTGGATCCGACTCCCATAATTCGGGAAAACCCGGTTGGAATAGCTACTGGAATCGAGAATTGGCTTCGTTGGAACATGACGAATTTTCACGGATTTCCCTAGGGGTACCACTAGAGAAAATCACCAGAATCGAAAAATCGTAAAAAGTGGTGAAATTTTTGATCCGAGTCCGATAATTCGGGAAAATCCGGTTGGAAAAGCTACTGGAAGCTTGCCGGTCACAACGCATCGAGAATTGGCTTCGTCGGAATCTGACGAATTTTCACGGATTTCCCTAGGGGTACCACTAGGGAAAATCACCAGAATCAAAAAATCGTAAAAAGTTGTGAAATTTTGGATCCGAGTCTGATAATTCGGGAAAACCCGGTTGGAATAGCTACTGGAATCGAGAATTGGCTTCGTCGGAATCTGACGAATTTTCACGGATTTCCCTAGGGGTACCACTAGGGAAAATCACCAGAATCGAAAAATCGTAAAAAGTGGTGAAATTTTGGATCCGACTCCCATAATTCGGGAAAACACGGTTGGAATAGCTACTGGAAGCTTGCCGGTCACAGCGCATCGAGAATTGGCTTCGTCGGAATCTGACGAATTTTCACGGATTTCCCTAGGGGTACCACTAGGGAAAATCACCAGAATCGAAAAATCATAAAAAGTGGTGAAATTTTGGATCCGACTCCCATAATTCGGGAAAACCCGGTTGGAATAGCTACTGGAAGCTTGACGGTCACAGCGCATCGAGAATTGGCTTCGTCGGAATCTGACGAATTTTCACGGATTTCCCTAGGGTACCACTAGGGAAAATCACCAGAATCGAAAAATCGTAAAAAGTGGTGAAATTTTATATCCGAGTCCGTTAATTCGGGAAAACCTGGTTGGAATAGCTACTGGAATCGAGAATTGGCTTCGTTGGAATATGACGAATTTTCACGGATTTCCCTAGGGGTACCACTAGGGAAAATCACCAGAATCGAAAAATCGTAAAAAGTGGTGAAATTTTGGATCCGACTCCCATAATTCGGGAAAATCCGGTTGGAATAGCTACTGGAAGCTTGCCGGTCACAGCGCATCGAGAATTGGCTTCGTCGGAATCTGACGAATTTTCACGGATTTCCCTAGGGTACCACTAGGGAAAATCACCAGAATCGAAAAATCGAAAAAGTGGTGAAATTTTATATCCGAGTCCGATAATTCGGGAAAACCCGGTTGGAATAGCTACTGGAATCGAGAATTGGCTTCGTTGGAATATGACGAATTTTCACGGATTTCCCTAGGGGTACCACTAGGGAAAATCACCAGAATCGAAAAAATCGTAAAAAGTGGTGAAATTTTGGATCCAAGTCCGATAATTCGGGAAAATCCGGTTGGAATAGCTACTGGAAGCTTGCCGGTCACAGCGCATCGAGAATTGGCTTCGTCGGAATCTGACGAATTTTCACGGATTTCCCTAGGGGTACCACTAGGAAAAATCACCAGAATCAAAAAATCGTAAAAAGTGGTGAAATTTTGGATCCGAGTCTGATAATTCGGGAAGACCCGGTTGGAATAGCTACTGAAATCGAGAATTGGCTTCGTCGGAATCTGACGAATTTTCACGGATTTCCTAGGGGTACCACTAGGGAAAATCTCCAGAATCGAAAAATCGTAAAAAGTGGTGAAATTTTGGATCCGACTCCCATAATTCGGGAAAACCCGGTTGGAATAGCTACTAGAAGCTTGCCGGTCACAGCGCATCGAGAATTGGCTTCGTCGGAATCTGACGAATTTTCACGGATTTCCCTAGGGGTACCACTAGGGAAAATCACCAGAATCGAAAAATCATAAAAAGTGGTGAAATTTTGGATCCGACTCCCATAATTCGGGAAAACCCGGTTGGAATAGCTACTGGAAGCTTGCCGGTCACAGCGCATCGAGAATTGGCTTCGTCGGAATCTGACGAATTTTCACGGATTTCCCTAGGGGTACCACTAGGGAAAGTCACCAGAATCGAAAAATCGTAAAAAGTGGTGAAATTTTGGATCCGAGTCCGATAATTTGGGAAAATCCGGTTGGAATAGCTACTGGAAGCTTGCCGGTCACAGCGCATCGAGAATTGGCTTCGTCGGAATCTGACGAATTTTCACGGATTTCCCTAGGGGTACCACTAGGGAAAATCACCAGAATAAAAAAATCGTAAAAAGTTGTGAAATTTTGGATCCGAGTTTAATAATTCGGGAAAACCCGGTTGGAATAGCTACTGGAATCGAGAATTGGCTTCGTCGGAATATGACGAATTTTCACGGATTTCCCTAGGGGTACCACTAGGGAAAATCACCAGAATCAAAAAATCGTAAAAAGTGGTGAAATTTTGGATCCGAGTCTGATAATTCGGGAAAACCCGGTTGGAATAGCTACTGGAATCGAGAATTGGCTTCGTCGGAATCTGACGAATTTTCACGGATTTTCCTAGGGGTAATACTAGGAAAAATCACCAGAATCGAAAAATCGTAAAAAGTGGTGAAATTTTTGATCCGAGTCCGATAATTCGGAAAAACCCGGTTGGAATAGCTACTGGAATCGAGAATTGGCTTCGTCGGAATCTGATGAATTTTCACGGATTTCCCTAGGGGTACCACTAGGGAAAATCACCATAATCGAAAAATCGTAAAAAGTGGTGAAATTTTGGATCCGAGTCCGATAATTCGGGAAAACCCGGTTGGAATAGCTACTGGAATCGAGAATTGGTTTCGTTGGAATATGACGAATTTTCACGGATTTCCCTAGGGGTACCACTAGGGAAAATCACCAGAATCGAAAAATCGTAAAAACTGGTGAAATTTTGGATCCGAGTCCGATAATTCGGGAAAACCCGATTGGAATAGCTACTGGAAGCTTGCCGGTCACAGCGCATCGAGAATTGGCTTCGTCGGAATCTGACGTATTTTCACGGATTTCCCCTAGGGGTACCACTAGGGAAAATCACCAGAATCAAAAAATCGTAAAAAGTGGTGAAATTTTGGATCCGAGTCTGATAATTCGGGAAAACCCGGTTGGAATAGCTACTGGAATCGAGAATTGGCTTCGTCGGAATCTGACGAATTTTCACGGATTTCCCTAGGGGTACCACTAGGGAAAATCACCAGAATCGAAAAATCGTAAAAAGTGGTGAAATTTTGGATCCGACTCCCATAATTCGGGAAAACCCGGTTGGAATAGCTACTGGAAGCTTGCCGGTCACAGCGCATCGAGAATTGGCTTCGTCGGAATCGGACGAATTTTCACGGATTTCCCTAGGGGTACCACTAGGAAAAATCACCAGAATCGAAAAATCGTAAAAAGTGGTGAAATTTTGGATCCGAGTCCGATAATTCGGAAAAATCCGGTTGGAATAGCTACTGGAATCGAGAATTGGCTTCGTCGGAATCTGACGAATTTTCACGGATTTCCCTAGGGGTACCACTAGGGAAAATCACCAGAATCGAAAAATCGTAAAAAGTGGTGAAATTTTGGATCCGACTCCCATAATTCGGGAAAACCCGGTTGGAATAGCTACTGGAAGCTTGCCGGTCGCAGCACATCGAGAATTGGCTTCGTCGGAATCTGACGAATTGTCACGGATTTCCCTAGGGGTACCACTAGGGAAAATCACCAGAATCGAAAAATCGTAAAAAGTGGTGAAATTTTGGATCCGACTCCCATAATTCGGGAAAACCCCGGTCGGAATAGCTACTGGAAGCTTGCCAGTCACAGCGCATCGAGAATTGGCTTCGTCGAAATCTGACGAATTTTCACGGATTTCCCTAGGGGTACCACTAGGAAAATCACCAGAATCGAAAAATCGTAAAAAGTGGTGAAATTTTGGATCCGAGTCCGATAATTCAGAAAAACCCGGTTTGAATAGCTACTGGAATCGAGAATTGGCTTCGTCGGAATCTGATGAATTTTCACGGATTTCCCTAGGGGTACCACTAGGGAAAATCACCAGAATCGAAAAATCGTAAAAAGTGGTGAAATTTTGGATCCGAGTCCGATAATTCGGGAAAACCCGGTTGGAATAGCTACTGGAATCGAGAATTTGCTTCGTCGGAATCTGACGAATTTTCACGGATTTCCCTAGGGGTACCACTAGGGAAAATCCCCAGAATCGAAAAATCGTAAAAAGTGGTGAAATTTTGGATCCGAGTCCGATAATTCGGAAAAATCCGGTTGGAATAGCTACTGGAATCGAGAATTGGTTTCGTCGGAATCTGACGAATTTTCACGGATTTCCCTAGGGGTACCACTAGGGAAAATCACCAGAATCAAAAAATCGTAAAAAGTGGTGAAATTTTGGATCCGAGTCCGATAATTTGGGAAAACCCGGTTGGAATAGCTACTGGAAGCTTACCGTTCATAGCGCATCGAGAATTGGCTTCGTCGGAATCTGACGAATTTTCACGGATTTCCCTAGTGGTACCACTAGGGAAAATCACTAGAATCAAAAAATCGTAAAAAGTGGTGAAATTTTTGATCCGAGTCCGATAATTCGGGAAAACCCGATTGGAATAGCTACTAGAATCGAGAATTGGCTTCGTCGGAATCTGACGAATTTTCACGGAATTCCCTAGGGGTACCACTAGGAAAAATCAACAGAATCGAAAAATCGTAAAAAGTGGTGAAATTTTTGATCCGAGTCCGATAATTCGGGAAAACCAGGTTGGAATAGCTACTGGAAGCTTGCCGGTCACAGCGCATCGAGAATTGGTTTCATTGGAATCTGACGAATTTTCACGGATTTCCCTAGGGGTACCACTAGGAAAAATCACCAGAATCGAAAAATCGTAAAAACTGGTGAAATTTTGGATCCGAGTCCGATAATTCGGGAAAACCCGGTTGGAATAGCTACTGGAAGCTTGCCGGTCACAGTTCATCGACAATTGGCTTCGTCGGAATCTGACAAATTTTCACGGATTTCCCTAGGGGTACCACTAGGGAAAATCACCAGAATGGAAAAATCGTAAAAAGTGGTGAAATTTTTGATCCGAGTCCGATAATTCGGGAAAACCCGGTTGGAATAGCTACTGGAATCGAGAATTTGCTTCGTCGGAGTCTGACGAATTTTCACGGATTTCCCTAGGGGTACCACTAGGGAAAATCACCAGAATCGAAAAATCGTAAAAAGTGGTGAAATTTTGGATCCGAGTCTGATAATTCGGGAAAACCCGGTTGGAATAGCTACTTGAAGCTTGCCGGTCACAGCGCATTGAGAATTGGCTTATTCGGAATCTGACAAATTTTCACGGATTTCCCTAGGGGTACCACTAGGAAAAATCACCAGAATCGAAAAATCGTAAAAACTGGTGAAATTTTGGATCCGAGTCCGATAATTCGGGAAAACCCGGTTGGAATAGCTACTTGAAGCTTGCCGGTCACGGCGCATCGACAATTGGCTTCATCGGAATCTGACGAATTTTCACGGATTTCCCTAGGGCTACCACTAGGGAAAATCAACAGAATGGAAAAATCGTAAAAAGTGGTGAAATTTTTGATCCGAGTCCGATAATTCGGGAAAACCCGGTTGGAATAGCTACTGGAATCGAGAATTTACTTCGTCGGAATCTGACGAATTTTCACGGATTTCCCTAGGGGTACCACTAGGGAAAATCACCAGAATCGAAAAATCGTAAAAAGTGGTGAAATTTTGGATCCGACTCCCATAATTCGGGAAAACCCGGTTGGAATTGCTACTGGAAGCTTGCCGGTCGCAGCACATCGAGAATTGGCTTCGTCGGAATCTGACGAATTGTCACGGATTTCCCTAGGGGTACCACTAGGGAAAATCACCAGAATCGAAAAATCGTAAAAAGTGGTGAAATTTTTGATCCGACTCCCATAATTCGGGAAAACCCGGTTGGAATAGCTACTGGAAGCTTGCCGGTCACAGCGCATCGAGAATTGGTTTCGTCGGAATCTGACGAATTTTCACGGATTTCTCTAGGGGTACCACTAGGAAAATCACCAGAATCGAAAAATCGTAAAAAGTGGTGAAATTTTGGATCCGAGTCCGATAATTCGAAAAAACCCGGTTTGAATAGCTACTGGAATCGAGAATTGGCTTCGTTGGAATCTGACGAATTTTCACGGATTTCCCTAGGGGTACCACTAGGGAAAATCACCAGAATCGAAAAATCGTAAAAAGTGGTGAAATTTTGGATCCGAGTCTGATAATTCGGGAAAACCCGGTTGGAATAGCTACTTGAAGCTTGCCGGTCACAGCTCATTGAGAATTGGCTTATTCGGAATCTGACAAATTTTCACGGATTTCCCTAGGGGTACCACTAGGAAAAATCACCAGAATCGAAAAATCGTAAAAACTGGTGAAATTTTTGATCCGAGTCCGATAATTCGGGAAAACCCGGTTGGAATAGCTACTTGAAGCTTGCCGGTCACAGCGCATCGACAATTGGCTTCATCGGAATCTGACGAATTTTCACGGATTTCCCTAGGGCTACCACTAGGGAAAATCAACAGAATGGAAAAATCGTAAAAAGTGGTGAAATTTTTGATCCGAGTCCGATAATTCGGGAAAACCCGGTTGGAATAGCTACTGGAATCGAGAATTTACTTCGTCGGAATCTGACGAATTTTCACGGATTTCCCTAGGGGTACCACTAGGGAAAATCACCAGAATCGAAAAATCGTAAAAAGTGGTGAAATTTTGGATCCGACTCCCATAATTCGGGAAAACCCGGTTGGAATTGCTACTGGAAGCTTGCCGGTCGCAGCACATCGAGAATTGGCTTCGTCGGAATCTGACGAATTGTCACGGATTTCCCTAGGGGTACCACTAGGGAAAATCACCAGAATCGAAAAATCGTAAAAAGTGGTGAAATTTTTGATCCGACTCCCATAATTCGGGAAAACCCGGTTGGAATAGCTACTGGAAGCTTGCCGGTCACAGCGCATCGAGAATTGGCTTCGTCGGAATCTGACGAATTTTCACGGATTTCTCTAGGGGTACCACTAGGAAAATCACCAGAATCGAAAAATCGTAAAAAGTGGTGAAATTTTGGATCCGAGTCCGATAATTCGAAAAAACCCGGTTTGAATAGCTACTGGAATCGAGAATTGGCTTCGTCGGAATCTGATGAATTTTCACGGATTTCCCTAGGGGTACCACTAGGGAAAATCACCAGAATCGAAAAATCGTAAAAAGTGGTGAAATTTTGGATCCGAGTCCGATAATTCGGGAAAACCCGGTTGGAATAGCTACTGGAATCGAGAATTTGCTTCGTCGGAATCTGACGAATTTTCACGGATTTTCCTAGGGGTACCACTAGGGAAAATCACCATAATCGAAAAATCGTAAAAAGTGGTTAAATTTTGGATCCGAATCCGATAATTCGGAAAAACCCGGTTGGAATAGCTACTGGAAGCTTGCCGGTCACAGCGCATCGAGAATTGGTTTCGTCGGAATCTGACAATTTTCACGGATTTCCCTAGGGGTACCACTAGGAAAAATCACCAGAATCGAAAAATCGTAAAAAGTGGTGAAATTTTGGATCCGAGTCCGATAATTCGGAAAAATCCGGTTGGAATAGCTACTGGAATCGAGAATTGGCTTCGTCGGAATCTGACGAATTTTCACGGATTTTCCTAGGGGTACCACTAGGGAAAATCACCAGAATCGAAAAATCGTAAAAAGTGGTGAAATTTTGGATCCGAGTCCGATAATTCGGGAAAACCCGGTTGGAATAGCTACTGGAAGCTTGCCGTTCACAGCGCATCGAGAATTGGCTTCGTCGGAATCTGACGAATTTTCACGGATTTCCCTAGTGGTACCACTAGGGAAAATCACTAGAATCAAAAAATCGTAAAAAGTGGTGAAACTTTGGATCCGAGTCCGATAATTCGGGAAAACCCGGTTGGAATAGCTACTGGAATCGAGAATTGGCTTCGTCGGAATCTGACGAATTTTCACGGAATTCCCTAGGGGTACCACTAGGGAAAATCAACAGAATCGAAAAATCGTAAAAAGTGGTGAAATTTTTGATCCGAGTCCGATAATTCGGGAAAACCAGGTTGGAATAGCTACTGGAAG
Source organism: Excoecaria cochinchinensis (assembly GCA_947683425.1). Classification (NCBI taxonomy): domain Eukaryota; kingdom Viridiplantae; phylum Streptophyta; class Magnoliopsida; order Malpighiales; family Euphorbiaceae; genus Excoecaria; species Excoecaria cochinchinensis. The sequence continues at coordinate 14,937 of CANTUQ010000175.1, read as the reverse complement.
CTTGCCGGTCACAGCGCATTGAGAATTGGCTTAATCGGAATCTGACAAATTTTCACGGATTTCCCTAGGGGTACCACTAGGAAAAATCACCAGAATCGAAAAATCGTAAAAACTGGTGAAATTTTGGATCCGAGTCCGATAATTCGGGAAAACCCGGTTGGAATAGCTACTTGAAGCTTGCCGGTCACAGCGCATCGACAATTGGCTTCATCGGAATCTGACGAATTTTCACGGATTTCCCTAGGGCTACCACTAGGAAAAATCACCAGAATGGAAAAATCATAAAAAGTGGTGAAATTTTTGATCCGAGTCCGATAATTCGGGAAAACCCGGTTGGAATAGCTACTGGAATCGAGAATTTGCTTCGTCGTAATCTGACGAATTTTCACGGATTTCCCTAGGGGTACCACTAGGGAAAATCACCAGAATCGAAAAATCGTAAAAAGTGGTTAAATTTTGGATCCGACTCCGATAATTCGGGAAAACCCGGTTGGAATAGCTACTGGAAGCTTGCCGGTCACAGCGCATCGAGAATTGGTTTCGTCAGAATCTGACGAATTTTCACGGATTTCCCTAGGGGTACCACTAGGAAAAATCACCAGAATCGAAAAATCGTAAAAAGTGGTGAAATTTTGGATCCGAGTCCAATAATTCGGAAAAATCCGGTTGGAATAGCTACTGGAATCGAGAATTGGCTTCGTCGAAATCTGACGAATTTTCACGGATTTCCCTAGGGGTACCACTAGGGAAAATCACCAGAATCGAAAAATCGTAAAAAGTGGTGAAATTTTGGATCCGAGTCCGATAATTCGGGAAAACCCGGTTGGAATAGCTATTGGAAGCTTGCCGGTCTCAGCGCATCGAGAATTGGCTTCGTCGGAATCTGACGAATTTTCACGGATTTCCCTAGGGGTACCACTAGGGAAAATCACCAGAATCAAAAAATCGTAAAAAGAGGTGAAATTTTGGATCCGAGTCCGATAATTCGGGAAAACCCGGTTGGAATAGCTACTGGAATCGAGAATTGGCTTCTTCGGAATCTGACGAATTTTCACGGATTTCCCTAGGGGTACCACTAGGGAAAATCACCAGAATCAAAAAATCGTAAAAAGTGGTGAAATTTTCGATCCGAGTCCGATAATTCGGGAAAACCCGGTTGGAATAGCTACTGGAATCGAGAATTGGCTTCGTTGGAATATGACGAATTTTCACGGATTTCCCTTGGGGTACCACTAGGGAAAATCACCAAAATCGAAAAATCGTAAAAAGTGGTGAAATTTTTGATCCGAGTCCGATAATTCGGGAAAATCTGGTTGGAATAACTACTGGAAGCTTGCCGGTCACAGCGCGTCGAGAATTGGCTTCGTCGAAATCTGACGAATTTTCATGGATTTCCCTAGGGGTACCACTAGGGAAAATCACCAGAATCGAAAAATTGTAAAAACTGGTGAAATTTTGGATCCGAGTCCGATAATTCGGGAAAACCCGGTTGGAATAGCTACTGGAAGCTTGCCGGTCGCAGCGAATCGAGAATTGGCTTCGTCGGAATCTGACGAATTTTCACGGATTTCCCTAGGGGTACCACTATGGAAAAGCACCAGAATCGAAAAATCGTAAAAAGTGGTGAAATTTTGGATCCGAGTCCGATAATTCGAAAAAACCTGGTTGGAATAGCTACTGGAATCGAGAATTGGCTTCGTCGGAATTTGACGAATTTTCACGGATTTCCCTAGGGGTACCACTAGGGAAAATCACCAGAATGGAAAAATCGTAAAAAGTGGTGAAATTTTTGATCCGAGTCCGATAATTCAGGAAAACCCGGTTGGAATAGCTACTGGAATCGAGAATTGGCTTCGTTGGAATATGACGAATTTTCACGGATTTCCCTTGGGGTACCACTAGGGAAAATCACCAAAATCGAAAAATCGTAAAAAGTGGTGAAATTTTTGATCCGAGTCCGATAATTCGGGAAAATCTGGTTGGAATAACTACTGGAAGCTTGCCGGTCACAGCGCGTCGAGAATTGCCTTCGTCGAAATCTGACGAATTTTCATGGATTTCCCTAGGGGTACCACTAGGGAAAATCACCAGAATCGAAAAATTGTAAAAACTGGTGAAATTTTGGATCCGAGTCCGATAATTCGGGAAAACCCGGTTGGAATAGCTACTGGAAGCTTGCCGGTCGCAGCGAATCGAGAATTGGCTTCGTCGGAATCTGACGAATTTTCACGGATTTCCCTAGGGGTACCACTATGGAAAAGCACCAGAATCGAAAAATCGTAAAAAGTGGTGAAATTTTGGATCCGAGTCCGATAATTCGAAAAAACCTGGTTGGAATAGCTACTGGAATCGAGAATTGGCTTCGTCGGAATTTGACGAATTTTCACGTATTTCCCTAGGGGTACCACTAGGGAAAATCACCAGAATGGAAAAATCGTAAAAAGTGGTGAAATTTTTGATCCGAGTCCGATAATTCGGGAAAACCCGGTTGGAATAGCTACTGGAAGCTTGCGGGTCGCAGCGCATCGAGAATTGGCTTCGTCGGAATGTGACGAATTTTCACGGATTTCCCTAGGGCTACCACTATGGAAAAGCACCAGAATCGAAAAATCGTAAAAAGTGGTGAAATTTTGGATCCGAGTCCGATAATTCGGGAAAACCCGGTTAGAATAGCTACTGGAAGCTTGCCGGTCACAGCGCATCGAGAATTGGCTTCGTCGGAATCTGACGAATTTTCACGGATTTCCCTAGGGGTACCACTAGGAAAAATCACCAGAATCGAAAAATCGTAAAAAGTGGTGAAATTTTGGATCCGAGTCCGATAATTCGGGAAAACCCGGTTGGAATAGCTACTGGAAGCTTGCCGGTCACAGCGCATCGAGAATTGGCTTCGTCGGAATCTGACGAATTTTCACGGATTTCCCTAGGGGTACCACTAGGGAAAATCACCAGAATCAAAAAATCGTAAAAAGTGGTGAAATTTTGGATTCGAGTCCGATAATTCGGGAAAACCCGGTTGGAATAGCTACTGGAATCGAGAATTGGCTTCGTTGGAATATGACGAATTTTCACGGATTTCCCTAGGGGTACCACGAGGGAAAATCACCAGAATCAAAAAATCGTAAAAAGTAGTGAAATTTTTGATCCGAGTCCGATAATTCGGGAAAATCTGGGTGGAATAACTACTGGAAGCTTGCCGATCATAGCGCATCGAGAATTGGCTTCGTCGAAATCTGACGAATTTTCATGGATTTTCCTAGGGGTACCACTAGGAAAAATCACCAGAATCGAAAAATTGTAAAAACTGGTGAAATTTTGGATCCGAGTCCGATAATTCGGGAAAACCCGGTTGGAATAGCTACTGGAAGCTTGCCGGTCGCAGTGCATCGAGAATTGGCTTCGTCGGAATCTGACGAATTTTCACGGATTTCCCTAGGGGTACCACTAGGGAAAATCACCAGAATCGAAAAATCATAAAAAGTGGTGAAATTTTTGATCTGACTTCGATAATTCGGGAAAACCCGGTTGGAATAGCTACTAGAAGCTTGCCGGTCACAGCGCATCGAGAATTGGCTTCGTCGGAATCTGACGAATTTTCACGGATTTCCCTAGGGGTACCACTAGGGAAAATCACCAGAATCGAAAAATCATAAAAAGTGGTGAAATTTTGGATCCGAGTCCGATAATTCGGGAAAACCCGGTTGGAATAGCTACTAGAAGCTTGCCGGTCACAGCGCATCGAGAATTGGCTTCGTCGGAATCTGACGAATTTTCACGGATTTCCCTAGGGGTACCACTAGGTAAAATCAACAGAATCGAAAAATCGTAAAAATGGTGAAATTTGGGATCCGAGTCCGATAATTCGGAAAAACCCGGTTGGAATAGCTACTGGAATCGAGAATTGGCTTTTTCGGAATGTGACGAATTTTAACGGATTTCCCTAGGGGTACCACTAGGGAAAATCACCAGAATCGAAAAATCGTAAAAAGTGGTGAAATTTTTGATCCGAGTCCGATAATTCGGAAAAACCCAGTTGGAATAGCTACTGGAAGCTTGCCGGTCACAGCGCATCGAGAATTGGCTTCGTCGGAATCTGACGAATTTTCACGGATTTCCCTAGGGGTACCACTAGGGAAAATCACCAGAATCAAAAAATCGTAAAAAGTGTTGAAATTTTAGATCCGAGTCCGATAATTCGGGAAAACCCGGTTGGAATAGCTACTGGAATCGAGAATTGGCTTCGTTGGAATATGACGAATTTTCACGGATTTCCCTAGGGGTACCACTAGGGAAAATCACCAGAATCGAAAAATCCTAAAAAGTGGTGAAATTTTGGATCCGAGTCCGATAATTCGGGAAAACCCGGTTGGAATAGCTACTGGAAGCTTGCCGGTCACAGTGCATCGAGAATTTGCTTCGTCGGAATCTGACGAATTTTCACGGATTTCCCTAGGGGTGCCACTAGGAAAAATCACCAGAATCGAAAAATCGTAAAAATGGTGAAATTTTGGATCCGAGTCCGATAATTCGGGAAAATCCGGTTGGAATAGCTACCGGAAGCTTGCCGGTCACAGCGCATCGAGAATTGGGTTCGTCGGAATCTGACGAATTTTCACGGATTTCCCCAGGGGTACCACTAGGGAAAATCACCAGAATCAAAAAATCATAAAAAGTGGTGAAATTTTCGATCCGAGTCCGATAATTCGGGAAAACCCGGTTGGAATAGCTACTGGAATCGAGAATTGGCTTCATTGGAATATGACGAATTTTCACGGATTTCCCTAGGGGTACCACTAGGGAAAATCACCAGAATCGAAAAATCGTAAAAAGTGGTGAAATTTTTGATCCGAGTCCGATAATTCGGGAAAATCTGGTTGGAATAACTACTGGAAGCTTGCCGGTCACAGCGCGTCGAGAATTGGCTTCGTCAAAATCTGACGAATTTTCATGGATTTCCCTAGGGGTACCACTAGGGAAAATCACAAGAATCGAAAAATTGTAAAAACTGGTGAAATTTTGGATCCGAGTCCGATAATTCGGGAAAACCCGGTTGGAATAGCTACTGGAAGCTTGCCGGTCGCAGCGCATCGAGAATTGGCTTCGTCGGAATCTGACGAATTTTTGCGGATTTCCCTAGGGGTACCACTATGGAAAAGCACCAGAATCGAAAAATCGTAAAAAGTGGTGAAATTTTGGATCCGAGTTCGATAATTCGGAAAAACCCGATTGGAATAGCTACTGGAATCGAGAATTGGCTTCGTCGGAATTTGACGAATTTTCACGGATTTCCCTAGGGGTACCACTAGGGAAAATCACCAGAATGGAAAAATCGTAAAAAGTGGTGAAATTTTTGATCCGAGTCCGATAATTCGGGAAAACCCGGTTGGAATAGCTACTGGAAGCTTGCGGGTCGCAGCGCATCGAGAATTGGCTTCGTCGGAATGTGACGAATTTTCACGGATTTCCCTAGGGCTACCACTATGGAAAAGCACCAGAATCGAAAAATCGTAAAAAGTGGTGAAATTTTGGATCGGAGTCCGATAATTCGGGAAAACCCGGTTGGAATAGCTACTGGAAGCTTGCCGGTCACAGCGCATCGAGAATTGGCTTCGTCGGAATCTGACGAATTTTCACGGATTTCCCTAGGGGTACCACTAGGAAAAATCACCAGAATCGAAAAATCGTAAAAATGGTGAAATTTGGGATCCGAGTCCGATAATTCGGAAAAACCCGATTGGAATAGCTACTGGAATCGAGAATTGGCTTCGTCGGAATCTGACTAATTTTAACGGATTTCCCTAGGGGTACCACTAGGGAAAATCACCAGAATCGAAAAATCGTAAAAAGTGGTGAAATTTTGGATCCGAGTCCGATAATTCGGGAAAACCCGGTTGGAATAGCTACTGGAAGCTTGCCGGTCACAGTGCATCGAGAATTTGCTTTGTCGGAATCTGACGAATTTTCACGGATTTCCCTAGGGGTACCACTAGGGAAAATCACCAGAATCGAAAAATCGTAAAAAGTGGTGAAATTTTTGATCCGAGTCCGATAATTCGGGAAAACCCGGTTGGAATAGCTACTGGAAGCTTGCTGGTCACAGCGCATTGAGAATTGGCTTCGTCGGAATCTGACGAATTTTCACGGATTTCCCTAGGGGTACCACTAGGGAAAATCACCAGAATCAAAAAATCGTAAAAAGTGGTGAAATTTTGGATCCGAGTCCGATAATTTGGGAAAACCCGGTTGGAATAGCTACTGGAATCGAGAATTGGCTTCGTCGGAATCTGACGAATTTTCACGGATTTCCCTAGGGGTACCACTAGGGAAAATCACCAGAATCGAAAAATCGTAAAAAGTGGTGAAATTTTGGATCTGACTCCGATAATTCTGGAAAACCCGGTTGGAATAGCTACTGGAAGCCTGCCGGTCACAGCGCATCGAGAATTGGCTCCGTCGGAATCTGACGAATTTTTACGGATTTCCCTAGGGGTACCACTAGGGAAAATCACCAGAATCGAAAAATCGTAAAAAGTGGTGAAATTTTGGATCCGAGTCCGATAATTCGGGAAAACCCGGTTGGAATAGCTACTGGAAGCCTGCCGGTCACAGCGCATCAAGAATTGGCTCCGTCGGAATCTGACGAATTTTTATGGATTTCGCTAGGGGTACCACTAGGGAAAATCACCAGAATCGAAAAATCGTAAAAAGTGGTGAAATTTTGGATCCGAGTCCGATAATTCGGGAAAACCCGGTTGGAATAGCTACTGGAAGCCTGCTGGTCACAGCGCATCGAGAATTGGCTCCGTCGGAATCTGACGAATTTTTACGGATTTCGCTAAGGGTACCACTAGGGAAAATCACCAGAATCGAAAAATCATAAAAAGTGGTGAAATTTTGGATCCGAGTCCGATAATTCGGGAAAACCCGGTTGGAATAGCTACTGGAAGCCTGCCGGTCATAGCGTATCGAGAATTGGCTCCTTCGGAATCTGACGAATTTTTACGGATTTCCCTAGGGGTACCACTAGGGAAAATCACCAGAATGGAAAAATCGTTAAAAGTGGTGAAATTTTTGATCCGAGTCCGATAATTCGGGAAAACCCGGTTGGAATAGCTACTGGAAGCTTGCGGGTCGCAGCACATCGAGAATTGGCTTCGTCGGAATGTGACGAATTTTCACGGATTTCCCTAGGGCTACCACTATGGAAAAGCACCAGAATCGAAAAATCGTAAAAAGTGGTGAAATTTTGGATCCGAGTCCGATAATTCGGGAAAACCCGGTTGGAATAGCTACTGGAAGCTTGCCGGTCACAGCGCATCGAGAATTGGCTTCGTCGGAATCTGACGAATTTTCACGGATTTCCCTAGGGGTACCACTACGGAAAATCACCAGAATCAAAAATCGTAAAAAGTGGTGAAATTTTTGATCCGAGTCCGATAATTCGGGAAAACCCGGTTGGAATAGCTACTGGAAGCTTGCGGGTCGCAGCACATCGAGAATTGGCTTCGTCGGAATGTGACGAATTTTCACGGATTTCCCTAGGGCTACCACTATGGAAAAGCACCAGAATCGAAAAATCGTAAAAAGTGGTGAAATTTTGGATCCGAGTCCGATAATTCGGGAAAACCCGGTTGGAATAGCTACTGGAAGCTTGCCGGTCACAGCGCATCGAGAATTGGCTTCGTCGGAATCTGACGAATTTTCACGGATTTCCCTAGGGGTACCACTACGGAAAATCACCAGAATCAAAAAATCGTAAAAAGTGGTGAAATTTTGGATCCGAGTCCGATAATTCGGGAAAACCCGGTTGGAATAGCTACTGGAATCGAGAATTGGCTTCGTTGGAATATGACGAATTTTCACGGATTTCCCTAGGGGTACCACTAGGGAAAATCACCAGAATCGAAAAATCGTAAAAAGTGGTGAAATTTTTGATCCGAGTCCGATAATTCGGGAAAATCTGGTTGGAATAACTACTGGAAGCTTGTCGGTCACAGCGCATCGAGAATTGGCTTCGTCGAAATCTGACGAATTTTCATGGATTTCCATAGGGGTACCACTAGGGAAAATCACCAGAATCGAAAAATTGTAAAAACTGGTGAAATTTTGGATCCGAGTCCGATAATTCTGGAAAACCCGGTTGGAATAGCTACTGGAAGCTTGCCGGTCGCAGCGCATCGAGAATTGGCTTCGTCGGAATCTGACGAAATTTCACGGATTTCCCTAGGGGTAACACTAGGAAAAATCACCAGAATCGAAAAATCGTAAAAAGTGGTGCAATTTTGGATCTGACTCCGATAATTCTGGAAAACCCGGTTGGAATAGCTACTGGAAGCCTACCGGTCACAGCGCATCGAGAATTGGCTCCGTCGGAATCTGACGAATTTTTACGGATTTCCATAGGGGTACCACTAGGGAAAATCACCAGAATCGAAAAATCGTAAAAAGTGGTGAAATTTTGGATCCGAGTCCGATAATTCGGGAAAACCCGGTTGGAATAGCTACTGGAATCGAGAATTGGCTTCGTTGGAATATGACGAATTTTCACGGATTTCCCTAGGGGTACCACTAGGGAAAATCACCAGAATCGAAAAATCGTAAAAAGTGGTGAAATTTTTGATCCGAGTCCGATAATTCGGGAAAATCTGGTTGAAATAACTACTGGAAGCCTTCCGGTCACAGCGCATCGAGAATTGGCTCCGCCGGAATCTGACGAATTTTTACGGATTTCCCTAGGGGTACCACTAGGGAAAATCACCAGAATCGAAAAATCGTGAAAAGTGGTGAAATTTTGGATCCGAGTCCGATAATTCGGGAAAACCCGGCTGGAATAGCTACTGGAAGCCTGACGGTCACAGCGCATCGAGAATTGGCTCCGCCGGAATCTGACGAATTTTTACGGATTTCCCTAGGGGTACCACTAGGGAAAATCACCAGAATCGAAAAATCGTAAAAAGTGGTGAAATTTTGGATCCGAGTCCGATAATTCGGGAAAACCCGGCTGGAATAGCTACTGGAAGCCTGCCGGTCACAGCGCATCGAGAATTGGCTCCGCCGGAATCTGACGAATTTTTACGGATTTCCCTAGGGGTACCACTAGGGAAAATCACCAGAATCGAAAAATCGTAAAAAGTGGTGAAATTTTGGATCCGAGTCCGATAATTCGGGAAAACCCGGCTGGAATAGCTACTGGAAGCCTGCCGGTCACAGCGCATCGAGAATTGGCTCCGCCGGAATCTGACGAATTTTTACGGATTTCCCTAGGGGTACCACTAGGGAAAACCACCAGAATCGAAAAATCGTAAAAACTGGTGAAATTTTGGATCCGAGTCCGATAATTCGGGAAAACCCGGCTGGAATAGCTACTGGAAGCCTGCCGGTCACAGCGCATCGAGAATTGGCTCCGCCGGAATCTGACGAATTTTTACGGATTTCCCTAGGGGTACCACTAGGGAAAATCACCAGAATCGAAAAATCGTAAAAAGTGGTGAAATTTTGGATCCGAGTCCGATAATTCGGGAAAACCCCGGCTGGAATAGCTACTGGAAGCCTGCCGGTCACAGCGCATCGAGAATTGGCTCCGCCGGAATCTGACGAATTTTTACGGATTTCCCTAGGGGTACCACTAGGGAAAATCACCAGAATCGAAAAATCGTAAAAAGTGGTGAAATTTTGGATCCGAGTCCGATAATTCGGGAAAACCCGGCTGGAATAGCTACTGGAAGCCTGCCGGTCACAGCGCATCGAGAATTGGCTCCGTCGGAATCTGACGAATTTTTACGGATTTCCCTAGGGGTACCACTAGGGAAAATCACAAGAATCGAAAAATCGTAAAAAGTGGTGAAATTTTGGATCCGAGTCCGATAATTCGGGAAAACTCGGCTGGAATAGCTACTGGAAGCCTGCCGGTCACAGCGCATCGAGAATTGGCTCCGTCGGAATCTGACGAATTTTTACGGATTTCCCTAGGGGTACCACTAGGGAAAATCACCAGAATCGAAAAATCGTAAAAAGTGGTGAAATTTTGGATCCGAGTCCGATAATTCGGGAAAACCCAGCTGGAATAGCTACTGAAAGCCTGCCGGTCACAGCGCATCGAGAATTGGCTCCGTCGGAATCTGACGAATTTTTACGGATTTTCCTAGGGGTACCACTAGGGAAAATCACCAGAATCGAAAAATCGTAAAAAGTGGTGAAATTTTGGATCCGAGTCCGATAATTCGGGAAAACCCGGCTGGAATAGCTACTGGAAGCCTGCCGGTCACAGCGCATCGAGAATTGGCTCCGTCGGAATCTGATGAATTTTTACGGATTTCCCTAGGGGTACCACTAGGGAAAATCACCAGAATCGAAAAATCGTAAAAAGTGGTGAAATTTTTGATCCGAGTCCGATAATTCGGGAAAACCCGGCTGGAATAGCTACTGGAAGCCTGCCGGTCACAGCGCATCGAGAATTGGCTCCGTCGGAATCTGACGAATTTTTACGGATTTCCCTAGGGGTACCACTAGGGAAAATCACAAGAATCGAAAAATCGTAAAAAGTGGTGAAATTTTGGATCCGAGTCCGATAATTCGGGAAAACCCGGCTGGAATAGCTTCTGGAAGCCTGCCGGTCACAGCGCATCGAGAATTGGCTCCGTCGGAATCTGACGAATTTTTACGGATTTCCCTAGGGGTACCGCTAGGGAAAATCACCGGAATCGAAAAATCGAAAAAAGTGGTGAAATTTTGGATCCGAGTCCGATAATTCGGGAAAACCCGGCTGGAATAGCTACTGGAAGCCTGCCGGTCACAGCGCATCGAGAATTGGCTCCGTCGGAATCTGACGAATTTTTACGGATTTCCCTAGGGGTACCGCTAGGGAAAATTACCAGAATCGAAAAATCGTAAAAAGTGGTGACATTTTGGATCCGAGTCCGATAATTCGAGAAAACCCGGCTGGAATAGCTACTGGAAGCCTGCCGGTCACAGCGCATCGAGAATTGGCTCCGTCGGAATCTGACGAATTTTTACGGATTTCCCTAGGGGTACCGCTAGGGAAAATCACCAGAATCGAAAAATCGTAAAAAGTGGTGAAATTTTGGATCCGAGTCCGATAATTCGGGAAAACCCGGCTGGAATAGCTACTGGAAGCCTGCCGGTCACAGCGCATCGAGAATTGGCTCCGTCGGAATCTGACGAATTTTTACGGATTTCCCTAGGGGTACCACTAGGGAAAATCACCAGAATCGAAAAAATCGTAAAAAGTGGTGAAATTTTGGATCCGAGTCCGATAATTCGGGAAAATCCGGCTGGAATAGCTACTGCAAGCCTGCCGGTCACAGCGCATCGAGAATTGGCTCCGTCGGAATCTGACGAATTTTTACGGATTTTCCTAGGGGTACCACTAGGGAAAATCACCAGAATCGAAAAATCGTAAAAAGTGGTGAAATTTTGGATCCGAGTCCGATAATTCGGGAAAACCCGGCTGGAATAGCTACTGGAAGCCTGCCGGTCACAGCGCATCGAGAATTGGCTCCGTCGGAATCTGACGAATTTTTACGGATTTCCCTAGGGGTACCACTAGGGAAAATCACAAGAATCGAAAAATCGTAAAAAGTGGTGAAATTTTGGATCCGAGTCCGATAATTCGGGAAAACCCGGCTGGAATAGCTTCTGGAAGCCTGCCGGTCACAGCGCATCGAGAATTGGCTCCGTCGGAATCTGACGAATTTTTACGGATTTCCCTAGGGGTACCGCTAGGGAAAATCACCAGAATCGAAAAATCGTAAAAAGTGGTGAAATTTTGGATCCGAGTCCGATAATTCGGGAAAACCCGGCTGGAATAGCTACTGGAAGCCTGCCGGTCACAGCGCATCGAGAATTGGCTCCGTCGGAATCTGACGAATTTTTACGGATTTCCCTAGGGGTACCACTAGGGAAAATCACAAGAATCGAAAAATCGTAAAAAGTGGTGAAATTTTGGATCCGAGTCCGATAATTCGGGAAAACCCGGCTGGAATAGCTTCTGGAAGCCTGCCGGTCACAGCGCATCGAGAATTGGCTCCGTCGGAATCTGACGAATTTTTACGGATTTCCCTAGGGGTACCGCTAGGGAAAATCACCAGAATCGAAAAATCGAAAAAAGTGGTGAAAATTTGGATCCGAGTCCGATAATTCGGGAAAACCCCGGCTGGAATAGCTACTGGAAGCCTGCCGGTCACAGCGCATCGAGAATTGGCTCCGTCGGAATCTGACGAATTTTTACGGATTTCCCTAGGGGTACCGCTAGGGAAAATTACCAGAATCGAAAAATCGTAAAAAGTGGTGAAATTTTGGATCCGAGTCCGATAATTCGAGAAAACCCGGCTGGAATAGCTACTGGAAGCCTGCCGGTCACAGCGCATCGAGAATTGGCTCCGTCGGAATCTGACGAATTTTTACGGATTTCCCTAGGGGTACCGCTAGGGAAAATCACCAGAATCGAAAAATCGTAAAAAGTGGTGAAATTTTGGATCCGAGTCCGATAATTCGGGAAAACCCGGCTGGAATAGCTACTGGAAGCCTGCCGGTCACAGCGCATCGAGAATTGGCTCCGCCGGAATCTGACGAATTTTTACGGATTTCCCTAGGGGTACCACTAGGGAAAACCACCAGAATCGAAAAATCGTAAAAAGTGGTGAAATTTTGGATCCGAGTCCGATAATTCGGGAAAACCCCGGCTGGAATAGCTACTGGAAGCCTGCCGGTCACAGCGCATCGAGAATTGGCTCCGCCGGAATCTGACGAATTTTTACGGATTTCCCTAGGGGTACCACTAGGGAAAATCACCAGAATCGAAAAATCGTAAAAAGTGGTGAAATTTTGGATCCGAGTCCGATAATTCGGGAAAACCCGGCTGGAATAGCTACTGGAAGCCTGCCGGTCACAGCGCATCGAGAATTGGCTCCGCCGGAATCTGACGAATTTTTACGGATTTCCCTAGGGGTACCACTAGGGAAAATCACCAGAATCGAAAAATCGTAAAAAGTGGTGAAATTTTGGATCCGAGTCCGATAATTCGGGAAAACCCGGCTGGAATAGCTACTGGAAGCCTGCCGGTCACAGCGCATCGAGAATTGGCTCCGCCGGAATCTGACGAATTTTTACGGATTTCCCTAGGGGTACCACTAGGGAAAATCACCAGAATCGAAAAATCGTAAAAAGTGGTGAAATTTTGGATCCGAGTCCGATAATTCGGGAAAACCCGGCTGGAATAGCTACTGGAAGCCTGCCGGTCACAGCGCATCGAGAATTGGCTCCGCCGGAATCTGACGAATTTTTACGGATTTCCCTAGGGGTACCACTAGGGAAAACCACCAGAATCGAAAAATCGTAAAAAGTGGTGAAATTTTGGATAATTCGGGAAAACCCTGCTGGAATAGCTACTGGGAAGCCTGCCGGTCACAGCGCATCGAGAATTGGGCTCCGCCGGAATCTGACGAATTTTTACGGATTTCCCTAGGGGTACCACTAGGGAAAACCACCAGAATCGAAAAATCGTAAAAAGTGGTGAAATTTTGGATCCGAGTCCGATAATTCGGGAAAACCCGGCTGGAATAGCTACTGGAAGCCTTCCGGTCACAGCGCATCGAGAATTGGCTCCGCCGGAATCTGACGAATTTTTACGGATTTCCCTAGGGGTACCACTAGGGAAAACCACCAGAATCGAAAAATCGTAAAAAGTGGTGAAATTTTGGATCCGAGTCCGATAATTCGGGAAAACCCGGCTGGAATAGCTACTGAAGCCTGCCGGTCACAGCGCATCGAGAATTGGCTCCGCCGGAATCTGACGAATTTTTACGGATTTCCCTAGGGGTACCACTAGGGAAAATCACCAGAATCGAAAAATCGTAAAAAGTGGTGAAATTTTGGATCCGAGTCCGATAATTCGGGAAAACCCGGCTGGAATAGCTACTGGAAGCCTGCCGGTCACAGCGCATCGAGAATTGGCTCCGCCGGAATCTGACGAATTTTTACGGATTTCCCTAGGGGTACCACTAGGGAAAATCACCAGAATCGAAAAATCGTAAAAAGTGGTGAAATTTTGGATCCGAGTCCGATAATTCGGGAAAACCCGGCTGGAATAGCTACTGGAAGCCTGCCGGTCACAGCGCATCGAGAATTGGCTCCGCCGGAATCTGACGAATTTTTACGGATTTCCCTAGGGGTACCACTAGGGAAAATCACCAGAATCGAAAAATCGTAAAAAGTGGTGAAAATTTTGGATCCGAGTCCGATAATTCGGGAAAACCCGGCTGGAATAGCTACTGGAAGCCTGCCGGTCACAGCGCATCGAGAATTGGCTCCGCCGGAATCTGACGAATTTTACGGATTTCCCTAGGGGTACCACTAGGGAAAACCACCAGAATCGAAAAATCGTAAAAAGTGGTGAAATTTTGGATCCGAGTCCGATAATTCGGGAAAACCCTGCTGGAATAGCTACTGGAAGCCTGCCGGTCACAGCGCATCGAGAATTGGCTCCGCCGGAATCTGACGAATTTTTACGGATTTCCCTAGGGGTACCACTAGGGAAAACCACCAGAATCGAAAAATCGTAAAAAGTGGTGAAATTTTGGATCCGAGTCCGATAATTCGGGAAAACCCGGCTGGAATAGCTACTGGAAGCCTTCCGGTCACAGCGCATCGAGAATTGGCTCCGCCGGAATCTGACGAATTTTTACGGATTTCCCTAGGGGTACCACTAGGGAAAATCACCAGAATCGAAAAATCGTAAAAAGTGGTGAAATTTTGGATCCGAGTCCGATAATTCGGGAAAACCCGGCTGGAATAGCTACTGGAAGCCTGCCGGTCACAGCGCATCGAGAATTGGCTCCGCCGAATCTGACGAATTTTTACGGATTTCCCTAGGGGTACCACTAGGGAAAATCACCAGAATCGAAAAATCGTAACAAATGG